>CM060635.1:19179296-19856796 GCA_030578275.1 Meda fulgida | reverse complement strand
ACAGATTAGTCCAAAACATTGATTAATTTAGGAAAGAAAAAGTAGCTGAAACTGATCTTTGATGCTGATATAATTGCTCATATGCCTCTGGACACAGAAGGATTGCATTGGCGTTTGTTTGAAATGTAACATCTATGCAAAATAATCTAATCATTTCTTATTCAAGGCTATTCCTGTTTCGAATATGTGATTGTGTATTGTCAACAATAAGCATAAACATTCTGCATTTGCATTTTATAGTGTGGATCATTCATTCCGACATTTAAACTGATTCTCATGTTTAAGAATCTGTTATCTGATAAAATACTATGCTACTGCCTACTGACATATTTTAAAGCTACTGTTGTCCATTTTTTTGGCCTTCAAAACACCTTAAAATTCACATGTCGAGATCAGGAAAATCAAAATATTCTCGGGGGGGGCATGCCCCCAAACCCCTCTAGTAGGATCATTTTTGGGAACTTTTTTTTAAATAAAAATCTGCGTACGGGCCTGCGTGTCGGTGTGATTAAATCAAACAACATATTCTTGTTTCAAAAGATGTTGTACATATTTGCCAACCAATATTTTCAAACATGAAGGGTGAAATCCGATGCCTACCTGTTAACATTAAAGGTAAAAAATAATAATAAAGTAAGTGAATTGTAAAGTATTGTTTATAAAGTAAGTGAATTGTAAAGTATAAGTATCTTTGTTCGAATAACTCTACCTTACACATTAATACTGGAAAAAGAGCCCCTTTGGTGTAAAAACACATTAAGTCATTTTACGGCATGATTTTGAATGATGACCATTCAGCGTAAATAAGGGCTCCCCCTCCCTATAAAAGCCAATTTAACCACTGGTACCACTGACATACCAAAAGGTTATTTGAAAGGGATAGATCACCCAAAATGAAAATTCTGTCATCATTTACTCATGTTGTTCCAAACCTGTATGAGTTTCTTTCTTCTGTTGCACACAAAAGAAGATATTTTAGAGAATGTTGATAACCAGACAGTTTATGGTAGCCATTTACTTCCATAATTCTATAGTATTTTTTTCCTACTATGGAAGTCAACTGTCTGGTTACCAGCATTCTTCAAAAAAATATTATTTTTAGTTGAGCCGAAGACAAACGTAATACTATTTGTAATACTCATGTAATACTATTTCACAATATTACTGTTTTTACTCTATTTTTGATCAAATAAATGCGGCCACGGTGAATATAAGAGACTTCTCTCAAAAACATAAAAAATCTTACTGACCTAATGTGTGCAGGTTTGTTGGATCCTTGGGAACTATTATTGTAAAGTGTAAAGACCTGCGGGTGATTCAGCTGGACATACCTGGCATGGAGGAGTGTCTTAATATTGCTAGCTCAATTGAGGTAAGACTGCATTAGTACTCACTCATAAAGCACAATAATAATAGACAAATAATAACCTGAGGATCTACTAATTTCTACTCATCATTTTATGCTGTTAGTGTTCAGGTTATGATTGTTCATCTTTCAGGCTCTGTCCACACTGGACTCTGTGTCTCTGATGTATCCCTTCTTCTACCGTCCTCTGTTTGAGGTCATTGAGGATGGATGGCAGTTGTTCATACCAGAGGAGGCTTTCAAAGATCTGGAGTCTATGGTATTGTTTTATCCCTGGAAGCCTTGACACTGAGGTCATCAGAAAAAAATTGTGATACATTTTCTCAGTGTATCATTGTTTGTTTTTTCAGATTGTTCTCTATGGGAAGCCAGGGAACAAATACTCATGATTACATGTTCTGAGATCTAATTTTAATATAAATACAGCTAGTTTTTCATACACTACCGTTCAAAAGTTTGGGGTCGGTAAGGTTTTTTTTAATGTTTTTTGAAAGAAGACTCTTATGGCTGCATTTATCAAGACAGAGTAAAACAGTAATATTGTCAATTTATGTCACCTTTATTTACTGTATAAATGAAATACAATACAGATTGTTTCAAAGCAGCTATACAATGATAACAGGAAAATGATTAAATGATACAAACAGCTTATTTCGGCTCTATAGCAGCTCTAAAAGAAAATAGTGTCATTGTTCATCTGTAGTCAGTTCAGTGTTGATTCAGATCCGTTGTAAAGATCATCAATTATTAAATTAGTTAATTTCCATCTATAGAGAAAAAACATTGATGTCGTCATGCAGCTCAGTTCAGTTCGCATCAAATAGTGTCAGTGCAGTCAGATCAATAATATTGTTCAATATTAAAAGGATAGATCAACCAAAAATTAAAATTTTGTCATCATTTACTCACCCTTAAGTTGTTCCAAACCTGTATGAGTTTCTTCTGTTGAACAAAATAGAAGATATTTTGAAGAATGTTGATAACCAGACAGTTTATGGTAACTATTTACTTCCATAATATTTTTTCCATACTATGGAAGTCAATGGATACCGTCAACTGTTTGATTACAACATTCTTCAAAATATCTTCTTTTGTGTTCAACAGAAGAGAGAAACTCATACAGCTCCAAACGTTGTGAAATAATATTACAATTTAAATGATCTGTTTTAAAAGACTGTAAAATGTAATATTCCTGTGATGGCAAAGCTGAATTTTCAGCATCATTATCTCAAGTCTTCAGTGTCACATGATCTTTCTGTTTAATATTTTAGTGGAAACTTTGAAATTGTTTTATGGATTCTTTATGGATAGAACATTCTAAAGAACGTTATTTGAAATAGAAATGATTGTAACATTATAAAAGTTTGTCACTTTAGATCAATTAAATGTATTCTTGCTGAATAAAAGTATTCATTTCTTTCAAAAAACAAATCTTAGTGACTTTTGAAGGGTACAGTAGTGTATGTCATTATTCTAAACCCTGATTAGTTTACAATTAGAATGTTCGAATTAGGTTTTCTGTTTTTGTTTTGTGTTATTTTGATTTAAAAAGCAACTGTCTATATTGTAAAGGTGACCCTGAGCTCTGTGGTCCTCTCTCAGACAGATGAATGGAGACTGAGTGAGGTCAATAAAGACTTCAGCGTGTGTCCCTCGTACCCGTCCCTACTGACCGTTCCCAAAGACATCGATGATGAAATTCTCTGCAAAGCGGCTTCCTTCCGCCACGGTGGGCGTTTCCCTATGCTCAGTTACTACCACAAGAAAAACGGCATGGTAAGAAATGTGCTTTGAAAATGTTGTTTTCAATTATTGATCTATTTAATACAGACTCTGATCTCGCTGTCCACAGGTGATGATGCGAGCAGCGCAGCCACTAACTGGAACCAATGGGCGCCGCTGCAAAGAAGACGAGAAACTGATCAATGCCACGCTTTGCGCAGGGAAGCGTGGTTATATCATCGACACACGGACTATAGCGGTAGCGCAGCAGGCTAAAGCTCGTGGAGGAGGATTTGAACAGGAAGCCAACTACCCGCAGTGGAGGAGGATCCATAAAGCCATTGAGAGGTGTGTATCCAACTATTCTCGCACAGCCATCATAACTGCATAGTAGAGATGCATAATATTCATATTCTGGCTGATAATCATTTTCATGTTATGACCAATTTTAAAATGTAATATTATTTTATCTAAATAAATGTTAAAATTATTAGAAATTAAAAATTATAGTTTAAAATGTTAGAAGTAAATTTAGACATCACAACATTATAATGTACAGTATGAAAAATGTAAATTTATTTTGAGACTTGCTAAAAGACTTGCTTTAAATATTGTTTATTTGTCAATGGTGTTTTTAATATGCTTTAAGACGAACTATGTGTAAAGTTCTCTCAAATATGTCTCAAAAACAGTCTCAAAAATGCGGTTTGAAACCACCGATTTCCTGCGTCACAAACCATGTAACCAATCCCGTCAACTAGAGTTTTACAGATAACTATAACTTGGTTGGATTCCACTGGCCCATAACTAAAAACCGATAGTTTTTTGAATGGATACTGAATGACAACAAACAAAATACTCCAAGTAAACTCGTGCTGAACTTTATTACAAAATGTACTGAAAATGTACTGTACTAAATTAAATAAATATGAAGATCAATATTAAATACTAATATATTAATTATACTTAGATCATTCATGTTATTTCATAGTGCATGAACTAATGTAATGTTAACAGATACAACTTCAAAATTTAAAAAAATGTATTAGTAAATGTTGAAATTGACCATCTAAAAATGAACGATACTTCTACAGCGTTTATTAACCTTAGTTAATGTTACAGATGGACTCTTATTGTAAAGTGTTACCATTTCATATAAATCCAAACAGTCAAGCTGAAAGATGACCATCTTTAAATATCTACACAAAGCATGAAAATATGCTCATGCTCATGCAGCAGTAACAATTAAGCTCTTACACCACCATCCATCCATCCTGCCTCACTCCTTCAATACACCATCTTCCCACCTTTAGTTAGTTGGAAAACCAACCCTTGACTCTATACAAGTACCTTGAATGATAGTTAAGACAACATTTTTAAATCAGTAAATACAATATAAAAAAAATATTGTAATTTTCACAACTAGTATTTCCTAAATTCGTTAAAAGGAGCATTCCCCTCCTCGCAACAGTAAACCCTCACATAATTACAACACGCATAATCTCAAGAAAAATAAGGACACAGTTTTAAGGGATGGAGAAGCGTCATCGGCTCTCCATAACAGTTAAAAAACATTCTCTAAAATTGGCCAATAACAATATGTTATCATTATCAACAGTGTTGGTTAAAGTTACTTTTAAAAGTAAAAATGAACTCTATTGCGTTACTCCCAGGGCCGCATTAACAATATGGCAAGTTAACAGCAAGTGATTGGCTGTGGAGCTATCAGGAGCACCTGAACTTTTCCCGGTGGCCCGATCAACACCACGCCCCAACATATTAAGCGCTGTTATTTAGTGGAGCACTTGGGAAACAACAACCAAAAGCCAAGTGATGAAGCGGCTGCCTGATTAAACCGTGCGGTCATCCAGCAGCTGGACGTCTACTGCACAGTACTGACAAAGCCGCTTGATGCTTTCGCCGCTTTATTGACGCAATAACAAGCGCAAGTCGCAGAATCTGATATCAAACGATTTAATGCAATTTTAACCAAAGGCTATATACAAAGACTATTTAATGTGAAACATTCTGCTCAAGTCAAGTTGGTTCCGATCGATCAGCTTGATCATCTGCATTTTTAGAAGCTGACTCGGGCTCGAACTGATACAGTAAAACCAACGAAATTATTAACTGTGTGATTACAATAGCCAATCAGAGCACTCTGAGATTTTTGGAAAGAGGGTCTTTGCAGAAATCAGCACGTTTCAGATAGACTGCAATAAAAGCTGCAATAATGTTCGTAATGCAAGTATGTGAAAAATTTGTGTTTTTTGAACATTAAAGCATGGTAACCTATTCCTTTACACCCAATAATTCAAATAATGAACTTTTAAAATAGCATCACATGACCCCTTTAAACAGAAACTCTGAGTATTTTTCAAAAATGTTATGGCACAAATTTTCTTTTTTTTTTCTTCAAATTTTCAATTTTCATTTTCAATTTTCAAAGTCCTCACGAAATTAACATTCATAATTTGTACAGCTATTTTGTAGATGTATGTTGTACATGAATGAATCGTTCACAATAAGATCTATTTTTCTTGTTTTGAATTGATGTTGTAAATTATGCATTATCTAAAACATAACTCAATCTTCTCTCCTGTTGCATCGCATTTTTAAATTTGATGACAAACTTTGTCAAATCCAGTGACCGTTTTATAAGCTTGGTTTCCAGGTACTGATAAAGTTGCATAAGTCAGCCAGTCAGATTAGACTTTGACAAAGTACTTCTCAATTATGTGATCAATATGCATCAGACAGTCAATGAACAAACTTTGGACCATCTTAGACTGTACATTTATCAGGGGACTTGTTAGTTAAAATCTTTTAGGCATTTGCCTGAAAATACACATTTATTGCAGCTAAAATGCCTATTCAGAGCTGAAGCATATCGTTTGCGATCAGGCAAACACAGCTGCACAAATGAGTGCTGTAACTGGGACTATAATCTGACAGCTGTTCTCCCACAGGTCTAATGTTCTGCAGGAGAGTCTGATAAAGCTGGTGGAGGCGTGCAATGATCAATCTCACAGCATGGACCGCTGGCTCAGTAAACTTGAAGCCTCCAACTGGCAGAGTCACGTTAAGGAAATCCTCACCACGGCCTGCCTGGCTGCACAGTGCATTGACAGGTACATCTGTTGATACGTCTGTCTGTTCCTGTCACAAACCCATTACACCACAGACAGATCTGCTTATGCCATACTGTGCGGCTGTTAATTACTGTTTTAGCTCTATTCTAAGTTAATTGCAAAAGCTGCTGCCGCCTTGTTTCTCACCACATTTGTTGCAAAGCTTGTTGTGGTGTTAATTACTGCTATTGTCATGCTATAATCATTATTATGTTTATACCACCAGTACTGCTGTTTTAAACGCTTTTTTGGCATGCAGTTCATTATCAGGGTTGTAGCACTGTGTGTGTGTGCTAAAAAATCTCAAACTGAGTGCAATTTCAAACTGGGAACGGAGGAAGTGCTTAACATCCCAAAAATCACAGCTAAAATGTTTCTTTTCTCAAGTCATTTTCATAATGTGTAATGTGCGTTATTTGTGGTGTTTTGCAGGGAAGGGGCGTCAGTTCTGGTTCATGGCACGGAGGGCACTGATTCAACACTGCAGGTGACGTCTCTCGCCCAGATCATTCTCGATCCGGCATGCAGAACCATCCGTGGCTTTGAGGCGCTGATTGAGCGAGAGTGGTTACAGGTGAGGGAGGTTACCAGGAAAACTCTTTTATTCACATGTGCCTGATTTGTTCCAATCTGCTCCCTAGTTCCCCAGGGGTCGGCCATTTCTAAGGCTGTCCCACTGTCAAAATCATTCTAGCTCTCTCCATTGAAATTCCCTGAATGCACTATAAAAATATTACTGGCTATGCACTATATTTTCAAACTAGAGATATTGTTGTAGGGCATCAGAGGATGAGCACAAGTGTAAATATATATTCAGTCTTTAAAATATATATTTTTTTTATATAAAAAAAAAATAAGGCAAAATATTATACAGGAAACAAATATCAAGCTGAAATTACTTGTTGCTTATTTAGTTTTGTTTAACACTATTCTTTCCATAAAAGTAGCCTGTGTGTGTGTGTGTGTGTGTGTGTGTGTGTGTGTGTGTGTGTGTGTGTGTGTGTGTGTGTGTGTGTGTGTGTGTGTGTGTGTGTGTGTGTGTGTGTGTGTGTGTGTGTGTGTGTGTGTGTGTGTGTGTGTGTGTGTGTGTGTGTGTGTGTGTGTGTGTGTGTGTGTGTGTGTGTGTGTGTGTGTGTGTGTGTAAGACAAAGGGATTTTAGTTCTTAGATGTATAAAAAGAGCTTTTTAATTTTACTTTTTAATTTATGGATTTGATTGTGTGTAATTTGGGGTCCATAAGGGTTTTTGTTTTTCAGCAACGATGCACTAAATTGATCAAAATTGAACAGTAAATACAATAATAATGTGACAAAAGATTTATATTTTTAAATAAATTGTTCTTTTGAACTTTCTGTTCAAATAATCTTTAAAAAATATCATGTTAAAATATCAACAACATTGATCATTGATATTGATATAATGATAATACGAATAATACGAAATGTTTCTTGAGCAGTAAATCAGCATATTAGAATGATTTCTGAAGGATCATGTGACACTGAAGACTGGAGTGATGATGCTGAAAACTCGCCATCACAGGAATAAATGACATTTTAAAATATATTTTAGAAATACAATATAGAAAACTGCTGTTTTAAATTATAATAGTATTATTTCACAATATTACTGATTTTACTGTATTTTTTTATGAAATAATTGCCTTGGTGAATATAAGAGACTTATATATTTGTTTAATGTCTGAATGCTAATATGCATGTACATTTATGTTTTTTTTAATAAAAAATTGTAGGACAAGTATGTATTTCATAATGTTACTGTATGCAATGTCTTATTTTATAGAGGCATATCAGTATCAGTGTGTAGAGAATCAACACCTTTGCTACTGCTGAATTCGATGATATACTGATTAACAATAGGGAACTAGGGTGCGGAATTTTGTGGTTTTATTTGATAAAAAATGATTATTATCTCTGATGTATGAAATCCTTTACCTCCAGGCCGGTCACCCGTTCCAGCAGCGCTGTGCGCAGTCTGCATACTCAAACGGAAAGCCTCGAAGTGAAGCGCCTGTGTTCCTGCTCTTCCTGGACTGTGTGTGGCAGATCCTGCGGCAGTTCCCCTGCTCCTTCCAGTTCAATGAGAAATTCCTGATCATGCTCTTTGAGCACACCTATGCCTCACAGTTTGGCACTTTCCTTGGAAACAGAGTGGCCGAAAGGTTTGTGTTCCCCTCCATTTACAGATTCGTACATACATCTAATTTCCTCTATTACAACACATATAACCTTCTTGTAAAAATGTTGTTTCTAACAATCCCAGATACATCACCCCTAATTTCTAACTAGCCAACACAGGCCCTGTCCCAAACGGCAAACTCATTTTATTATTCTGAAGTTAACCATCTCCAAAGTGTGGATTCAGAGGAGAACTGTTAGGGTTGGCATTCAGAATAGGGCTGTATTTTGCACTTGACGTTTCCAAGTACACTCCACACATTTAGGTTGGCAAGTTGTAATTCTATCCGTATGGAAAGAGACATTCAGGAGCAGAGGTCAGGACCTCTTGTGTCAACACTCCTACGTCAGCAGAGGTCATGACCTCTTGTGTCAACACTCCTACGTCAGCAGAGGTCAGCTTGTAGCTGGCCGTGACCACTGATCTATATAGAATGACTGGATAGCTCATGACCTTCTAAACTGCCATCAAGCAGTGAAGCCACCGGAAGTGTTCGAGCGGCCATCTTACTATTCCCTACCAGCAGAGGGCTCCAACGGTCGTTATACAGATTTTGGTAGCTCCGACAGGACTTTTAAGATGACCCGCTGTGCAGCATACAACTGTCAAACGACGTTCACAAGAGGATGTAGAAAAACTGCCCACAGGTTGTAATTCAAGCCCTATAAGTAGTAATTTATATGTACGATTGTCGCTATTCCTGTGTTGTTTTCTCAGAGGCAAGAGTAATGCTTCTACAAAAAAAAGACTTATAAAACATTCAACAGTAGCCTATAAGAAACCTCCGTGCAGCAATAATCACAATTAAGTGTCCAATAGCGACACCATTTGACAGCTTGAAAAAGAACTTTGTGCAGTCTTTTTACCGTTAACGTAGGCTACTTGACACTGATCTATGATGTCATTATATAGATCAGTTAACATTACTTACATTAACCCATACAATTTGTCCATTTCCTGTACTTGCTACAAACTACAAACTTTGAACAAACTACTGATCTATAAAACACAATCAGAAAGAGTAATATTTTAAGTACACATATAGGAATTTTCCTTTAAACAAATATCCATTTAAATGCTTAGGGTGTTTGCGTTGTACAGGAAGACTTTAGATTTTAAACCGGTGTCTCCTTAGGCAATGTTTCCTCAGTCAAATCATACAATTTCCTATTGATTCAATAGAATGCGTTTCATCTCACTGTTTATGACGTCATGAGCTATCCAGTCATCCTATGTAGATCAGTGGCCGTGACCCTTTTGTGTTTCTTTCTTATTCTGAGCAGGATGTTTTGGTAAATTTGTTGTGCAATGTTTTTCCACTTATTGCTAAAATGTGTATCACATTTCAAAATGTCCAGATTTGGTACAGTCATTTACTGACAATCAATAGTGTGTATTGTGTGTGACGACATAAATCTGGCCTTTAGACTCAGAGGACAGGTTTCATTTGGGTTCGGTTTGGATTTAGTTCCACAAAGAAGATTTAACATCCATAGAACCTTTTTATTCCACAAAACATTCTTTAGTGAATACAGATTGTTTAGATTTGTAAAGTGTTCTTTACACAAAGAAAAAAGGGCTTCTCACTGAAAGGTTTTTTATTATTAAGAGTGTTGCTTGTGATATACGAGTACTGACTATGTGTTATGTAAGATTCAGTAGCTCAAAATGTTTATGAATGTTAGGGTTTAGCTTGAAGAGTAGAATTGGTGAAAGGCTTTTTGTTTGCTTATTTGAGATAACGGATGGCAATGGCTGGATGTGTCTGACTCCTCGTAACATAAACTTTACTGTAAAGTTTGGATGTAAATGTAAACTTAGTACTTTCTGTGTAATGTTTCAGGGTGAAGCTGCAGCTGTCTCAGAAAACCGTGTCTCTGTGGTCATGGGTGAACCGTCCTCAGGAGCTGGAGCGATTTCTCAACCCGCTGTATGAGCCCAATAACCTGGTCATCTGGCCGTCTGTGGCACCTCAGAGCCTGCTGCTGTGGGAGGGTGAGGGCCACAAAATATATCATGACACCATGTGTTTACCCAGTTAACCTGTAGGTGGCAGTCACGTGTTGTTTGGTGCTTTAGCTATATTTCTGCCTTGACACTTTGGATGTGCAACGTGTGGATTGTGAGATCCTGCGGGTTTTGAAAAGACCTTAACAGTATGTCACCATTCTTCCATGATGTAGATGAACCTATTGATATCTTGTGAATTAGTGACACTTCAAAACCATGTTTGACAAACTTTCCATCTGAAGTATTATAATTTCCCTGGCGTAATGAAAATGAAAGCCATCTATTCTCTTTAGGCTATTTGTTATTTTAAACTATAAACTCTACGTTATTTAAAAAATGTAAATAATTTAAAGACAATTATATAAAATTATAAAAAATTGTATGTAAATAACAATATGTAATTAATTAAAAGGTATTATTTAAATTATTTATATTTTAATATAATTTTATTTAAATGAATTACTAAAAATTGTAAAGAACACACCTGTTTTCTGCTGCAAAAAAACATGTGTGTGTTTGGTGTGTTAAGGTAAAGATGGTGGTTTTCTTGACAGATTAGACAAAGATAAAATGTTCTAAATTTCCCAGTTAATTTTATTTTGAAGTTAATGATCCATTTAGATCTGTTGAAATTTGTATTACTTTCAGGAAAACCCGCCCGCCGGTCATGTTTAAGATATTTTTAAGCATTAAAGAATCAACTTCAGTAGTGCTTGTTTTAAACCTTTCAGCGGAGACATACTATGTCACGTGGAATTCACAAGTGTGACAATGATTCAACCCCGATGACCTCTGTGCCTGTCTTTTTTTTTTTTTTAGTCCTCAACTCTGGAACCTCTCATGCCTCTATTTTAAAGGTGCAGTGAAAGGGACTCTTTCAGGAAAATCAGCCAAGCAGACACGGAGTTTAGTGCCATGGGGGTTCACTTTCAGTCACATGAGCAGTTCTCAAACAACTCACAGATATGTTTAGACCTTTCATATACACTACCAGTCAAACGTTTGGACAGACCAATTCGTTCTTTATTAATAGTGTTTTCCACGTTTCAGAATAATGGTCATCTAAACTATGAAATGAAACTAACTGATTATGTAGTCACCAAAAGAGCTAGTTTAAACTATTTATTTTAAAGGTAGGCATTGAGTAATAATGGAAAGTATGGGAGGACAGTGTGCCCAAAAACCTTCAAGGTCCTTTGAGAAATAACTAATCTAATGTTAATTTCACAGTTGGGTGGGTATTGACCAGTTTGCTCGTCTGCTGACATCATTAAAGACTGTCAGCTGTATGTGTACTCAGAAACATGGGTGTGGTGACAAAGATTCCAGTCATTCTGTAAATGTACATGTTTCCTTATGTAAAACCTAGAGGTATGGCATGGCTTTGTTAAAAGTTTGTTTAAAAAGTGTGCTTGTTTGTATCCCATGTACACTTATTTTATAACATACTAAAACTTATAACATACTAAAGCACACATAAAGCACTTTATTATCATTTTAACTGCAGTGTTATTTGATCATACATTTAAACTTAATATATTTTAAGTTTACTAAATTGTAATTACACATTTGTAATCTTGCAAAGTAAGGGTTAAATGAAGATGGGCCATTAAATAATTCGAAAATAATGCACTCCCGAGGTGGTAATGCGGCCACAACGTGGAGTTACACGTGTGCATTACTTTATAATAATTCAACTGCCAGGAGTCAATTATTCCACTTATACTACAGTTACCACACCTCAAGTCATTGTTCAGATGATGTATTCCAAAACATTTGTCAGGTTTTTGTCCTTTAAAACGTTCTTAGGACTAATTTCTTACACATCTCATCCCTCCGTTGCTAATTCCAAAACGCTAGTAATGGAGGCTACAGCCACTGATATTACTAACAGACTAATGCAGTAATTAGAGAGAGAGAGATGAAGCATGTGTGATTTACTTGAGTCTGTGCGTCTCTCAACAGTGTTCAGCAATAGTGACTCAACTAATAGCGAAACTTTACGTTTATCTGCTCCAAGAACAGAGCTGTTATTACCTCGCTAGTGAGAAATGTCATGTAGCTTTTAAGTTGCAAAACCAGTTTCCTGATAAAATGGTTAGAGCAGAGCTGACAACACATTTCTGTGTGAGTGTGTGTCCGTGCTGTATGTGGGAGTTTGAGAGGAAGAGAGAGCGAGAGAAAGAGAGTATGTGCTGTCTGTACATAAGATGTAATTTTGTGGCAAAAACATGGAAATAATGTGTCATTTTTATCCTATTGTTTACTGTATTTATTTGCTTGCTCATTGTCGTTGTGGGTTTTGGTTCTGTAGTCTGTAAAGACCTTTCAAATAACTGAAATCATTTGGTGAAGTTATACGGAACTGTAATGCGGTCAAGACTGGCCTGGAACTACTTTAGCTGTGCGTTTCCCTGAAAATAATTGCAAACCTTAGAACGTTTGTAAACCAAATCAAATTCAAGCATTCAACAGCCCCTTAGTATAATATATTCTAATACATGACATACAAGTATCAATACAATTGACATTAAAGTATACATTGTAAATACAAAGTTACTAAAAGTCCCTCTTTGGTGGGTCAATTGCATTTAATATGAATTTAAACTATAATACATTTGATTTAATTATATAAAATGTCATATAAATGCTTTAGTCTGACTGAAATGTTTCTAATTTCTATTCAGACTAACAGACCTATAAAATTTGATTGTAGCTTGTCTTCGTCCAACATGTGCATGTATGTTAATCTACAATTGGGCTCTGCGTTATGCTCTTATGTATTGTGCAATGTGTATTTAATCCTTAAAATATTTGATTATGCAGATGAAGACTGTTGCTCAACTACACAAAAAACCCACTATAGCTTAATTACATAATATTATACACCTGTAAACATATGCTGAGACACCTGGTGCGTTTGATTATGCTTAATGCCTGTCATGGAAACTTGTTTTTTCAACTTGTGGCATTTCTTCCAAGGCATTATATTTAAAGTGTAACCTCACTGTGTTGTTACAATGTCGTTATTATATGTAAATAAATGTTTACTCTTCACCTGGGCCGAGAAATTCACATAAACAGCATTATGGGAAAATGGAACACTATGGCAGCAATTTGATAAATACTAGAAACTCATTATGTAAGAAACATGGGGGAACAGAATCTGACGGCAAATAACGCAGCTTGCCCTAAAAGTTTGAAATGTTGACTACAAACACGAAGGTATTTCAGGTTTTCCATCGCAGCGTTCTCTCCATATTTACGATTATTTGCAGCCTTTAGCCGCTGCTTATAACACGCTGGATCCTTCACTGGAAACCAAAAAGTAACTCACTCCCGCTAAACGTTTATTCTTTGAATTCCTGCACCCGGAAACAACACAAGTCGACACCATTATGACTAAAAGTTTGCTAAGGAGCGTTTCCTACTAAAAGTAAGGCAGCATTTGCCTCTGGTCAAGCCTATCTAATAGGAGTAGACTGGTGGGACTTGCCTTGGACAGCAACATACCTATCCATCACATAGGCAGCCAGGTTTTATAGTCAGTGGGGAATTAGCCCTTTAAATCTCTCATGCAGCTTCAAACTG
Source organism: Meda fulgida (assembly GCA_030578275.1). Lineage (NCBI taxonomy): Eukaryota > Metazoa > Chordata > Actinopteri > Cypriniformes > Leuciscidae > Meda > Meda fulgida. The sequence goes on along the minus strand of CM060635.1, from coordinate 19,842,780 downwards.
ACCTACCTTTTTTTTTAAATGCCAGAAAAGTTAATTGATCAGCGACCCAAGAATATATAATCACATTTCAGGCACATAGTGACCGATTTACTTTGGTCTTGTTTTCTCTATAGGGATATTTCTTCGCTGGAATCGCTCCACAAAGTGTTTGGATGAGGCCTATCAGGAGATGGTCCATATTATAGAGTACAACAAGGAGCTGCAGAACAAAGTGAACAGTCTGCGGAGACAGCTGGCCCAGCTGGAGACGGAGGACAGCCCACTGCAGACACCGTAGGAGAATCAACAGAATGAAATGAGTCCTACGCACATGTATCTACACTCCTCCCTCTGACCGTACTCTTTCCTTATGATTCCACTGCTCAACTTTATTCACATTAACATATTTCACTGGTCTCCAATGGATTCTACTCTATGGCCAATAGATCTGCTGCTCTATTAGTATATCATCGTAGTTTTCTTCCTCAAACACTATGCCGCACTCATCCTTATTATTACTTGTTCCATGTAAACATTTTGAACTGATTAGCTGGTTATCATGTCATTTCCCTAGATATTGCAAATTTGGCGCTGTGGTTTATACATTCTCAAAAAAAAAGGGACTGCTGATGTGCCATTTTTCATTTTTAGTCATTTGTCACAAAGTGCAATAGACAATGCAGCTATAAAACGGCTGTTTTGAAAGGGAAAGAATTAAAGACTGACTATGAGATGCTGGAAATATAATTTCAATATAACACTGGTGGTTTACATAGTCTTATTTTATCCATAACTCTGGCCACATGAATAAGAGATTGCCAAAAGTGGCACTGTTTGCTTTACAAATGTTAAGATCTTCTGTGCACTGGTAATATACATATTTGTAGAGAGTAATAATATTTAGCATTTTGTTTAAAAAGACAAATTTGTGTTAGAGATATTGTGAATCAAAATAATGTGTCATAAATCTCCATCCACAACGTTTAGAACCTTTTTTTTGTGTGTGTGAATATGAAGATCTTTATTAGGATACACAAAGCCGTTGGGAACATCTAAAAAAAAAAAAAAACACTGGGATCATTACAATTTCCGTTGTGAACAAAAGCACTTCATTCCCTCCAGTTCTCCATGAATGACTTGAGCATGTTCATCTAGACTAGAGGTTCTTTCTGCAAAACCTTTTCCAAATCATTTCTCAATAAATCAAGATATACTCTCATTGTGCCATTAAGGTTTTTGGAACCATTTTTTTCATAAATATGTGAATATTTAATATTAATTTTAATATTCATCATCTTATCATCAAATAGACTGTTGCAATTATGATTGTGCTTTAGTTTAAGGAAGGTTTTGAAACTGGGTATAGACAGTCAGTTGTTATTGTTGTTGTTTTTTTTTTTTTATACATGTGCACAAATTCAGAATTTTGTATTAATTAATTCTGGCACTTCAGTAGCATCAACTGACATACATCATTAAGATTTGTCTTATAAGTGTCTGTATAGTGTCATGCCTTGCTTTACAAAATGCAATATTGATCCAATGTTACACTGAAGTTATGTTCTGTGGGCATTAAAAGATTGTTTAATGTTCAGCCTTGTGGCGTTTTCATATTTAAACTGACATCTATAAGAGTCACAGTAATCAGACTGACTACTGTAAAGAGTCTACAGTAGTCAGTTTAACTTAGCATCTTATCAGTGCAAAGTGATAATGACCAATAAAGGCTAATCACTGATGGTACATGTGCTACAAAGAAAAAAGCAAACAAAATGGGATCTATTATAGAATATATAGTTTAAATAAAATATTGTATAGTATATATATATATATATATATATATATATATATATATATATATATATACACCGTAGGACATCAACATATATATGTATTAAAGTTTGAAATTTTTTGTCATACATGATAGTTTTACATTGCATATGCTTATGCTACATATACAACCGTTGGCTGTGTAAAGCACCATATCTCTCATCACATAGACATATGTGTGCTTTCCCTGCTCATTATCAGGAATATGCAGTGCTTCCTGGGGGATGGGTCTAATACGTGTACTCAAGTTTCAAGTGCCCCTTATACGGGACCTCTTGAGCTGTGAAGATTATCAGTAATGATTTCTTTGCAATGTCTGGAAATAATGTATGTACTAAATTTATTTTGCTTTTAATTTTGTAAAAACAATGTCTAATAGACGCATTAGGTTCACAGAGATGGTAGCAGACCTGAAGTAACCCCTCTGGCAAACACCCCTCGCAAGCCTAAAAGTGTGTCACTTTGAGTAACTCATTCACTATTTTGTTCTGTGTTTTTGTGAACAAAATGTGCATGATGTGAAAGTCAGAGAAATTTTGCTCATCTGCAAATCAGTATGTGAATTCGTCCAATGAGAGTTGCAAACTGGTAGAATATTTTCTCACAAATGTCTTGAATATTTTCCTAGCACAAACACAAGTACATGACTACAGCTGCTTGAATCTGCTGCGACGAATCTCAAACACTGTTTTTCGCTTTCAAGTGACAAGTTTCGCGCACTCTCCCTTTTGCACCGTGAAATGTGGGGCAAAAGTGAGTTGTGCATCTGTAGAGGCAGTGGGCGGAGCCTACATGAATATTCATGAGTTTCCCGGGCATGCGCGTGTCGAACTACTCATTTTAGTTCACGCAATCGTTTCTCAGCAGGTTTAATGGACTATTTAAAAAAAGGTAAATATAGTTTCAGCGCGAACTTAAACTACAATTGTGCATCATTTCATAAAGTTCATGTTTTTATTAGTTTGCACGTTTTGTGCTTTCGTTAATGACTAGGCTAAATGATTGCTGCCATTCACTTTGTGTAGGCCTATATAAAGCACAGCAAACTTCAACTCGTTCATTTCGTGGTGCTTTTCCTTTGTACAGTGGAATGCTTTAAAACTATCTTATCATTTGTTGAATGTCACTCCAATAAAAAATATTAACATTTTTTACAAACAAACTATAAATTTACAAAAAAATATCACAAGTCAAGTCAAGTGTATTTATGTAGCGCTTTTCACAATATGAATTGCATCAAAGCAGCTTCACAATATCAATCAAATAACATAACAATGTTTGTTTCTTAGTGAAAAAAGTAGGGCTGGTAGGGCTGATCAATGGTATTAATCCTTGGTTAATTAATTTGAATATCCCCAACTGAGCAAGCCAAAGGCAACAGTGGCAAGGAACCGAAAAACTCCATCAAGTGACCTACTGGTGTCCTAAACTCCATCAGGTGACCTAATGGAGAAAAAAACCCTTGGGAGAACCCAGGCTCAGTCGGGGGCCAGGTCTCCTCTGGCGTTTATAAACTAGAGGCCGGATTTACAGTAACTGTAATTTGATACAGAATTTTGTTTTATTTTATCACTTCGGGGTGGGTACGCGAACCGGAATCACAACGTTTTATCTGTAGAGTGGGAAAGGGATCCTCCATAGGGAGAGGCTAGTTGGCACTTCAGCACTGCATTGTCATCGGGTCCAGGCAAAGCTCCTAGTCAGATCTGGATACGGCCTGGATCCGTTAGGCTGCGGGAAAACCTCGGGATAAACAAAGACACTAAAATTAGTGTAGATGCCATTCTTCTTATGATGTAACGAGTACATCAGGATTTAAGGGAAGTGTTCCCAGTTCCGGCTGACCTAATCTATGCAGCCTAACATTGAATTATAGAAGTCTATAATATATTATGTGTATGCTAGGTCAAAGAGGTGTGTTTTTAGTCTAGCTTTGAACTGACAGAGTGTGTCTGCTTCCCGGACAATGGTAGGAAGACTGTTCCAAAGTTTTGGTGCTAAATAGGAAAAGGATCTACCGCCAGCAGTTGATTTTGATATTCTAGGTATAATTAACTGGCGTAATTTTGAGATCGCAATAGACGTGAAGGACTATAATGCGTTAAGAGCTCGCTCAAGTACTGCGGAGCTAAACCGTTTATTGCTTTGTAAGTAATCAACAATATTTTAAAATGTATACGATGTTTAATAGGCAGCCAATGCAGTGTTGACAGAACCGGGCTAATATGGTCATATTTCCTGGTTCTAGTAAGAACTCGAGCTGCAGCGTTCTGGACCAGCTGTAGTTTATTTATTAAGCGTGCAGGGCAACCACCCAGTAGAGCATTACAGTAATCTAGTCTTGATGTCATGAAAGCATGAACTAATTGTTCCACATTTGTTAATGAGAGCATATGTCGTAATTTAGATATATTTTTAAGATGAAAAAATGCGGTTTTACAGATACTAGACACGTGACTTTCAAATGAAAGATTGCTATCAAAGAGCACACCCAGGTTCCTAACCGAAGACGAAGACTTAATAGAGCAGCCATCAAGTGTTAGACAGTATTCTAGGTTATTACGTGTGGAAGTTTTTTGTCCAATAACTAGAATCTCTGTTTTTTCAGAGTTTAGTAGTAGGAAATTACTAGTCATCCAATTTTTTATATCAGCTATGCATGTCACAGGCGTTCAGTTGTTTTGCACCAAATATACCTTCATACTACTGCTCAGGTTTGATTTTTTTCTAAAGATGCCAAAACATACTATTTAGGGTTGTTCACAGATTTATAATTATTATTATTAATATTATAAAAATAAATCAGTAAAATCGTTTTAATTTTTTTTTTTAAATCTCCATGAAATCAAAATGGACAATTCTTATTTTTAAAGTAATATTGCATTATTTATTATAAATGATTTATCCGTGCACATTATTTTTTTTTAAATGCATGTTGATCTTTAATCAAAATAACTTCCTCTCCCTCTTGCAAGGACATCTCTTCTCTGATGACGTGTTTATGGTGTGAGGGCGGGGCAACCTGTCACTCACATGACATCACAGCAATAGCATCCACAACCATCCAATCAATCACGATGGACAAAATCAAGTCCCGCCCTATTTGTTTTTGCTTAAGAAGCCTTCACTCGAAAGTTACCGCAACTTCTGTTTCATGCCTACTTTTAATAGTATCTAACATGTTTAAGAAGAAATGATTTTCAAACTAAATTTAGTGAAAGAGACATTTCATTGGGTCATTATTTGTTTGGTCCTCCATATCGGAATACAGAATATGTTACAGGAAATACAAAATGTTCTCAACCAATCTTTACTACTAGATTTCTGAAGCTCACTTTCCACCCCCATCTCATAATCAAAGGTCCCGTTGACTGCAATCGTTGTGAGAGGTGGGTTGAACGTGCAGCCATGAAGAAGACCCTCAGTCGTCATGTTTCAGTTCTACAGACGTCAGGGGGCGTGGCCAGGACCTCACCTCCAGCGCTGGCCAATCAGAGCGCAGCCGGCTTCTCTTGAAAGCCTCTCGTGCTGCGGATATAAAACCTCCTCGGCGGGCTGATGCAATACTGGAAGATACTGAAAGAAGCGTCAGTGACGGAAAACCAGATAAAGAAAGCAGCTAGCGTCGACCAGAAAAACACGTTTTGTGCCAAATCTCTGAATCTAATTTGTTAATAGGTGAGTTAATTAATTCACTGAAATCTTTTGCGTTTTGCTTTTAAATATATTGAAATTACAATACAACCTTATACGTAACGTTAAGCCTCCTATGTCCTTGACTAGAAAGATAAAATGCATTATAAGCCATTGTTTATTTTACACTATCTGTTTAATCGCTTTTACCCTTCAATACAATTACTTTGTCTTAAAGATCTCTGTAAATATCTTATATGTGATTGTAGGCCTAAAATGAAGCTCAAGAGGTGATTGTCCTCTTATGTCTTTATTCGTCATTTCATCGCAAGACTCCCCTTTAGTTTTTGACAAAATACGAGTGTTCATGTGAAACAGAATATCAATCCTGATGTGCTCGTTATTTGAAGATGTTCATTCATAGGGTGTCGTGTCGTCGTCGTGAGTCTGTTCACGTTCTTCACACACAGAGCCGCTAGTCTGTCAGCAGTAGTAACGGTTTAGTGCTAGTTTTAACCATAAGTGTTAGATAACAGCGAGTTGTTTAGCAACAGACAACCAATCATGTACGTCCTCATGCGTAACGTTATATCTTGAAATATTCACGCCGCGCGCAGAGTTTAGTTTCCATGTCTGAGTGAAACGGATACAAATGTCGAAGAGCGGCAGCGGACGGGTAAATTGGGTTATGAAGTGAGCCTATTTTTTTGCCTGTATGTGAATACTTAAGAGAGACCAGAGCGGGTCTAACGTTACGTGACGAGTTCTGGGTAGCTACAGATGGGCAAGCATTTATTAATACGGGCTCGTGGCGTGCTGTATTAGCCTTATAAATCTGCAAACAAGAACTTCAATACGGGGTTTACAATCTCTAAGCATGTCTACCAGTGATTAATTACTAACCCAAGATTAAGTATGAACAGTGTGAACATGTAATAAGACAACCCAGGATTACGTCCAGGGTTGACTGAAAAAGCCAGTCTAAACGAGTCTTTTACAACTCAAACCTGCTGATAGTAAGGCTCGGATTGTGTGTCATGGTATTGCTCGGCAGAACTTGTGGCACAATGAAGTATTTAGAGGTTGAATTGAAGGATGTGTTCGGCATCTTGCCCCCTGTGCTCGGCGTGGTGCCAAGCAGCGCTCAGGTCTTGCGTGCTGATTGGCTCCCGCCGAAGGCGGGGCCGTATAAATATCCTCAAATTACATTATTCGTTCCTGTAGTTCCTTTCACATTGGCAAGGTAAGAAGTTCGACGATGACAACCTGGAAATGTACTGTTTTTTTTCAAGTTTACTGTATGAATTTAACTTTGAGATGCATAACACTAGGGTTCCGATTCTCATGTGATTAAGTTGGAAATAGCTCTGAAGTAAGAAACATATGTTCGATGTTTGACCCGAAATGTTTATACAAATATAGCACACACTTATATTTGGATGTCCAGTATCTACCATACCTGAATGACGTGCTTCTATGGAACAAGAAATAAAGAAGTTAGGCGAAATCACAGTTACCTTTCACTTCCATTGTATTGAGGGGAAAAATGCACTGAAAGTGAATGGTGACTGAGGCTGTCATCATTGTTCCACAGAAGAAAGAAAGTCATTCAGGTTTGGAAGGACACGATGGTGAGTAAATGATGACAGTTCACGTTTTAGGGTGAACAATTCTTTTAATACTCATTCATTTGGTAATGTGATGTCTCAACGCCTGTCTATCCTCTTGTTTTTGCAGGTAACCGAGTATGCCCGTCTTCAGAGCCCTTAGTAAGGTGGCAAAGCAGGCCCTGCTGACCCCTGCGTGTGGATGTCAGTCTCTGACTGTGGCGATACGCAACATCAGCTTTTCCCCGCGTCAGGTCACCTCTGGATCTGATGCCAGCTTTCATTCTGTGTCCTTCTCTGAGACGGACCACCCCAAAGTTCTCATCACAGGTATGAAAATGACTAGATTAATGCATTTTTTTATTAATTAAAAAGTTGGGACTTGTGTAATTCTCACATCTTGATCACCATGTTTTAGCTTATTTTTAAGAAAGGTGGTTCCTGACTCCCCTACTGTGTTTTTTGCATAATATTTAATCATTAATTTTTTTCCCTCTCTCTCAGGTGGCCTTGGGCAACTAGGGGTTGGGCTTGCTAAACTCTTAAGGTATGTAAGTGACAGTACATGAAAAAAATGTGTTCAGTCTTGCATTATAGATGCTTTTGTAAGTGTAACACTTAATTTTAAGTTTTACATGGAAAAAACGTATATAAAACAAATATTCTTGTTTCATAGGAAGCGATTTGGAAAAAACAATGTGATCCTCTCAGATATCAGGAAACCACCAAGCAATGTATTTCACAGTGGTACGTCTTTTGTTCATCTCAAATGAAAGGCTGTGATTTCTTAATATATAACTTATTACTAGAGAAGTACTTGTGTTTGCACTCTATTAATGGGTTCTGTCATTATAACATTACATAAACCATATTAATTTAAACCAGATGTCTGCCAAATGTCGTTTATTTTAATAGTTTATTAACATAATTCTTTCCCGTATCAGTCCGTCACACTTTTTTAATATACAATACTCAAAGCATAGATCTTTAACAGATCACGCAAGTGCTGATGTATCGATTAAAAGTTCTCAACCTCTTCCACACAGGACCCTTTATCTACTCTGACATTCTGGACTACAAGAACTTGCGAGAGATTGTAGTAAATAACAGGATCACCTGGTTAGTGCATTACAGTGCTCTTCTAAGTGCTGTCGGGGAAGCTAATGTGGCACTGGCGCGAGCAGTCAACATCACAGGTAAGACTTTAGAAAACTTGAACTCAATGCAGTGCCTTACCATGTTTTGTTAGTGGCTGATAGTCATTTAGACAAATGACTGAAAATTGTCACCCCCCACCTGGAAAATGTTTAGATTTTCTTTCAGCTATCAAACAGAAATTTAGTATTTCTTATCTTAATCTTACTATTACAATAGCTTAACTTTTGATTGCTTTTGGGCAGACAATTTAAATCTTTTTCTTTTTTTTTTTTCTGTAGGACTACACAACATCCTCGACATTGCAGCAGAACACGGGCTTCGGCTCTTTGTGCCCAGCACCATTGGTGCCTTTGGACCAACTTCACCTCGAAACCCCACTCCTGACCTCTGTGTGCAGAGACCACGTACCATATATGGCGTCTCTAAAGTCCACGCGGAGCTTATGGGAGAGGTAAGACACGGGTCACCTTTATTTCAGTATTTTCAGTACTGTTCTGGGTCTTATGTCACTCAGAATGTTAATCTTTACCCATAATTCTTTTTCTGCAGTACTACCACCACCGCTATGGCCTCGACTTCCGCTGTCTGCGGTACCCTGGTATCATCTCTGCAGACTCGCAGCCCGGCGGTGGCACAACAGGTACGGTGTACTCTGCTCCATCTGTGTTTTTGCCACATGACCTTGCTCATGTACGTAAATGAAGTTATGCAACGGGCACATGCTCAGAACGGGGGTGTTGTTCACTGAGTATTTTTAGATATACTGATAGCCTGCACCAATGCCAGCCAGACATTTAAACCACACCTCCTACTGCCAAAAGTCACATGTTAAAATCTGAAAAGTTATTTTACAGCTGTTACTGTTTTACTGTTACAGCTAGCGGAGACTGCTGGCCAAAAAAAACAGCGATGAGTCATGAAAGTCTGTTTCTTTTGGTTTTTCCAGACTATGCCGTGCAGATTTTCCATGACGCTGTCAAGAATGGCAAGTTTGAGTGCAACCTGAAGCCAGATACACGGCTTCCCATGATGTACATTGATGACTGTTTGCGGGCCACGCTGGAGGTGATGGAGGCGCCAACGGAAACACTCAGTATGCGCACCTACAACATCAACGCCATGAGCTTCACTCCAGAGGAACTTGCAAATGAGGTCCAGAAACAGCTTCCTGACCTTCAGGTCACATATAAGATTGACTCTGTACGACAGGCTATAGGTATGAGCCAATAAATCTACACTCAGAAGCATCATCAAAAAATATATATAAAATAAATGGTGCAAAATATTGTGTGATCTTGTTTTTGTCTACATAGCTGACAGCTGGCCCATGAACTTTGATGACTCCAACGCCCGCAATGACTGGGGCTGGAAGCACGACTACGATCTGCCAGAGTTGGTCCAGACGATGCTCAACTTCATCGGCTCAGACTCCTGCATCGCTCAGGCCAACTGAGTCTGCGCATGGACAGTGAAAATATGTACATATTATAAAGATTTATAGTGATGCAGAAGAGAGATCCATGGTCTGTAAATAGTTATATTCCTGTTCTCTTTTGTGTCATCTGTATAGACTAGCACAGGCTATGTATGTATAATTGCAGATTATACAAAGAGGTCGGGTCTCTTTTCGTCAGAGGGGGAAACCATCAGAGACGCACAGGTATTTTAAAAGCTAAATGTTGAAAAGGAATGGGTTTAAACCCGATGTGTCCTCTAGTGCTTTGCATTTAGTGAAAAAGGAACAATTATGTCTCCAGGCAAAATAAACCAAATGAAAATCCAAAAATAAATGGCGCAGCTGCTAAAACTTAGCTTCCCAGATTCTCTTTCTAAGTTTTTTTTTTTTTTTTCTCTATTTAATATAAATAATTTCACTGTACCTTTTATAGAAGAACATAATAAATTAGGGAAAAGGCTGATGGCTGTGCTCGGAGTAATGGGAATAAAAGTTGGAATTGTAACAGCAGTTGCAGCCCCTTCTAAAATAAACAGACAAAAGAGTCTGCGGTTTAAACAGGGTGGGACTCAAATGTATGTCCTCAGGGAAAGTGGGGGATGTCATGATAAATGTTATCATAGCCGCCTTGGTTGCTTTCCCTCTCTTGTGCACTATCTATTTATTCAGACTGCTCAAAACGTAAGTTTCCGTCTTGCTCCACTCTTTAATAAAGTCGCTTTTTGTTAAATGCAATTTCTCTCATATCTTGCATTTGCCCATAAATGTTTTCCCACAGCGAATATATTATCCTGTAAGAAGGGGAGATTGGGAAACAAAATTAAATTATTCTTTTTTTTTTTAGGCTTTGCATCCACATTTTTTTGTTCTTATGATGACAAAACTTGTGTCAATAAAGCTTTTTTATCTTTAACATTGTCTTTCATGAGTTGTGTATCATTTTTTTCCATTTTCCTGGAGTTCATCTGTGCTTGTTAGGTATTACTCGGTTGACTATCGTGCCAGTCATATTAAACATTTTATTTATAACTTTGTGGGAAATATGATCAACTTTTTGATGGCAGTCTCTCGCAGCGATACTGACTGCACAAGACCTGTACATTAATGCACATTCGCATTGCATGTCACTTCTGATCAAGGTGATTAGCACATAATGCATTGCCTTAAGACTATAATCTTCCTAAGTTATCTGAACCATTCAAGTTATTTTCCTTATCCGCGGCCTGTTGCCTTTGTTGTGATTGGAGCCGTGCCACGTAAATATTAGTGCCTTTAGACTAAGTCTCCTTTTTATTTAGATTGTTAGTGTACACTTTGAAAGCAAGTTATGTAATATCGGTTTGTACATTATGCAGTAACAAAGGATTTGCCATTCTTTCATAAAGTGGAGCAATAATAGGGTGGTAGTTATGTAATAAACAGGGTTATGAAAGTACTTCACAATGCTGACTGTAAACTGTCAAAATACTATTTTATATTTTCTTTTTTCTCTAAAGGGAAGACTGCAAAAATGTAAAAAGAAAAAAAAGATTGCAGTGTGCAGTGCAGTTCTGTGGTGAGTTGCTTGGCAAAGAACTTTGCCGTCTGTAATATGAGAGTTATGCACTAGCCGAGTTTCAGTTGAGGACCATTTTAACTGTCAGCAGTTCTTCAAAATGGAATTGTATCTCATGTAAAGTATGATCATGTGAACAATGTTGTTTGTCTGCACTGTTGCACAATGTGAGCGATGGTGTGACATAAAGTAATGTCCTCAGACAGGTTTACACTTACACTGATTTAATTTCTAATCATGTTGTAACAAGTAAGCTATTCATTTACATTACCGTAAGTGGTTGCAACAGGTTTATTTGACTTCTTTTTGTACCTGATATAATTATAAATCCTTTGTTCAATAACAATATTGCAAAATCTTATTAATACATATTTCCATCATTTCATAACTTTACATCAAACGTTGTAGAATGTAGAGGTTGAACTTGTCACACATCACATTTTCTGGGATCTTCACTGGTATGAGGTAGCCTATGCGTTAAAACAAACATGACCTCTCCTTGACCACCAAACTGGGGAAATGCAAAGCAATGGGAAAAAGTGAAAATGTAGTTGTTACATTAAAGATAACTGATAAAGTTATAACTGATAAAGTTACTTTAGTTGGTGTCACCTAATGTAGCCCGATATTGTATTAAGGTAAATAAAATGTAATAATAATAATAGCAGCATTATTATATAAAAAAAATTAATATAGACAAATATGAATGATTTGAGTGGTTTTGATAGCAATATGCATTAAATAAACATCAAACAATTGAATAGAAAAAAATAAGTTATATTTTATTTTCAAACATAAGATAATAAATGTATAAAGTTAAAAACATAATATTAAAAATGTCTGAAACAGGGTTGCAAATTTAGCTTTTATTAAGCTGTAAAATTGAAGGGGATATAGTTTAGGAACAAGTAGATTAAAATCTCATTTGATATTGTTTTCTTCAATGACTTTTCTTCTTTTGTCTTACAATAATTTAGGTAACAGAATTAAATGGCTGAGCTCGATAAATGCAGCCAAGAGACAAATTGTGTAACAATGTCTATTACATTTTTTGATAAATAAATAATTCTAACAAACAATAAAACATTTTATAACAAGGCACTTTTAATTCTAAGTAAAATGTATTTAAACGTACATTATGTACATTTATTTTAAATAATGTAATTTAAATAAGTCAATACATCATCAATCCTTCTATGGTTTTCGCGGGAGATTGCGTACGTTACTCGCCCGTACGTCTCGTCATTTCCATATTGAGAAAAGTTTTTATTGCTCAACAGACGAGTAAGTAATTTTATTGAACAGATAAATTGTCATATAGTTATAACAGAGGTTCGTAATCATGTGGTGAGTCACGCAGAGCAGCAGCACAACCTAAACAATGCTATTCCGCAAAATGTATGCACAAATCACGTTAGACATGAAAGACTTTTGTACAGGCAGTTTCTTGGAAGTTGGGTTTTCACAGTAAACCTTCCAACTTTCACATCCTATTATTGCTGTAAACATCCATCTATCCATTTTATTTTAGATTATTAACAGCAATGTTTACCATAATTTAAATGTCATGCAAATATTGTATAAGACTCATTTGCATGGCACCATATGACCGCATTTAAGCTCCTCGCACTCGTTCTCTCAGGTATTCTGGCACAACTAATTCAAGAAACCCTAGATGTGTTTCCCAGAACTGAGCAATGACGTTCAAATGGCTGGTGGAGGCAGAGCACAGTCAGAGATGTTAATGTGCGTCATGTTGTAAGCATTGATCGACACACCTCCTCATGTCTCCTGTAAACCAATGCGTGAGGAAGGAGTCTGTCAACATGCTGGATGAATAGTGAATATCAGAGCTGGCAATCTGTTTGTGGCAAATGAAGATCAGTATATAAACATTCCTGGTTGGTTCCTTAAACAGGGGAGTGCCATAAAACTCTGTGTTACAGCTGCCATATGGTAACCGGTTGCTATGAAAACGGACAACAACCATATAGGGACTTCCATTTTGATATCGCTATAGTCTGATAACTGTCTTTTGAATAAAAAAACAAACATGTTTTACTGATCTTTTCCAGACACTGTCCACGGGGATTGTTGCTAAACTTTGTCAAACATCAAAATTGAATACACAAAATGTAAAAATGGTCTTCATTTCTTTTTTTTAACTTGCAGTCAAGTTACAATCTGTGTAAAAATGTGAAAAAGTGGAAGATTATTAACTAAGATACTGAGATTTTAGTTATTACTGAGATTATTATACATTTTTGATTAAATTTGTTTTAAAAAATAGCTACTTTTCATGATAGGTTAATTGTAAGTTAGATAATATTTTATAGTTATCACAACAACAACAAAACATGATTTGTGACTAATTTTAAAAAGCAATAGGGCACCAAAGTGTATGTATTTAGTTCATGTAGTATTTTCAGATAAATATTGAAATATGCTCCAGTAGCCTACATCTCTTTTTGCCACAGTTCTGAATGATTACTAATGGCAGTTGGATCTGTGACTTTCTCACCGCTGCGGTTGTGCAGTGTACCAGTGAGATGGGAATTCAATAAGACACCAGCAGCAGCAGGTAACATTAATCACCCAGACTCTTCTTCTTTCACTGTATATCACCACAGACAGCAGATGAACTCTTCAACCTCAAGATAAAGATCACCTCCATATCACATGCTTCCCATGCAGTGACATTACCATTTGTGTTGTCCAAAATGGATCAAGAAATTTCAGCCTTGTAAGAATGTATTTCTATAAAGAGTTTTACCTTTCACAGCTATGATTTCCTTACTATATCCAACAATCTGCCATTAAATGAAGTAAATCATACGTAGTTAATATTCAGCTCATTTTCAGAAACGATGCCCATCTGCAGTCATTCTTGTCCTTTCTTGTCTTTTTCTTTCTGAAAACAGACAAAGGGATTCTGTGGTAATTATTGTATCTTGTGTCAATCAACTTTGTCAACTTTGTGGAGTAATTACAGGCTCATGAAATGATGATATTTATGGCGGATTATATATTTTATCTCTGAAAATATAAATGTATAAAAAGTACAGGCCTAGTTAAGACATTACGATCTTGGACCCTTTAAGGTTTAATGAATACACATTGTCTTAATATTTTTTTTACATTTTGTTTATATGTCATTAAACAGTTTATAAAGCAGCTCCTTATATGCAATGTTATATATATATATATATATATATATATATATATATATATATATATATAATCAGTAAGTTATGACAAAACATGTTGTTACATTGCTTTAATTCATCAAAATTATTTAAGCAATTTTCAATTGCTCTTTTTTTTTAGTTATAGGCTACAAGATTCAGCTATTTTGTTTAAGTCAGTTTAATGTAATCTAAGTTAAGTTGGAAAATCCCAGTTGATTGTACATAGCAGCGACTTTTTTTTTTTACAGCAAAGAACCTTTTTGGCAAGGGTTCTTTAAAATTGAGCCAAGATAAACCCATTGAACCTCTTTATATATATATATATATATATATATATATATATATATATATATATATATATATATATATATATATATATATATATATATATATATATATATATATATATATATATATATATATATATATGGAAACCATGGAAACCAGAGTTTAGCAGGTGCAGTTATTACTACAGTATGTTTATTTTAAGATCTTGATATTAGCTACCACTGTTATAAAAAATACACATTCATCAAAGAAACGCAAAGAAATTAGTAGGTTAAATGAGTTCCTTAAGCAGTTATTGCCATTTTTTTTTCTAATAATGATTCTGAGAAGTTAACCCACTTACGCCATCTAACGTTACTGTTGCAAAAGTGTTCAAATACGATGATATGTAGGCTACTAATTGCGTAAATAATCTAAATATGCATGATTTAGTTTGTTGTCTTTTTTGCACAATTATATATCATATAATAATATTATAATGTTTGAGACGACATATGAGCTTTTTTAAATCAGGCACAAATAGAACAACCTGCCTGTTCACGTGTTCAAGGACCCCTCAAGATGTCCATGCTTGCCGAACGTGAGTTTACAACTTGCAATGTATTTTAGGATAGTTGTATGTGTTTTCAAATATTAGCTGTCGGTTTTGTACAATTGAATTAGGGATGTGCTTTTGTTTTAGATGGATATCGTATATTAAAGTAATTATTGCATTCCTCCACGTTGTTTAGTATGTTTGCTAGCAGTCTAAGTTAGCCACCTTGGCCCTTAAATATCACAGGGCGAATCATGAGTTGTCAAATACTTTATACTAATTCCGCTTTATACTGTAGGCCTACCTCATAGACACAAAACCCTTGTGACATTCAAAAAAAAAATGGTTGAAACATGAACATGAAACGAAATCTGGTATTATAATTGTCGCTTATTTTTTGTACACTGACATCATCATTTTTGTATTTTATTAGCACGTCGTAAACAGAAATGGGCAGCGGACCCCCAAAACACTACGTGGAGCAACGATGAGTCTAAATTTGGACAGAAGATGCTGGAACGTATGGGCTGGGCTAAAGGAAAGGTATAATGGATTGAACTTCAGTAACACTAATAAAACCATACGCCACATGTATGTAATGAATAGTAAGTTTAACTTAAAATAACTCTAAACTCAAAATCGAAAGATGAACGCCGCAGAGAGTTTATTCCAGTTGATCTATCACGTGTAATGACTGCTGCCACAACCACATTGTCTACGTCTTAAATTTACTTATTATACTTACATTATATTTTAGACACATAGGTCTATATAAATAAAAACATATATTTAAAACACAGCAAAGATACACATTTTTTTCCAGTGATTTCAAAAACATGAGGAATGTATTGCATCCCTTATATATAATGAATCAACCCACAAATCTTTAAATAGTTGATCCAACTACATGTGTTATGACTACTTGTGTTCTTGAACAGCTTTCAATTCTGTTCATACAAACATGTTGCTTGCCATGGCAACATTATCTAGCTGTCTGACAGATGAAGAGTTAAATTTCCATAGCAATTTATATGATAGTCTTTAAAGTACCAAATAAACGAATAAAGTTAAATTTGAATTATTCATTTGTTTATTTTTGTGATGGGGCCAGTGTAAGCTGGCATTGTATAATATATAGTATAAAAAAATAATTCACACTATAAAGACAATTGCTAAATGTATTTTACATGTAAATTGTAATCCTCCAGATTTGTTCAATTGTTTCAAAGTATAACTTTTTCCTTTTTACAATAATACAAATAAATAAATAATAATTCAAAAGAATCGAATAAAATAAAGGTAGAAATAGTAACTATGTACATCCAGGGAGAGAACGTGTGGCCTAATTAAATTCCATCTGGAATAAACTCAAGCAACTTTCATTAACCCTCTGGGGACTGAGCTCTTTTTGGTCCGTTTTCTCTATTTTTACATTTGGGCTTATAAACTATATGTAATGGAGATGGAACACTATGTGTTTGGTATCTATGGATTCAGAAGACCCTAAGCTAACATAAGCACGCATGTAATATGTTTATAAAGGAAGTATGAGTGAAAATGTACAATAAACTAGAGAATTTCAAAAACGGAAATTCGATTTTTGGCATTTATTTCTGAAAATCACACATCACTCAACAATAGTGAACAGTTTTTAAACAAAAAATATATTTGTCAAAGCCTTTGCTTAACAGACATGTGTAATTGTTAAATAAAATGCGTAAAGAACAATGAAAAATGTAACTTTATTTACAAATAGTCCCAGGCGTTTTTCATAGGAATGCTTAGAATTTTCTAAACAATGCTTTCTCCTCGTCACTCTCCAGTAATTGTTCCAGAGCTTGTTCCACCGTAAATCGTTTACTGCTTGCCATCATAAAAGTGCTAAAACAATAAATAATGCTATAATTGTATGTGTATATTATATATATGTATATATAATATATTGTTCTGTCTCTCATATCTCTTTTTGCTCACCCTCAAAAAGTGACAACTTTAAAATGCTATATAAAAATATCTGTAAGGGTATTTTGAGCTAAAACTTCACATACACACTCTGGGGACAACTGGGGACAAAACTCCCTCTGGAGATTTTTACATCTTGTGAGAAGGGCATTATACCACCCCTTTAAAGCCATTTATACACACGTTCATTCTATATAGAACATAATTTATAGAACATACTTTTTTAATGGTTGTGAAGTAAGTTTCCAACCAAATGTAGTACCTGCTGTACTTGCTTGTGTGGAAATGGAAATGTAATAGTTCTTCTAATAGTCTTATTTATGCGTGCTCACGTTTTTCCTGGTTTGTTTGCATGGCAGGGTCTTGGCAGGAGTGAACAAGGGTCTACAGAAAACATTAAGGTTAAAGCCAAGAACAACAAACTGGGTCTGGGCACTTCTGTAAACAACGAGGTGAGAAACCATTGCTATTCTTTCTCTTTGAGCTACTGTATTTTGCTTTGTGTTTTTTTTTTGTCACATCAATCTTCCTTTTGGGGGGTTGTGTTGTTAGGACAACTGGATTGCCCACCAGGATGATTTTAATCAACTCCTTGCGGAGCTTAACAACTGCCATGGACAGAGCCACACTGACAGTAAGCTGAATTTTGAACATCAAAGGCAAAACACCACTTGTGTAAGAAGTAGTTTTGAAATGGTTTAATTCTCATTAACGTCCAATAGGTGGTGCTATTGTAATGTTGAAAGGACCTGGACAATGTTATATGGTTTTCATGTCTGTTACATTTTAGTTGAGTGAATCACTCTTCTGTTAAAAACATTGTGTGATGCCACTTTTTTAATTATTATTTTTTATTATGATTTCTAATCTTTCTGTGTACTTTCAGATCCTACACAGGAGCAAGGATTTAGTTTGGAAGAGAAATCAAAGACCTCAAAGAAAAGGGTCCATTACATGAAATTCACTAAAGGTGAGCCACTCAGTGTCATCTTGCAAATCTGACATTATGCTACAGGACTTTATTTTGAGCGAACTTTGCTCTACAACAGTGGTTCTCAACCTTTTTGACTCCAAGGCCAATTATCCACAGCAATATTCAAAGGCCCCATTACTTTTCCAGTTACTTTGTTATATTCTGATTTTTTAAAATAATAATAATAATACAATGGGTTTTTTTTTTTTTACAGTTTGTGCCTGATAATATATATTAAAGCATTACTGGATATTCCAGGGATAGAAATCACACTTTTAAATGTTGGCTTCCTTATATAACCAGAGTATCAAGACAGTGGTAATTCTGGTTCATTAAATAATTTATATTAAATATTAATGCTTGTTTTGTCCTAAAATAACTGTCATCTTGAGGCCCCAAGGACTATTGCCAAGGCACCCCTAGTTGAGAACCACTGCTGTAGAATCAATAGTTTTATTCATTTATTTAAGTTCTGTATTTAATTGTGGGATTATTATTTGTTTTATTTGTGGGGCTATATTTGGTTATTGATCTGTTTGTAAAGAGAGAACTTGAGTCTCTATATAGTCAGGGTTGTCTATTTAAGTCTGGTGGTGAAAGGTGTTTTGTTTTTAAATAACCTACATAATGTGTTAATTTGAAAAACATTCATGCAGCCGAGCCAGTTTTCTTTTTCTTTTCTTTTTTTTTTTGTATTATTTTTCAATTTCCTTTATAAATAAAGCCCCCCTTCCATCACTTCCTGTGTTCAGTAGCTGAACTTTGTATGCCTTGGCATATGTAGTAAAAGCTCACGGGTCACTGCTGCAGTAGATCAGCATGATCAAGTTGGCGGTCAGCTTAACCAGCAGCCTGTGCCGCCCCTAGTACAGGGAGTCACTTCATGAAGCTCCATGTTTTCTGACAATCATGTAGACAAAAAAGAAACCTGAGTTTGATCAGGCAGCTTAACAATCTCCCTGAATGTTTTGTCACGTAGTGTTGACCTGCTGAATGGCTCACATCCTTCCCAGCATGGAGAGCAGGGCGGCCTGATGTTTGTTGGTGGTCTCTATGAGTGGGAAATTTATTTGGCCTCAGGTCTAAACATTCATGATGCTATGACACTTTTAAGTGTAGTATTTTTAGACCTTGTCTCATTTTCCATGATGGATGTTTATAAAATGTCAGGAATGTTGGGGAAAAATTCAACGTCTCTTATCACCTGAGAGGACACCGTAGCATACTGCTCCTAAGCTTGACTTCCTGTTTCCTGTGAGGAGCACTGGCCAGTGCACTTACTACTCAAAATGGCCTCAATCAGCACCTGATGAGTCTCACAGATAACACCGCATCCAGAACAATGTTTTTGTTGCTGCCGGTGTCTCTGTTTAAAGCCTTTGTTTAACTACAAGGAGGAAGATCGTACTTTCAGTGGATGGGTCTCATGTCTCATGAGACAGAATGACTTCTCACACACAACCTCATCACAACACCCAGAGGCAATTGGGCTACCTCACTAACCTCATGTCCACGACCTCAGCTCTACTCTTGATTTGTTGTGTTGACCTCTGCCTCCATAAGTCTCATTTTGTGTCTTCCTGAAGTGAAAAAGCATCACTCAAGCTCATTAGTAAAACTTTTTTTTTCTATTCTTGGTGTGATTGACATCCTATTGTAAAAGTCAAGTCACCCTTATTTATATAGCGCTTTTTACCATGCAGATTGTATCAAAGCAGCTTCACAGTGATAACATGAAAATAATACAACAAAGTTTGTTTCTAGAAGAAAATGGTCATCATCCACCTTAAGGCAGATCAATAATATTGTTGAATATTTAAATGTCCCCAACTAAGCAAGCCAAAAGCCAAGGCAACAGTGGCAAGGAACCAAAACTCCATCAGGTGACAATATTGAGAAAAAAACCTTGGGAGAACCCAGGCTCAGTCGGGAGCCAGTTCTTTGGCCAACGAACGAACAGCGTATGATTATGATTCAGGCAGCATTACAGGTCAGATGTCAGATATGCATCACCATTCAGAGGTTAAAGAGAGAGTCCACCCAAAAATAAACATTCTGTCATTATTTTCTTACCCTCATGTCATTCCAAACCTGTTTATTTGTAAAAGAAAAATACAATGTAAGTCAATGGGAACCGAAGCTGTTTTTGTTTATTTTTCAAAATATCCTTTATTGTGTTATGCAGAAGAAAGAAATGCATACAGGTTTGGAACGACATGAATATCAGAATTTTAGTTTTGGGTGGACTATCCCTTTAATTGTAAAAATATTGCAATGCTCAACTGTATTAATTGATAAATGAATTCTCAGAAGAAGACTCTGTTCTCTGACTCTGAAGAATGTGTGATGTCAGTAATTTGATCCGTAACAGTCTGTTTGAGTTTTAAATTGCTGTGCCTGAAAGTGGAATTGAAACGTCTAACCGTCTTTGAAATGACAAACGTGACCCTGGTTGTTACAACTGCTAATGGATTTGTAGTTTATTGTCATGGCAATTGTGTCGTTGTGCCAGCGCGTCGGGGTTCCTCCCATGTCCCCTGTGGAGGCTTTGTTGATTGGATCACCTTTTGCTGATATTTGTTGATCTGTTACCCACAGAAGACCTCACCCTTTGTACGTTTCCTGGGTACGCCCCACCAAAGCCGTTGTCAGGGTAAGGCCTTTAATGGATTGAACTAAGATAAACTAGTTATATCTTATGTTTAAACGTTTTACTCTTTTTTTTTTTTTTTTTTTCTTCTTTTTTTTGTAAATGTAAATACTTATATTTATAATAAATAATTATATTTCAAATAAATAATAAAATACATTTATTTAAATAAATAATTTCAATTCTTTTAATTACAGACTAATTTACAGTAGTCAACATTTGAAGTGGATCAAAACCTTTCATCAAAGTTTTACATGAATTTTGAGCAATACCGGTTCTTGTCTTAGGACAACTTTGAACTATTTTGATCCAATATAAATGCTGACTACTGTAGATAACTTCACTAATACAAAAAAACAAAAACAATAATAAAGAATGAGAAATTGTCCTAATGTTTGACCGTAATATTAACAACCATAAATGTAGTGTGTAGATGTCTCTTGGTGTTGAACATCCTCTTAGTGCTGATTATCTTTTGTCAGGATATGAATGTGCAGTGTGCAATGATGGTACAACTGCATATATTGCTTTTAAGCTCATGTTTAATAACTGATTTTTAGACTGATCCTTTAGAATGGAAGCGAGCTGAGCGCCACTCTAGACAGGATGGAGGTAGCTTGTTTTAAAGATTGATGGCTTTCAGAACAGGAGAAAGGCACCAGCGTCTCCAGCGCCCATCTCAGACACGAGCAGCGTAAACCAGTAACCCAGATTTAATTGGCTGCCCATTTATCAACTGATCCAGCATTTTTTGATGTGAGCTGAACTGCAAGCACTGAATCATCTGAGTGGGTCAAGCTGTTACACAGATGTACGGAACAATTTGGGACCCCTTTGTTAATAATTAACCTGATTTCTTTTGAGAAACAAACCATTGCATATAATATTTTCATCTTTACTATTTCCTGCTCAAGCAGTTAAAATAACACCCACTGATCTTTCTTTTTTTGTCACCTTCACTTCCTGTTCCAGAGAAGCCTGTGTCTTTGTTCATTTATTTGCAACTGACAAGCTTAGAACTTATGTAGGTGTCTTGTGAGGCAGTCAATTAGTATTTTGCTTGTCAGATTAGCAAGTCGATCCAAAAAAGCCTCTGTGATTGCTAATCTGGTTTGGCCAGAGTTCCGTCACATTCGTTGCCATCTCAACAGTGACCTTGCTCCCAGCCGGATTTCAAAACCTCAAGTGCACTTGTAGACTATACTCAGACACTTTTTAAATTAAAATTGTTATTTTGTTATACTGCTTTCAATATATTCACAGTAAATGATTACTTGGGCTGACAATCTCTAAAGTGACACAAAAAGTGCACCATACCCTTTGTGAAGTATTTTAAAGGGATGTGAATTCAAAACGCAATTTTTTTTGTTAGTCACAGAAAATAGGATCTAGGGCTGTATTCACAAAATATTTTATCTTACCACAAAGAGTTTCCTCAAACATTCATACAGATGTTGAGACCAACTTTTACTAAGGTACCAAAAGGAAATCTTATGCTTAGAGAAAGGGCAGGGTTGACCTCTTTGCTATGGATGTCAACACTTACTATGACTATATATATATATATATATATATATATATATATATATATAAATAAACACACAGCCGACTCACCTAGTTACCGTGACAGTTTTCTGCATCCCTTTGCCATCCCTACCGCTCACTCTCGGCTGGTTCCTATTCCCAGACTGGGATACAGGGGAGTACTCTGGGTTTGGGCTAAAATCTGAGCTCTGAGCCTCTCCTCGGACAGCATGCCAAGTATGCTTATTTTACTCTTTTACTGTATTCGATCATTTGTAAGTGTGAACTTAAAAAAAAAACATATGTATATATGTTTGGCATTTTTTGCCTTTTTTATTGTGACAGGACATTAATTAAAAAAGTAGCAAAGTGATAGAGAGACAGGGGGTGGCCATGATCGAGAAAGGTCCAGGACCTGGAACTCGAACTCGGGTCACCCGGGCTGCCCACAAGGCTGTCAGCGTAGACGATAGGACATTATTTTCAACTTTTATTCTCCATCTTTCAATGCATTTTGCCTGTACATAAATTAACCTTTTTTTTTTGTTATGTCATCGTGCATTAAGATCTATAAATCAAAACATTTATTGCATTTATGAAGAAAGGCTCCGCACCCAAGGCCCTATTGCCTCAATGTTTACTGTGTCTTTTGCTTGGGCGAATTGCCGGCAACAGCCATTTTATGATTCTTTGTGATTTTGTGTTACTGACTTCTCTTGACTAGCTCTAACTTTTTACAGATTTAGGAGCTGGTTTTAGCGCTTAAATCCTTTGTGAAATACTCTTAGAGCAACAAAATGGAGTCCTAAAATTAGGACTGACACACCCATTATTTTTAAGAGTTTACAATCAGTACATGATTCAAATGTTCATTTTTGGTTGTGTTAATCCTTTAAAGGTTTTCTGTGGCACTTGTAGTTACACCCAAAACTAACCTTTGTTAGTTGATAGATCTCATTTCCAAAAGTAAAAAGGTCATTTTTGGGCTCCACTTGATGTCCACTGTGATCAGTGGACAGCTTGTTCGGCCTGGTCTTTTGTTTAGACTGCTTACAGGATACCTTGGTTACTTGAAGGCAAGGTCTCCCCTTTGAAAGCCACGCTGAAAAAGACCCTAGAGCAATAAATAAGCGAGTGTTATCAGGAGCTGCTTGAAGGAAGAGGATGCAGCTGTACGAACAGGACTCGCGGCTGAGACGGGCGCCCAGGCACTCCTGGAGCCTTTGAGCTGCTGGAAAACGGGAGGTGTGAGGTGGGGCCGGCCCTGCACCGTTTGTTTTTCCTCAGCCGTTTCATCCCCTGCGACCATGCAACGTGCCCTTTTTTACCTCTAAACCTTTTCTCTCGGCAGGAGTTCAAAACTGTCCTGTGACCCTTGTCCATTTAAATCAATAGTTTACACAGTTGAACGGCACAAGAAAAATATCCATTTGTCAACAAGTTGTGACCGGAAACATTGCCTTTTCATCTCTCCAGACGTTTGTGAAATGCATTAACACGTTTCTTTCTAAATCAGAAAGTAACGATCGATAATGTCTTTTTAAAATGTATTGGTAGCGGATGATAGTTTGACAGAAGCGCAGGTTGAAATGAGCTCCACCGCTCTCACAATAAAATAGAACTCAAAATGTTTACACGCATGCTCTATTGTGTGGAATAATGTCAAAGATCTATAAAAAGTCTTCATGTTATTAACCTTTTCTCACAGGAAAGGACCTGTCCAGTCGCAGCAAAACAGACCTGGCTTGTATTTTTGGGAAGCGATCGAAACAAGAAAAAAGAGACCAAGATGAGGTAAGCAGTATAACTTGGCAATGATTATTATTATTTTTTTTTTCCATCTTTTAAATGTTGTACAACAATATTCCAGGTTCAGTACAAGTATAAGCGTAAGCAATCCTATTTGACACAGAATCTATGCGATTGAGATTTATGTGAGAGCGAAAGATTTCCCCACGCAGATTTCATTGGAAGATTTTCCTTTGTGTTAACTTGCACAAAGCTGTTTAGTAAAAAAAAATGGCCCCATTCACTATCATGGTAAGTGCCTCACCGTAACTTAATGTTTGGTACACATTGTACGATTTTAGGCCGTCCAGAAGAGAGATGACCAGCCGTAGCGATTTCTGTGGTTGTGGCTCCTAAACGCTTGTCTTATGTTGTACAGTGAGAGAGGTTCAAAGATGGTTGTTGTCTTGCGACCAAAGATGGCCTGCAATAATTTAGTGTCAGAAATTTTGCATGATCCTCTCATAGTGTGTTTTCTGCTACAACCTACGTGTACTGACTAGCCAATAAAAATTGCAACATGAAATGGCGTATTGATCAACAAGAAATGGTGCTAAAACTTAAAACTATTACCCCAAGCTCAATTTGCAAAATTGGCATGCCGAGTCAGCCTTTTTTCCCTAACATGACCTCATCCATATTCTCCTCTTTTGCTTCCTCCTCTTTTTTTCAGCAAACGTAAATACCACAATTGCCAAAGTGCGATTCATCTCATTCTATTTTTTTTTATTTAATTTTTTTACCTCTAGCGCATGCGGATGGCATTTTATTCTTCTATTCTAACTTGCGTTGTTGCCTATGATTCAATAGGTGTCATCATCGTAGTCTACATGTCATACCCAAGTTTATTAGATCCATGTGTACAGTGTGATTTGTAATGATCTTATAGGATGTCTGTAGCAGGCATAAAAAAACAAAAGAAAGAAAACAGTAACTATTTATTTACTTACTATATATTGTGTGTATATGAGCTGACATTTGAAGCGTTACATAAAACATGAGAATAATATAAGACATGGCAAAGCTATTGCAGCAGGTTGCATCTCACCGTACGGTCCAGCCCACCTGTAAGTACCGCTGACCTCTGCTTTCACGTGACCCGCTCTCCACAAGCTGCAGGCTGATAATGAGCCGTGTCATAGTGTGCAGTGTGACTCCACACACGATTCACTGTAGGCAGGGATCCCGCTGAAATCCCCTTAAAGGATTTGCACCCGCTCTCTCCTTTGCACCCCATAGTCCTGTCAGCCATCTCTGTGGTCAAATCACAGGTAGTGTATTCCTGGTGTGCTGGTGGGCACGATCAAACTGCATTTCCCCATCATCTCACAGGTACAGGAGGCAGTGATGGAAGTAAAAAGAATTACTGATGATTCCTTCAAACCCTCAAAACTTGGTTTGACGAAGTTTGGTTGAAGGGATTATTTAGTTGACTTTTTGGCTTACATGGCTTTAATAGTTTGGATTCAGTTTGAAGGTGGCTTTACCAGCCCTTTTTGGGTTTGTATTACCTTTGAAAGTCCACCTTAAATTTGGAATTGTAATTATTTCGACACGTCATTTGCTCATTTTTGTTGTGATGTAAATACTATACTGGATTTTTTGTGATTTTAGTTCTTAGTGGGATTTGTATTTCCACAAAGAAACACCAGTGCTTGCAAGGCAGCAGAAGAATAGTTTTAGGTAATCTTAGGTTTTAAGCTTTGGCTCGTGAATGAAATGTCGCATCAGAGCAGCTTTGCTGTTGTCATGACACTCGGCACGTGTCTCATTTTCTGGCTGCTGTGCAAAGACAGAGTTGTGTTATATGTTGATTCGCATACAGTGTAAAACTGTTAGTTATTTTGGTGTTTTCTCATACCACAATTCAGAATGCGAATAAATGATGAAAGTTAATTTGCCCGTTTTTAATTAAAACAGTTCTAACAATGTCAATGGGAGATTTTGAAATGCAATTTAATTATACATCTTAAGTACACAAATTATATGATCAGTAAGTTATGACAACATATGACACATCAAAATAAGTTATAATAATTTTCAAAACAATTGAAAATTGCTTAAGTATTATTACAAGATTCAACTTTTCATGTAATTTAAGTTGAAATGAATTAAACATCCAAGTTGTTTGTACTTTGTTTGTACATTTTCTACACTTAAATTTAAATTTCAGTGATATAAATTCACAAATATACATTAAAATTAAATTTCAAATATACAATAAGCAGTTCCAGTTGAATGAATTGAGAGCGAGAAGGAAAAATAGTGTTGCCTTGAAGGAAGTGTAAGTAAATGCATTCCTCAGTGTAGCAAACTGATCAAACAGGTAATTGCTCATATTAATGTCTTTCATAAAGAGTTGGTTGCGTTGTTTTTTGTTTTTAGTGATCTAGTTGCTAAGTGCCAGTTGTATATGGAATTACACATTCTTGTGACATACTTGTGGGTTGTGTTATAAACTGAATAGATTAAATAAGGGAGTTTGAACAACAGGTCATTTTGAAGTAGTATATTGTACTTTTCTAGTAATATATTGGTTATTGGAAAAAATATTTAGTAAATTAAGCAATTTTATATCTATCAGGTGGGTTTTTTTTCTTTTCTTGACCTTTCCCTCTTGGTTGTCAATGTTTACCTCAGTGTTCGTGACATAGCAATTCCAAGTACATCTGACATCTGATCTAATGTATGTGCTGCAGGTCTGAAGCCCCCGCCGAACTGCCTCTTTTGTGAGAAAGCAACACAATAGCAGCAGCTCATGCTTTGCTTGAATTTCGAAGTGCTGGCAGTGTGCTATATTTTTTATTTTTTCTTCCGCTAATCGTTTTGTTGCAGTTTGTTATTGTCCTAGTCTGGAGGGACTTCATTGACCGGATTGAAAACCAATCTGAAAAGGCTCACAATGGCATCCCAGGAGACCGTGTGGCGAAGGGCTGGTGGCGAGCCCTGTAAACGAGGGGTAGTTAGGCCTGCATAGGAAGCCAATGAGGGGGTGTTGTTTGTGTGCATTGTGTGCTTGTGTGGTGATACAGCCTGTGGAAGATTTTTGCCTCAGTTCATAGATGCATCCTGGGTTCACAATGGGACGTGAAGGTGATTATAAACCTGTTTAATACAGTTTTTGTGACCGAGAGGTGTCACCTTGCAGGTTTTAAGTGCATCACTCAGTTAGTGTCCATGCAAAGGTCCGAACTCACTGCTGCTGTGTCTTGGCAGCCCTCACTCCCACCTCTTGCACCAGGGGTTTTCCTCCCCTCTCTCAGAGCTTCCTGTCAGTCCCTTATCTCTTGTCACAGTGTTCTCTGACACACACATGGGAGGTCGTTCCAAGTCGCCCCTGATCTCATTACCTTGATTTAAGAAACTGTTACTCAATTGTATTTTTATATATATATATAATTTTTTTTTCCGTATATATATGAATTGGGTACTTAATGTCTCAAGGTCTTGAAGACATCACAACTCTGAGGAAGTTCAAGATAAATGGAAAGCTTATAATTGCTATAAATAATTTTATTTTGTTTCCCCAATGAATTAAAACCTTTCTGTGATTTTATATTTTATTTTATTTTTTACTCCTCAAATAGTAACTGTTACTCAATAAAATGTTTCAGACCTTGACGTAATTCTATATATTTTTTATTAATTATAGAAATGTCCATGACTTTTTCACACTTTCACTTAATGTCCTCCTATATCCAGGTTTTTCAAGACAGTGGGAATCCTTGTTCCTAGTTAAAAAAGAATAAATTAACAGTTGTTTAAGAAACTAAATTAGCAATCATAATATGCTCGCTTGCATCTTAATTTTTTTGCGGTTTATCTTATCTTAAATCTTTTGTCTTATTTCAACATAATTTCAACCCATCTTGCCACCAACCCCTTGGAAATTGGCTGAGGCCTCCTGGTTGAGAACCACTGCTATCACAAGCATGTTGGAGAGCCGGCAGTGTCCGAACAGACCGCTGTCTGAAGGCCGCGCTGCCATCCATCACTGCCTTTTGCGCTGAATGATGTGGGAAAGTCTCAGTGGCAGGGAGAGCAATGTTCACGACTAGTGCTTTTGGCATTTTCGCTTTTGTGCCTTTCTCACAACCGTTGTCTTTACTTGATCACATTTCTTTCTGTATTTTTAGCTTTCAGTGTTTATTCTTGATGTGTCTCTTATTTCGTTCCCTCCCCATCCCTTTCTCTGTCGTTGGCTCATTCTCTTCTCGGGGGCCTTAGTTAGGCTGTAGGCTAGTGTGTACGGAGTCATGAGGAGTGGGTGTGATTTATCTCCCTCGGCCCCTCCGTAGCCCCCTCCACTCCGGCAGGCCCAAAGGAAAGAGCCGAGTTTGCTTGAACGTGGCTCGGTTTGCGAGGCCCCAGCATTAGCTGAAATAAACCCTCCTGCTGCTGGTGAAAAATGTCCTGTGATTGGCTAATTAATCAGTCAAAAGGGGAGCGTCGCGGCCTGTGACTTGAGGGACCCGAGCAGGCGACCGCTGAGGGCCCGCTGATAAATGGACTCCCTCCTGCTTCATACATCAGTGAAACTTAGTCATTTTTTACCACTGCTCTTTGCGTCAATGGTGGATCGCTAAGGCCTACACTTATATATTTTGTGTGAAACTCCATCTGTGTGTGTGTGTGTGTGTGTGTGTGTGTGTGTGTGTGGAATGCATTTCAGACAATCGTCTGATTTGGTCTGCGCCCTTTAAATTGCTCAATAAATAGTCTATTCAGCATAATGTCCACATTGAAGTTTTAGTTTCAATATTATTGTGGCCCAGATTTTTCAGTTTGAAACTGCAAACAATAGACTTTCAGTGTGAAAATCCAATGATAAATTGGATTTTTTTTTTGTGGGGTTTTTTTGTGGTTTTTTTTTATCTTTTTTTTTTTTAAATCAATTATTTGTGCCTGTTTAATTTAGCCTAAAAGAGATACATTGATACCTGTTGCTGCAAGTCCCTTGATTAAAATCAAACAAATGTTAGAATATATACATTACCGTTGAAATGTTTGTGCTCAGTAAGATGTTTTTTTTAAAAGAAATTACTTCTAAAATTTTAAGTGAAGACCGTAGACATTTATGATGTTTTCAAAATATTTCCAGTTCAAATGAATGCTGTTTTTTTTTACTTTCTATTCATATAAAGAATCTTGAAATAAATTTAGCAGTTTCCACACAATTATGAAAATGTTATATTATATTTTAAATATATTAAAATAAAAAAATTATTTAAAATTATATTTCACAATTTTAAAAAAAACATTAAAATATCTTCCCAACTGTGTTATTATTATTATTATTATTAAAGCAATTATTACATCTATACCTTTTTACTACACTCTTCCTACATAAATGTAAATCTACTACATGCAGCAGTACACAAACATTTTATTTTTATTTTTTTAAAATGAAGACTAATGAACTGGGTTTTTCTTTTACGTAAGCGACAAGATGGTTCGTGTCTGTGGTTGTCTCCATGGTTTTGGTCAGTCATCTCCTCGCTCTGTGTTTCCAGGGGTTGGCGTGACCCCCTGTGGCCTCTCCCACTCCCACGGCAGCTCTAACACAAAGCCCTCAGACTAGAGGGTGGTACCTGTAGCTGTTCTGAATCAGCCCACGCCCGTCCTCATGAAGGATCGCCAGCCAGTTGACTCGTCCGTTCCCCCGATGCCACCACTTCACCAAATGAGGAGAAGAGGCTGCACCATTTGGCAGATGTGGTGAAGGGGCGAGAGGCAGCGATGTCATTGGCCGCATGGGAGTCGGCTGGTGGGCGGAGTTGAATACTGAAATGCTGCTGAGGATGCAAAAGTTGAGATCCAAATATGCCAGCAGGCTGATGGAGCTCCCATAACAAAACTGCTGAGTTTTATCCACATTTAATGATTACACAAATGATAACTTGTATGATATTTTGGAAATTATACGATATTGATTAGAGCTTTGGAGAGGTCACTACTGACTATAAAGACTAAAGATTAGCTTCAGTCCCCTTTCAACATTTATTTGCTAGCAAATGTAATATTTGTATACAGATGTAATATTTGCTTAAAGTTATGCATAACCAATTAATAATAAACATCAGCAATAATAATAGTTAATATACATATATTTTTGAAGAACACTCAAATCATTACTTCATAAAACGTTTTTTTTAAATATTCAACTACAATTTATATATTAGAATTTATAAAAGTTTGGCTTTGGAAATATTTTTAAATGGGTTTGAAAGAAGTCTTGTCTTATTCTCCAAGGCTGCATTTATTTGATCAGAAAGTACAGTAAAACAGCAATATAGTAACATTTTACAATTTAAAATGACTATTTTAATATATTTTAAAATGTAATTTATCCTTTTGATCAAAGCTGAGTCTTCAGTGTCACATGATCCTTCAGAAATAATTCTAATATGCTGATTTGCTGCTCAAGAAACATTTCTCATCAAAATGGAAAACATTTGTGCTGCCTAATATTTGTGGAATCTTATACATTTTTCATGCTTTGAACAGAAAGTTCAAAAGAGATCCCTATAATTTTCTGTCCTCTCATTAAAGTTGCAAAATGCTAAAAAAAAAAAAACCTGAAACCTTTAACCCTTACAACTGAAGCTTTTTCACATTATTGCACAAGCCCACAATAGGACTGCATATTATGACTAGAAGATTTGTGCTCAGTCAGAACCAGACAGCAGTGCAAACTGGCACGTTGGAACCATGTGGTCCAGCATGTTTAACTTCTCAACTAATGCGGTAACCGGCGCCTGTGTTCAAAGGCATATTTGTTTGGAAGCAGGAGAGCCCTAATATGTTCTCAGATAACATCTAATTGCCTCAAACAAAAGCACAACCTCCCTTACGCTGTTGACAGGACTACAGAATAATGAAGAAACAGACCAAAACATGCTTACAACATACCCTCCGGCAACTATCTTTACGCCCACGCCAACCCACGGACATGTACAAATTAGTGTGAAAATAAAAACGGCATTAAATAAAAAGGGTAACTGAAGTGTCCAACTTCAGCAGTCATTGTTGGCCCAGGCAGCGCTGCCCTGGCATGGTGATTACAGAACGAACAGAGGAAGCGAACCACCCGACGCTCCTGAGAGCCACCACCACTGCTGTTTTCATGGGTCTCGGCTTGCATTTAATCACCGCCAGTTTAATCTAATAAATCACCGCAGGGCAGAGAATAAATGGTGTGTCCTCCATCTTGGGGCTGACACATCAGCTCCTTGGAGGGCACGGAAAGGCAAGCACTTTACATTGTAAAGCAAGCAGAGTTTAGTGATGATGCCCTATGCAGTGTGTTGTCGCCATTTGTTACTCATGATAAGTAATGAAGTCTAGGGTTGGTGGAGAGGTCTGCATCACGCTGGCTTACTGTTTGCATTAGGTCTACGTCTTTATTCAAATACCTCTTCATCACTTACACCCTCATTTACCCTATTGTATTCATTCCGTTTCAGGGTTTTGTTTTTATTTTGTTTACGTTGTTTTATGTTGCCTGTTGTAAATTTAAATTGTATTAATAATTATATAATTATTTACACTATTATATTACAATTAAATAGTAATAATAATTTTTGTTGTTAATGATAATGATAATAATAATTTACCAATTTAACATAAACCATGCAACCTAAAAGAATGTATTTCGTGTATATCTGGTTTAAAAATAATAATAATATTTTAAAATGTATTTCTTGTTGCCTGTTGTAAATTTAAATTGTATTAAGCAATTATATTATAACAATGTAACACCATACAACCTAAAAGAATGAAAATATCAATATTAATACAATTGTATTTATTATACCAAATTAACACATGCAACCTAAAAAAAATGCCTTTGGTGTATATCTGGTTTTATAATATCAATATTAATACAATTATAATTTATTATTATTATTATAAGCAGCAATGTGCTTGTTTGTATCCATCATATTTTAACTTTTCATCCACTGCTATGAAGCCATTTTATGCAACATTTAATTTTTTTTTTTTAATTAGCAAGTTGTCTAAAGTTTTTATGCACGATTTATAGTGCTGCCTTGTTAAAGAATAGCATTATGCCAAACATACATTTAAAGTACTTAACATGAATCAAAGTATGGCTTGTAATTGAACTATTTGCTTTGTTCTACTTCGTTACATTACATTCACATAATGTATTATATCATGATACATGTTAAAATGCTCATTTAAGCATGCAAAGCGCTGTAATGCGTGGGTGCCACCTGTTTTTCTGTCCGCCTACGTGAATGGTATGAAGGATGGCGCGGCGGGTCCTTTCCCCTCATCAGGGAGGGACAGCTGGGTAATCTGGGTCCCGATCCATAAGCCCAGGCCACCACCAAATTTATAATAGTGGCAGGACAATGAGGACACGCTCGCACAATCAGCCATCTTCCCAATATCGTCTCAATATTATCCATCGGCCTGCGAGCGTAATGGGCTGTGATCCATTTTGTTTAGAATATAGCTTAACTTGGAGCCCTCAAAGGAGTAAATTATCCTCAAATGCTTCCAACCTCAAAAATTGTGGGGATAAGAAGAGAAAAAACAGTGTTGATGTATTTTGGGGAGAAAGAAATCCACTGAAACTCCAGCTTTTTACCATGCTTAAATGTAATGCTGTTTGCTACAGTTGATGCTACACCAAGAGCTGAATGAGTTCTTCATTTAGTCTGGCACAATTCTGTACTTTTTAAAATGTTTTCAAAGATTATCTAAATAAGCAAAACGGGGATTATAAATGCAAAAATATGACATTTTTAAGATACCAAAAGCACACATTATTTTTATTTTTATTATTTTTTTCCCCCTTTTTAAATATTATTAATTTTTTTAATCATTTTTATAATGATGCCTAATGCCTATATCCTGCTTGTACTGCATGCCCACTCTATTTATGTATAACTTTATGTATTGTTTGATCGTTTAACATCCTCAGCTGGGAGTATTGTAGAGAATTACAAATATCTGTACTAGAAATAATCATAACTTTATATATAGCACAGTATTATTGTACCATATTGCAGTCTTTAATCCCTGGACACTAGAAGTTCTCATTGCTGACGCAGCATTTGCAGTGCTAAACTAGCGTAGTCAGAGTGCCGTGTCTCTATGCGGGGAGGAATATTACTTTTGTATTATAAATTAGGAACTCTCTGACATAGCACAGAGTGGGACAAATTAGTTGCAGTTTTCAGCAGCAAATTCATGATTGTCACGATTTGGGTTTTCTTTTTTGGGGGGTTTGTGAAACACATTCCGGAGGCATTTTGACCGTTTTTTTTTTTTTCACCATCCCTGGCTGCTATGGACTGTCTGCTGCAATGTGTTGGCGTCAGCGGCGATGTCTTGTTCTTCGGTTTCCTCATCGCAGCCTTTTGAATGTCCCGACGCCCCCTTCCAAGTCCAGCCCCACTGCTGCACCGCCCCCACCCCTCCAGCCGTAGCAGGAAAGAGCCTGTAGCTCCTGCTGCAGGGCCCTTATCTGAACGCTGCACACAGTTCGGGGAACGCATCCTCTTCCTGGGGCCTCCCATCTGCCAGGAGGAGAGAAAGAACGAGGGGAATGTGGAGGCAGAAGAAGCCAGAGAGTGTCTGAGAACATATGGGGGCCATTTTTGTTGTTTACACCCTCATTAGGACGTCCTAGCAGAGTCATGAAACCTGGACTTGCGTTATCTCCATGTCAGCCTTCCTGCTGGCTTGTTTGTTTGTATGCGTGTGCACGTATGTGCTTGCATGTGTGTGGTATAACCCAATCCGTGCTCAGCACTGTTGAGGGAATGCTACCAGCAGCACTTCTCTCGGCACATTAGAGAGATAAGCCTAATGGAGGTCCCCAGGCGGTGAGACGTCGCACCACACACACACACACTATCGCCACCTCTCCGATGAAGAGGATTTCCCCACTCGCTCCATCTCTCTTCCTCTTCTACTTCTCCCTCGTTCTTTCTCTCCGGAGAGTAATTTCACAGTTCGCTCTAAAATGCCCCCCAGTCGTTTCTCTAAGTCCCTGCTACATGCTGTCAGCCACATCTCCTCTGATGACCATTTAAACCAGAAATATAGATTTTATTTTTTGGAAGGGAAAAGTGAGACTTCTGTTTTAATGAGCCTAAATCTGCAGTTCTCCAGTCTCCCTCTCGGTGACTTCCAACTTTTGAGGGGCTTATGTCTGCAACTTGTAGTCACAATGACCACAGGGATGGGCAACTTGGTCCTGGAGGGCCACTGTCCTGCAGAGTTTAGCTCCAACCCTGATGAAAACTCATCTGCCTGTACTTTTCCAATAATCCTTGAAACATTGATTACCAGGTGTGTTTGATTAGGGTTGGAGCTAAACTCTTCAGGACAGTGGCCCTCCTGGACCGAAGTTGCTCATCTTGCTAAAGTTGCTCAATCAACATTGGTTCCCGACCTTGGTCCCGGTCGACCTGCAACTCCGCACATTTTGCATGTCTCTCTTTTAAAGTACAGCAGTCAACATTTGAAGTGGATTAAAACCTTTCATCAAAGTTATACATGCATTTTGAACAATAACCGTTCTTGTCTTAGGATAACTTTGATTAACTTTTTTGATCCAATTCAAATGTTAACTACTGTACATCTGAATGAACTCATTAAAAGAGACGCCAAGACCTGGGGACTCATTTATAAAACATACGTACATTTGATCCTAAATACCATGGTTTTTATCCTACATCAAAAAGTGAAGCACAAATCAGGCTTTATAAAGGCAGAAACTGACGTGAAAATGTTGGTGTACGCCAACTGAACAGCATGTGTACAATCTTGTCTCTATTCAACGTTTTTTTTAATGAAAATGTAAAGATAAATAGGCAATCACAAAATGCATTAATATAATTGTGTGCAAATAAGCAACATTTTAACTGCTTTTTAATAATTATATCACTAAAATTAATCACATAATTTCATAAAAATAGTAATTAAAAAAAATAATAAAAATTTCCTCGCCCAATTATGAGTGCTGTATTTATTTTGTACCATAAAGGGATATTTGTGGGCATTCTGTAGGTTGACGCTTGAATTTAAGATTAACTGCGATTTTATACGGAAAGAAGAGTTTCTGAAAATTTGTGTATACAGTTGTTTTATAAATCATTCATAGGAACATTTCCAAAACTATCTGGTTCATGTTGACATTATATGCACACATTTATAAATTAGGCCCCTAAAACGGATGTTTTAGATAAGGGAGCGATCTTTAAACATGCCTGTCTTGGCTACTATCCTTAAAGGTGCTCTAAGCGATGTCGGGTGACGTCACTTCTTGTTGACGTTTAAAGTATTGTCAAACAAAACGGAGGCTAGCTCGACCCTCCCTCCTCCTCATCCACGCACTAACCCCCCAAACCCACCCCTAAATCCTTCTTGTCGGTTATTGGCTGGAACAGTTTGTTATTTTTCGTGGTGCGGGTTAGCCCAGTTTGTTTTTGTTGCCGTTTGTGGAGCCTGAGGTGTCTGCAGAGACCGCGTCTTTTTACAGTGTGTTCAGGGGACAGGCAGCCAGCGGATAGTGAGGAGATGTTTGCTGTATGTGACAAAAAATGTTTTGGCCTAAAAAACGTGCGACATCGCTTAGAGCACCTTTAAGACATAACCGACTATGTTTACAAGTAAACGTAACGAGTCGAGAAAGACAACAAATCCAATCCTCTTTATTTATATAGCACAATTTAAATAAACACAGGGTTTCCAAAGTGCTTTAAATCACAATAATAAAAACACAATAGGATAAAAAATAATAAAATACGATACGCACAATACGATAAAAGTAATAAAATAAGATAAAACAACATAAAAATAAATCAAAAATGTAAAGAATGTACTGCCACACAACACACATAAATCACATTAAACACGATTAACTGCTGTTAAAAGCCAGAGTAAAAAGATGGTTTTAAGCAGAGATTTAAAATGAAACAGTGAAGAAGCATGTCTAATGTGTTGTGGCAATACATTCCAAGGTTTTGGAGCGGCAACAGCAAAAGCTCGTTCTCCTCTACGTTTTAGCCTCGTTCTAGGCACTGTCAGGAGCAGCTGGTCAGCAGACCTGAGAGAGCGGCTGGGAATATAGGGATGCAGTAACTCGGCGAGGTACGGTGGGGCAAGGCCATTCAAGGCTTTAAAAGCAAATAAAAGGAGTTTAAAATTAATCCTAAAATGAACAGGCAGCCAGTGGAGTGAAGCTAAAATAGGTGAAATATGCTCATCCTTTCTTGTGCCAGTTAAGAGACGAGCAGCAGCATTTTGAATGTGCAGCAGGATCAGTATATTGGATCCGTGTATTGTCTTAAAGTGACAGCAGCCTAATATTCCTGTTGTTGTCCATGTTTTTAGTGTTAATCAAACAACAAAAATCACTCACTGCTCTTGACTGAATAAATTTAAAAAGGATTAATCTATTTTTAACTTGTAATTTAAAATAAATACATTTATTTAAACTTTTTAACAGTGTAGACTACGCAGTGTTATTTACATTTGTTAACTTCATTACATTTCTGTACCTAATCTACCTAATCTCTATCTGTTAGATCTACCTGAAAAGCACCATTTCATTTGTATCTTTTTGTTGTTTATTTTTCTTATAGCTTGTAGTTTCTTCATTTGTTCTTATTTTATTACAGACTTTTTACTTCTCTTTAATATTTGAAAGTAATGTTTTATATATTTTTATTTTATTTATATTTAATTTTTCATTTGCGTTTTACATGGAATGCAAGAACAAAGCCTGGCGAGTAAAATAAAATAATTACTTGCCAATGGCATTACTTGTTACATTGTGTCTTTTAAAAATTTATATTACAATATGATAACATTATTATTATTATTATTATTGTGATGTTTAGTGGAGCCATTTTTCACTTTGTATATAGAATGCTTTAAACCTCTTAAGAATTGAAGGTAGTTTATGTATTTGGTTGTTTCTTTGCTATACAAAACCTTTGCAAACTTTTTTTTTTTTGGTCCTTCCATACATCTTTTGAAAAATGCCGTTTTCACCACCGTCTCTGGCGTAATGTGGAGCACCGGCGTGGTTTAGCACAGGCTTCAGAGCAGGTATTCTTCACTGCAAATCATTATGCATTGAGGAGGCCATTAGCAAAATGAAGACGAATGGGTGAGAGAGTCACTGTGATAAAGTATTGGAGGACGACAGTTTAATCTAAAATGTTCCTCTGTGGTCTTTCAACATAGTCCCTGTCTTGCTATCGTTTGCCTGTTATGATTAAGCTGTGTTATGCCAGAAAATTCGTTCTCTCTCTTAATGCTTATATATAATATAATAACTGTCTTAGTTTGGCCAGTGCAAGCTCTGACTCTCACTCATCAGACAAGTTTTTCAAGAATCAGTTGTTTAATCCAGCCATTTACACAGTGACTTGGAGATACGCCTTTTAAACTGTTTCCTCTTCATAGACGTGCTGGTGAATATTATATATTTCATACGAAGAAACAAACGATATATGAAGAAATTAACAGAATCAAATTCTTGATAGATTGAGAGGAGGAAATGTATTTCTCTTTAGACATTTCACTTTTTTTCTTTAAAAATGAAGCTAAGAGTGTTTTGAAAATGTCCCTAAGCAGATACTTCAGATGGAGTTCTGTGATGTCATGAGATACTTGGGACAAGTCTCAGCATGACAGGAATTTGATTGACAACTGTTAATGAGACTACATGGGTGTGTTAACATCATGTTGCTTTAAATTAATTGAGGGGTTGTCCTGTTCCTTTCCTTTCCTGACAAGTCACCCCCTCACTGCTTAATGCAATCTCATGCGATTTCATTAGTTTGTTCCACTTGCGCATAGCGTTCTTTGTCTGATCTTGGGAATAGTACCGTTATTATTACATAATATAATAACTCTCATGCCATGAAATCTCACAACATTAAAAAGTGACGAGATTTCTCGTCGATATCGCCATGACTGGGTGTGAGGGAAGGTGAAATTAGCATAGAATCAGAGTTCACTGATCACATGACCAGAGCAAGGCGAGATGAATGACAAGACCATGGCGGAGGATTCGTTGCGCAACGAGTCTAGCCTAGTGCGGAGAGCCGCTTCTGAAACCGCGGCCTAGCTGGTAAAACACAAGCATTGACTGGTGGCCACGATCAGCTCAGGTAGCTGTCGGAGCCGTAATGCGCCGCAGATGTGTGCAGACAGTGGTAATTAGGGGTAAGCGTCTGATAAATGTACCGACGCTCCCAATACACAGAGTACGTGCGATCGCGAGTTCGAAAGCGAAAGTATAGCGTAAGCTCCCTGATGCGTGCAAAAATAGGCTACATACTGTATTCTTTCTCCAAATATCAAACCTATCTTAGGCTTGGCTGCGTAGTTGTAACCACCTCTTAACTATGGTCTCTGTTTGCACTTTGAATATTGAGAGAGTACTTTGATTATGGTTGCACTTATTGTTTGCACTTAATAAGACTAAGAAAATTTGTTTTATTTTTTTATTATGATTTGTGGAAAGGAGCCTCAATCAGAAGTTCTGGAAGCTCATAATTCTCATAATTCATGTACAGTAAGGTCGGAAGAGACTTGTGGCAAAACCTGTTACAGTGCTTGTTTATTGTCTTTCAATGCATTTGATAATTCATACTCAAAAGTAGAACTGAAATGACATTCATTACAAGATGATTAGTTGAAACATTTAAAAATGCACCTGCAGAATATTTCTTAAAAATACTGTGCAAAAATCTTGTTCTTCTGAACTAAGTTTCTCGTCATACCCCTAAATAACAATATACATTATGATTGTATTATACAGTTTTTATTATAAAAAATAGCATATACTATATTATCACAATAATAATAATAATAATAATACATATTTACACACAAACACACACACAACCTTTTTACTTTATTAATATTACCATTATATGTATTTTATTAGGCATTAATATTAAGTCATTTTTCATTACAATAAAAGTCAAATAAATTGTATAATAATCTATTGTACAGTTTTTGTTTTGTAATTAAAAAAATAAATACCATATAAGCACTTAAAGGGATACTCCCCCGGTTTCTCATATTAAACTGTTATTCCCTTAACTAAGACGAGTTGATACATACCTCTCTCGTCTCAGTGCGTGTACTATATCGCTCTGTATTGCCGCAAAACTATGTTAGCACTTAGCTTAGCCCAGTGCATTAAATATGGGCCAAAAAGAGAAGCGACCAAATACTTCCTCGTTCTCCCTATTTAAACACAGTTACTCGAGTAGTGTAACTCGACCTCGGCTGGTGACACAAAATAAAACGTTGTGTTTTTCTAAGCGTTTAAAATTGATGACTATATTGTATGGCGGAATACCATAGCAAGTGCTTTTGAGCAGTTCGACTTTGCGCAATAATATCTTCACTCGTGAAAAGTCCTCTTACCGGCTCCCGCTTCCTCTCCCCCTCCCTCTCATTCTTGTTCAAAGCAGCTAACCAAGCTCTCCGCTGTATGTGGTGTGTTGGAATTCGATGAAAAATGACAGCACTATGTACATTCTCCTTATTTTCACAACCCTTTACGATGCACGTTTTAACCATGATTGTACACAAACTATCTTCCAAAAACCTGTTACTTCGTCAACTCCGCTCAAACTACTACTACCGGCGCATGTCGCGTTGGTTGTATTGACGGATATGAGAGGGAGGGGGAGAGGAAGCGGGAGCCGGTAAGAGGACTTTTCACGAGTGAAGATATTATTGCGAACTGGTATTCCGCCATACAATATAGTCATCAATTTTAAACGGTTAGAAAAGCGCAACGTTTTATTTTGTGTCACCAGCCTAGGTCGAGTTACACTACTCGAGTAACTGTGTTTAAATAGGGAGAACGAGGAAGTATTTGGTCGCTTCTCTTTTTGGCCCATATTTAATGCACTGGGCTAAGCTAAGTGCTAACATAGTTTTGCGGCAATACAGAGCGATATAGTGCACGCACTGAGACGAGAGAGGTATCAACTCGTATTAGTTAAGGGAATAACAGTTTAATATGAAAAACCGGTGGAGTATCCCTTTAACAAAAATAGAAATATAGTTATTTTTATTAATGTAATTGTCATTTTTAATTATAATAAAACAATCACATAATATAAAATTATTATAATTTGTTTTGTTTTTTAATATAAAATGTATTATAAATTGTATAATATGTATTATTATTAATTTAAAATTTTATTATAAAACAATTAAACAATAAATTAAAAAAATTCATGTCATAACATGTCTTCTTGGTCTCATATTTGTCCATTTCTTTCATTTAGGGAAGCAGTGGACCTGACTCTCAGGAAGAGCGAGAAGAGGACAGTGACACAGTACCTAATCCAAACCCAGAGGAGCAACTAAATACAGTGACCAGCACACTGACCATGCAAGAGTACTTTGCCCAGCGCATGGCCAAGATCAAGAAGGCTCACAGAACGTGTGACCCAGCCGTCAGCAGCAACACACCGTCTCCACTGGCTACATCTGCCTCCATGGAGGACTCCCCAAACACCAGTGATATGGAACTTTCCAAAAAGAAGAAAAAGAAAAAGGGCAGAGATGGCACAGTGGAAAAGGTAGAGGAAGATGCTCTGACCTCAGTAACAGGAGGGATTGTTGAAGAGCCTAGTTACCCACAGAAAAAGAAAAAGAATAAGAACAAGAGGAAACGAGAGGAGAGGGAGGAGGATGGGGCTAAAGTGTGCAGCACCCCTACTGTAACGGATGGTTCCACTGAAGAAGAGGCACCCAAAACTGGGAAGAAAAAAAACATATTAGAGGTTCATACAGATGAACATAAAACTGTAGAAATTGAGAATACGGACTTTAAAGTTTCAGATAAAAAGAAAAGGAGAGAACAGGGTGAAGAGGAGGGAGCGATTGACAAAGTTATGCCCAAAAAGAACAAGAAAAAATGATTGTGTACAACTGACTGCTCTTGAAACTATTGGCTTTTTGATCATGATTTTAATATTGAGATCACCAATATGAATGGCAATGAAGCCCATGAACTTAAATTCATAATTGGATTGTATCTCCATACTTTAAATAAAAAAACATTTAAAAACATGAGTCAACTAAAAGTGAAGTTGTGTTTATTTATATGTAAGAGATTTTTTGTTGTCAGCTGTCCAGAAAGTAGCATTATGCTTTCTACGAGACCAAAATGGACGATAGGTGTAGACCGTAGTATTTATACTATATATGTTATATGGAAAGAAAATGGTGAAACTCAAACGTGCTGCGAAACACGAGATTGAACCTCACTGGTTCTTGCAGAAGCTCAAACGTGCTGCGTAACACGATAAATGAGAGTATAGTTCCTAGCCATATTGTCCTAGAAAATCGCAACTTTTCATTTTCTGTCGGTCTTAGTACATGGTTACTACAGAAGAGTCAAGTTTTAAATAGGAAAAATATATTTTTTTTTTAATTTGAGAGGGATGCTAACGGTCTAATCAAATTCAATGATCTATGCTAAGCGATGCTAAAACTGCTACCGCCAGACCCGGAGATCGGCTGAATGGATTCAAAAACTAGCGGAGTTAGAAAATGAACATATTTCCAAAAAAAGTGGACTGATCCTTTTAATACTGATCATAAATTGAGATCATAAATAGTATGACATTACTATTTTGCCACATCCTTGTAAAGCTTTTCCAGTCATCATCCTGTGTGGTATACAAGGCTACTGTTTTTAAAATAGCTTATTTATAGTGTATTGTGAAATTTGTGGCAGGTGGTGACCGTCACCTGAACCTCCATTACACTTGAAAAATCATAGTGCATAACTTATGCAATGTTGACAAACCAGCTCTGTGAATATTGCTTGTAAATTGTGTAAAGTCTGCCCGTTTCCCCCTTCAAAACATTTGCATAAGATTATGGCTGAAGAGCAATCTATTGTTTCAGTGACTAAAGTCATTCCCAATCAAGATTGTTCTTATAATCATTTTTATTTATTTATTTTTTATATATTTTAATTGTTGTCTTGATTCGAATCTACCATTTTGCCAGATTCACCTTTGTCTTCTCTGGAATAACTTGACCAGCTCAACATGTCAGCAATGTTTACTGTCAGTATGATTTATACATATAGACAGTTTTGGGACATGGATCATGGGACTTAATTTTAATCTCACCTATTATGCACGTATCCTTAATGATGACGCTAAACAAACACTTCCTTTTTTTTTGAAGCGCATGATTAATTGACCGACCCTGCTTTTCTTTGTCACGCTAATGTGTGGTTTTGAGGTCTTTTCATAATGATAATGTTGTCTATTGTGCTGAGCTTATACAATGTATGTTAAGTATATATGACTGAAGTCTTGAGATGGTGCGGAGTAACTGGCAACAAATATGATGCTTTTGTTTAAAAATCCTAATGACCTTGTCACACGGTCAATATTGATCCTCTGAAAATCTGCCATACCAAAGGATGTCCTGTTTTACCAGATTAATCAAATCCAATGGAACTGACGTTTTCGTGTGCTGTTTGTTCACAGGAGTGGGCATCTGTCAAGAATTCATTAAAGAGACGAGCAAAAAGTAACATTTGCAAGAATGCGCCGCTTTTAGAGAATAGCAGAAACCCCAACAAGATCATCTTGTTTGGAGTCTGAGTGGGCGTATGGAGCAAAAAGAGGGAAAAGGAAATGGACAGCTTATGTTACTCTGAACAATAATTGTAGAATCTGCAGAACAGCGATGGCTTAGTTTGTTTACGTGTCTTGACTGCTGCTATAAATGGCATCTTCTTCTGAGGTAAATCTCAAAGCATCGCCAAACCCATTTATGATGAAATAATAGAGCTACATCCTACCTATTCCCACGGTCCATGTCCAGAATCTTTTGAGGTGCTTGTCAAAACGAGAGGGATAAGAAGATGGACATGGTTTCAATTGTTTCTTTAAAAAAAACATATAAAGGGCAGATTAAATCCTTAAACTGGAATAGAAGTATCATCATTTTGCTTATTTTGCCTTCTAGCAAAGGATAAATTAACTTTTAAATATATATATTAATACAAATTAAACTAAAGTGGTCCAGTGACACAACTTGTCCCACAATAGGGGTAAGCTGTGTCGTGTTAAATTTATAAGGGAGGCCTTGCAACCGAATCTTGTTCCATGGGTGCTTACTATTTATGATATTATTGTGATTATGTATTTGATCCTGATTTAAT
This sequence comes from Meda fulgida, assembly GCA_030578275.1. Classification (NCBI taxonomy): domain Eukaryota; kingdom Metazoa; phylum Chordata; class Actinopteri; order Cypriniformes; family Leuciscidae; genus Meda; species Meda fulgida. The sequence goes on along the minus strand of CM060635.1, from coordinate 19,799,435 downwards.
TTAATAGGTAACAGCAATAATTGTTGAAAATATTTCAGTTAACAGAATGAAAATGTTTGCCATGCATAATTTTGCAAAACATTAAACGTGTTAATAAATTTAATCAGGAAAAGGTTTTTATTTTTTAAATTGTAGTTAACTGAATCTAGATTTCTCATTTAGCTAATGATTAATTCAATCATAACAAATGTAGACTTAAAATGAATGAAATATTTGAAAAAAAAAATTAAACAATTGAACAATAAAAATATTTTATATGTTTACCTAAATTCGAGAGAGACACATCCTGAACACATGAGAGAGCTGTGAACATGCAAATGAGCTGTTAAATTATTGAAAATTTTACTTAAAACCTCAGGTGTCTCCAAGTAAATATTTTAGGTCAAAGAGGTTTGTCTGACAAAAAGGTTTGTGAATCCCTGTATTACATGAACAAACAATAATAAATATGAAAATGGCAATGATATTACACATTTAAAGTTCTGTTTGAAATATTTTTGTCCAGAATTTTGTCCAGATCCATAATTATCGAAGGTCACTGTATGTGAAGACTGTTTCACACCTATATATCAAGTAATTTGCATAATTATTCATCACATATTTTAAAGGTGCATTTGTCCCCAAAATCCTCATAATCCAGATTACATGTAATCATTTTTACTTCCAGCACTGTTAGCTGATTGACTGGCACATATTTTATGGCCAAAAAAGAACATGTATTTACAGAAAAGGATCATGTAACTGAAGACTAAAGTAGTGACTCATGAAAAAAATCAGTTTTGCCATCACAGGAATAAACTACTTTTCCATATATATATATAAAAGACTTGTTTTAAATTGGATCAATATTTCAAAATTTTACTGTATTTTTCATCAAATAAACAGCCTTGGTGAGCAGCCTCAGTGAGATGTTAAAAAAATATGTAATCCTACCGACCCCAAATTTTTACATGGCCCTTTGAAAATGGTAATGTTACAAAAATGATGGACAGTTTTTTAGATTAAGGGGTCATTATAGTTTAGCCTCTAAAACATCTTTTCCATAAGATCTTTCCTTCATGCTGTGGTAATACCGGAAGACTGAACACAATAAGCTCGTTGATGAAAAGGGGCGGAGCTATCAGGGTACAAATATAATGGTCTAACCCTGCACTCATCATAGACAGAGACACTCGACACTTCTGCATTTCCCCAAACATTAGACAAAACAGGAAATAATGCCTCAAAATCTAGAACCGTGAAGATGTTTAGTGATCGGCACAAATGAGTAAACATTTTGCACCTCACCCAAACGTGCAGGTAGGATGAGGAGAGCAGGAAGTGTAGTGTCATATTCTGTCGTAATGTTTTTCGCAATCTGGGGCATCAAGCTCCTGTTCCTGCAAGGAATGAGTCCCACATTTGAATGGTGTTCATTCTCTGCTTGTCCGCTGCACTGGAACCTACCATGAGCTCTCAAACACTGGAGCACATTCAAAGGTCAGTCACAAAATGATACTTCCAACTTTCATTGAAGTCAAACATGGGATCGGTTTCTCTGTTCAGATTCTCTTAAGTAGAGCATTGGTTTATTCTGGACTCTCCCTGTCTTTTCCGCCAGCTTTCACGAACTACCTGTCAACAGGATCCCCACCGTCTGATCTTGACAATAAGGGTTCAATCTCCGCAGCAGCCCTCAAGCTAGAAGTATGAGGATCTGAACTATCTGAGGTGTGAATCATTGAGTCCTGACCAGTTATGATGAGTAAGATGATGTAGATCATGTACGGGGAAAACTGTTGTGTCACACTCTTAAATAACAGTTTCCTCCAGCTGAAATGAATAATGAGACTGTAGCTGAAAAAAAAAACACCTTTCATTTGCTTAATATCTCTAGTGGAACAAACAAGATAAGCTTTAATTTGCAAAACATTCACGACAAAATGTGTCTTTAAAAAAATCTGTGCCAGCCAACCCCAACATGCATTTATTGTTAATTATTCGAATTTTATATCCAAATGCCAAATAACCCCACTCACACTCTCTCGAGCCTGGCATCATCATTTACTGCAGGCTTCCAAATTTTAAATCAAAATTCATAAAATGGATAATCCCGGTCCTGGCCTCTGATTGCTATTTTTAATGCAGGTTGTGCCTAATAACACCATTTTAGCCGTGACCATTCACAATATAGCATGGCCTCTTGTGCCTTATTGGTGAATAACTTCTTTTTTAAAATAGCTTTCCTACATCCACATTTTATAACAACTTCAGCAGGATGGGCGAATTTCGTTTTGACATTGAAAAATTAAGGAATTGTCTTAGTGAGAATTTGCTAACACTTAAATGTAACATGGACACTGTAAAATAGTTACATGTACTTTACCATAGTAATAACAGTAAATTATGCATAACTTCATGCAACTAACCCTCAACCAAACCCTAATCCTACCATAGTAAGTGTTGTTAATTAATATTACTCAGTAATTACACTGGATATTCAAATTAATTAACCAAGCATTAATACCATTGATCAGCCCTACCAAACGTGGATGTTTTTTCCATTAAGAAACAAACATTGTTATGTTATTTGATTGATATTGTGAAGCTGCTTTGATGCAATTTATATTGTGAAAAGCGCTATATAAATACACTTGACTTGACTTGACTTGACTTGTAACAATGACACCTTAAAATAAAGTGTAACTTAGAATTTTTAATCATTTTATGTCTTGATAATATCATTGTGGATCAAGACAACAAACATTCAGATATAAAAATACGCAATTATAAACTAGAAATTACCCCTGACATAACCAAGTCCTATAAATGTTTCAAATTGAACCAAAACTTTCTATATTTATACAGGCCTATATTGATGTAGCTCCTGGTGCTTTGAAGAATCTAGAAACCAATACCTTGATCTGAAGAACCTATAACGTGACATCAGGAACTTTTTTATTTATTTCCAAAGAACTAAAACAAATGTTCTTGATATTGAGAAAGTGATTTGTTGAACTAAAGAACCGTTGTAGAACATGTAGCTTTATCCAACCAAACAGGCCCCATATCTTGTAATATAAACCAGAAGAAAAAAAAAAACTTTAATAGTGTTAGTTTTAGATAGCTTTAAAAAAAACTTCAATTAGCCTTCACTCAGATTCGCAACCTGCATTTCTCAAAGCAGTGATTTGCCTCTCAGCTCTGATGATGCACTCACGGGGCCCATAACCTGTTAGCAGAGCACACAGATGACACACGGAATACCCTGAACTCTTTCACAACATCCAGGCGCTCTGACTGGGACATTTTATTTAAACAAAACAAGCAGTCACTGATAGGTCACATGACAGGGGTATACCTTGCAGTGTGATTGCCTGTCTCACGAACATAACACGACTGGGAAAACAAATACAAATACAGCATAATATTATTTTTTATACACTTTAACAATTATATTATCTTATTTGTCTGTTGAATAATTGTTATGAAGTGTCTAGCTACTACACTGACTGAAAACGGACAACAGCCTATCCATCACTACCATCAGAATAACGTGTCATGAAAACAAACCCAACCAATATGACGTGATGTAGTAGTAAAGCAGTTGAAATATTTTGATCACCTCGTTTTTTCTCACCGTCGTTGGTCTCAGGTTGCAGTCAAGGAGGAGCTGAGATCCTCCCGTGGGCCTGTGCTGGAAGCTGCTCCTCACATATAAAGCGCTTCCCAATGCCGGAGGAAACAGTGAATCACAGCTTCAGAGGAGGGAGTCGATCTCTCTCACAGTGCTCTTCAACCACCAGCTGCTCAGTCAAAGTCATCTCTTACTGCGCCTTTACTTTGATTTAGATTCAAAACGGAAAGAAAATCTCTAGGTCACATTCGCGCCAGAGAAACAAAGTTTGAACTAAAGGGGAAGGTGAAGTTTTGAGAGCGCACATGGCTGCTTTGATAAGCGCGTATTCGTCCTGGCCGGAGAGCTTTGAGTGCTCTGCGGGAAACGCGGACGTACCTGACGGACACACCTCTCACAGAGCTCCCGCCGACAAGGTGTCGGAGCCGCGCATCAGGAGACCCATGAACGCCTTCATGGTGTGGGCCAAAGACGAGCGCAAGAGACTCGCAGTGCAGAACCCAGACCTCCACAACGCCGAGCTCAGCAAGATGCTGGGTAAGACATTATCATTATTATTTGTCTAATAATTACTATTAATATTAACATCTCATTATTATTATTATTATTATTAGGCCTATTATTATTAAAGGAGATTGTCATTGGCAAGTTTTGCGAGACTTCATAGTGAGACATTATTCTCTGTTACACAGTGGTTTTATGCATTGATTACTGAAAGTGGGATGTTTAATCCTTTCTAATTGTTGCTAACTGTAGCTAATAATTATACACTAATTGTAGACATAGTTAAAATACTTTTTGGTAGCGGAAAGCACACAGAGAGCGTGAATCTGTCCGAAACGAACCTGAATCGAAAATAAACGGAAACAAAATCGAAATAAATAAAGCAGTCACAGTGAGATGCGGCACATTTTTAGATTGTATTTAATTGAAAGATCAAGGGAACCTTTATCATTTCACAAGTGTGGGAAACTTTTTTCAAACATAAATATCCTACTAGGCCTTTTTAAATCTGTAAAAATAATTTGTTAAAAAAAAGAGAGAGGCTATAAAAAAAATTATATATATATAGCATATATATATATATAGCATATATATATATATAGCCTTTAGAGTAGGCCTAAATAAAATGTAAAAACTATGTTAATACTTAAACCATTTAAGTAATGGTAACAATAATTAGTAAAGTAATGTAATTAAATACCGGTATATAAATAACATACAAATAATTTTAAATTCATTCATTTGAAATCAGTCTGATCTTCATGTTTGCATAAGAAATAAAACAAAAATGAAAAGCTTCATTGGATAATTAATTAATAAGAAGTTTTGGAACTATAATTTGCATGTGTGAGTCATTTCTGTTTTTTAGTACTACACATCTTTTCTCTTCTGCTTTGGTTTTTAAAACACTTTCAAGTATTTTTAAAAGCTAAAAATGATGAACTCAATATAATTACTGCCAATATTGGAATTCAAACATTATAAAATGAATGCCAAGCAACAAATAATGTACCGTTAAAAAGTTTTAAATACCGTGGTGCAAATTTATTTATTTTTGTTATTGACATTATAAACAATTAGAGTTTATGATTATTTTTATTATTTCTTTTGAAATATTCAAAAAATGCTTATGAAGACATTAAATTAGCTTTGTCTGCTACAGAATATAAGCAGACAAACTAAATGTGGCTCTGTAGCCTATAATAAACCATGTGATTATATTGTGTTGGTGCTAATGTGATTGTCAAGCTATTAGTTTGTAATTGGTCAATCTCAAAAACTCCAAATGGATCCTTTAAAAAAACATTATTGAGTCTAATGTGTCTGTTCTTTTTTTTCTCCAACAGGAAAGTCATGGAAAGCTTTAACTCCACCGCAGAAGAGACCGTACGTGGAGGAAGCGGAGCGTCTGAGGGTTCAGCACATGCAGGACTACCCCAATTATAAGTACCGTCCCCGTAGAAAGAAGCAGCTGAAGCGCATTTGTAAACGCGTGGACCCCGGCTTCCTCCTGACCACCCTCGGTCCGGAAAACTCCCTCCCGGATCCTCGCTGCTGTCACCCCCTGGATAAAGACGACGAGAGCGGTGTGAGTGGGGGCTTCGGTTCTCCAAGCGCAGCTCTACCCGGCGTCAGGGTCTTCAGAGATCCCGCCAGTTCCAACAGCAGCTTCGATACGTACCCGTACGGCTTGCCCACGCCACCTGAGATGTCGCCTCTGGACGCCGTGGATCATGAACACCAGTCCTACTACTCGTCCTCCAGCTCAGTCTCCACCAGCTCCTGCTCGTCTTCCGCCTCTTGCCCAGACGACAGGCGTCCCACGCCGGCACACATGAGCAGTCCACCCCCTTACCATCCCGATTACTCCCAGCAGGCACCTCTGCACTGTGGTCACATCCAGATGTCCCACCAGGGAAGTGGGGCGACCTTTATCCCAGCACATCCACTGTCCTATTACAGCCCTTCGTTCGCACAGGTTCAGATCCATCATGGGCACCAGGGGCACCTCGGCCAGCTTTCACCTCCTCCAGAACAGGGGCACCTGGAGGGTCTGGACCAGCTGAGTCAGGCTGAATTGCTGGGTGAGGTCGACCGAGATGAGTTCGACCAGTACCTAAATTCCACCAGTTATCACCCTGAGCAGGGTGGGATGACAGTCACGGGACACATCCAGGTAACGCCGGCTTCCGTTTGCTCGAGCAGCGCTACGGAAACCAGTCTCATCTCCGTATTGGCCGATGCCACGGCAGCCTACTATAACAACTACAGCATTTCATAAACACCAAAACAGGGACAATTGACACAGACAGAGACTGTGGGCTCGACGTGGGTCAGCAATATGACTGGCAGGTGAAAGGGGGGCTGTGGAGGGAGCGGAAAAGAGAAGCTACAGGAAGTCAAAGGACACCTCAGGGATGCATAGATAAAAAAAAACTGAAGTTCATTCCCATCTTTGTTTCCAAAAGGAGAACGGAAGTAAAAAAAAAAAAAATTAAAATTGGACAAACATAGAAATGCTCTCATATCTTGCCACAAAAGCATGTACATATGCGATGAAGCTTATTTATATATCGAATTGCTTTGCATTAAAGCTTATTGTATTGTTTTTTTCAGTCCAGATATATTCAGTTGTTTTGTTTTTTTAAACCTCAATTGTTTTACCTCAAGAATTATTTAAGTGAGGCTGGTCTCTTCTTTAATAAGACATCATTTTGAAGGAAATTTTGCCTTTTCTTTTCCCTTTACATTCATTTAAAAAAAATATGTATACTCATAAACAGTTCAAAGAATAATAATAATAATGAATACTATTGTATGCCGATTTAGGTTTGCCATATTAATTTAATTCAAATAAAATTTTGAGTTTATACATTTAGCATTCTAATTTGATGTCCACACAGATGTCAATAACAAGCGGATTAACGTTTCTCATTATTGATGTTTGTTGAACACCATTCTTGATGATGAGGTCTTTTGATGAATTGCATTGTGTTTGCCCATATAAGTACAACACAGTGATTCTGTCTGTAGGTCTGGACTTGAGAAAAAATGTTGCAGATGCTCATCATTTTGTGATATATTAAGTGAATGTTCTGAGGTCCCATCTGAATTAGATAAATAAAAACACAATATAAATACAGGAGAAAAGACTCTTGCTTTTGTAATTACAGGTAGTGCAAGATTTTTCTTGGGGGGGGGGGGATCTCTGCTAGTAGTAGTAAGTAAACAGCTTATTACAGTTTTTTCAGTGTAACTATTATTCAGCTCTTTTTTAGTTTCATTATTATGATAGTGATAGTATGATAGTATATAAAAAGCTTCATGAAAGTACATTTTTTTTCATTTAGAATTATTATTTATCATTAGCGAGTATAGAAACTGATTTATGGAAAGTTACAGAATACTAATAACTGTTCATGGATATTTATTTCAGAGAAATATTTTTATTTATAGCTCAACATTTATGTTTTCAGTATTTTTTGAGCTTTTTCCATGCATTTTTTTTGGACCGTTTGAGGTCCTTTCAAGAAGCTGACCTGTAATTTCTCGGTGTTGTGCGTGGCGGGCCGTCGGCATAACCACTGCCGCTACCCACCCTACGTTCGTAGTTTGCTATCAGCAACACCCATTATGCACTCAGTTTCACTCCTCCGCGGATCAGAGGATTAGTGTAAAACAGGCTCTGCTGTATTTCTCTCCGCCTCCATCTCCACAGGCCTTTTGTTTCCCTTATTCTGGGTGCGTGTCTTAAGCAGAACGCTGGAACTCCCCTCCTACCCTACCTTCGCCCCCCTCTGCTGCCCGTCCTATCTTGCTGATGCAGACTTTCATAATCTCTGTGAAATAAATAAATACACCTCGTCCCCGTCAACTGTTTTACACGTTCAGTTTTTTTTATATTTTTGCTCCCTCTGTCTCTCTCCCTCTCTTTTCAAATTCCTCCTCTTTTTTGATAAAAGGAATCTGAAGTGGGGGAAAGAGGGAGGCGGTGGCGGGCGTTTGACAAATCCTGGAGTCTGGCTTGGTCTTCCTGCGTTTTTTGGGAATGGTTGAGTCGTGTTTCTTGTAAAGAGGATGTGGCGGAGAAGCAGTGTTTCCTGCCTGATAAGAGTAAAGCCTCTCTCCGTCAGGATGTTTGGGCCCCGGCCGGTCCCTGCATTAAAAGAGCCCATGGCGAGGGAAAGGGAACCTGCTGTTCATTTTAGCTGGGAGGAAACATGGCTCTCGTTGATTAATATCTCACACTGTGGTTTTTTTAGGGCTTCGATTTGACCCTCCTCTGGTTTGGCCACACACCGGGCTCAGCACAGATTTTCTTAATCTGTCTCTGTCACTGGCTCCAAAGACAAGTGCTAGTAGCTCGTGGTTATGATGTGAGTTGAGGCATCGTATGCGTTGTTATGAAATGTTTCGCTCAAGGCACATTCATCATGTGACTCCAATTTCTTTTCACAACTGAGGTTGTTATTAACAGCCTGTGACTGAATGCTTAAGGTTAGGGAGAAAGGGGGTGATTGGGGCCACCAGCCGCAGGCCGGGGCCTAAATTGTGGCTTATGACACAGACAACTTTTAGGGTCAGAGTAAGAGGGTCCAATACAACCTATTCCACTGGCCTTGGGGAAGGGCATTGTGTCATGGTTGGTAACCATGCACTTCAACATCAATAAGTATGTTAATATACTGTACATTTTAATACTGTAGACACTGTAATTTGTCTACAACTGACCTCACCATTGTGTGCTTGCTCCAAAAGACAGAGGTAATCTGCAATGTGTATTTAAATTCGTCAGGAAATGGAAGTTGCAATATATCCGAGTAAAACTGCTTCTTGAACAAGATTTTTTTTTGGCGGGACTTGATTTTGTCCATTGATGAATTGATTAGATCGTTGATGGTTGTGGTTTGCTATTGGCTAATCTCATGTGAGTGACAGGTTTGTCCCGCCCTCACACCAGTAAACACATAATCAGAGAAGAGATGTCACTGCATGAGGGAGGGGAAGTTAGTCTGATTAAAGATTACGAGGGCACATGAATTTAAAAAAAATATATATATACTGTATGTGCACAAATAAATCATGTATAATAAATACTGCAATATATAAAAAATAAGAGTTGTCTATTTTGATTTCATGCATGGTGACTTTAATTTACCAATTAGGTACCATTAGGTGAATCCAGGTAAATTGGGCGGTTTAAGATTGTCTGCATCTGAAATCGCACACCGGTACTTCCCTATATACAGTAGTAGGCAAAAAAACAGTATGTGACAAAATATGCATGTCCGAATTTACAGTACTAATAAAAGAGGAGGCAAAAAGTACCAGGATGACTACTACTGTCGAGATTCTGAAGTATGCATTTAATGGACACTTTACTATCCCATGAGGCCACAGGAGAGGATCTGTGAATGACGTTACGGTAAGTCAAGTGATAATGATTGATAGACGTGTATTCAGGATATCAAAAAGACAACATGTCATTTTTTTTGACAAAAATATCTCTAAATGCGTAACATGGAACCTTGTCAGCTGGTACATTATTATTATTGGCTAAAATTGACTGATTCTTACTATTAAAGGCAGTTTTATTTGTATCCCAACTTTTTAACTTTTAAAAGAGTAAAATATAGCATGTAGGCCTACCGGTAATAAAGTGCATATACTTTTTAAATGCTCCTCACTAGAGTTATTCTAGCTAACTAAATGATGGTCATTGAATGCATTTCTGAGGTAGGCTAGGCCTAAATGTAACGTTAGTGTCATATGTTTACAAGCTGTTTTATTGACTGCATGAGAGTTGGCAGTGTTTCCTCAAAAAATGAGTGACGTTTAGTGTGAACCGATTCAATATAAGGGAATCATACTTTCCAACGCTGCATAAATGAGAAAAACACCGTTTAGGATGAAGTTAATTCAAATTCATACAGCGCATGTGCGAGAGAGAAGACCGTTTAGGTCAGGTGAGCACGTTTGATCATTCTCTCAGCTTTTGGTCGCGTTAGTAAACCCTACGCTCGTACATATTTCGAATATATTAGCACTATTTTAATTATATTTCACTGGACACATTAACGTTACCAAAATAAGACATAAGAAGAGTCTGTGAACCGTTTAGGTGAGTGTTTAATTGATTAATTTATTTTCATCTAAGCTACTTCATTTAGTCAGGCAGATGAAGTAGCTCGTTACCGGGCATATTTCAAAATATTAAACTATATTTTAAAGATTTCATTTGACATATTAATTGCATTAAAATAAGAGGTGTTCTGCAGTTAAAAGTTAAAAGCCTATAGATTTTTCACCACTTCTCATAAACACCACGGCCCATTGTAGTCTCCGTGGAGACTGCTGACTTTCAGGAAACCAGGGCAAACAATCAACTCATCTGCTACAATCTTTTCCTGTGTGAAACTTGAATAATTCTCCATGCAACATACTAAGAATACACTGCACTCAATGTCACCCACAGAATGGCCTCTATTTCCATGTTCCTCAAATAGGCCAGAGTGTTGGGCTCTACAGCGCCTGAGAATTACATTAATGTGCAGAATGTTTTTGTTATGTGTAAAAGGAAGTTATGCATTCTTTATTCAATTTAAAAATGAAAACAACCAACTTGTCTATTTTAATAACTTATTTGTGTTTATTTTTAGTGTACAATGTCCATAAAACACTTCCACACTCTTTGAATTTGCATCCATCTTACTACAACCCTTTAAGACAACCCTTTAAAAAAATTCCCCTTTTAATGTGTTCTTGTTGTTTTTTCTCTCTGATTGCTCCCTGGATCAGCTCCATTCTAAGGTCAGCTCTGTGGAACGTGGATGTCAGGTAGTCCCAACTGTTTCCTGTTTCCCCAGCAGTGACGTCACACCGCTGGGCAAATATGCAAGAGAGGAGTCCAGCACGCGCCATCTTCCTCACAACGGGTATCTGATGGTGTGACGACCTTGCTGAGCACATCTGGGTAAAGTATTAAGTGTCCTGAGGGAGAGGAGGTCATGCATATTGACGCCCCTGTCGGAGACATACTGGCTCGAGCTCTGACTGGGTGTGGACAAAACCCACCTGATAACGTCATCCCATATGATAAAATACTGTACACTGTAAAATGTATTCTATTGGTTCAACAATAGAATACTGTGATTTACTGTGATAACAGTTATGAGATGACTAATGCAGAAGCAGATATTTATTAAGATTTTACATGCCGCTACATGACAGTCATTTCCTGCTATTCTTCAATATCAATTCACACTATACAGTCAAATTAGGTTGTATTAAATTATAGCGCTACAATAAAAATACTGTATGGCAACTACTAGTAAAAATATACAAAAACTTGTTTTAGTGTTGGGCTGGTCTGGAGCTTTGTGCCTTTGTGTATGTAGTAAAAAACTAGATGTGTGACGTGGAATGAACGATATAACAATGTTTAATAAACACCAAGAACTATAATCACTACACAGATTAAACATTACATATGAGGATGGCAATCAAAGAGACAGGGAACAGGTGTGCACTAATTCGAAACCATGGAAACAAACTAAAAACTAGAACTAAACAGGCAAAACAGTGACAAAGAAAGCCATGACCTAAAAATTAAATACAATATTATTCAGAAACAAAACAAGACATGAACGTGACAATATCAGCGGAGAGAGACATCACAAAGAAGAATGAGAAAAGAAGAGTTTCAAAGTCTATTTTCGCCTCAGTGTAAAAAAGAAAAAAGTTAAATATAAGATATATTTTATAATAATAAAGTATAGTCACAATTGTGAGATATTAAGTCACAATTTTCTGAAATAAATTCACATTGTGAAATATTAAGGCACAGTTATGAGAAATAAAGTTCCCGAGTTGCGAGCCATGAATTGTAAACGGAGGGGAGAACGATTGCTGCTGTGACTGCTATTCTTTATTAGTTTTATCCACAACAGCTACATTGCCTTGTCTTGTCATTTAAGTAGTGCATATTTTCATATATGAATAATCATTTGAGAATTGTGAGATACAAAAAAGTTGCAATTGTAAGATAGATATAAAATCGCTAGAACCTTTTTATTTTTTTCCCCATTTTGAAGCAGAAACAGTCTTCAATAATAACCTAACCACCCTTATAAATTTAAATCAACATTTGATGTCCTAAACAACTCTTCTTAAAACAACTGTAAAGTTATGAGGGAACAGTGACAGTGACCCTGTCATTTTACAGAACTATTATCTCATATTAAAGTATGACAACAGTTTATACCTAATCCCTCTGCTATGTCACAGCAAACTTTCCAAACGGAACAGGAGTCTGTGTCTGTCAATATGGTCACTGGACTTACCAGCATGTGGATTGAGAAGAATAATAACCTGCTTACTATTCATATTTGGCATCCATTACTGGTGGCTGGGGATTATAGGTCTAGCTGTTCTGCTGCATTCCTGCTCATTGTAGTAGAACAACAGACTCGGCAGGCAGATGTGGTGAAGGCGTGGTGCAAGGCCAGCTAAAGAATGGACCAGACCCGGCCCAGGGCCCTGTGCCATGTGGTGGAGCCAGCGTATGGATACAGATGGGAACCCCTGGAAAACTTGAGGGATGCTGCAAGCAGCCAACGGCCACCCACCTGTACCTGCGTGTGAATACGCCAGCCCTGTTGAGTCCAGCACCTGTTTACCACAGATACTGAAAGGTGCCATTAACTGAGAAAATGAGGCTGGAGTTCCACTGCCAACCACGGGAGAGGGAATACAGCTCCTCATTTTCCTGCTCAGCGGTAAGCGATTCCAATATCAGCATTTTACGCCTTGTCTCCTCCTGCTCAGCATTGTCAGGATACTTTCGCCATGCATACTAATTGTGAAATGTAATGTTTTAAATATAAAACAGCTCAACAAATATGCATGGAGATATTTAAAAAAGGCTTTAGACACCAACATGGTGGAAAAACACTGTGATACAAGTTTTGATATACATACACTACCGTTCAAAGGTTTGGGGTCGGTAAGATTTTTGAAATGTTTTTGAAAGAAGTCTCTTATTCTCACCTAGGCTGCGTTTTTTGATCGATAATACAGTAAAAACAGGAATATTGTGAAATGTTATTACATTTTAAAATAACTTTTTTATTTTAATATAATTTATTCCTGTGATGGCAAAGCTGATTTTTCAGCATCATTACTCCAGTCTTCATGATCCTTCAGAAATCATTCTAATATGCTGATTTGCTGCTCAAGAAACATTTCTTATTATTATCAATGTTGAAAACAGTTTTGTGCTGCTTAATATTTTTGCAAAAACCGTGATACATTTTTCTGCATTCTTTAATGAATAGAAAGTTTAAAAGAACATCATGAATTTGAAATAGTTTTTTTGTAGCATTATTAATGTTTTTTACTGTCAATTTTGATCAATTTAATGCATCTTACTCACCCTAAACTTTTGAAAAAACAAAAATTGACCTTAGAAGTAGGTTTCCTAATCTTTTTGTATTTTCAAAATAATTAATTTTTTACATCAATAACACTAATGACAAACAATCAAGGGACAAGCGTTCATTTAAATTGTTTGTATTATAAATGAATATAAATGTAATATGAAGTAGTGTACCAAATGAAGGGGTCAAAGGGTTTTTCAGGCAACTTTCATATCATTTGAAAAACAGTTGTGTTATAAAATTAAGCTTTTTATGTATAGTTTCTTGACTATTTTAAATAACTTTATAGCACAGGTTTAAAACACAAAGCTGAGAAAACACAAAGCTATAAGAACAGTTTCAGCAATCTCTGTGCCAGGATCTTCCACACTTGTGACCCACAATCCCCATAAGAAACGGACATTTACTGTAGGTGTAATCAGTGTGTCGGACCCTTTGCTGATGCAGATCATGATTCTGTGAACCTCCTAGCAGGGTCAGCTTGAGTAGGCTGCAAACTCTACAGGCTTGTTTTTGTAAAGCACAGGAGCTCCCAGGAGTGTCATAACTCTTAACCCCAATGTGGAGGAGGATGTTCCTATTGTGCTTCCTCATTGCAATGTGGATCTTTCATTTAGTCTGTGTAAAAAGTCACGTCATTTCCTGTCCTGCCGCTGGCAAGAGTTTTTGTGACAGCCTAACACTCTGGAATTTTTTTGGTCCAGTGATCTATGACCTATGTAAACTGCAAAAACTCATTTAGCCATTTATTTAACATTCTTATTAATCGTGAAATACAAAAGAGCAGTACTTTCAGAGATGCTAAACATTAGAGGTTTAGCATGAGAATGAAAATGTCAGCATTGCTTCCGTGTTTGTAAATATTTACTAGGTTTGACAGCTCATAGAGTGACAAAAGAAACGTCTTCAGTTCAGCATGACGTGAAGCTTGTGACCAATAATAGCCCACCAACATCTTGTTTGAAGTCACTAACTATTGTGTCTGTGTTTACTCAACCAATTTCCTGAATCCACAGTAATGATTATGATGAGAGATGTTTAAATCTGTTTCGTCCTGTTACGTCTGGCGGGGACTTATACCTGCTTTCTAGACAAATCACACGAGCAAAAAAGAAAAGTTCTCAGCGTCATTATTCAAGCAGTTTGCCTGTGAATCACAGCACATCTGAACCCTTCAGCACAACCAACATAACAGCAATACCAAAAATCCATTGCGTTTATCCTCAAATATGTTATTCTGACAAAAGAGAGTTTCCGATGCCTTGATCTCATGTGTTTACAATGTGACAACAGGGGGAGGATCAGTAGCAGCTGACCTTGGCCACTGCACAAAGTAATATCATTTCCCCTCATGTGCGCAAACATTTGAACATCATGAGTGATGTTGTTTATGGGTTTGCAAGGCATCTTTTCCTGGTGGATAGTCAGATCTGTTTCCTTAAGACTTCACTTCAAATGAAAATCATGGAAATGAGTCATAGTGCCCCTGAAGCTGGACAGGTCGTCTTGACAGGTGCATAACAGGATGCTCACTAGTGTTCATGGATCATCATACAGTAGAAGGAAAGATGCTGATTTAATAGATATAACAATATAATAGATAAGTTAGGATGATTGACAGGAGAGTAGGCAGAGAGAGAAAGAGAGAGAGAGAGAGAGAGAGAGAGAGAGAGAGAGAGAGAGAGAGAGAGAGAGAGAGAGAGAGAGAGAGAGAGAGAGAGAGAGAGAGAGAGAGAGAGAGAGAGAGAGAGAGAGAGATGGACAGGAGTTTATCAAACAGAGAGCCAAACAAGTATGTATTCAGGCAATGTGCTTCGAGTGATTCATCCCACGATTAATCTTCAGAATTCACAGATACGTTGCACTTAATATACAGATCCACTCTTGAGTCCGTGAAAATCCTAAACTCAGTTAAGTATAGACAGGTAAACTGAGAAGGTAAAGGTATAAGAAGGTATAAAGGTTTCTGAGAAGCTCACAAGGAAACTTAACTTGCAGGAGTACTCGTGGAAAACAGGTAAGCATACAGGTGTCCATAAAACAAACACAAACAGGTAAGAAGATCAGGCAAAGGCTGTAGAAACAGTGTAGGTAAGAAGCAGCAAGGTAAACAGGTCTATGTTCCTTAACAATCGCCCGACAATGCTGAACTGGAAAGGTGAGTATATATAGGCTCAGGGTACGTTTACACGACAACATTGTACAAAAAACGGAAACGTTTTTTTAATGCGTTTTAAATGATCTGATCTGTGAAAACGACTAAAATCGCTGTGTTATGGTGTAGTTGGCACTGTCACTTTGTAAAGAAAAACTATGCACTATAGACTGAACATGAAATACGTTACCGTTTTCACAAATTCACGTTTTTTCGTAGTTTACACGGAGACAATACCGGTATCGTTTTAAAAAACGTACACTTAGAAACACGTTTTCAAAAGTTTGGGTTTTCAGGCCCACACCAAAAAAGTTTTCCTTTTTCAGTTGAAAATGATGTTGTGTAAACGGCCCCTTACAGTGCAACATTGATTGATAACAGGTGATTTCAAATAGTCATTTGGCGAGCGTGAGAGGGTGAGTGAGAGAGAGATTGAGGGAGTGGAACGATGACGGAGGACCGGTGTATTCGTGACATTAATGACCTCAAAGAGACATGTGGCATGTTAATGAACTGCAGGTAAAGATGTGCTCTTAAGCAGGTAGGCCCTATGTGTGAATGCAACCTTGCATATGTGTCAGAATTAATTCAGCTGCTTATTTATGCAAGAGGTTGATTATGGAAAAACAGTAAAATTTGCATTTGATAAAGTGTCTCATGTTCACACAGTCCTTTTTTTGTGATGCTCACATTTCTCTTAGCCCTCCTCCCACTCTGTCTCCACCTCCTTTTTCTCTCACTTTCCATCTCTCTCTCTCTCTCTCTCTCTCTCTCTCTCTCTCTCTTGTTTTCTTTTACAAAAAGACCTACAGCTCCAAATATTGTTGCAGCTTATGACATGTATTGCTGTTTTCCTCATAATACAAGTATAGCATATCAGATTTGCAGTTGGAAAACATATTACAGATATAGATTAATTCAAATGGCTGAATACAAGTGAATGTTACCTATTTTATAACTGTTCATCTCCACAACTGCTCATCATTTTTCAGAAAGCCTTATAAATATTCTTGTTTTGATTTGATACATTGACTGCCTGACTATAAAAATGTGTGTTAATTGAACTTAGGTCTTTTGTGTGTGTGCTAAATACAGGGATGAGAGGGGTCAGTAGCTTCTGGGGTTTGTTGTGATGTTTGGATTGATGCCCCTAGTGGCTAATATCTCCACCACAAGCACTGTAATATGAATGTGCCCATGTTATACTAATACTCATATATTCATTGTAAGTAGTGACATATCTTTTCTTCTGTATTGTGATAAGAAGTGTGTAGTTTCACCGTAAAATAATGTTTAAAAGAAACATACATGGCTGAATCTTTCAAAATAAGATCAATGACAAGCATTTACAAATAGATAGGGTGAATTTTTAATTCATGCCAACTTTAATGCAGTTTTGTGTTGTTGCACACACACAAAATATAGACTGAAAAAATGAGTTCATCCAAAAATGAAAATTCTGTCTTTATTTACTTACCTTCATGTTGTCCCAAATCTGTAAGACTTTCTTTCTTCTTTACAACACATAAGACAAAATTGGATGGTTGGTTCTTTCAATGCAATATCAATAAATGTTATACGAATTATACAAATCAGAAAAAATAGTCTGTATGATTTGCTGTATATTGTGTGCTTTATATATTTATTATATATATTAGCCTATATATAGATGTATTAGACTGCTGTCACTTTAAGACCTGCTGCACATGACGCAGATCTGATACACACTTTCTCACAACTCTTTACATTCAAATAAAATGTAATTTAACTAATGTAACTGTGCTTGTGAGGATAATCAAACAAAAAATTCATTTTGGCACAATTTTGTGTGTTTTTGTCCATTCAAGTGCTGTCTGTAGTGGCTTTCTGTGTGCGCGAGAGTGTGTTTGTGTCACGCAGACAGGAGATTCACAGACAGCGAGCGCCAGTACAGCAATGCCTTCTTTTTTGTCTTATCGTGCTTGGATGGTTTAAAAGCATTTGCATAAATAAGATCTTGATCATATATTGTAACGCTAGCCAAAGGATGTTGGGGAAAAAGTGGATGCTGCGCCTAAAAGACAAACTAGTCAAACATTGCTACAGTTTGTATCAAAACAAGTTCTGCAGTAATTGGACCTGACATGCCACCTGACAAGCAGCAGCTAAGCCGAGGTGTCAGAAGTTCTCAGAACATACGTGTGAGCCAGAAAAAGAAGTAGCCTAATGCCCCTGACTAGATCCAGTTATGGCATACATGTTCAAAAGATAAAGACTTTTTAACAAGCATAATATTTTGTCTTGTTGCATAACTTTCTATCCAGAAATCATGAAAATCTTAAAAGATATTTGTTATGTTTCCTTGGAATTCTTGCAGTCTGTCTCCACTGTTTTAAAACCTCTTTAGGGAGGTTCCCTAACTCAGGAAAGAGCGAGAGGGAGGAGGCAGGGGTGTGAACTCTACAGGGGTCTTACGGCACATGACTCAGGAGAAAAACAATCTTATGGCCACACTCACCCATCCGCTCAGCCAAGCTTCTTAATATGACACACAGAGAGATGGAAAGAACGCAAGTTCAGCCCTGAGTTAGTGCATTCGTAGGAAGGTACTCTCTTAGATGAATAAGCATATGTGCAATTTCCAGAAAATATATAGGAACCGGGGATTGGGACTGCCTATCTTTACAAGGTGCAGTTTCTGAGAAGAGCGATATTACGCAGGTGTCTAGTTAACTTTTTGTGTGTTTCTTCCATTTTTCAGCAACAAGATGTTTCCTACCGCTTTGGATATACTGATTCCCAAAAGTGATTGTGTTCAGGATATATTTAAACATACAAGCGACCATCAAAGTATTTTTACTCAAAGAGAAAAGTTGTCACACATTTGATCAAATTTGTCTTGATTCAATCATCAAAAGAGGATATTTGTGCTCAAATATGCACTTTTGATTGTTGAATCACTTTCCAGTTGGCTTGAATCAGCACGAAATATGTCAGATTCTTGACTGTATCTAGTTGATCAATTGGATTTGTCATTGCTGGCAGAGCCTCGATGAAAATAATGCTGGTTTGGATCACAACGGTTGCCTTAGGACAGCAGTGTGATATGCACTGTTCTAATTACTGCTGAATAAGAGCCATTAATCCATTTCCATCCGGGCCACCCATCACACTGGATCATCCCAGATACCCTCCTGAGCTCTGTTCTGAGTGATAAGGTTCTGTAGATGTTTGACTATTCAATCACCCACATTATATGATTTTTATGCAAAGAGCCTTACGTAATGTTCTAATGGTGACATTTCATGGGACACCCCTGCTTGGACTCAGACATTTTTGTCTTCACAGACCAGATCCTTAAATATTACTATACCTCAATAGTTTATTGACAGTAGTGAGATGCTACTTAATACTAAAGTTGTTTTATAAATAATAAAATAATAAAAATACTTTTACTAAAACTACTGAAATTTTTTTTTAAAATATATTTTTTTAAAGAAGTCTCTTATGCTCACAAATGCTGCATGTATTCTACCAAAATATAATAATGGTGCATGTAAAATATTATTAAAATAACTGCTTTTTATTTTAATACATATTTTGAAATGTAATTTATCCCTGCGATAGCTGAGCTGAATTATCAGCATCATTATTCCAGTCTTCATGGTCACATGATCCTTCAGAAATAATTCTAATTTTATGATTGTCTGATCAAGAAACAATTCATTTTATCATTGTTGAAAACAGTTGTGCAGCATTTATTTGAAAATTGAAATCTTTGGGTACATTAGAAATGTCTTTACTGTCACTTTTTTTTAAATCAATGTTAAATTATTGATATAAAAAAAAAAAATCTTGATCCCAAACTTTTGAATAATGATAATGTGTTTCTGCAAGACTTACAGAGTCTGGTTTGGTCCTGTTACTCACAGGCTGGATCATTTCCCTGTTTTTGTTCTGATAGCATGAGGGGAAAAAGAGAGCTGGAACTGAGGATTCATGGTCCTCTTTTTTTCCAAGAGATCATGGTCCTTTTTTTTCCAATATATATCAGACTTTATATATGCCTATCACAGCAGGAAAGACAGAAAACAATGAAATACTGAATAAGAGTCCATAAAAACCAAACTGAAACAAACACTGAACATGACATTATTGTTCAAAAGTTTGGGGTCTGAAAGAAATGAATGCTTTTATTTAGCAAGGATGCATTAAATTGTTAACAACTGACAAGTATTATGTAAAAAAATTCGATTAAATTCTGCTCTCTTGAACTTTCTATGAAAAAATGCATCATATTATCTTAAAAAATAAAGTAATTAAAAATATTGAGCAGCACACCTGATTTCAACATTGATAATAATAATAAATGTTTCTTGAGCATGAATTCATCATATTAGATTGATTTCTGAAGGATCATGTGACACTGAAGACTGGAGTAATGATGCTGAAAATCCAGCTTTGCCATCACAGGAATAAATTAGTTATAATATATAGGAAACAGTTATTTTTAAATTGTAATTTTTGAACGGCATAATGTTATTGACCAGTATTAGAGACTTTTTTATTTATCAATATCGACTGATATAAGATATTTAGCTGTTCATGCTCATATGAACTGTAAGACTCCTACCTTCGACAGAACTTCTGTCTATGACACACTGAGACTGCTTAAGCTTTATTTCTGTGTTCTGTGGATCCTGCAAATATGTACCCATTTGCTATATGAACTGTCAGTGCCCTTAAAAGTAATTTACTGACAATGTCCTAAGTTTTGTCTACTCTTTTATGCAATGTCCAAGTTCTAGTCATGTGTCCAAAATCCTCATCAGATTTGGATGCAGTCTCAGGGTGATTAAGAAGGCTTTCCGTTCTATCCTTAGCTTCCCAAGGACCGATTAGCATATAGGCCGCTGTGGGACACGCGCTTCTCAGCTGGCAGTTCATAGCAGCTCCTGCTCCTTGTCAGCTCTCGTGTGGAAACTCAGAGGATGCTTTGCTGAGCTCTTGGTTTCTCAACATTGTGATCATGGTTCTTTTGATGGTGAGTATTCTGCTTTTTTGAAGGGACAGTTTGTGTTTACATTGAAGACTTTCCCGGTTCATTTGGATCAAAATTAATTGAAAATGTAATTAACACTGTCGGGTCTTTATACCTTGACCTTGGCTAAACCTCATTGGTTTAAAAAATAATTATGGGGAAATTAAAGAATCTCTAAAAAAATGTTTGTTTCAGTCTGTGTTTTTTGACGGACATGGTGTTCATCAGTATTAAGTAAATACACGAATATCACATCAGGTGCATGCAAAAGCACTGTAGAATAATGAAGAACACCGGGCAAGTTATCTGGGATGCGTTATAGGATTGTACTAGTCTGAATTCAAAATTTCTGCCTGCATTTACAAAGATCTGTGTGTGTTATGATGCTTAAAACATACTAAACTCAGGTTTGTTTGACATCTTTTTCATAATGGGGTTTTGAGCTTACAGATCATCTGCATCACAGGAATTTATTAGTTTTGGGAAACATAATTGATATCATATGATTTATATTATTTGTTTGCATTCTCTTTTCTTCATATGTTCTCATCAAAAGCAGATTTTGGAACAGGCCTCCTGGTAATTTATTAGAATATATTTACAAATACAAATTTGTTACAGATTCAGTTTTCCTGGTGCCACAGTTTGAGTCATTTTACATTGAGGTGAAATCAGATAGTACTTTGAGAAATCGGAAGTTTCAGTATTAAAGTTATTTTTTTATTTTTTTATTTATGCGTGCTATACTGTGTCTGGACATTGTGATCATAGGGCATTTTTTACTATATACACATGTGCAATTCCCCCAAATAATAGTGTGAAATATTAACATTTTAAATAACTACTTTCTATTTCAATACATATTTTAAAATGTAATTTGTCCCTGCGATACCAAAGCTGAATTTTCAGCATCATTATTCCAGTCTTAATGGTCACATGATCCTTCAGAAATCATTCTAATATGATGATTTTCTGCTCAAGAAACAATTCATATTATCATTTTTGAAAACAGTTGTGCAGCTTTTATTTGGAATAGAAATCTTTTGTGACATTAGAAATGTCTTTACTGTCACTTTTGATCAATTTAATGCATCACTGCTGAATTAAATAATTTATTTTTTTCAAAAAATCTTGACCCAAAACTTTTGAACGGTAATGTTTATTACGGATTATTATGTGCTTCTGCAAGACTTGAAGAGTCTGGTTTTGTCCTGCTTTGCAATAAAACTCACAGGCTGGATCATTTCCATGTTTTTGTTCTGATAGCATGAGTTGAAAAAGAGAGCTGGAACTGAGGATTCATGGTCCTCTTTTTTTCCAAGAGATCATGGTCCTTAAAAAAAAAAAAAAAAATTCCACAGAAAAAATGTGGATTAGAATATAAGGCTGTATATTCACTGACCTGACATAAGAAATCTGAATTGTTGTACTGTATGTTAATAGTTTTGTTTGATTTTTACAGATTTAGCGTTCTACCTTTTCTTTGAACAAATCAGCATGTCTTTCCATTTCTTGGTTGACATTTTTACTTTCTTAAATCACATGACCTTGGTATTACTTAATTTGCACATTTGTGCTTGAATCAAAAATAACAATAGGCTTCTACTGCAGCTTCATCCTGTCACATGTTGCTTCCACTTTTTCCCTGCACTTGTAGATAAGCTCTTTAGGCTAATTCAGGCGAAGTCTGCTCTTTTTATCCCTGCTTAGTCTCTGATATCTTTCCATCATTTCTGTGTCTTGAGCTCAGTAATGCTCCCTCAGCTGTAGAGTGTGCCAGGCACAAATGTGCTGTCATGATGTGCCAGTGGGATTCCTGCAGATGTACCTGTTCGGTCACATGTTAAATCTGGATGTTTTCAGTTTTGGTTCGACATCAACACCAAAAATACTTTCAGTTTCAATAGTTGCAATGGGCAAAAAGACTTTGACTTCTAAAGGTACCGTGCTTTCTATAAGGACGCTTGATTCTGCAAGAAAGTGATTGAGAAAAGACTTTAATTTGATTCTGCTATAAAAGGTTGGAGAAAAACTAATTCAAATTTTAAAAGTAAAGTATCATTTAGTAATCTAAAAACACTTATGTTTCAGTGGATCACTCAGCAAATGATTGTAAATCCCATTAAGAACAGGACAGAGTTGAATGTATTCAGTATTTTAAGCTTCTGAGTTTATCCTCTTGGTTAAGCTTGTTATTTTATGCCCAGGTTTCTCAGGATTGTCTTTACACAAAGAAAATTCTCATAAACCTGTTTGCAATTGCATGTGTATGTGTATATGTTTCTTACAATATACAATGTAAACATTCAAGTGCAAGCATACAGTACAGCACAATTCTTGTTTGTTTATTTATAATTATGCACTATTTTTTCATTACAAATTATATTATTAGCCTATAATATAAGTGATAGCTGAATAGGGTTATAGTGATTTTTATGAAGCATTATCTTTAATGACAGTAGCACTGCTGCATAAACTCCACAAGTTTGTCTCAAACATGATAATCATATCCAGAGCATCTTTAATGGAAGCAAGAGCATATGACTTTTGACAAGTAAGCAAAGTTAATTATGAAATCACCTAGAAATAGTGCAGAATCTTACATATTTCTGTTATTCATTTTACAATACATCATAACTTTTTTCTTAAATATTAAAACTATTTGAATTCCAGATACTGCCTACATTCTTGTTATACGGTTTCATATCTACAAATTTGTTTTATAGGCCTAAACAATTTAATTTCATTTATGTCCAATTTGGACATAATATCAAATGTTGTCCTAGTGTGTTTGACACAGTATTATTTGAAATGCTCTGTTGGTGATGTTAACCAGCATGTGCATGTGTTTTGTGTTTTTGTCTTTTACAGAGTGGAAGGAGAGGATGAGTGAGTGTGATCTGCTGGGCCAGAGAGTATAGCCCTGCTATGTTCTCCTGTAGTCCCTTTATCCTCTGATTCAAACTACAGTCAACTGACATCTGCCACAGGCCACTGGATTAAGTTAAAATGGCCTCCCACAAGCAACGCTTTCAATGCTTTGACACCATCACAGACGACCCATCTCCAAAGCCCTCTTTCCCCCATGGGCACTGCTCTGCAACATCCTTCAGAGGCTCTGGCTCAACTAGACTGGAACCGCTGGAGGATCGTGGATGTTATCTGTGTGTCGATCACCAGCAGGCCAAGACGATGCCCTCGGGAGCTTACTCGAACCCGTGGTATCATTTCCAGACACATCCATACGCTCAGCAGTATACAAACAGAAGGCCCATTAGACCTGAGGAAGCTCCTGAACAGAGTGAAGATCACCACCATCATCACAGACACTCTAGGAAGATTGTGCTTGTGAAAAACAGCGACCCCTCTGTCCGGAGGACCATCGTGCTGCACCGCAGGAGCCTGTGCAGTCTTCCGCTCTTCATGGACGAGGTTTCTGAACTCATGCAGTGTCTCATCAGGAAGCTCTACACACTGCAAGGCCACAAGGTGAGTCTTTTCTGGAAATATATACAAATGTATCCCAGTTTCTACAAAAATATTAGGCAGCGTGTTTCCAATGTTTCCAACATTGATAATAATAAGACATCAAATCATTTGATTGATTTCTGAAGGATCATGACACTGAGGACAGGATTAATGATGCTGAAAATTTAGATTTACCATCACAGGAATAAATTACATTTTTGAATATATTAAAATAGAAGATAATAACATTCCACAATGTTACTGTTTTGATCAAATAAATGCAGCCTTCGTGAGCATAAGAGACTTCATACTGGCCCCAAACTTTTGAACGGTAGTGTATGTACTGATGTTTATGCTCTTATATTGTAAGTAATCATCAAAAAATGTTGAGCACAAGTTTAAACAAAAAATGTATAACTTATAAATCAGTTATTTACTAAATCACTTAAGTAGGAATTATACTCAACATCCAGACATGTCATGCTCAATAAAAATAAAAGAAAAGGGGGTGTGAGGTGATATAGTCATTACATCAGCTACTGTACTGTAGATTTCCGGAAACAAATATGCTAATATTAAATAAACAATTTATATGACTTAAATGTCTGCCTGTAAGACCTACTGTATAAAACCTTCAAAATTAAAGACTTCAACATTTTTCTCAAAAACAGCAAACTTCTTTAAACTTTCAGACTTTGTCAAGCTTTGTCTTTTCTTTTGTAGTTAAAATGTATATTTATTGCAGTTATAAAATTTATTGGAAAATCAGTCAATTTTATTTATACTTTCTTACAAATCTACATCTTGATTAGTAGCTCAATTCAATATCACTTCATTCTGAATTCAGTTCTGAGAGGCGCACATCCCTGGAATTCACTATCTAGTTTTGATCAGGTCAATGGTGTTGCACATCCTGCAGATCATTTGCTTTTATATTTTCAAGACATGTCATGCATTCACACATACAAATAATCAGATAGAATAAGAGAGTATGCGTATTTGGGGAGGGCTCTCTGTGCTCTGAATTTGGCCCGAACCCAAAGTACTCACCCCGTATCTCCAACTGGGATAGTAACCAGCTGATAGTGAGGAGTTGGGGTGGCAGAGGGATGCAGAACACTGTCGAGGAACATAGATGATGTGGCAATGTGTGTGTGTATATATATATATATATATATATATATATATATATATATGGTTGGATATATCATTTGAACGGGTTCCTCCCAAACTCTAATAAAATATTTAATTTGAACCTGGGTTAATCTTGCAATAAAGTACATGTAGCTATTTTTTTTTTTTTTGGTAAACTGACCTAAATTATGTAAGATCAGTTGTTAGTTGGGAGGAGAAGCAAATGTGCTAAGGACATAGAGGCCTCTAGTGGTTGAAACTGGGAAAAATTTATCAAGATCTGATAAACAGGCTTGGGAGCAGATCAGTTAGCAAATGTTTTAGCAATCTTTTATCCCTTTGTTTGTAACCATAGCTCCCATTTTAGCTAAAACACATGTTTACAGGAAGCTAAGTATATGTAAGCGACGCCACATCTGACAACTGGAAAGCCCCCAAGCTGTGGGACCTCTGATTTTAAGCTTTTTAATTTGATTTTTGTGCAGTAGTTATTCGAGTCTACCAAAGAGAGTGACAGTCTACAAAGATCGGGTTGTTTGATTTATGAAATGCTCATAATGCTGAGAACAAGATTACTTCAGCAGATCAGTCAGCGTAAAGTTCATTTTAGTCACTATCACTCCCACATGCGCTTAAGGGCAAATGCCACAGACCACGGAAGAGGAAAAAATAAAGAATTACAGTCTGCAGGTGGTTTGGGTAGATAAGAGGTGGACAGGGTGGCCCGGGCAGTGTAAGAAATAGCACCTCTGGGACTGAGCTATGGCAACCCTGATAAAAGGTGAGAGGCTAGGAGTTTATACAGCCACGAGGGCAACCAGAGGCTGTCCCATCAA
Organism: Meda fulgida; assembly: GCA_030578275.1. Lineage (NCBI taxonomy): Eukaryota > Metazoa > Chordata > Actinopteri > Cypriniformes > Leuciscidae > Meda > Meda fulgida. The sequence goes on along the minus strand of CM060635.1, from coordinate 19,773,265 downwards.
ATCAAGACCTGTCTCTATGTGTTCGCACGCAAGGGTACGGCTCGGTATGCCACAGTGCTAATGGTGGCATTACACTGTACGCAGAGAAAGTGCTGTTCCTTTAAAAGGGGAACACTTCTTGGCTTGGAGTCCACAGAATGTCTGGAGTCGATCCAGGCATTTCCTGCCCATCAGAGCTGGACTCACTGCTGACTCTGGTCAGTGCTGCTGGTCCTCTGTGGTAGAGCAGGCACATCCTATTAGCACTGCCACAGGCATGTACTTCCCATAGAAAACATGCTGTAAAGTGGCACACACCCCTCCACAGGGGCCAAACTGATACATGGATAACATTACGAATGGCAGCGAGACAATGCCAGAAATAGATCGACAAGCAGTAGAGTAAAGCTTTATTTGTCACTGGCTGAAAGTTGAACATGTAAGAGAATGAGAACAGAATCCATCAGGAGCCTTATGTATCTTTGAAGATATACCCCTGGTTTCACAGACAAGGCTTAAGTCCCAGACTAAAATGCATGTCTGAGCTGTTTTAACTTAAACTAACTTGCACTAACATATCTTAAAATATGTCAGTACCATTGTTTTGTCTCAAGACAAATCTTTTGTCACACCAGTAATGTTTTCATCTAAGGCACGTTTATAAAAGCTACTTAAATGTCCTAATTGAACTAAGGCCTAATTCTGGTTTATTCTAAGCCCTGTCTGTGAAACCAGGCCATAAAGTTTTGAGCTTAAGTTGATGGGCAAGGCAAATGACAAAACATCAGCACAGCAGCCTATTTTAGTATATTGTTTGGGCTCCCGACTTCAAATAAAATGATCACATTTTTTTTTTTAATTATATTGAATTTCTTCATCTATATTAATGAAAATGATGTGTGTGTCAATATGTAGTTTCGTCAGATATATCTTGTGGTGTGGCATTGGTTACATCTAAAGAGTCCAGGATAATGTTTATGATAGAGCGATTATTTTAATGTGTTAGTCCAAAACATTCACAAAACAGTTGTTTGACTAAAGGCCCTTGCACACCGAGTCCGAAATTTGCGTCCGAAATTTTCGCACATTAAAAAATAAATACGACCTCACGTTATGTCATTCACACTTGCACACTGCCTCCGAAACTTTCGTCCGTCATAAAAAAATCGGATCGGGTTAGATTTTCTGTGTTTTTTGTATCCGTAGCAAGCAGTTTGAATGGTGTTTGAATGGTGTTTTGATAATTCAGAGCCACCGAATCACGAATACAAAAAAACGCATATGAAAATTTCAGACTCAGTGTGCAAGGGCCTTAAGGCTGCCTCCGAACGCTTAGGCAGCTGACTTGTTGCTTCACTACCCTATCAGGCAATGACTTTGCAGGCAGTGATTGCACACAAAGGAACCTCACAGAACAGAAAGACTTCTTCTGAGGCAGCAAAATGATTTAATAATCTACAGCAAAATAGCTTTGGTGAAAACCAAATTATTTTTTTAATTACTACAATACAAAATTATTAAATTGAAAGTGGAAAACATTTGACAAAACTGTACATTTACATACAAACTGACCACCAACCGCAAATTTCAGATGCCATATTTATTTTTTAGCTTAACTTTCACGGAATGGAACGAACAGGACTGTGGGATATCAAACGCAGCAAATGATACATCTATACTGCCGCAATCAAATGAAAGTATGGAGACAGGAAGTGAAGCTATCATTGCATTCCTACCTTGGAATACATCCTCCAAAGGCAGCATTTTTAAGCTTTCGGACGCAGTCTGGGTCAAAATTAATGACTGACTCCCTCACTGAATAGTGAATCATTTGTCAATTATGTTAGATTCCAAATGAAAGGGCAACCATTACTAGTAATAAAATAATAATAGTAAAAAAACAACACTTCATTTTTTTTTCAAACAAGGAGTAATATTCTTACAAAAACAATAACTTTGCACAAATACGGTCAGGATCACTAAAGTGTGCATCAAATTGATAACTGATGGCTATCTTTCTTGAACTGGATATACACATTTGCATTCTCCAAACAGACTGTTTATAACCGTATTTAGTATAACAGAATTACTTTGTTACTTATTGTTTATGTCATTCTCTTGATTGCCTTTAAGCTTTCTCCTCTTTCATTCACTCTTTTTAAACATCTTTTCCTGCTGTTCTTGTTAGATATGATCAGGATATTCCTTTACTTGTATTTTTGCACAGCAGTGATGCACCAGCATCCAGAGAATAACTATTAATCTTGCTCAAATCAGAGCTATTTTGAACCAACAGAAGCAGGTCAATGCCATGAAAACATACAGTTTGAGATACTCGCATCCTCTACAGTTCCAATTAATTATCTTCAAATCCGCAGCAAAATTGAAAAATTTTGAAGATCTAAAACTGCAAAGCATGCATATTTAGCACATAGTAGTGTTAAAGAGTGATATGTGATGTTGATGTGTGTACTTTTACTCTTTCTCTATGCAGTATATTCTGATTTCATAAGTTTGGAACCTGGTTCAACCTCAGATGTTGTTGGATGACTACAGTCAAAAGGTTATTTGGACAAGACTGAAGCACCATATGTTTCTGGGCTCTTTTCCTTTTTCCAAAACCTTAAACTGTCTCAACATAAAAATAATTATTTCTTTTTTAACATCCCCAATATTTATAACATGTTTACACAGCTCTAACGAATGAAGCTCTCAGATGAACTATGATACTATGCTGATTGTTCATTGTTTTTTTTTAAAGAAACAATGTAGTCACATTAGTTTTTTAATTAGGGATGAAGGTTTTTTTTTATTGGCCTATGACCTATTTGTTTGTACACTTGTTGTTTGTGCAGATCCCTGGGTACTAACTCATGCACCGAAAACACCCTGCATAATGGATGACACACACACACACACACACACACACACACACACACACACACACACACACACACACACACACACACACACACACACACACACACACACACACACACACACACACACACACACACACACACACACACACACACACACACACACACACACACACACATCACTGTTTTCATGATTAAAAATTAGTGTGGGAAAATGTATACACCAGATGGTTTGACTTCCCATGGCCATTAACCTTTAATTGGTATGGCTTCAATCCATCATAGCACATTTCCTCATCAGAACTTGGCAGTTGTAATAATCCCTGCTGTTTAATTGCAGCCAGATATTGCTGATCTCAATCAATTTGGTTCTGTCATGTTGCAATCAACCAGCAAGACAGTCTCTCTGATGTTGAGAGGGATTTGCATGTTTTTTCAGATTGACAGTGTGCAAAGTCTGCTGCAGTGCCCGAGCATTTTGGTTTGTGTGGGACGTGAGCCTTTCCACCCCCTCCTGTTGGACAGCTTCAGGAAGAACTCTTATGACAAACTTCCGAGGCTGAACATAAAGCCACACTCTAGTGTCTGCAGTGATAAAAAGGGGGCCAAGAGAAATGGTAGGTAACACTGCAAAAAGTCATTTTCTTTATCATTATTTTTTTCTAAAACTTCACAGTAAAAAAAAAATATATAGTAGAATACATTTAATATGTATTGTAATATTGTGATTACTTTCTTGAAGTTAACTTTGGACTAGAAACAAAAAGAAGCGTCATCCATCCAAAGTGTGATTCAAGCAACAGATCAGCCACCTCATCTGAAAAGTTGTTTCCAAATCGACTTACCAACTTACCTACCAACTCGTTACCTCCAGGGAACAGAGGTGATTGTCCTCATACAGGAGAAAATATGATGGATGATGACATTGAAAAGCGAGTTCTGGTCAACCAAGATGGAAGCCTGTCAATGGAGATGAAAGTGCGCTTTCGACTATTACACAACGAGACATTGCACTGGTCCACAGAGGTCAAAAAGTCAAAGAGCTCTTTTAATGAATCCCATATAGTACCTGATGATGCTTGTTCCTTCTCTCATGGCAGTGCAGAGAGCTGCTCAGAAGCCGACTCTCTCTCTGCTGGTGAAGCAGAGGAGACATACAGCACCAAATGTTACCAAAGACATTTTGAAGAGCCACATTGCCAGCACTGCTGCACTCACTGTCAAGAGTATGACATGTGGAAGAATCCTGTACCTCCCAGTCAAGGATCTTTAAGACACATCCGATCCTCAAGCTCAAGTGCATCCTCGCGGAGAATAGTGTGCAAGAAGGCATCTATTGACAGCATGCGCACAATGTCCAGTGAAGAGTACACAGAGCATGTAGTGGAAAAGGCAACTTGCATTCAACAGACCATCGGACAGCAGGGCGACACCACGATTGAACAATGTACCATCAACCATTGCTGCAGTCGAAGTGAAGTGCGCTCAGTGTCACCTAAAATAAAGAGCACAAGTGCTATAGAAGACAAGCGTGAGAACACTCACGTATCTGATAATGATGAGAACAGGCCAGATGTCATATCCTCTAACCTTCCTAAAGATCAATTTAGTGTTCAGATCACTCTGCCAGTAGAGGAAGATGAGAGGCCTATATCTGTCGTGAGCACTTCTTCCCAAATTTTAGCATCACTGAAGGAGGACCAAGATGATGAAGATGTCGATCTCCCTCTAAGTATCTCTAGACCATCCCGTGACCAACAGAAAGATGAGGAGAGCGAAGATGCTGAATCAAACCCATGTTCTGTTACACCCTGTAAATCTCCTGCATCTCTGGTGAATTTATCACCAAGACCACCAAACAAAGCTTCATCTTCAGGGCACTCTAAAATGTCCAGAAAATTGGCCAGTCCAGAAGAAGGTGATAAAGCGGTCAGGTCTGAAGCATCAGCTTCACCCAAATCTTTGTCTGGACCAAAAAAGTATAAATGTGTAGTCTCAAAGGACATAACGACTCCAGGGGCTTTTGAATCAAATGGTGAACTAGAAGACATTGATGTTCAAGATACGGAAACAAAAGAAAGGGCACTAAGTGCAATGTCAACCACATCGAAAATGTCTACAAAGTCTCTGTCTGAGTTATCAGCCCCTTATGAAAATGGAAATGATCCAGAGAATACTGAAGTAAATGATGAAATAATAGAGGAGCGATCCTCAAGTACTAACTCCATAAAATCCAATACCTCTGGAAAATCAAATAAAACTAAATTTTCAAAAGATTTCGTACAGGATGGAAGAGCACACAGTGCCATGTCAATAAAGTCTCATAGATCTGACAAATCAAGAAATACTGAAGTCTCAGAGAATGTGTCTGAGGAACAAAATTCTGAAGTAAGAACATTAAGTGCCATGTCTGTTAAATCAAATACATCTGTGAGATCCAAACTGTCAGAAAATTGTTTTGATGAGCTTGCTAATTCACAGGACAATGTTGAGGAGAGGGCTGTTAGTGCTGTGTCATCTAAATCAAGTATTTCTGTTAAATCTAGTCAGTCTAAAGAGACACAGGCTGCACCTGATGGGGTATCTGAGGAGAGAATAGAAGAGAAAGCGTCAAGTGTTAAATCTGGTACATCAAACAAGTCTGGAATTGAAGATCTGACAAATGATGATCAAACAGAAGAGAGAGTTCACAGTTCCATTTCGATAAAATCAAATATTTCTGCGAGATCAAGAATGTCAATTGAGCTGAGCGAGCTTGACGATGATGAGCAAGATAGAGCTCCCAGCAGCGTTTCTATTGAATCAACTGTCTCTCAAAAATCTAAGTCTGACATTTCAGAAGCAGCTTCTCTTCAAGAAGAAGGGGGATGTTTAAATTCAATGAATACTTCCGTGCAATTAAACACACCTGAAGCTGAAACAGCTACTCAAGAGGAGATACCAGGAGAGAGATCACCAAGCTCTTTGTCATCATTATCAAATATCTCTAAAAGATCCAGAACCTCCCAAATTTCAGAGGCAGAACAAGATGAAGCACAGGAAAATGAGGATGTTCAGGAAAGAGCATCAAGCACTATTTCTGTAAATTCTACTACATCTGCAAGATCAAGGAAATCCAAGAAAACCCCAACACCAGGAGAAGAAATGAAGGAACGAGCTCCTAGTGTTTTGTCAATCAAATCAAATGCTTCATTGAAATCAATTAAGTCTAAGATGGAGGAGGAGGAGGAGACAGAAAACAGAGTCTCCAGTGCTTTGTCTGTCAAATCTGAAGTTTCCACATTGTCAAAAAAATCTAATCTGTCAGATGGAGAACAACTGGAGGAAAGAGCATCAAGTGCAATATCTGCTAAATCAAATGTTTCTGTAAGATCTAAAGGGTCCAAAATGTCAGCGGTGGCAGGAGATGATGATCGATTATCTGCAGTGTATGCAGCATCACATACCTCTGAAACATCAAATGAATACAGAACAGCGCCTAAAGAAACTTGCAAAAGCACACAAAAATCACCAGACAAAGAGGAAAGAGCACCAAGTGCATTGTCAACAAAATCCAATAGCTCTTCTAAATCCAAGAAATCCAAAGGATCTGATATGGTAGCAGATATTGCGACTGAAGATAAAGATGATTTGAGATCTGCAAGTGTGCTGTCCTCTAAATCTAACATATCTGCAAAATCTGTTAAATCAATGGTCTCAGAAAAAGACCAAACAGAAGAACGAGCTCAGGGTGCATTCTCAGCACAATCCAATCAGTCAGGAGTCACTGTAAGTGATGGAGTTGAAGTTGCAGAGGGACGGGCTCTGAGTGCTTTGTCATCTAAATCCAATGCTTCTGAAAGACTGAAAAAGTTGAATAATTTAAAAGTACCATTTTCTTTGCCTCGAGGAGCAGAACACCAAACAGAGGAACGAGCTCAGAGTGCGTTGTCAGAAAGATCAAGCATTTCAACAAGATCCAATAAGTCCAGAATTTCAGATGTTTTAACTGATGAGCTTGTTGATACAGAAGAAGAAGAAGTCAAGTCAGAAGAAGAAGAAGAAGAAAGAGCTTCAAGTGCTTTGTCTGCAAAGTCAAACGTTTCTGCAAAATCCAGAAAGTCAAATGCTTCTGAAACAGATGTCAACACTGATAATAAGGAAAAAGGGGACAGAGTGCCAAGTGCTATGTCAGAAAAATCTGATATTTCTACCAAAACCAGTATCTCTGCAAAATCCAAAGCATCGAACGTTTCGGAAGTACAGGCAGAAGAGCCTTATGATGAAGAAAGTGAAGTAAAAGCACCAAGTGTTACTAAATCCAGAATTTCAGTAAGATCCAATAAGTCAAAGTATTCAGAGGATGAAATTCAGAACCTAGATAGACCTCCAAGTGGCATTTCACTACTGTCGGAAGCCACACTTGATGAAAATGAGATCTCAAATGAGGAAGAAATCCAAGAAAGGGCTCCAAGTGCAGTGTCTGCAAAATCGAATTCTTCTGTAAGATCCAGAGCATCGAAAGTTTCAGAAATATTCATAGTTGAACCAGATGAACAAAAAGTGAAAAGGGCACCAAGTTCGAGATCACTGAAATCTATTGTCTCTGGAACATCTGGTCCAGAAGACCCTGTCAATGAAGATAAACAAAAGGAAGCAAGAACAGAAAGTGCTTTGTCCTCTATTTCTAATATTTCTGCAAGATCAAACGAGTCAGATGATTCCAAGCTAATTAGCAATGTACAGCAGAGAGCACCAAGTACAGCATCAGTTACATCTAAAACATCTGCAAGATCTCAGAGGTCAAATATTTCAGGAGTTGCTCTAAAAGAAACTGGAAACACAGATACAGGAGATGTTCGATCATCAAGTGTAATGTCTGCAAAATCTTGTGCATCTGAGAAATCAAAATATTCAGAAAGAACAGCTGAGGAGGACGATGAAGCAAATAAACTGGTAGAAAGAACAACAAGCTCTTTGTCTGTAAAGTCAACCCCATCTACAACATCTGATGCCACTGTTAAATCAAGTGTTGTGACTACCAAATCAAATGCTTCTGCAAAGTCCCTCCTCTCAGAAGCTGAAGAGCCTGATGGAAGATCAACAAGTGTGCTGCCTAATGCAACTGCAGAATCTAAAGTGTCTAAAGCAGGTGTGGATAAAAAAGCAAACAGATCAAGCAAACTGTCAATCAAGTCTAACGTATCTACAAGATCCAAGAAGTCTAAGGTTTCTGAGTGTCAGGTCCATACAGACACAAAAACTGTAGATATGGAATTAAACAGAGGTGAGAGTCCAGTGTGTGATCAATCAAAACTATCTCACACAGAGAACTCAAATAAACATGTTTGCGGTGCAATAAACAACTCATCAAGTCAAATGACATCATATGAAAAAGACTCTGAACATGAAGAAGTACCTGCAAGTCCCCTTTCTAAAAAGTCAGCAAAGTCCAAAATCAGCTCAGTTAGTTCAGACTCTGATAGAGTTTTAACACCAACAAGCACCTCAGTGTCTATTGGGATAGTTGAAGACTATGAGGTTGATGAGGTTGAGGAAATAGATGAAGGTGCTGTTTCAATGAACTCAAGAACATCTGGTTCATCAAAGACTGAAATATGTGGTAGATCTGACCAATGTTTATCAGAATCTACAGTACAAATAACAACTGAAACAATACGGACCCCAGAGGAAAGACCAAAAAGTTTTGCATCGGCTAAGTCAAATGTCTCTAATAAATCAAAGTCCAAATGCTCTCCTTGCAGCTCTACATTTCCTAGAGACACAAATCAGGACAAAGATGATGTAGCAAGCAATAGATCCTCCAAAACAAAGCATTTAAATACTTCATCCGCCAATGGTTCAGTGAGGCAGAGCTCTCTAACCGAAGAGATCCGTCCATCTAGTAAAGCTTCTGGTATGTCTGTACACACTGAAATCACAGGTCAAGAGAAAACTGGAAGTCCAGATGTTACCCATAAATCTCAAAGTGTCTGTTCAAAATGCAGTTCTACACAACCGAAAATACCAATTTCAAGTGCTTCAGCTAAAGAAGGAAATACTTCTGAAATGATTGACAGACCAAAGAGTAATATATCCAGTTCATCATCTCATTTAAAAGTAAATGGTCAAAAGAATGATGTTAAAACTACTGTTGTCAATGGAAGAAACAATAAATTAAGCACCAGGTCGATACAGAAAGTTGAGGACAATACATCCAGGTGCCATTCAGCGACTTCATCTGTTACCTCAGGAAACCATCTCAGTCCAATCCCACCAAAATCTCCCAAAAAATCAAAAAAACCTGTTTCTTTACTTGTCGGCTCCAATGATAACATGTTATCACAGACTGTTCCTGCTCTAGACCCAAGAGAAGAACACATTGACTGTTTGAATATAGCAGTAGTACTCAGTCAAAAAACTCAATCTTGTAAATCTGATACAAATGTCAGTGACATCAAGAGTGAAAAAAGTAGCAAATGTAGAAAAAGGACTGGGAGTGACTCGTCTTGCCACAAGATGGATGAAGAGATGTCTGAGATGAGTCCTTCTTGCCTGCCAAATGCCTCCCCAACTGAGGTGGTAAATGAATGGCTGAGGAAAATCCCATCAGACACCACCTTATGTGATTTAGGCGATGAATTTCACAACAACTTTGATTCAATTGAACCACTCTGCACATCACATGTGCCTTCAAGAGATGAAAATAAACATGAAACTTTGCGACATGGCGTAACCAAGCTTGAAACACAACCAGAGGGAGTTATTGACAAAAAAGTTGCTGAGGGTGACCACTCTCAGAGGGGAGAAGAACCGAAGATGTTTAATTCCTCAGTCCTGGTGATGAAAGTCTTGCTGAGCCCGAAATTAGACAGATGCAATAGCTTACCAGAGGTGTCTCGTGTATATGGACGTAAGCTCAGTACATCAGCACAAGGCCTTCTGGATTGTTTGGCAAATCTACAGTTGTTAGACTTTGGTTCTTGCGATGAAGATGGTAAAAAAGAAAAATACCAGGAGCTCATAAGTATGCTTAAGTCCCTTTGGCTTTGTGACCCCACAGACAGTGAGAAGACATCTGAGGAAAGAAACAAGCATCTGGACAAGGAATTCAAAGCCAGGTCATCATCAGGGGTAGATGTTAACAGTGGCTCAACAGGTTCTGGGAAAAGTAGTGTCAACGAAGGCACCCAAGCCCAAATCATTGCAGAATGTGAAGGCCTGGATACCCTGACAAAGGTACAGGAAGTTGACGAAACCGTGGAAGCGGAAGCTTCAGAAACACCAGTATCAAGTACTGCCAGTCAAGCACAGTGGACCTCAGAAACTAAGGATGCAGTTGAAGAGAAGCTAAAAGATGACGAGACTATCAGGAATAACGATAGCCCAAGGGAACTCATTGAAACACCTGTTTCATCAAACAAGAGTTCTGGAAATAGTAATAAGGAAACTGAATCAGACCGTCAAGAGGACACAAGTTCAAGCAGTGCTCCAACACTACAAAGAGGTCATTTTTCAAAAAGGCTTTCTCAAGACCCTGATCCTGTATGGGTTCTGAATTTATTGAACAAATTAGAAAAACAATTTATGACAAATTATGTTGATGCAATGGCTGAGTTCAAAGTCCGTTGGAATCTGGATGACAATGAGCAGCTTGACGCCATGATAAGTGAATTGCAAGATGAAGTCCGCAGACGGATACAAACAAGTATTGACAGGGAACTAAGAAAAATCCAAGACAGAGCTGGAAGACCAAGACCACCGAAAGAGACAATGTCACGTGAATCTACCATTCAAACGGAGCAAAAGCGGAGGCGCCTGAAAGTAATGCGCAACCAATCAATTGATCCGCAACCTGCTAAAAGTGATGATGATTACACAATGACAGGGACTGATTTCAGTGATCAACGTAGCGATGATGAATATTGTCCTTGTGACACATGCTCGAAAAAAAAAATGGCATCCAAACATGTGTTACCTGTGGAAATGATGAATTCTGCTCCTGTGATGATGGACTTTGATTTGAGAAGAATTCTCCAGATAAAGAAATCGTCTCCTACCAATGAAAGCATCGGGTGGATTGCCAGTGAATCTACAGCCAGTAAGAAGGAGGTAGAACATGTGGGGCTTCAGGCTGTCAAAGAGGAGGATGAGAAAGAGGGGGGAGATAAAGAAATTCTTACTTCCAGTGCCCAAGAAATTAAGGAAGAATTTGAAAAACAAGAAAGTGAGGAGGGTGGAGAGGAAAACAATGCCTCCAGCACTTATGTAGAGGATAGTTCTGTGAAACAATCCAATAAATTCAAACATTTAAGGAAAAATGTGGATGAAGTCGGGAAAATTGCTGAGATGTCTAATAACACGATGACAGCACAACATAAGGCAGCAGAACAAGATGAAGAGCAAGAGCAGAATGATGAGACTGATTCTGATGTGATGGCCATCAAAGAAAGTGAAAGCAGTTCTAAGGTTAATGATGAATTAGATGAAGATGTGGCAAATGATGACATTGGTGAATTTGATAATATAATGCAGGTTGAAACGGCAAAGGAGGAAGCAACTGAAGAATACACTGAGGAAGAATCAGAAGAGCAGGACGAAACAGCTTATGAAGAGGGTGAGACCACTGGTGAGAAGACTGTAGAGAACGGGCAGACTGCTGAAGCGCTAGCCGCTGAAGAGGATGACATAGCTGGTAATGATACTGTAGAAGATGGTGAGACAACTAATTATGACACTGAAGAAGAGCTTAATACAGATGAAAGTAAAACTGCAGAAGACGGAGAGGCTGCTGAGGGTGAAACAGTAGAGGAGGGTGAAACAGCTGAAGATAAAACTTTAGATGATGGACAAACTCCAGAAGCAGAAACCACTAGAGAAGATAAAAAAACTGAAGATGAAACTGTAGAAGGTGAGACCGTTAATGATGACACTGCAGAAGAGGATGAGGTGGCTGAAAATGAAACTGCTGAAGATAAAATTCGAGAAGGAAAGACCGTTAAGGATGACAATGCAGAAGAGGATGAGGTGGATGAAAATGACACTGCACAAGATGGACAAACTGCTGAAGATGAAACTGGAGAAGAAGGTGAGACAGTTAATGACAACACTGCAGAAGAGGATGAGGTGGATGAAAATTACACTACAGAAGATGGACAGACTTCTGAAGATGAAACTGGAGAAGAAGCTGAGACAGGAAACAACAACAGTGTAGAAGAGCATGAGGCGGCTGAAAATGAATCTGCAGAAAATGGACAAACTGCAGAAGAAGAAACTGGAGAAGAAGTTGAGACAGGAAATGACGATACTGGGGAAGAGCATGAGGCGGCTGAAAATGAAACTGCAGAAGACAGTGAAAAGGCTTCAGAAGATGGACAAACTGCTGAAGCAGAAACTGCTGGAGAGGATAAAATAACTGAAGATGAAACTGCAGAGGAGGGTGAGACAGCTGCTAAAAGTGAATCTGTAGAAGATGGACAAACTGCTGTCGAGGATGACATAAATGAAGATGAAACCGCAGAGGGAGAGACATCTGCTATTAATACATCTGTAGAAGATGATGAAGATGAAACTACAGAAGATGGTGATACAGAGGATGATCAAACTGCAGAAAAGCGTGAGACAGTTAATGATGACGATGTAGAAGAGTGTGATATGGCTGAGAATGAATCTGTAGAAGATGGGCAGACTGCTGAAGCTGAAACTGCAGGAGAGACTGATACAGGTGACAATGACACAGCAGATAAAGTGACTGCTGAAGCTGAAACTGAGATGTCTGAAGAGAAAACTACTGTTAAAGATGGCACCACAGCAGAAGACAAGAATGCTGAGGTAGAACTGGCAGAGCGAAAGCAAACACCTGATCATGAGACAACTGGAGAAGAGACAGAGAAAAGTCAATCAGATGTTGAGGAAGACAAGGAATCTGTCAGTTGTGAAGCAGCAGAGGACCTTAAAGACGCAGAGTGTCTTGATGTTTTGACTAATCTTGAGGTGGTTGAATACGAAACATCTCTTAAGAACAAGGGTGATGTTGTCCTAGATAGTGTTGATGATAATGGTGAAGAAAGTGAGAAAGAAGATGATGGTGTGGAGATAATTGCAAATAAATGTGGTCTTGTGGCCAACATTGGTGAATCAGCTGAAGCTGGTGATGAAGCTGAGGATGATACCGAGCAAGATATGGAGACAGATGAAGGGGAACATGATGGTAATGCTCTACAGCCTGTGTTACAGCCAAAACAAATAGATGAAAAACCAAATGTGGAAACTTTATCAAATGTTTTGGTAGTGTCTGAGGATGGGGCTGATGCTGATGGAGAAGACTCGGAAACAGAAGAAGACAACCAAGTCTTGGATTTGAGTTCTGAATCAGAGGGCAAACCACAGAAAAGAACTGCACATAAAACCTTAAAGATGCTCGTTCATGCTTTGAATTTCCTCAAACCTTCAGCCACTGAACAACCAGAGAGGAGGGAAGAGGATAATGAACATGAAGTTGAAGACGAAGAGACTCGAGAGGATGAGAGTGATGATGCAAGTGAGAGTTCTTGTGTGGAAAAAGACGAGGTTGAAGAGTTGAATGGAAATGAGAAGGGCAAACTCTCAGATATTACAGAGGATACAGCAGAAGAAGAGCAGTACCAGACAAATGAGACTAATGATGATTCAAAGGACAGTGAATGGGAATCATCTGAAAATGCCTTGCAAAAGCAGATGACAAAGTCATCCATGGAATCTCAGCCAGGTTCCTTTGAAGAAGTTCATGAGGAACTGACAAAGAATCAGAATGGTTTAAATCATCTGAAAGCCAACCCGTAGAATCATTCCTCGACATCAGAGAAAATAACCAAAGATAGTTTTGAGCATGTAAAAATGGTTCCAGAGAGGTTATTTCTCTGTTATAATGAGACCTTATAAATACTATAAACATAAATTGAGTTTTTTCTTAGTAGCCCTCTGGATCCCTTATTTTATTTATTTAATATACTATAGTATAAAATATAATGTTATTTATAAAAAATGATGCACTTTACTTATGATTCCATTGTACTGTATATGGAGATTATATATGCAAATGCACAGCATTACTGCTCAGGTACTGTAAAAGGGGAATTTCTGAAACTTGAACAGCACAGGAAGCTCTTCTAGCTTTATGGTAGAAACTTGTTTAGAATTGTATTAAATGTATTAAACAACATATTTAATTGCAGTTATTTATATAAAACACTTGGTTGTAAGCCTTAGCCATGGGGAATAATGGACTTCTGATAAAGGATTACAAATATTTCATGCATGTGTGTGCTGCTATTCAAGTGTACTAAAATGTCCCTTTATTTAAATACACTGTAAATGCAAAATCAAATACCACGGTGACGTGTAAGGGAAATCACTGGGCCTGACCTGTGTGTAAGAGTGCATAAGAATGAATGTGTATTGAATTAACAGTGTTTAATGTGGCTTTCATATTTGATTGTGGGAGATCATTATAAAAGGTAAAAGAAAAACATTTTTATCCCTGCTAAATCCCATAACAGAAGTCCACCATCGGGCTTAGTCAGAATATGTACAGTAATGTTTACTTTTAAAGTGAGTGTACTAAATGCAGATTGTAGCAATGTTCAGGGAAGAAGGAGGCGGGAACCTGCGAACAATCAAAATATAATTTATTTAAATAAAACAAACAAACGAAAATACCGCCAGCAGCCCCTCGCGGACGACTGCTGGCTAAAGTAAAATACAAAAACAAAACACAACTAAAATACAGGCCTGTTCCTCTCTCGATCATCAACGTCGTCGCTCCTCCTTTATGCTTCCGCTCCTCCGTGAGAGATGCGAGACCGGTGTGCCTCACAGGTGTTGCTCATTAGCAATCGCACCACCGGCCTCGCGCCGTTCTCTCACGTCCCTCGGCCGTCCTGTTCGCCACACAGATGTACACCAAAAATCACCCAGATTACATCATATTGTGTATTATAAGAATTGAGGTGTACACGTTAAGACATGCCTTAGATGTTTTGCCACAACACGTAAAGGATTGTACATCTAAAGGATTATATGTTCTTATGTGTTCACACAAAACTTTAAAGTGAAGTGATGCACATCTCTTTTCTGCTGGCCAAAAGGTAATGGTTAACTTAAATATGATCAATTCCTTGTAACTTAAATGTACTAAATTCCTGCCTGAAATAAAATATTTAAGCTTAAATGCTTTTTTTATTTTTTTAGCTTGAGAAATTTATCAAAAAGCCTGAAAAAGTCAGGGAACTTTTCTTGAGCGCACCTTTTAAAATGCATAATTTTGGTTTTAAATATGAATTCTTGTCTAAAAACAATATAGAAGCATATTTAGGTTGGGCTCACGCCGCGAGTATTAATCTCTGATATATCATCTGCATGTTACTGTTTTATAATTTATTTTTGTTTACCTTTCAAATGACAAAAAAGGTTGGAGTAGATGAGTGGCTATATTTGTCAATCAAAAATATTGGGTTTCTAAAAAAAAAAAAAATCTCCAGTTTTAGAAGGTCTAAATCTCTAGGATGTACTTTACATGTCTACATATAGAATCCTTCCAGAGGATTGCTTAATTGAATTACGGGGTCATTGTTATTTAAGTCGACGCGTGGCTGAAGCATTAAGCACTAATGACACCTAGTAGAGATGTCAGCCATACTTGTACATTTGACCTAGTACCTAGCCTGAAAGATTTTATAAGATGGTGAAATAGACTTTACTCTTTCATTAGTATTCTAATCTCTTTCTATGTATAACTATAGTCACTTAAAATAAATTTTCTTCCAGTAAAATACATGTGCAATGACAGACACCTGCCACTCTATCAATCTTCCTGTAATTCTGCTGTCCACTCGCATTACAAATGCCCTGTTGCTTTGGTCACTGTGCCTTTCAGAAGTTTTGAATAAGAGGAAAATTATTTCAAGGGAGCTGACTTTGTCTCTGAACCTTCAATAGATCATACTATGACATTCATGACACAATAAAAAATGCCCCCTGAAAATATTGAAGGTGAAAATCAGCAAACTATTAATAACCTGACCCACCTCATCCATCAACCACCTAGTTAAGAGTCAATTCCCAGCCAGTGAGAGATCTGAAACAACCTGCATTTTGTTTTTCCTCCCTAACTTCGCTGTCTTTTTGACAGGCCGGCCAGTTCACCGAACAGGGGCAAAGCCCAAGGATTCCACGACAACTCCAATTACTCAAGTTAACACCCCCTAAAATGCCATCACATTTTACAATCCGTTAGTTTAAAGTGTATATTTGCAGACTAAATGGTGTGTATATTCTGGGACTTTTAATTACTGTCTCTTTCTGACAGGGTAAGTGTGTGGCTGGTTATTTGAAACTGTCCTAAGAGACTTCATTCCCTGCCTTCACAGTGCAGGAGTCATAGGTATACAGCCCCATTGGACAAGTCTGATGGATGGTCCTCTCTTGTTGAGTTTCCATCCTCTGCTTCCGGAGGGAATGTGACATAAATAATTGGTGTCACTCCCATCGACCGAGTGCCACACTCGAAGGCGGGGCTGAAGCAGCCGACAAAACACAGCTGTCTAATATCTTAAGTTCTCACAATATCCTAGAGTGCCTTCCATCTCTTTACAGAGAGAGAGACCATGAGACCATTTGCATTTCAGCATCATGTTAAGCCGGACCAGTGGAAGAGTATACATTATTATGTTTGCATGTCAGTATGCAGAGAATACAGAAGGTTAATGCTTTTTCCTGTTAACTTTATTTGTAATAGGACTGTAATCATTTGAAAGATAGTCAAATGGTGAAACAGAAACTGCATTTGCTTTCAGTCTTCGATGCAAAAAAAAAAAACCCAACAACCTTAAATCAGGAAATGATATCATATATAGAACCCCTGGTCAATAAGTATCAGAAATTTTACTTTTTTAAAGGAAAGGGGTTCAGGTTGTAAATTCAAGGAAAAATTTAAAGAAAATGTAACATTTTGTTAAAACGTTCTTTACAACCATATGAAACCAGCAATTCAAGCGATACATTTCTTAACAAAACTTAACACTTTTTTATTTTCGCGGTTTAAATACTATTTAAACTTTAATCAATTAAGTCTCAAATAGTTGTTTATCCTACAGTATATATGAGGAATATGATGATAATAATGCATATTATCATCATATTCCTCATATATACTGTAGGATCATAATCAAAATGTGATGACAGACCAATGTGTCCCTAGAAGTCAAGCATACAGTGATACTGAAGCTCACTGCTTCTCGCAAGAATCACCAGTTAATAAAAAAAAGCATTTCCTAAATTCTGACAGAAAGCCAAATGAGGAGTAGATGGAGTTCCTTTGAGAATATGAATTCGATTCCCCTTTTTATGATTTGTCCACCTGTGCAGCACTGAACTTGAGCTGGTGTCCATGGTTGCCCAAACATGGCTGTAAATGTGGATAAATAAGAAGACTTGCTGGAGGAAGCACCTGCTCCCTGATAGGGGGGCTATTTCCACCCTCAACACTGGGATATACAGACATCTATTCCGGAGGATAATGCAAGGGGTTTTCCCCTGTTTTTCCCTGTTTACCTTTGAGTGTTATGCCTGTAGCCAGCTGCAAAGACCAGCTTAGTGTGACTCCACACTCTCATGCTTCCAGATGTTCCAGGAAAAACAAGTGTGCCAGCCTGTCGGTCAGGAGAAGAGCCATTTTAAGCTGTGTGCCAGGACTTCCTGCCTCACACATATGCAGGTGGATGTCAATTACAAGTGTAACAGAGGACACTTTTTAAATCACTTCTAAAATCAATTTTTTAAATAAGAATGGAATGGAATATTTTTTGGAATGTTATACGACAGTATACTACGTAAATAAAATTATTGATAATATAATACACTGTAAAAAAGTATATGATCAATATCATGGCATGTTTTTACATTAACAACATTATTCAAACAATTTAAACATTTTTTACAAGTTATACAAGATTCAACTAAAGTTCATTTAAAATCATTTAAGTTGAAATGTACAGTACAGCCAATTTGATTCTAAATTTAGGCAACTGAACTTAAAGGAACACTCCACTTTTTTTTGGAAATAGGCTCATTTTCCAACTCCCCTAGAGTTAAACAGTTGAGTTTTACCGTTTTCGAATCCATTCAGCCGATCTCCGGGTCTGGCGGTAGCACTTTAGCATCGCTTACCATAGATCATTGTATCTGATTAGACCGTTAACATCTCTCTCAAAAAAATGACCAAAGAGTTTCGATATTTTTCCTATTTAAAACTTGACTCTTCTGTAGTAACATCGTGTACTACGACTGACGGAAAATGAAGAGTTGCGATTTTCTAGGACAATATATGGCTAGAAACTATACTCTCATTCCTGTGTAATAATCAAGGAACTTTGCTGCAGTACCATGGGTGCAGCAGGCGCAATGATATTACGCAGTGCCAGTCACATTGGAAGTTATATAGCCGTAGACTAATTTCAGGCGCTGCGTAATATCATTGCGCCTGCTCCAGCCATGGTACGGCAGCAAAGTTCCTTGATTATTAAGCAGGAATGAGAGTATAGTTCCTAGCCATAATGCTAAATTAATACAGTGTACAGTATACATTATAATTTGTATATATGTATACAAATTATAATGTATACTGTACTGCCAGAATTTACAAATATCAAACACAATTTTCGCAATCACCATTTTTGTTTATAAAAAATATTAATAATAAAATCTGACAACAATTTTTTCCCCCATAACACTGAACTTGACATGGCCAAATATAATGATATAAATAAAATAAAAAATAATATTAATTTAAAAGGTCAATACGTCAGAAAGATCAAACCATTATTATTATAAATATCACAACACATGGTTGACCAGAAAGTGAACGACAATTTCTGCATTTTCTCAAAAAAAGCAAAAATTTCAGTAGATTTTCGTATTCTCCAAAGCCGATAAAAATTGTAGTCTATTCATATTGCCCAATGAAAAAAAAAACTTTTCTTTTAAAATTACACACTAAAGTTAACCTCTGTCAAATAATATGAGAAGTATGTGATTGTCTTATGATTTACAGGCAATTCTTGGGAGCACAAACAGGACACAAATCTAGGAGAATTAGCCAATCATTGATCATTGTATCAGTCCTGGCATGTCTTTTTACTGTAGGATATGGCTCCAATGCCAAGGACGTGTCTTTTCAGACCACCAACTCCTGACAAAAACTGATTCCACATAGGAAGTACCATGTATAAAGCAGTCCTGGAAGCCAGGGCTAAACAACAGGCCCTTGAGAGCATTGTTCAGTGTTATTGTAACTGATGTGTCCATGGTCTCATTTAATAAAGGACGAATAAATGAGTGAGTCCCTGTCCGGCTTGATGTGTGAGAGGGGCAGAGGAGTTTTCCCACACGGTGAGAGGAAGAGAGAAAATGTTCTCACAGTATGCTGCTTTCCCCTCTTCCACTGAGGAAGCACCCTACAAGGCCGTGAATAGGGGCTTCTCTCTCTTTTGTCCTCAGGTGCTGCTAGATTGGCACGGTTAGGACTGGGTGCACGCAAACCGTGTGAGAGAGCAGACTCTCACATCAATCTACTAGGCCTACCTGTTGTTTTATGCACAAGAGTTCATAGTCAAGATGCACAGTCTGAGTTACACATGCACTAGCAGTTTTCACTTAGATATGTATGAAGACTAGTTTTCACAAAGGGATGTTTTCACTTTATCGCAGTAACAATAACGTTTTGAATAAAAAGTCAAATGAGACAAATGCGGTTTTCTCTATCAGCGACTTTGATTTAAAAACAGTTCAGAACCCCTTTAAATTAGGGAGGGTTAAGCATGTGTGAATTACCTGAGTATGTGCACCTATTAACAGTTTTTGTCAGCAGCGTCTACTAATAGCGAAACTAAGTTTATCTGCAAGAACAGTGCTGTTATTACCTCGCTAGTGAGAAATGTTATGTGGCTTTTAAGTTGTTCAACTATTTTACTGATAAAATCGTCAGAGCAGCGGGAGGCATTTTGTGGCAAATACATCGAAATAATTAGTCATTTTTATCCTATTGTTTACTATATTTATTTGCTTGGTCAGTGTCGTTGTGGGTTTTGGTTCTTTTGCTGTCGGCCTTTGAAATAACTGAAATCGTTTGGAACTGTAATGAGGTCAAAAAAAGACCTCCCTGGAACTAACGTTAGCCTGGAACTACTTTATCCGTGCGTTTCCCTGATAATAATTGCACACCACGTTCATCAACCAACCAGATTAAAGCATTCAACAGCCCCGTGTTATAATAGAGTATATTTATAATGGGTTTTTTCAATTTATGTGTAAAACAAACACTTTGTCATACTTTGACGTTTGATTCTACAAGGTTTTTTTTTTTTTTTTTTTTACTTAGGCTAGTTTTTTTGTAATATTGAAAATGGTGACAATAATTATGAAATTTCAATGGTTTCAAACATTTTGATATCATCTTATTTAAAGAAAAAATAACTATATTGTGATATCGTCGTGCTATCGTGATATAAAATTACTCATATCATGATAAGATTTTGGTCATATCGCCAACCCCTCAATTTTTAAAAAATGTATTTATTTATTTTATTAGAAACAGTGTTTGCACAGAAATTGACTTAAAAAAATTAAACTACCCTGAGAAATGTTCACTAGAGTGGAAAGTGTGACAACTAGCCCCAGTTTCGCATATATATATACATATATATATTCACACACATATAACACAATAAGACATGGTGCAGCAGGAATTTTGCAGGGTTAGCACATTGTCGTGAATATGGGCAGGGCACGGAGGTTCTCTCGAGCACAATCTCTCTCTCTCTCTCTCTCTCTCTCTCTCTCTCTCTCTCTCTCTCTGCTCCTTCATTTCCACTGTTATTCAGGTTATACTGCTGGACAGGATGCAGTGTCTGGGGACCTGGGTTGTGGGGACACAGTATCCGCAATCTCTGGGAAAACCAGAGTGGGAAAAAGATGAATGTGTTACCTCAACAAAGTCCCATCACACACCTGCACTGCATGTCAGAGGGGCCCCATAGACTCCACATCACATACACAGGTGGTCCGCAAAAAAAAAACCTGGCCAGAGTGTGACATTGTTACTCTCCAATTATGTGCAATCAAAAAGTAATTCTGACAGGAAAACAGGAACTGAGAGGAAACAACTTTGAAGTGATTTAAAGTTTACTGTACTTCCTTGTTATCATTGTTTATGGAGTTCTCGTATTAATATGATAAATGTCTTCCTGATTATATGGGAAAACCAGAGTTTACTTAGGATAAAATGATTAATCTACAATCTATTGTTTGATGTTTATTATCGTTCATTTCCTTTGTTACTCAAAATTTTTCAAATGATCAAGTGGAATGATGTCATTTTCAGTCTCATATACCATGCATTGTAATAACAGAGAATTTCACACCAGTAGACACCAGGTATAATCTGTAATAAAAGTGTTTTTGACGTCTTCTTTAAAATTAAATTTCTATCAGAGTTAAAATTACCACAACAACCATCATGATTATCATCAAATGTAAAGTAAAATGAAAAAGATCTTAATTGGAATAAAAATTAAAAAAAGAAAACACTTAATTTCCTTTCCACTTACTTTAAAAATTATATAGCAAAATTAAAAATGAGGTTGGGTTTTAATACTCAATTAGTATGTTTAATTGCATTTTTTAAGATGACGCTTGCTCAGTGATCATGATTCAATTAAAATAATTATTTAAAAATAGGTAAATTAAAAATGTAAATAACAGTCTAATTATAGTCTATAATCTATATAATAATTCACTGGGGTCTCGACACTCATTCTCACATCTAAATAGCTGTTAACTGCACATTGATATCCAGAATGCTTAAGGCAATTATATCGTCTTTAAAAAAAAAAAAAAGCTTTGCTGCTCTCTAGTGGACGTTTTGTAATTTTGCCAATTTTAACGTAAGCCTATTCTGTGTAGAGGTAGGTACTGTCTGTCTGACTGTGAAGGACAGAGATTCACAATCAGACTGTGATGGAGCTGGCAAAGTGACAGACACAGGACAAGAGTAGAGTAGCCTATATAAATGCATTTACAGTAGCACAACAACTTATGACATATGGAATACAATATAAGAAAAATATATATTACAGTTTAAATGTATAGTTAAATATCAAATCTCTCTCTCTCTCTCTCACACTCTCACTCTCTCTCACTCTCTCTCTCAGAGTAAAGGCCGGTTCACACCAAGAACGATAACTAACGATAAATATCACAAAACATCCACGCCAGTTAAAACATTTTATACCCAAATGTCAGAAAATGTAGTCGAATCAAAGAACAGCTCTAATAAAGCCCCAGTATTACAGATCATTAACTAAAAAAATGTTTTAGGGTTTAGTTACCAAGCGCGTGCTTGTCTGTCACTTTAAATGCTCGAGCTTGTTACAGTAGGATGGATTCTGATCGTCTGTCTGTTTTTAGCGTTCATCAGCTGGATAAGATCATTCTGAAAGTAATTCCAACCATATAGAACTTATCTGTGGTGTGAACTCTTCTATTCTTTTGACTGAGAACGATTTTTTAAGAACTTATCGTTATCGTCATATAAACGGGCCTAGATAGCAAACTAGTAGGGCCTATGTACGTGGATACGAATTTCGTTTTTAGTAGGCTTGGTTTCTACCATAGACTGTGGCTGCGTCCAAAACCGCTCTTTTGGTAATTATTTTGAATAATTATTGACTTCAGCAGCTAAAAAGTATGTTCAATAATATAGTATGAATGTAATCTACATTTGCCATATGTCATTATCATGTTACCTACCAGAGTCAGTTGGGTCTCTTCACTGCCATTCACAAATCCTCTCCCATGGCCTCATGGGATAGTAAAAGTGTCCATCAGATGCACACTTCAGAATCTCACCGGAAGTAGTAGGTCGCACTTTTGTCACATACTGTTCTACGCCTACTATACAGTGGGGAAGTATGCGCTTTCGGATGCAGCCTGCATGTTCCCTTAATTTTCTCAATTTTCTCTTTTTTTTTTTTTTTTAAGGATGTGCTAGGGACTTGATTATTCCTCAAATCTCGCTCACTTTTACACATTCAAATCTACCGCGTTGACAGAGTTGCCCAATTTTATTAAGCGGAAGGCAAGGTTTTGAGAGAATAGCACCTTGAGAGGGGAACTCGGTCTTATTCGAAGGGATTGTGGAGAGTTTTGAGCATTCATCACTTTTTTTCACAGACCCAAAACTCAAATAGGTTTATAATTTGCAATAAACAGCTAAACGGCACGTTTAATGTAAGACAGCTATTTTCATTTAAATGTTTAATTCTATTCTATATTTTTATACAAAATAGAATTGTTCAGTTAAAACATTAATGTTTAATACTGTAACTATAGGCTACTAATCTATACAGAAATTATATACAAAGGAGGAGAAAACAATTACTAAATTCTACACAATATAAAGTATTTTGTTACATTTTGGAGTAACTTGGATAAATTAACTTTATAGAGACTGTGAAAAGACATGAGCTTCTCTAGCCTTCCAGATATCCAGTCCAAAGACAAATCAAGGTAGGCCTAAACACTGCATCATTATTATTTTTCTTACATATTGCACACATCATTATTTTTCACACCTAATTTCCATTAATACATTCTCTGTTTTCCAAAAGTTTTAAGCAATTAAAAAAAAAATGTTGTGTTAGCCATTAGGGTGAGTGACATTCTTATTCTAGAAGGCATTTGATTGGCATTTGATTTGATTTATCTGTGTTGTAAACATCTGCTTCATGTCAATTTGATCAATGTTCAGGATCATATAGATTGAGCTCAAAGACTAAAAGACACAGAACTCTCATTTTGATTTGAGTCTTGAAGGCCTAAAAGGATTAGAACTTCAAAAACATGTATGATTTGTTAACACATCCATACATCGAATTACATCTGCAGAGTAAATGAACGTGCAAAATGTAGAGATCAAAATAACTGAAGTTTAACTGAAGAAAACCACAGTGCCTATAAAAGGAAATCACTGTCTTTATGGGCTAGTCAACAACATCCTGTGACACAGCTGCTACTGTGAGCTAAATCTCATGTATCTTCAGAGCATTTCACATAGTCTTACAGTTAGGCCTACATGTGTTTGAGCAAGATTTTTAATATCATGATCCATGCATATTTTTAATGAGAGATGCCTTTAAAACAGAAAACAGCTTTCCAAATTCATTTAAAATTTAAATGATTTTCAAAGAAAGCTGAATTTCTTTAAACGCTTTTACATATTCGGAACTGCTTTTTCTGTATTTCTAAGAAATGCTCAGGCTTCCTTATTTACAAATAGCATAGCGTAATACTCATACCTTGAATTTGTCTTTCTGAGTGAAACAGTTACCAAAAATGAGGATGTTAAATTATGTAGTTGTCTGCAGCTTTAATGTCTGACATCACATGCTCATCATATGCATGCGAAGGCATTTGCAGTTTGTGAATTAAGCACTGACGGAGGAAAGGGAGGGAGGGGTACAAGCTAAATAAACACAACTACTGATCTCTATTTATCTCTTTCAACTAATGTGATCTCTCGGGGCACATGACGGGCCTCAAATGCAGATTGTGTGTGTGTGTGTGGTACATGGTCTGACTGAGTATGTCTTTGTATGTGTCTGAAAGAGAGAAACACTCTTGATTTAGTTCAGAAATTAAGAATCTAAAGTTGGATTATTAAATATATATTAAAGGCCACAAAATTGTAAGTACAAACTGTATTTTTTACTCTAAATTGATATTTTACTTTTAGATGTTGCTTTGACCATATAGTAGTAACATTTTCTTTCTTTTTAAAGAAACTATTTTAAATTAAAACTATTTTTAAAAATATGTTCATATTTTGACATTCAAGTATTGTTTAATTTGATACATAATATACGAGGATGCTTGTATTCAGCAATTATTTTTAATGACCTCCGATTATCTGAAAACTCTCAACATCATATCGTATTAAAATAGTTTTCTTTGATTTAGTTTTACCTACCAAGCTGTTAAACATTGTAAACACTTGATCTTGTTTATCTTTTTCACTAGTTCATATTTTCGTCCTATGGAATCTGTTTTCATATCACAAGGGTAAGCAGTCACTCATTAGTCATTATGTAATATTTCATATGTTGGTTTATTATTTGTGTGATTCGTTTAAGATTTGTACTTGTACTAGAGCACATCATGTGATCTATTTATACTAATGAAAACATAACTGTTTAGGTTTTTTAAAGACTAAAGTGTCAACCACCAAACCGTGGTGATATCATTATAAGTTTGATAAAAAATGTTCTTCTTTTCTTCAGCCCCCAGTATGAGCCTTTCTGGACCTTTCTGGATTTCTTCTGGACTATTACTGAACTCCGAGTAGAGAACTGTGGAGACTGACAGCGGCAAATATAGGTGTGATTGCAATCAACAAATCGATTCGTTTTTATAAAATAAAGTTCAATGAACACTGATTAAGAAGATGATTACATCTTATTTTAAGGATGGGTTGTGCTTGTAGTGACCAGAAAAATGGCAAAGACTCAAAGAGTAAAGGGCACGAACATTATAATTCTTCAAATTCTAACGCATCTCATGTAAGTATTGGTTTAAAAAAAATAAAAAAAAATATGACAAGCTGGATCTTTCTCAATTTTTTTTTACAGTAAAAGCTTTACAGTGAAAAACGTCAACTTTCTATTTAGTCCTATGCTTTTACTCTTGATGAGTGCTGATTCGATCTGTGTTAAATTTGAATTTAAATTTGAATTCAGTTTATATTATACTCAAATGTATAAATTTCTATTACATGTTATCTTTTAAAATACATATTAGTCAATAAGCAAATGAACTATTTGATTTACAGTTATCAAGAGATCACAGGAAGCAAAGCAACAATCAAGGTAATACATATGCATTTGTTGTTGCGGAATATGGCATCAGGAGAGCGTTTTTCTTTGAACATTAAAAATCATTTTGAATACATCATAGTTATAATGCTGCTGGGCGTAGATCTTGTGTTCAAACTAAAATGAATAAAACTTTAAAGGCCAGAAACTGTCATTACATGTAGTGGTTCACATGTTATGCCATAGAGGGAAATGTTACAGATGGAAGAGATTTATTATGTGTTTATTTGAATTGCATATTTTAACAGATTAAAATTTATTTTCAGATGAAGACATTGTTATTGCTCAATATGACTTCCAGCCTGCTAGTGAGACTGATCTTCAATTAAAAAAAGGGGACAGACTCAAGATTATTAAGGAGTGAGTAAACAATATGGATCTTTTTTTGGTAATTTGAGAATAAAATTAAATTCAGCTTCTAGTGTATTATAATAAGAAAAGATCTCCACTTAAAGAATCGGGTACTTAATTGAGCATAAATTAAAAGACCAAAATCAGTTTGAACTTTGTGAACTTAATGAAGAGTGAATGGCATAGTGGGCAAATCCATCAATCCGTTTTGCTTCCATTTTATCTCACGTTGTTCCAGCTGGATTATATTTGTATTCTTTTTTTTAAATTGATAAATGCTAAACGTCAGCTAAAATAATGTATAAACACACACACACACACACGCACGCACGCACGCACGCACGCACACACACACACACACACACACACACACACACACACACACACACACACACACACACACACACACACACACACACACACACACACACACACACACACACACACACACACACACACACACACACACACACACACACAAATAAGACAAAAGACAAGTATAAAGAGCCAAGTGATTACAAGTAACGAATTTTCCCATGTTTTTTTTTAGGACTGGTGAATGGTGGTTGGCGAAGTCCTTGGTCACAGGGTATGAGGGATATATTCCATGTTCATATGTGGCAAGAGCACAAACATTGGAGGTGGAGAGGTAGGCAAAGATATAATTAATATCATGCATATATTTAAGCAATATCCCATAGAGTGTTGTCTGTTGTTGTGAATATCAGCACTGCTGTATTTCATCTGTAGCCAAACTAACAGGGAGCGTTCTCTGAACCTTGAGTAACGTTCTGGCAAGGTTTTCTCAAAGTTATGAACAAACATTCTTCCAGTAGGCTAATGTTAATAGAACATTCGGTCAAAGTTGTCGGCTCTTTAATAAAAACATTATGAATACATGGTTCATGGAGCATATTTTTTTCCTGAAACTATTTAGTTGTATGTCCGTATAACGTTTTTTAAATGTTACTACCTGTTTCAGAACTCTCAAAAAATATTCAAAAGCAGGCCTAATGTTTCCATAATAGGACTATATTCACAAAATTTAAAATTGGAATGTTCCCTTAACATTCGTACAACCCAGAAAAAGTTTTTAAAACATTTAAAAAAACTGGATGTTTTGAACTGTCAAGGAACATTCAGAAAAAAAACATTTTCATGACTTAATGGGAACATTGGCAAGGAAGTCACTAGGCCACTTTTTAAGATGTGCTTCAGCCCCCCTAAATTTCTTCCCAGACCCCCAAAACAATTTGTGATTAGTTCCATAATCTGTGTATAAATTTGTGATCGCCTCAGAAACAATATATATTTATAAATATATATTAGAAACGTTTTATCATACCCTCGTTGGGGTCTGAGCCCCCCTAATATTGAAATCCCAGATTCACCCCTGAATGCTGGAAAAATTATCTTTGTTAGCTGGGAGGCACCAAATCTATTCAACTGCTATGCTGTTCATAATAATTTCAGGATTATTGGAATGTCACTCGGAACTTACTATTGTATAATTGGTTCTGTTTTCTGTTGCAGATGGTTTTTCAAGGACATGAGTCGCAGAGACACAGAGCGTCTTCTGTTGGCGCCAGGAAACAAACCTGGTGCATTTCTTGTGCGAGAAAGTGAAACAACCAAAGGTCAGATGCTAAGAACCTTCAGTGTCCCTTTAATATGTTTTCACGTAATCACTGAATAATTACATCAACATTTCACTACTTAAGACCATAACAAAAGTGCACAAAATTTCAAACAATTTCTATTGCTACAGTATTTCACTATTAACTTTTCTAGGCACAATGTAGAGCAGCAAGAACTGCGTATGGCATCAGTTAAATTTCTACCGTAAAAAAGAAATACGAAAGAAAACACTTCTTGGTATAATATAATATTACTGTATTTTCGGTTGTCAAAGTCAAACTAAGTTAATATTTGAAGGAGCACTGGATCCACAAATTAAAAAATTCTTAACTGTCACTTTTGATCAATTTAATGCATATTAGCTAAATAAAAGTATAATTTCTTCACACACACACACACACACACACACACACACACACACACACACACACACACACACACACACACACACACACACACACACACACACACACACACACACACACACACACACACACACACACACACACACACACACACACACACACACACACAAATCAGTTTCAGTTTCTGAGAGTTCACTTAAAGTGAACTGATTATTTTTAAGGTTTTTACAGAGCCTAGGACGACAGGTGTTAGTTCTTAGGACACTTATTTCAGTGATAACCTGTCAGATCAGTCACCGTGATTTTGCAAGTAAGACATGCTTGACATTAACTGTAAACTTGTCCCTCAAATCTGATTGGTTGATTGGAATGTTGTTCCAGGATCAACAAAGATGTTGATCAAGTAACATATTGTCCTTGGTGAAATCAGGTTCACCCTGATTCAAATTTTATGCAGACTATTTCAGTGCCTTAAAATCACATTTTTGAGTAGATTTTGTCTGTCTGTGAAGGTGATCTTCATAAAAATAAGCCGTGTTATTTGACTGCTGTTTCTGAATGATCCTCCGCAGGTGCTTTCTCTCTGTCTATAAGAGACTCCACCCCAGAGCAATCTGATGTGGTCAAGCACTATAAGATCCGAGCCCTTGATAAAGGTGGCTACTACATCTCTCCCTCCATGACCTTTTCTTCTCTTCAAGATCTAGTGAAGTATTACTCCAGTAAGTACTCTGAGCAAAGTTTGTTGCTTTACCAAGGGCCCTTTCTTCCACTGTATGCTGTCTGCAGTTGTAGCTATGAAAACGTGACAAACGGTTGCTTTAACCACCAGATAAATAGGTCAGCTTCAGTCTCAGTTCGTAGTCCGCAATCTTGCCCCATTTTGGCATGTTGTTTCTTTTTATAGAACTGTTTACAAGTAACAAAATCCTTGTTTCTACATTCTGCATGTCTTGTGGTTTTCTCCAGACAAAACCAGAAAGCATGGTTTAATTTCTGTCAGCTAATTAGATGCTAGTCTTAGCTTTAATTTGATAGTTTGTGACTCTGCATTCTCTGAACATACTTGTTCTTTTCCCAAACTTCTTTATTGAACTTATAGGGTCAGCGGATGGTTTGTGCCAGAGGCTGGGAAGTCCCTGTAAAACCGCTGACCGTCAGAGACCCTGGGCTCAAGATGAGTGGGAGATTCCCAGAGATACTCTGAAGATGGTGAAAAAACTTGGTGCCGGCCAGTTTGGAGAAGTGTGGATGGGTAAGAAGCAGAAGAAAGTTCAGTTACGTAATGTTCAGCCCTTATTCTTCCCTCTGCAAGCACATGGTTCCTATAAGATGATCATTAAATTGATAATTATAAAGGAATAAGTTTGATTAAACCGATTTTGATTAAAATTTGGTCACACAACACCCTGGTAGTCAATTAAAAACAAAACATCTTGTATGGTACAACATTTGGAGGACATGTATTTTTGCTCTGGAGAACTACCCAAATAAAAATATGTAGAGTGATATTTATTTTGATTTAAAAGTTAATTCAGATGTAATCTAAAGTAGGAGCCGATTCTGCTTTTAGTATTCTGACATCAGCAAAGTCTTTGTGCGAGTCAATGTTGCAGTATTGCCTCCGTAAGCATTATTTTTCACAATATAATTAAACACTTAAATGAATCAGACACTAAATTTAATACAAAAATTGTATTTACAAAAAAACGTGTTTGTGTGTCATGTGGCTTTGTGTGATATTTTACCCACACGAATGATAAATTATTTGTACCTCACTGGGGCTTTGAGTTGACCACCAGGTTCAACATTAATCAGAAGTCTCAAAAACCTCTGGCCCAATTTTCTCTACTGTATTTGCTTCTGCAAATCTTCAAAACGTGAATCTTCTTTTAATCTTTCTTTAATTCTTTAAATGTTCTTATACCTTTATTTGCCATAATATTTGTTATCATACA
Organism: Meda fulgida; assembly: GCA_030578275.1. Classification (NCBI taxonomy): domain Eukaryota; kingdom Metazoa; phylum Chordata; class Actinopteri; order Cypriniformes; family Leuciscidae; genus Meda; species Meda fulgida. Next base: position 19,743,155 of record CM060635.1, on the reverse strand, counting down.
ATATATCTTTTTTTTATTTTTTGTGTTATTTATGTAACACTACTATTTAGTGAGGTTTGTGCCCAAAACAAGAACAAACTGATTGAAAACTGGGTGAGAAATTGTGACATAATTTACTCACCTTTCAAGTTGTTCTAAACCTATATGAGTTTCTTTCTTGTGCTGAACACAAAATTATTTTTTTTGGACCCCCCCCCCGTTTCTGGACCCCATTGACTTCCATAGTATTTTTTTTTTTCCATACGTTGGAAGCCAATGGGCTCCAGAAACTGTTTGGTTACTAACATTCTTCAAAATATCTTATTTTGTGTTCAGCAGAAGAAAGAAACTCATACAGGTTTGGAACAAGTGTAAGTAAATGATGACACAATTTTAATTTTTGAGTGAACTATCCCTTTAATATCTTTGACAATTGTGTGAAGTAAATTTTAACTTGTTTTAGCGATGTTTACATATTCTGATTATTATTTTTTACAGCTTCTCTGATAATGCATTATTGATTCTAGGCCCTTTCTCAAGAATCAAACCATACAGTATATCTGTAGTATCTGTCATGAAATTTGTGTTTATTGAGCTGCCGTAGATCGATGTGGTTTTCTTTGCAAGTTTATTTAATAAACCCGTGTTTGCCTGTGGCTCTTGTTTGTAGGGTTTTACAAAAACAACCAGAAAGTCGCCATCAAGACTTTGAAGGAAGGCACCATGGAGCCAGAGGCCTTCCTACAGGAGGCGAATCTGATGAAGCAGCTCCAGCATGAGAGACTGGTCAAATTGCATGCTGTAGTCACCGAGGAGCCCATCTTAATTGTCACAGAATACATGGCTAATGGTTAGTATTAACACATTAATAGTTGTAAACCATTTTTTTTTATTCAATTATGTTGTGACTGTTCAAACCATACAATTGTTCTTGTCTTATTCCAGGAAGCTTGTTAGACTTTCTGAAGACAGATGATGGCCATAAATTAAAACTTCCCAAGCTGATTGATATGGCTGCTCAAGTGAGAATAATTTTATTTTTATGATTTCCCTTGATTATCTTCATTGCTTAGTAGCAATTAATTTATATTTCTCTTGCCAACATGTACAGTAGTGGCCAAAAGTGATCTCTGGTCTTGGAAAACTGACATCTTTACCATTTATTCAAATATTATTCAAAATTTATTAAAGATTTTTTTAAGCATATTGCGTGGTTGTGCTTAAACTGAATTGTTTGATTTGTGATAACACAACAAAATATGGCAATTTGCGCGGACATAATTTTTGGCCAGACTGTCTTACAAAGAAATTATGAATAAATGCAAAAACAATAGAGAAGCAATGAAATATGAATAACTGAAAATATTGTTGATGAAAATGTTTGCCTTTTCCTGTGAGCTTTTTGTTTTATGGACTTAAAAAAAAATCTGTAGCTATAGTTTGCCTATTTTTCCCAAATCATTTTTTTTAGAGATATACCTTGTAAATACAGCATTAAAAAAAATGTGTATATATATATATATATATATATATATATATATGTATATTATTTTCATAGTTTAATAAAACGCATTGACAGGCGACAATAAGCCTTTTCATAAATGTGATTTAGAACAGAGATGCATGAATGGAAAACAAACTCATAATTTGATGGTATCAGTTACCAAAATATACTATAAATAAAGCCACAGGGGGGAAAAAATGCTGACTTAAAGTGGTAAAAAAGGCAAATTTCATACATTCTGCAAATTGTGATGGTTTATTCAAACTTGTAGGGTCATTAAAAACAAAGATCAAAAATCAGTTTTGGCCACTACTGTAGATTTGAAACTTTATGGAAGAGGACACATTCTAACGCAGTGCGGGGAAATCTGCACACCTACTGTACATGGATTTCAACTTCTGTAACTATTTTAAGTAGCCTACTGTTTTGCACTCTCAGGGACATGTAGAGGAAATGGTCTTTGGTTTTATAGACATGTTGTCTTAACATTTTTAGATCTGACAACTTCTAACAACCGCTACAAATTTAGATTAATATCTTCTGGGCAGGATATTACGTACATTTTTCCACCGGCCTGAAACCCCTACCATGCATGACTGCAGTGATCTCGCTCTCTATGCAAAAGCAACTTCCTGTTAGAGACCACTTTGTTGATAATGTCTGTTTTTCATGGTCTGCATTGCAAATATAAATGCAATGATATATAAATGCAAATGCTTTATGTATATGTCCGCAAAGCAAAACCACTTTAAGGTTAATTTTGAGTTCAAAACTTCTAGAATTTGTATCTGAATTTGACATAAAAAATGAAATTGAATTGAATTTGAAAACAAAAGTTCGTTCCTGAAATACTAGCAACTTGGATGTTTAAGTCATTTCAACTTCATTTACTTTTAGTTAAGGCAAACTAAAAACATATGTTATCATATTTCTTTTTACAGAGTAGATGAATTTGTGATAACATTTTATTTTACAGTGTCCTTGTTACACATCGTACATGTACTTACTAGTAATAACATTATATTATACATAATTACAATCAACCAAACCTAACCAAAAATATTTTGGGTTGATTTTAATAATGTCATAGCCAACAAAACTTTACTGCAGATATTTTTAAAGTAGCTAGTTGTGTAATTGTGTTTTTATCTTACAAATGAACCACAAAAATCCCACATACAGTATAGCATATTATATTTAACCTAAAAAAAAATGTTTTAGTGGTAAATGATGATTGTAACAGTAAATATTGCTATCCACTTCACTGCACACTTAACTCTCTTTATGTAACAGATTGCAGAAGGCATGGCTTACATCGAGAGGAAAAACTACATTCACAGAGATCTGCGTGCCGCTAATATTCTCGTCTCTGAGACCCTGCACTGTAAAATAGCAGACTTTGGGCTTGCCAGGATCATAGAAACTGAATACACTGCACAAGAAGGTCAGTTCACTAGTTTATTTACACAATGCAGTGCCTTTTCCACTGCAATTGTTGACATTTGATTTCTAATACGATTAACTGACATATCTGACCTTTTAAGGTTGCGTACGAGCTACTGACGTTCAAAAATAGCATCTTTCCATGTTGAAATTTGCCACTTTTACCACTTTAAGGCAGATTTTTTTGTCCTTGTAGCTTTATTTATAGTATTTTTTGGTAACTGATACCATCTAATTATGTGTTAGTTTTCCATGCATACATCTCTGTTCCATGTCACATTTATGAAAAGCTTATTGTTGCCTGTCAATGTGTCTTATTTACCGATCAGGTGCGAAGTTCCCTATTAAGTGGACGGCCCCTGAGGCCATCAACTTTGGTACTTTCACCATCAAGTCAGACGTCTGGTCCTTTGGAGTTCTTTTGACAGAGATTGTCACATATAGCAGAGTACCGTATCCAGGTAATGGGTTTTTCTCTCTTGGGTTTCGATTCCCATTCAGAACTGTGTAGGATAGATGGGTAGACCTTTAACAATCTGGCTGTGCTTTCCTCACAATTTCAGGTATGACGAATCCGGAGGTGATCCGTAACCTTGACAAGAGCTACAGAATGCCATGTCCTGATGGATGTCCAGAAGAGCTCTATGACATCATGCTGAATTGCTGGAAGCAAAGGCCTGAGGACAGGCCCACTTTTGACCACCTACAGGACACACTCAATGACTTTTTCATTGCTACTGAGGGCCAGTACGAGATGCAACCATAGCCTCTATTCTAAAATATGAATGAATAGATGAACTGAAAAGGGGATAAAAGAAAACGGGATACAAAAAACACATGAAAGGAATGAAAGGATGGACTAAATACCGGACTAAACAATGGATTATGGGGAATATACTAGAGCAACAACAAGATTGAGTCCTTGTACTGTATATCTGTAAATGTTTTTTACACTTATGTCACTGTTGTCAAGGTTAAGTGTATTTCTAAGATTTGTTTTTTGGTTGTCTTATGGTATTTTTTCAGTCACCATGAAATCAAATGGACAAATCTTTTTTTTTATTTTTTTTTTTATATTGCAGTATTTATTATAAATGATTTAACCGTGCACATCTTTTCTTTTCTTTTTTAAAATTCATGTGCCCTCTTTCACAACTTAATATGTAAACAACTGTAAGTAAGCCATTTGTTTAATTCCACCAAAAAATATGAACACAGTGGCTCTGTGGTTTGTTTGAGCCCAACACATCATCACTGGCTCAACCAGTGGCATGAGATTGGGGCGGAGCTATCTGTTTATCCAATCAGTTCGAAGACAGGGTGAGTTATTATTCATGCAATTAAATTTGGTATCACTTTCACAGAAATTAAACACTTTAAAACTCTCTGGTAAAGCTTTTGGAAAATTCTGAACTATGACATTTGTTTTTAACAGCCAGTAAACAAGATCTTCTTATATCTTACTCTGAAGTTTCAGTAAAACCATGCACATTACCTATTAACTCTGAACTGATGTGGATGTGTTTTAAATAAACTGAGAACAGGAAACCATAAAATGAACATATAGTCATTATAAGACTTCCTCCTGAGATAACAGACTGTGAATGTTCCGTTAATCAGGAATAGATTAAAGAGTTTGATAACAGTGAAGTAGTTTGTGATTATCTGATCATATACACTATACTGTTTAAAAGTTTGGTGTTGACTTTTTTTTTTTTACGTTTTTGAAAAACTCTGATGTTCACCAAGGCTGTATTTATTTGATCAAGTCTATACAGTAAAATCAGTAATATTGTGAAATAGTATACAATTTCAAATAACTGTTTCCATTCCAAAATGACATTTTTTCATGAAGCTGAATTTTCAGCATCATTACTCAAGTCTTCAGTGTCACATTATCCTTCAGAAATTATTCTAATATGCTGCGTAAAATGTTTGGAAACATTATACATTATAAATGTGTTCACTGTCACTTTTGAACATTTTAATGCATCATTGCAGAATAAAAGTATTGATTTCTTTCATAATAAAAAAATAAATAAAATCTTACTGACTCCAAACTTTTGAACATAGCACTATATCATCATTGTATAATGAAATATGTTCAAAACAGTACATAATATCCAAATTGTTCTGGAAAACTATTAAGAATAGGCTACATGTTTTTCAAAAGGTTCACTTGAAAGAAGGTGCAATCATAAACTTAAATGAAATTTTAAATAGCATTCATAGCACTGCCCCCTGCCTTAAACTCACCCCTGGGGCTTTTATATGTTTAGAGATAACTCAGTGAGAATGCAACCAACACCCAAGAGCTGCTCCTGTGGTTTCCTGCCTGCCAGTCAGCAGCTGAAACAGGAAGCAGTGAGTCGGCATTCCTCTCACGAAAAGCACTCTATGGCTCGGAATTCCAAACACGCTGAAGAAGTTTTTCCCAGCATTCATGCAAAATCGAAGGTGGCCAGTTAAAGGGATAGTTCACCCAAAAATGAAAATTCTGTCAGTATTTACTCACCCTCATGTTGTTCCAACCCCGTAAGACCTCCGTTCATCTTCGGAACACAAATTAAGATATTTTTGATGAAATCTGAGAGCTGGATCACTCCTCCATACTAGTTCATAGGCTTCTTCAAGGATTGAAACTTGCCGGCCTCGAAAAGTTAAAAGTTAATATTAAAAACATCATTAAAATAGTCCAAGTGACTACAGTGGCTCAATCTTAAGTTTATCAAGCGACGAGAATATTTTTTGTGCGCAAAAACAAACAAAAAGAACGACTTTATTTCAACTATTCATTTCCTTCTCGTGGGCCTCTAGTCAGTTAAACTAGTATGTTTGCGTAGAGCTGCGTCACACATAGGCTCACTATTGGCCGACGCTGGTCATGTGTGTGATGCGTGTGACGTACAACAACAGAAGCTTACGCTGTTACACTAGTTTAACGGACTCAGAAGGAAATGAATAGTTGAAATAAAGTAGTTCCCTTTCATAGTCACTCCAAGTTACGTCGGATGACGACGAATGGGGTTTCGCTTAGAACATCTATCAACTTTGAGTATACAAACGAGCCAATGGCACAGAAATGCCATGGGTCTGCAGAATTTGCATGACGTAACTCCGCCCCACCTCGTGGGTATAAAAGGAGGACGCCGGCAACATGCAGTTATGTTTTCGCTCCGGAGCCAAGAGTATTTCTTCACTCCACAGTCATTTCTGACTTCGCTCTACGAGACGAGCCACTCTCTCTCTGGTGTTGGTGTGACAGCGATCTGCAGCGAGTTCACAGTGCCTGCTGATCTGTGCAGTGATCTGCCAGTGTGTGTGTGTCTCCCCGCTCGCTTCAACATCGCAGAATTTTTTTCTCCTCTCATAAAAGAGCTTGCATGCGGCATGTCTTTTTAAAGACGGCTCGCCCGCGGCATGTCTTTTTAAAGACGGCTCGCCCGTGCATTTCTGGTTGTGGCAGATTTGTATCAGACTCTGATGGGCACGAGCTCTGTCTAGTGTGTTTGAGCATTGATCATGCTTGAACAGCGCTCGTGGATGATTCATGTTCTCTCTGTGGGAACATGATCATCGCGTCATTTAGGTCGAGACTCGGTGAACTCGCAAGAGTGAAAGTCCCCTCATCCACCCCCCAATCTTCGGCTGGTGGCCAGGGTGACCTGAGGGTGATGGTCCGGAACAAGGCACTGACTCTGTGTCCGCGACCCCAGCCCCCCTCTTCAATGAAGGTGCCCGCTAGCGAACAGGTGATTCCATGAGTCTACCCTTGGGTGGCCTGTGTGTTTTCATTTGAAGCTACAGAGGATGGTGCTATGTCTGTAGCAGCATCACTGGGTGGGCTGGATTCTTCTGGGAGTGACGACTCGTCACAGCTGCTACCTTCCGGTGTGCATATGGCTGTGCCTGAGTCTGATCCGGAGATGACGGCCATGCTTTCCCGGGACGATTGGTTTTTGGGTAAGGCCGCCGACCCTCGTCCACGGCAAACCCCAATATTTTTGTTCCCAGACGTGCATGATGAGATCTCGACGTCCTGGAAGACCCCCTTGTCTTCTCAGGACCGATCGTGGGTCTCATCCGCCTTCCCTCCCCTCAACGGGGCCGCTGCCCATGGGTACACTGGGATCCCCCCGGTTGAACGCTCTGTTGCGATGCTACTGTGTCCTCAGAGTGCTTCCCGGCGCAATCCTAAGCACCCGTCCGAAGCCTGTAGTTCTTTTCGTCTACACTAATCTGTGGCGAAATCCTATAGTGCCACAGGACAGGCAGCCGCCTTACTGCATCCCATGACCGTTCTGCTGGTCTACCTGACCCAGATGCTCACGGATATACATGAGGGCGGGACTGACTCGAGGCTCTTCAATGAGCTGCGAGCCGCCACTGACCTTGCTCTCCGATCGACAAAGGTGGCCGTGCGCTCTCGGAGTCAGGTGATGTTCACTATTCTGGGGCTGACCGGTCTGATGTGCAGGATGTCGGGCGGACTCATCTGCTCGACACCCCCATATCCCAGGTCGGCCTCTTCGGCGGTGCGGTTGAGTGCTTCCGCCCAACAGTTCTCAACCGCCCGTGAGCAGACTGAGGTTATTCTGCCGATGGCCCCGCCGTCCGCTCAGATCCCTCAGTCTGCCAACCGCCGAAGGCGCCCTCCCACGGTTCCAACCCCGCCCGTTCACCCAGGCTGGCTTTGGAAGACCGTGGGGGGATGCCTCAGCCCTCTCCAGCCCCGCCCCCCGCTAAACGCCGGGTTAAGCGGCACTTTTGAGATGGGCTGCTCAGAGATGGGACTCAGTTCTTTCCAGGAGTTGGTAGCAGGGCCACTCCTTTCCCCGGTGGAGGGCTGGGGAAGAATCCTTATTCAGAAAGAACTGACTCTCTCGTCTCTGAGCATACAGAGTTCACGGACGACACGGTGCGCCGCCCCCGAACCGTGCACCCCTCGTCCCCCTCTGTCTCAGAGCCGGATGACAGTGTATGCCGTCCCTGGACCGTACCGCTCTCATCCCCCTCTGTCGTCAGACCCCTGGCAGAGCAGGCCCCCGCGGAACGCTGGTCCTTCCCTGGCCTCCTCTGTCAGGGTGCGGTTATGACCGTGCCCCCACTCTGGGCCGCTATGCCGTCCACCTCTGGGCCGGTCATTCCGCTTCGCTGCACCACCGAGGGGACGTCGGTGGTTCGTTGACTCCGCTGGCACAGTTCTTGGGAGCCTGCCTAGAGCTTCCCTGTCTGTTCCGCTGGGTCGCGCGAACCATCGGCTCGGCTTGCGATTCAGTTCGCACGGTCTCCTCCCCGCTTCAGGGAAGTCCGCTTCACTATGGTCGGTGGCTAATCCACTATCATGAGAGCGGAGGTTGCTACCTTACTGGCGAAGGGTACGATTGAGACTGTCCCTCCAGCCGAAATGAGGTCCGGGGTTTCGGCCCCTACCTCATTGTTCCGGAGAAATCTGGTGGGTTATGGCCAATCCTGGACCTACACATCTGAACCGCCCCTTCACAGGATGCCGTTCAAGATGCTCCTGGCCAAACGCATTCCGGATGTGTGCGGCCACAGGATTGGTTTGCAGCGATCGACCTGAATGACGCCTACTTTTATGTCTCCGTTCTCCTTTGACTTAGACCATACCTACGGTTTGCTGTCAGGGCGCGCGCATTTCAGTACACTGTTCTCCCATTTGCGCTAGCCCTGTCTCCTCGCGCCTTCTCAAAGGTTGTCGAGGCAGCTCTTGTTCCTCCATGGAAACACGGGGTTCGCATCCTGAACTATCGCGGTGACTGGCTGTCCTAGCTCACTCTCTAGACCAGGTTTGCGAACACAGGGACCTAGTGCCCCGGCACCTAGCTCGTCTGGGCCTTTGGGTCAACTGGGAAGAGAGTAACTTTGCCCCGTGCAGAGGATTTCTTTACTCAGTGTTGACTTGGTCGCCTTCTCCACTAAGCCATTGCTGACTTGCTTTCAAGCGCAAGAGTGCGGTTCCACTGAGGTTTTTCAGAGGCTCCTGGGGCATATGGCATCTGCAGCCGCGGCAACGCCGCTCGGATTGCTTCATATGAGACCGCTTCAGCTTTGGCTTCGTGACCGAGTCCCGAAGTGGGCATGGCAACAAGGCACGCTCCGAGTACCAGTTACTCTGACCTGCCGTCAGACCTTCACCCTGTGGTTGAACCTCTGTTTTCTCAGGGCGGGTGTCCCCCTGGAACGAGCTTCCCGGCATGTTGTTGTCTCAACAGATGCCTCCACCACGGGCTGGGGCGCCATGTGCAATGGACATGCTGCCGCGGGCTCCTGGACAGGACCCCAGCGCCTATGGCATGTCATTTGCCTCGAGTTGCTGGCAGTACGCCTTGCCCTGCACCGCTTTCGGGCGTTGCTCAGGGGACAACACGTACTAGTCCGGTCAGACAATACAGCCACTGTAGCGTACATCAACCATCAAGGTGGTCTACGCTCCCGCCGTATGTTGCAACTCGCCCGCCACCTCCTCTTATGGAGTCAGAAGCATCTGAGGTCGCTTCGAGCCATTTATATTCCCGGAGTCCTGAACTGTGCAGCCGACGAGCTCTCACGGCTTCAGCCCCTCCCTGGAGAATGGCGACTCCATCCCCAGTCGGTTCAGCTGATTTGGGACCAGTTCGGGGACGCACAGATAGATCTGTTTGCCTCTCACGACTCGACCCACTGCGACCTGTATTTTTCCCTGACCGAGGGTACGCTCGGCACGGATGCTCTGGCGCACAGCTGGCCGCAGGGCCGCAAGTATGCATTTCCCCCAGTGAGCCTTCTTGCGCAGGTCTTGCGCAAGGTCAAGGAGGATGAGGAGCAGGTCCTTCTGGTTGCGCCGTACTGGCCCACCCGGACCTGGTTCTCCGAACTGGTGCTCCTCGCGACAGCACCTCCTTAACCAATCCCTCTGAGGAAGGACCTCCTTTCTCAGGGACGGGGCACCCTGTGGCACCCTCATCCCGATCTTTGGAACCTCCACGTGTGGCTACTGGACGGGACGAGGCAGGTTTGAGTACCCTACCACTTGCGGTGGTGGCTACCATCACTTCCGCTAGAGCGTCGTCCACGAGACACGCCTATGCGTTGAAGTAGAACCTCTTCATCAGCTGGTGCTCTTCTCGCCGAGAAGACCCCCGTAGGTGTTCGGTCGGTGTCGTGCTTTCCTTCCTTCAAGATGGGTTGGAACGAAGGCTGTCTCCCTCCACCCTCAAAGTTTATGTTGCCGCTATCGCCGCACACCATGACTTGGTAGGAGGTAAGTCCTTAGGGAAGCACGACCTGATCGTCAGGTTCTTGAGAGGAGCGAGGAGACTGATTCCTCCTCGCTCTCCTCTCGTTCCCTCTTGGGACCTCGCGGTGGTTCTAACTGCCCTGCAGAGTGCTCCCTTTGAGCCTTTGCAATCAGTGGAGCTTAAGCTCCTGTCTATGAAGACAGCGCTCCTGGTTGCACTGACCTCTGTCAAGAGGGTAGGGGACCTGCATGCATTCTTCGTTGACGAAGCGTGCCTGGAGTCCGGGCCGGCTTACTCTCACGTGATCCTGAGACCCCGGCCTGGATATGTGCCCAAGGTTCCCACCACTCCCTTCCGGGACCAGGTGGTGAACCTGCAAGCGCTGCCCTCGGAGGAGGCAGGCCCAGCCTTGGCACTGCTCTGTCCAGTATGCGCTCTCCACGCTTATGTAGACAGAACGCAGTTTTTCAGGTCCTCAGACCAGCTCTTTGTCTGTTATGGTGGGAAGCTGAAGGGAAAGGCTCTCTCCAAGCAGAGGTTGTCCCACTGGATAGTGGACACCATTGCTTTTGCATACCAGCAGCAAGGTCGACCGTGCCCCTTGGTGTGACTGCCCACTCCACCCGGAGTGTGGCATCCTCTTGGGCTCGCTAACAGAAATCTGCAGAGCTGCAGGCTGGGCGACATTCGCCAGATTCTACAATCTCCAAGTGGAGCCAGTGTCCTCTCATGTACTCGCTTCAGCTAGCTAGTATTGGACCCGCTCAGGTGTTTTCTCTTGCTCGCCATTCCACTCCACGGACTGGATACGTGCGATATTTCCTTAGGTGAGTTTCTCCGCAAGCCCTGAGTTCCTCCAGCACTCCTGACGCTGGCGCCAGTGTCTATTGCCTGTGCGTCGGCTAGGTGCCTACCGTGTGCATGGTCCCTCTCCGGAGCTACCCCCACATGTGTATTTCCACTGTAAGCATCTCTGAGCATGTGTCTTTCCCTTGGCAAGCCACCTTGCCAACCCTGGGGTTGAAATATTCCACCTGCGGCTGGACACCCCAGTGTTCTCCATATGCATCCTTTGGGTCATGTGTGTATTTTCTATGCCCCTCCCCCCCCCCTCTGTGTTGGTGTTAATTGCATATTTCCTCTAAACTATGGGAAATGCTTCCCAGTGTACCTTGGTATTCCTGTGTTAAATAGGAGTCCTTCGTCCGTGCTAGTCTCACGACAGGGATCTCAGATTTACGCAGGGCACTGGAAGACAGCTGTGAAGGTGGCGTGATTAGACTGGTAACACCATTCGTCGTCATCCGACGTAACTCGGAGTGACTACGAAAGGGAGCGTCTCGGTTACGTATGTAACCCTCGTTCCCTGAGTAGGAAACGGAGACGTTACGTCAGCCTGCCCCTTCCGCTGTACCGCGGGGATCGCCTGAACTCAGTCTTGGCTCCTCAGTGAAGAAACATAACTGCATGTTGCCGGCGTCCTCCTTTTATACCCACGAGGTGGGGCGGAGGTACGTCATGCAAATTCCGCAGACCCATGGCATTTCTGTGCCATTGGCTCGTTTTGTATACTCGAAGTCAATAGGTGTTCTAAGCGAGAACCCATTCGTCATCATCCGACGTAACGTCTCCGTTCCCTACTCAGGGAACGAGGGTTACATACGTAACCGAGACGTTATTTTTGTTTGTTTTTGCGCACAAAAAGTATTCTCGTCGCTTGATAAACTTAAGATTGAGCCACTGTAGTCACTTGGACTATTTTAACGATGTTTTTAATAACTTTTTGAGGCCGGCAAGTTTCAATTCCTGAAGAAGCCAATGGACTAGTATGGAGGAGTGATCCAGCTCTCAGATTTCATCAAAAATATCTTAATTCGTGTTCCGAAGATGAACGAAGGTCTTACGAGGTTGGAACAACATGAGGGTGAGTAAATACTGACAGAATTTTCATTTTTGGGTGAAAAAAATGCTATCCCTTAGCATTAACTATCCCTTTAAGCAAATTATTTCTGGGAAGTGCATGCTGAAACCTTTTGAGTAATGCTCTCAAGGTGTGTTGATGCAGGACAAACTTCCGCAACCTTACTTGATATTTGTTCATATATTAAGTAGCGTTGCTTTGATGGAATGATCATATTTAACAGAGGCTGATCAATGAACTGCCTCTTCAGTTACGAGGCTATGTTGACTCGAACAGTGGCAATTAATCATTATCCAGAGCGCATTTACTGTCATACTTTTTTTCATTATCTAGCTTTTCACTGCAATATTGGATTGATGCATCATTATATTTGTGAAATGTATATGAATATATGAGTGTTTTATATATATATATATATATATATATATATATATATATATATATATATATATATAAATAAGACAAATAAGAGGATTAGACTTGGAGTCAGCAAGCTCTCTGTGTTGGCCAGCAGTGTGATTTACGTATGGAAGACCAATTATTCTAATGCATCATCACAAATTGCTTGTCTGGAAAAACGTCAACCCATTATAAAGATTACAAAAGGTTTTCTCTGAAAAATATACAATGACCACCTCTTCGATTTAAACATCCAGTTTGGCCATGTTCCAACAGCTAGGCTGCAAGAAATCTCTTTATGGTTCCATTTACTCTACATTATCTCCTGGGAGAAGCAAACTGTCTGATATTGAATCTTTAAGTCCCCAGAAAAAAAAAGGGGAAAAAAAGCCTATAAATTATTATAAAACTGTAAAATCCATTTGATTTTCAGTGTCAAGCACTTTTAGTCAGAATCAGTTACAAATGATTTAATTTGCAGCACATCTTTATAGTGTGCTGAACCATTCACCCTGCTTTTTGATCATGTAGTAAAATAATCATAATAAAAATGGATTGACAAGTTTTCAAAAAATGTATCTAAAAAGTTTGAAGGAGGGTGATTATATTAACTTAAACTAAAACCATACAAATTTAAGGTACACTAAAATTTTTTTAGTTGAAAAATGACCAAATTGGAATAATGAGTCAATAAAACAATAAAAATTACATAAACCCCACAAAATTACTTAAAATTTCACAAAATGAGAGTCAAATTAATTCAAAATATGAGAAAACCAGGTCGTTTGAAGGCTATAGACCTTTCAGGCTAGCATCTGGAAGAACTGTGCTGAGTCAGTTTTTTAAAAGCTTTTGCAGGAAGTATAGTCATTGGAATTCTATTGGATTTTGGGTGTTTTTGAAGTCTGAATTAGAAAAGATATATCAACCTCAGTCAGAAAATGCTTAGTTTCAGCTTTTTGATGACCGGCCTGGCCTGGAACTTGAAATGATGAGTTTCGTATCCTCTTTCAATCTGTCGCAGACATTTCCACCAGGGGGTAGTCAAACATAAGAATGATTTTGTGTTAGCCTGCCCTACTTGTAGCATTGAACATCTGTAGACTGAAGCCTCTGATAATGTGCCAGATCACATTATTTGACAACATCATCAACCAACATCTGGTCAAACGCTGCACTTTTCTTTTGAAACTTGCTTGATAAATCATCTGCCAGACAGTGAGCCTCAATATCTCTTAATTGGATACTGACACTGTCTGAGGCTAAACTAACAGTCAGCTCTTTCACTCAGACTTCATTTATCTATATAACAATATTCTCATGTAGGCCTACCCCATGGCATGTTCTGTTTAATGTGTTGTTAAGGGAAATTTCACCCTCTCCCATTTCACAATTTACTTCAAGACAAACGATGTAAATTCTGTCATCGTTTTTTTCACCCTCATGCCGTTCCGAATCCATGTGATGTTCTTTCTTCTGTAGAATAATTCTTTTAGATGAAGGCGAATTTGAGACTAAAGCTATCAAGGTTAAAAAAAGAAAGAATCAATAGCTTCTTAAAAGTCTTCTGAAGCCATAAGATAGTTTTTTTTTTTGTTGAAGAACTAAGCAACATTTTGGTTTTGAAATAATTTATAAACTGTTATTCAATTATAATCTTCACAACTGGTTATTGAATTATTGAGTTGAATCAGAATCAGTCTGATTCTTGCATGAATGGTTTTGTGAAATGGATCAACCGATTCATTGAAAAGATTCAAACATCGTTACTCCCTTCCTTTAACTTATGAAGTGAGGCCAGTGTGAGGGTCAAGATTTCACCTTCAGTTTGTCACACAAATGTATCATATTTTAGAAGATTTACAACGCATCATGGTCATACTTTATGACACATCTTCATATTTTTTGAAGCTTGGAAGTTGGAACGCTCCAGACCTCATTAATTATAACCTTGTTGAAACAACAATAGCTCGTTATTCAACACGTCATACAATTTTTGAACTTCTGAGGGTAAGTATAACATTTTTCATTTTTAGGTAAACTATCCCTATTATCTCTGTATCATCAAACACGTGCAGCTCAAGGCTTGTGGTCTGCCTGTGAACTTGAGTCAACATTTTGCTCCACAATTCTTTGCCTGTTCTGATAAAGTTCACTTCAGGGCCTCTGACTTCCCTGCAGTCATTCTGCCTTGCAAACAGAAATACTTTTGTGTCATGTCTCTATATAGCATTGTCTAAATTACTAACATGCAGGGTAGTCGAGGCCATTGAGAACAACAAAACAAAAAGATACAGGCAGACATGTTTTACACAAATGAACAGGGACTGTAGCAGCAACATCCACAAGGGTCTTCTGTTGGGTGCGTTTGAGTAACCTCTGTCCTTAGGTTGACTTTGCTGTGCTTCATTTCATTTACGCACCACGATCGAATACAAAAATATTCTCCTCACAGTCACTCCCTCCTTCCTATACTAAGTGGAAAGAGAGTGTTATGAATACAAAACAACAAGTAAGTAATGAGGAATAAAATCTGATTTACTGTCCAATTCTAAAAATGCATCCAAGTGGGTATTCTCCTCTTTCCTACAAGAAACCTGAAAACTGACCAAATGCTGCCTTTGTTTCATGACTAATACAGTGCCTTGCAAAAGTACCCATTTTAAAAGTACCGTGTTATATCCTGAATAACCCCAGGTTACCTTCATTATTTTGGCTTCCACATTAAGAATGTTCTGTGGTTTTCCCCCAATGTGTAGAACGCTTGCATATTGAAATTGAAACTCAGAAGTTTTTAAATGTTTGAATTCAGAGTCAACATGAAATAAAAAATGACACAATTTCATTTCTTTGTGCACATTTATGATCTTATCTCTGACAATTCACTCCTAATTGTTGTCCCCAATGAACACAATTCTCTTTCACTCAGAAATATATTAGATAATTAAAATGGGTTTGCGAATAGCTTTTTATGTTGATTTTAAAACTCAGAAAATATTCAGGCATGAATGGTGCTCACGCAGATGATGCAGGTTCAAATCAGGCCTGCAACGTGTTCGATTCCCCATCTCTTTTTGTAGTTCCCTTTTCAATAACTTCATTTTAGTCAAGTAAGAATATTACAGAGATGTTCCTGATTTGTAATTCAATTAAAATGAGAGACTTTTAAATATACACAGCAACACTGCAGATCCCTAGAGCGTAAACTATTGCAGAGTCAGAACAGTGATGACTAATATCAATCTATAGGAGAAACATCCTTGCATAAATATTAATGTTTCTGTGACCTAGAATACTGTCCTTTCTGGTGATGGAATTGACCATGGTCTCTCTCTCCCTCTCGCAGAAACAATTAGAAAGCTCTAGAGAGCCTTGCAGGAAAAATCAATAGCTATAGTGCTTATTCTTTTATGTTTACCAAACAAATAGAGAAGACTGTTGTGAAGCATTCTTTCACGGTGGGAGTTTACTTTCTCAATTCCATTGATTTTGGAAACATTTTAATGTTTTATTAAAGTAGGCTCACTATTGGCCAGCATCGCATCACACGTAGTGAGCCTACGTTTTGACGTACAACCCAGAAGCGCTGCGCTGTTACACTACGTGAACTCACTCATAGGCCAACACAGAAGGAAATGAATAGTTGAATAAAGTCATTATTTTTGCGTTTTTGCGCAGAAAAATTATTCTCGTCGCTTGATAAACTTAAGGTTGACTGCAGACTATTTTACTAACTTTTCTGGGCTGGCAGATATCAATTACATAGCAGCCTATGAAGGAGTGAGCAAAAAATGTTTTGCTTATTTTTCAAATATTTCAAATATTTTTTTATTTCAGCAAAAAATATCTTAATTTGTGTTCCGAAGATGCACGAAAGTCTTACGGGGTTGGAACAACATGAGGGTGAGTAAATACTGACAGAATTTTCATTTTTGGGTGAACCAACCCTTTAAAATCGCAGCAAAATATTCAGTTGTAATTGTAGCCTTTTAAATAGTGCCACCTTGTGATCAAATTGGAAAAACAAAAATTAGCAATGCACGTCTAAATTTGTAAATAATGTGATTATAATGTGAAATTTGTGATAATATTTTGTAATTTTTACAAATCCATACTTTTTCTGGGACTTATTTATTTATTTATTTTTGGAAACCTTTTCATAGAAACTACATGCGTTCACATTTATAACTGCACAAAGAAAGAACATTACATTTAACTAAATGCACCATGTTAGATTTTACCATTGCACCTATACAGCAATACAGTATATGAACAGGGTAAACCCTGAGTCTTTGAGTCTGTCTGGAATGTTAGCCTTCATACCGTTTAAGTGTATATGACATAAGCAGAGGCTGAGGAGAATGTCAGATATGTCACATAAATGAGTTATGCCTTAGTATTTATAGAGAACGTGTTTGGATTGATAGTTGGATAGCTGATAAAGGAGAAGGAAAAAGAGATGAGGTATTAACTCTCAAAGCCAATCTGTAACAAAATTAAAATCAATTAAATAATTTTGTTTTTACTAAACAAGGGTAAGACGTTTACATAATATATTGTTGAAGTCATATTAATAGTTTACTGACACTATTCTTTAGACTTTTGGACCAAATTTAGTAACTTTCCAAGAACAAATCTAATGTGTAATACAGAGATTACATCCCTCAAAATGTATAGAAAATGCAACAATGGGCTTTAGTGGGCATTGTCCTATATAGTTTTAGGAGTGGATCATATTCAGTAAATGATAGGCAAACTGCATTTAATTTTCAACATTAAGCTAATTTTATAATTCTAGAATATTCCTAGCACCCTAATGGTACATTGTATCTGAAAATGCATATTAAGAGGCAACCGTGCTGCATTGACCTTTAAAAATCTTCACTAAGATAGAAGGCTAAAACTCATTGCAGTCAACCATGTTACTCTACAAAGTTTAATTTTGTCAGACGGTTGTACTGTGATTTAGCATTATTGAAATTTACTGCAAAGACTTTTGTGAAGATCAAAGCGCCGGAGGCCTCTTTCTTACTTTGCATTTTCAGATACTTTACAGGTGTTCGGTGAAGTGAACACACTAAGAAACATCTGTAGAAATAGGACCTTATGGCCTTATAGGGTATTGTGTTAATATGATGGAGTTTCCTTATTGATTTCACTGGTGTTTGACCTGTATTTATTAACCTTTAAATCATTAAAAAATATTTTCTGAAAAACATTTTTATGGAGGAAAAACGAAAATACCTCATCCATGTCAATGCATGGCTTTGTAGTGAATGAGGGAACTCATTGAGGAATGTAGCTACACTGGTATCTCCACTTTGTCTTGATGCGCGCGCATTCATAAATGAATATATCTGCGGTCTCTCTGGCTCGTGTTCGCGCGCATCAGCGCTGGAGCTGACCGTGGTGCTGATCGCCTCGCGTTCGCGCTCGCTCAAGATCAACACTGACATGAACGAGCGGTAGATCTGAACACCTCCGAACCTGAGATTGAACTGGACGCTTCCTCACAGTCACAACCTGCAGTTTCTGAGGAATCGAGCATGAATTTGAAGTAAGACGGAATTATTTTGGAAGTCGATGGAAAGTCATCATTATACCTGCAGCTGACATGGACGTTCCGGCACGTGTTTTAGTAGGATTTGCGAACATGATGTCCATCCTGAGATTTTTACTGTACTTTATTTAAGATGTGTTTATTTGGATGAATAGATAATCATTTATAATGTTGCTATAAACAAAGCTGTTTAGAAGCAAAAGAAGATAACCACATTCATTTGGATTCTTTGACATTTGTGGAGAAATGGCTCGCATTCTTGTCCTTGTTAACTCAGTCGGACTGTTGCTCTTCGGTAGTGAAATGTTTCTGGTGGGAGCAAGTAAGTTTATTCTTACTATGAAACATTTGTCTGGTAATCTGTGTTCTGTCTTGTATTGAATGGGTACAATTGTGCTTCTTCAAATAAGATTAACTTAACCATTGCTGGCTTGCTTGGATCCTCTGTCCTTGGGTCTTTGTGCGTCTTTGAGTAAAATCATCCCATGAAATAGGTTACATAAACTGTTAAAATTTAAATTTAAAACGAAAGATACCTCGAGATAACAATGATCTCCATTATTGTGCATCATTTTAATATGGCGTAGATAAATACAGATGTCAACATGCTGACCAAATTGTGTTTTGGTTAAGATATTAATAGAGAGACTAAAAACAGTTTGAATTCTCAGCATATTCCTGCCAAGTAGCTGTTGTATTTTTACAGTAAGACGAGTGGTTATGCTATTTATTACAAATAAATGTAAAAGATTAGTTTGATTATATCAAGAGATGATGTCAAGTCAAGTCAAGTCAAGTGTATTTAAATAGCGCTTTTCACAATATAAATTGCATCAAAGCAGCTTCACAGTATCAATCAAATAACATAACAATGTTTGTTTCTTAGAGAAAAAACATCCACGTTTGGTAGGGCTGATCAATGGTATTAATGCTTGGTTAATTATTTTGAATATCCCCAACTGAGCAAGCCAAAGGCAACAGTGGCAAGGAACCGAAAAACTCCATCAAGTGACCTACTGGTGTCCAAAACTCCATCAGGTGACCTAATGGAGAAAAAAAAAAAACCTTGGGAGAACCCAGGCTCAGTCGGGGGCCAGTTCTCCTCTGGCGTTTATGAACTAGAGGCCGGATTCACAGTAACTGTAATTTGATACAGAATTTTGTTTTGCAGAAGATGTGTTCCATGTGTTCCCTGGAATCGAACCCATGAATTTGGCGTTGCTAGCACCTTTACTGTTTGAGCTACAAAAGCTTTCATATTGTAAAATCCTGCCATAGTTTTTACAAAATAGCTTTTCTTGTATTCCTCTAGAATTGTTGTTGAATTTTCATGCATGCAATTGAAGGCATGGAAGCATGTCATGAAAATATTTTCCGGTATTTTTCTAATCCTTTCCCTTTTTTCCTCATTGAGTCATCTGGGATTTTGAGGTAGCTTTGATAAGACAGCAGTTGGTGCTTCTGTTCTCACAAGCACAGTGTTTCTGTCTGATATATGAACAGTTCCAGTGCTGAAAGTTGCCTTAGTACACCTGTCAGAGAAACCATAACCGAATAGTGCAATATTCATTCTCAACAACTCCATATTAAAAGTAATAATTTACAAGTGTATATAAATAACTTACAATCACAAATTACATTCATGCATTTAACATAAACGCAAAGTCTCAACACAAAAGGATGTGACCTCGACCTGTCGTGTCCAACACATATACAGCACAATAGATGTACTGTACTTGATTCAGTTTAAAGAGAGGTATATTTAAGAAATTATGATCATGCAGTCTGAAATCTATCCTAGTTTATGACCCAGAACAGCTTCTTTGCAGAGTTGGTGTCTTTACCTTGACAACAGACACCTGAAATGAGCTAGTTAGTGTCATCCAGAGCACTGCACTGCTCAAAATACCACAGCAAAGACTAAAGATCAAGACTAAATTTGATGCTGGTGAAATAGAAAAAATGTGCACTATATGATAAAATGTATGTGAAACGCAGACCTGAACCACAATGACCACCATAAGGACAAACTGATACAGCAACTGAGCCAGACAGAACAGACCTGATGCTATTTTGTCTGGATGGAAAACCTTTCCATCAGATGTTCAACAAGCATTGATATGGGTGTGGTGTTCATGTGTTCTAATACTTCTGGCCATTTCGTGTAAATTCAGAGCATTTGTGCTGAAATTGGCTGCCTGTTAAAAATTGTCCGACTTCCAACACCTCATCTGGCCCGTGTTGAGGTGACGAGAATTGCATCGACAGGCTAAACCTGGTGGACTGTGCTAACCAATTACATTGACCTTAAACTGTCCACACTGTCCAATTCCATCTCTCGCGGACCCAAGGAGGCGAAGTGTTCACGGATCACTGCTAGAGCCTGCAAACCAATCAAATGAGTATTCATAGCTAGGGACGTCATTGTCAGAAGGAAATTAGGTGGTACTAGTGCACAGGTGATATGGTGGAGCAGGAAGGCATGACTGTGTGATCTCATTAGTATTCGTAGGTATTTGTCCATAAAGTCATGTACAGTTTGATATTTTTGGATAGACACAGAACATGCAATATTAACATATGAACTATGTACAACTTTAAAAAACACTTGGTTCATTCGTCGATATATAATTATGAAATTAATCAATCGATTTATTATATTTATAATAAATGAGATGATATTATTTAAATTTTTAGTTTTTTGATAGCTCACACAGCCAAAAATCTACATGAAACATGTTAATGTTACACTGTGAAACCAATTGCTTTGCCTTAAAATAAGGACATTAAAAAGTAAGTAAAAATATTTTTTTTAGATCTAATAAAAAATAACATAATATACTACTAAAAGGCCAAAATATAATTTTAATTAATAATAATTGAATGTCAGAAGATATGCAAAAATTGTACCCTCTACATTGTACAAATTTGTGTCTCATTTACCCCAATGGATTGTGGTTTGGTGGTGGGGGGTTTTCAGCAATTCTTTTGGAAGGTTTCGTGATTACGCCAGCATGGCAACCATCTTTAGAAGTACAAGACTGAAACACCACTACTGCATGTTGCTCTGAGATGCGCCAGTCTGGGTTTGTTTGGAAGTATTTTCATTAATGAAGCAAAAGAGTAACTGGCAAAACACTGTCAAAAATGTAAGTTCAAAAGCAATATCATTTCTGTTACGACTCCCTTGAAGTGAGTCATTGAATCGTTCATTCAAACAAATCTTTCAAACCCACTGATTCATTCTCTCACGGGGTGCTTCTCATTTCTTATTTGTGCATCCTCGTTTCCTTTCCTCGCTTCCTTTCCTCGCGTCTCAGCTCCACCCCTGCAGGATGCGAGGGAAGGCTGCAAGGAGAGAAAAGGAGGACGGAGGAATCGAAGGAAAGTTTTTTTTATACTTTGGAATACTTGACCACTCGAGCGTCACTTCACTGCGTCATCAGCAGCGCTCAAAGGATCTGCCCTTATGTTGTTGAAGTTTGGCTATTTAAGAAATTTTTAATAATAATAATAAAGCAAGATTCCCAGTTGAAATATGTGATATGTGTGGTTTATATAAACCGCAATGGTAAAGTATAAATTAAAATGATTGTGACCGACGTGAAGGGGGAGGACAATTGATACGTGCGTCAAGTTAAGTCGATAAAACACTTCCGCAAAGCATGCAACTGTGCATCCTCGCTCATAGCTCCTCTGGAAGCCTCCTCACTCCTCGATCCTCGCGGTGCAATTAGAGAATTGAGATGTCCTTCAAGATGGCTGAGCTCGATCGGTTTCCGGGTCATAGGATGGAGGACGGAGGATCGAGGAGACGAGGAGGGATATTGAGAAGCACCCACGGTGTGGGTTTTGTGTCTTGTTCCTTGTTCTTGTCTGTCATGTGATTCCCTGTTTGTCATGTGATCCTGCCATGTGTCTTGTCATTTGTTTATTGGTTGCTCAGTGTCCACAGGTGTTCCCTGTCTTGTTTATTAGTCTCCCCAGGTGTCTCGGATTAACCACGCCCCCTTGTTATCTTGTTTAGCTTGTTTTCCTGTGTATTTATACTTCTGTTCTTCAGTTGTTTGTCGGTCATTGTTGCTTGTAGCGTTGTTCCTGTTCCTGTTCCTGTTCCTGTTCCTGTTCCTGTTCCTGTTCCTGTTCCTGTTCCTGTTCCTGTTCCTGTTCCTGTTCCTGTTCCTGTTCCTGTTCCTGTTCCGAGTTTGTTGTTCCTGTTCCGGGTTTGTTGTTCCTGTTCCGAGTTTGTTGTTCCTGTCATGAGTACCTTGTTCTGTCTTTTACACTGGATTACCTGTTTGTTTAAATAATAAAGTGCTTGCATTTGGATTTACTCTCTTCGTTCCTGCCACATCGTTACACATTCATTCAGGAATGAAACGCCTTTATTGTGTGTTAAGAGACATGTTGCAGCTCAGCTGACTCTGTTACTTTGTATGTTTGCAAAAAATCTTGGTTTGTAGCGCAAATAGTTTTAGTGCACTGTGAATTGGAAGTCTCGCACATTTACAGAAATAGCTTACTTTTGCTTTGCAAAATAAGATGGAACTAAATATATATAACAAAGTGTAGTAAATGGTAAAACTGTTTGCGCTTCAAACCAATGTGTTTATCATTACCATAATGCGTTAAAATACTATAATAACAAAGTTTGCAATATCAAGCAACATAACAGACTGTTTTTGTAGCCTACAGCTAAAATAACCAGAAGTGGATGACACTGGAACCCTTGCATATTCAAGTTACAATAGCTCTGACTTCAAAAATAAGGTGGCTATACCTGTATAAACCCCATACTTGCAATCATGTTGCTCTTGCAAAATATCCTATGCTTGAGTTCTCCATCTTGTCCTTGGAAAACCCAATGACTGTTGAAGTGTGGGGTGTTCTGGTGTTACAGTGACATCTCGCTCTGCTGGGAAAGTGCAGTGCTCCCCTGAGGCTGAGACGCGCTCCCTCTCCGGCTTTGTGTTGATAGAACACCCTACAGCTCCATCTGTGAGTGCATTGTCTACCCTGAAAGGATCAGACAGCACAACATTTCACAAAATCTATTATGAAGAACTAATCCCTTTCCAGAATCCATTGCATGCCTGGAGGTCATTAGAGCATGAGATAACATGTTGGACAGAGACGTGTGAGAGAGACGCCACATTTAGGTCGTAAAGACAAATGACTTTGTGACAAATTATTGCATTCACCAAACAGACCTCTGATGCCGTAAGAGGATTCTTTTAAATCCTTAATTTGGAAAGGAAAAGTGAAATACACATTTGCTATTTAAACAGTTGGGAGGACTTGCATTTCTTAACATTTAAAGGTCCAGTGTGTAATATTTCTGTGGATCTATTGACAGAAATGCAATATAAGATCCATAACTATGTGTTTAGTGGTGTATAAAGACCTTACTTAATGAATCGTTAAGTTTGTATTACCTTAGAATGAGTCATTTATATCTACATAGGCGCGGGAATCCCCTATGAAGGTTGCCATATTGTGACGTCATGTTTCTACCATAGCCGACAGCGAACACACAGCGCTACAGAGCACGTTTCGTCACTACCTTGAAAGAGAAGCCGCAGAAAGCTAGAAGCCAGATAGACATCGTGAGTAGTGACTTTCCCTTGTCAGTGGTGTAAAATATGTAGTTGGATTGTTTCATGTAACTTACTTCTCCCTCGCTGTGTTATGGCTTTGCTATGTGGGGATAAATGAGCTGGTTGCGTTCGTGAGACAGCTGAGTACTCTTTTCATTGACCGTAAAACAGTATGTTACAGGAATCACCGACCCGTCGATCGCGACAAGTCGATCTTGGAAGCATTTTAAGTCGTTCGAGTTTTCAAAATCAGAGAAAAAAAGCCTATTGTGTGCAGTAAATGGTGTCTAAGGGATGCGGAGGCGCGCGCGCTGTTACAATCATGTCATTTTTGCTGCGCGCACCTTTGGGCTCATGCGGACGCGTCGAGTTTAAACAAGGCTTTACGCTTTAACCAGCTCAGCCACAGTAAGCTTATATTAGCCAGGTAAACTTTTACTACCCTGTTAGAAAAAATATATAGTTGCATAGTTTCATGTGGTTCTTCTCCCTCGCTGTATTATGGGTTTGCTATGTGGGGAGAAATGTGCTGGTTACGTTTGTAAGACAATCAGCTGATTACTATTATTATATTATATATTAAGACCCTCACCTGACTATGGCTTTGTAAACTTTATCCATGATGTGGTTTATAATGGACTGTGGTACAGAAACAGTGACAATGTTACACAGTCTTGGCTTACTCTGGCTATTCGCTGTCTCAGTCGACGATATGTTTGTCCCGTTTTAGCCACCGTAGCTTCTTCGAAAGGGAGGGGTGAGCAGTGGGCGGAGTCATTAGTGCCACTAACAACCGAACTGCTAGATGTCGCTAAAAATCACATACTGCACCTTTAAAGAAAAAAGGAGGAAAAAGCAATCCAGGTTTTTTTCGCAGCCTAAATGTGTATTTTTAGCTAGCTGGATCAAAGCCACGCAAAACTCTGCCTTATGCTATTTAAATGCTGCTGACTCTGTGAACACGTTTATTCTGCTTTCACATACTTGTGGATTGTAGTTGGAACTTGCATGTGGATTTGTGGAAGGTCTCTTTGAAGGTGATTTTGGAATTGCCCGTGTCTACTCTCAGTCATGAACACCAGTTGAAATGCTGCTACAGTATGTGCCTGTTTCATGTGGATTACTCTCACAGGATGTCTGTATCTCATGTGGCCTCTTGCTTTTTTATCTAACTGTATGCTCAAGTGTATTACCCAAGGTGAACTGCTCTCCTCTTTCTGTTATGTAACATATTTGAGTGCATTAGACTTATTTCACATAAAATGTATACCGGTTTTATGTGGGTCTAGGCTTTATTGGCACTATACACAAATAAATCACTTCTTGTTAGTACTAATGAAAGTAAGCAAAGCTTGCATCAGTATTCATCAACTTTTGCAGTGCAAGATACTTCAACGTCAGTAAGAATAGACAACAGTAGTTACTAAAGACTGATAGCCTACCTTCATGTTTGCTGCAACATATGACTTTAAAGCAATAGTCCACTTAAAAATTATGATTTTGTTATGTTCTCACTCTTTGCTCTACAGCAGGGGTGTCAAATTCTAACTCAGTAAGGGCCATGTTGAGGGTTGTGTATAAAATCAGGGGCCAGACATATATTTAGAGGATTTTTCATTTATTGAAATATAAGTGTAGGCTATTAGTAACTTAGTAAAAAATAGTAAAAACCTCACAATTCATGTTTCGCTTCGAAATACCTTAATTATATTCTTTGAAAACCGCGAGTGACACTTGTAATCAGAATAAATATTCGGTTTCCCATCTTGCTTGGAATTGTCGATATTCGCAGTCCACTTTTCTTTTATTTTTTTTAGCCATTGTGCTAGCTTCTTTAAAGTCAGATAGCGTTGTTTACAGTTATACTGAGGCTATTGAATGCTTGAATATGATTGGTTGACGAACGTTCTAGTGCGCATTTTCAATGAAATGCACCGGACAGTTATTTCAAAGGTTCTTACAGCCAACAACAGCAAAATAACCAAAACTCACAGCAATATGTGACCAACCAAATAAATATAGTAGGCTATAGGATAAAAAAGACAATGAAGATTTTGGTTCCAAAACGCGATAAACGCCATTTTTTTAAATAACTGAGAACCTGCAAAATTCAATATTGTATCTGGTCGGTATTGAAAAGGCACTTTTTAATTTTAATATCCGCCATGTTATTGTGTCATTTTTTTCTCCCTTTCTTTCCAAACCACGACATGCCGTGAGGAGATTATGAAGATGAGGCACTCGGGAGGAGGAATAATGCCGGTGTTGTGCTGAATTTCGACCCCCTGCCAAATCATTACCCCCCTTGTTGAAGTCAGTACCTGATTGTCTAATCATAACCCCTCCACCATAACTAATCTAACCAATGCTAGGAGGGTAATAATTTGGCGGAGGTCGAAATTCGGCACAACACCGGCTGTTGCTTGTTCTCACACGACATCAAACTTCTGTCACGCTGACACATTGACCCCAGGGGATCTTTTGAAAAACTTTCAATTGTTTTATTCATAGTTTCAACGTTAACCAAGCAGGACCAAGCCATTTTATAGCTGATCGCCGTCAAAAAAGTTCCTTATCCGCACTCTCATATTTGTAAACCTTGCCTTCAGTTTTTGCAATCTACCCACAAATTCATAAACCGTGCCCACGCTTTCGCAATCCTTTCCCACGGATCTGTGGCCCCCTTCAACCATGCCACCTGTTTAGGTGCTGGTGCATTGCATTGTGTTTAAACTTAATTTTTTTAAATTGATAATTTCTTGAATTTTCTAAAAAAACATTCACTTTTGAAGTTTGACTTTTACAATTCACTTTTTTGGGGAGGAAAAAGCAGACTCTGAGGTGCAAATACAATTGTTGATGTGGCAGAATTGACCCCTGCAGATGTTCTCTGATGATATCAGTTTATGAAAATCTTTCTTTTTTCACTTCACTGAGCA
The DNA here is from genome assembly GCA_030578275.1 of Meda fulgida. Classification (NCBI taxonomy): domain Eukaryota; kingdom Metazoa; phylum Chordata; class Actinopteri; order Cypriniformes; family Leuciscidae; genus Meda; species Meda fulgida. The sequence goes on along the minus strand of CM060635.1, from coordinate 19,716,572 downwards.
TCTGCTTGATAGATGGAATGAAACTGGACCGGCTTTTAGTTCCTGGAACAACACACTATAACAGGGATTTCTTCTTACACAAATGGACAAAAACAATATCATTTAGCCCTTCTATTATCTGACAAATGTGTCAGAGTGTGAGTGTGAGTTAAATGTAAATGGTTTGGATGCAGAAAATATCTTGAAACAATAGTTAGTTCTTGCTCTTAGATCTGATTAGTCGAGCAATATTCCTAAAGTACCGGGCGATTTCTCAGCGATTCATTACTGGGACATCTTTATGAGTGAGTGATTAATTTTTTAAAAAAATGGTTAGAAAGCAGGTATTTATTCAGGAACTTTGAGTGAGTGACTGAATTATTCAATCAACCAATTCGTTCAACACAGCTGATTCATTCAGGTTCAAGACAGCTCTAGGTTTGTTTAGAATTATTTTCATTCATGAAGCAAAACAAAGTAGCTGGCTATATTGTATAAAATGTAAGAGACTCCGCATTGACTTGTTAATTCTCGCAATTGTGCTGTTTTTCTACGTGCCAACAGCCGAAAGTATACTTCCCTTGTCCACGTTCTAGTCCGACTCACGGCCTCTGTGCATGTGTGACATTGTAGAAATATCTTATATAACATAGCATACATCCTCCGCCAGTGTATATGTACAGCTTCATAATAAGAATTACACAAAAACAATGATAGATGCAAACCTGGAGACTCATTAAAATGTAAGATTTGATGCATGTGACCTATAGACGCTTTGATGTGCAAGTCAGCCTTCACAGAGGTGGCCCTCTCCTTCCTCTAAATGATTATCTATGGCGCAGAGCTGGAGTCAGACCTCTCTACTTCTAATTTACACAGTTATTGCTAAGGGCAAGGAAGACCAGCACGATCAGCCCTGACCCCCATTGTGCATGATGATCATAGCTGCATGGAAAGGAGTGCTGCCATACTGGTAACCTCCTAGGGCGTCAACACAGGACATTGATTATCAGTCTGATACTGAGAGTGATCATTCAGCATTGTGATGCATTTTGGGTTTTGTTGCCGATGGTTAGCTCTGAAGAAAAGCAGATGAATGACGAATAATACATTACACTTTGATGTTCCATGGTCCATTTAAAGTATTAAAGGTACAAATACCAATGTTTTGTTTTGTGAGCAATTATATTATATTAAATATGTTAGATAAACTAATATCTAACAGTAAATTCATCTAGCTTTAGAAGTAGGTAGTTCAAAAAATGTTATTCAGTTAATTATGATTAAAATAATTCATAAGTAAATTACCAAATAGTGTACCAAAAAGTATATTTATTTGTTAAAAAACGTAATTGTATAAAAACGATTTTATGCTAATTGACTTTTTTTTAGGAGAAATATGATTCATTACGCCAACAAGTGACCATTTTTGAATAATCATAAAAATGAATAATAAACCAGTTATTAATCAGCTGAGTTGCATGAGAGCAAGTTTGTTCGGAACTATTTTCGTTTGCGAAGCAAAACAAAGTAGCTGGCAATATTGTCAAAAATGTAGCATACTCAATATTAACCTATTGTAAATTTGTAATCATGCTTTTACCTTGTGCCTACAGCCAACAAATATACCTCCCTTGTCCACGTTCCACTCTGACATAGCAAAATTACAAAAAATATAGTGTTACCCAATCTGGCATCTTGTTCAAATACATTAATTTGTAAAACACTTGTTTTTATGCTCATTTAATATTTATTAGTAGAAATATGAATTTCAGGCATGTGTTACTAAATTTGTCATATTTTTTAAGTCAATTTATTGTATAAAAATTTTTATTATATATATTTATACTATTTTATTATTGATCTGAAAAATATGAGTGTTTGTATGATTTTAAAGTGCCTGTTAATTTTGTGGACCAAAAGATGCATCATACAGATCTGGAACAGAAACGTTGTGCAACGAGCCACAACTTATTTCAAAACAGCTGTTATGTAACTTAGCTAAGAGTCTGTGTATGTTATTGTTGATGTTATTGCATGGGTTTGGGTGCAGGAACAAAACAACACCCCTTCCCCTTTTTGCAATCGCCCACACAAACACATAAAGTCCATTAGAAGTGCGCTCAGAGGAGATGCTAGAAAATGCTCTCGCAGTTCAGTCTAGTTCACTGCCTTTCTATTTTCACCACAGCGACAGGCATGTGCTTGACTATTGAATCTGTCGTTGTTCTCCTTGTTTTTTTTTAGGTTTTTTTTAGACTAATTAGCTTGTCTATTGCTTCCTAAATCATGATCGAGCACCCTACAGCTGAGCTGAATTAAAAAAAGGTCTTGCATAAAAATGCCCTGGATTCAATCAATTTCAGAAAGCAATTTCAATAAAACATATTGTCTTGAAAAGAACACTTTCCATTTCTTTGAGTTTTTATGAAACCTGGCTGATCCCTGGTGTTTTTGCCACTGTCAATCTGATTTTGATACAGTCACTTTGTTGCCTCCTCTAAACGCTGACTCATTTAATCACAAATTTAACTGGTAATATAGCAAACAGCATAATGGACCCAAACAACTTTTAAAGATCCAAATTTAAACATGTTGCTCAGGAGGGTTGTACTGGCATTAAGGAAAAAGGAATGTACTGCTTTGCATTAAACATCTGTAAGTACCAGGTTTGCTTTTAGAGAGAGCTGCAGACCCTCAGAGAGCAAGCTGGTAAGAAGAGATAGAGCCATAGAGAGAATGTTTTTCTTCCCAAATCTGATTGGTCAGATTGGAAAGCTTTCTTGGCAAGTGACTCAGACAGTCTATAAAAGGACAGCAAATAAAAACAGTGCACAGCAACATATTTCAGACCTGTAGATTATTGTTGTGTTTTAATGGGAAGATATAGGCTAATAGCTATTCCATGACTGGATGTTTGACAGTTGGTTTTTGCTTTAGAGGTTTTCTTGAAAATGTTTATTCGATGTACTAGTCTCTGCACTAAGATTAGAGTGGAAATGTTATAACAGTATATCAATTTAAGTTTGGCAGCCAATGATTTCTATTATTATCACTCTGTAGTTTATAACCTTGGCTGTGTCCGAAATCTTAGGCAGCTGACTTGTTGCCTCTGCCCTGTCAGGCAATGACTTTGCAGGCAGCGTTTGGGGACGAAGAAACCTCGCGAAACTGATTAACTGATTTTTGACTTCTGAGGCAACATAATGGTTTAATGATCTAAGACAAAATGTAGAGAGCTTTGGTGATAACTAATTGAACATATTTTTACTACAATTTTAATTTCTCGCTAGAAATGACATCAAAAGTTGGTAAAAAAAAATAAATAATTACATACAAACTGACCACCAACCACAACTTTCAGATGCCATTTATTTTTTTTATCTCAACAGTCACAGAATATAACGCACAGGATTGTGGGATATCAAAGGGAGTGAGGGATACATCTAACCTGTCTTCAAAAATCAATCAGATGAAGTATATCAGGAGTCAGGAAGGGAAGCTAACATTGCAATCAAACGTGCCTTGATGTCTTCTCACCTTGGAATGCGTCCTCCAAAAGCAGCACTTTTAAGCTTTCTGACGCAACCATAGTATGAGTGGGCAATAAAGCCTAACAGGTTATATAAATTATTAGGGCTCAAAGATTCAAAGTTAATTTTAATATCTATCTTGTGTTTCTAGACCGTCCACCCGCTCCGGTTAATGTGTCGGTCATGCACCTTAGAGCTGATTCAGCAACCGTGTCCTGGGAGGTGCCTGAGGGTGACATCATCATTGGCTTTTCTATCTCCCAACAGGTAAATCACTTTTCAACAAAATATTACAAAAAATATACCCTATCAAATCTAATATTTTAAATATGTATATATGATTGGAAACAAGCAGAAGAGACATTTGCACATTTGTTTTTGATTGCCCAATATCCAATCTACACCTAACAGATGCAGGCATTGTACAGTCTGTCTTACGATACACCTCAGCAATAGTGTCCACTACCCAGTGAGCAAGCCTTTGTTTTGACAAGGGTGCACCAAAACAGGTCCAAAACAGATGAATAGCTGGTCCATGGTACGCCATGAGGCAGTCCTTAGCACATACTGGCTCAATTCATAAACTGGACAAAGGGCTGCTTGGAAAGCCTTGTCCTCCTTTCTGAATGTTTCCATTAATTGGCATAAGTGTGACGTGGTGAAGGGGTCCTAGCACTGTTGAACATTGAGAGAGCGTCCTCTCAACCCCAGGGGCCAGACACACAGTTTCAACCTGTGCGGAGAAGGATGGGACAGTGCCCTGTCCATCTGTGAAAGTAGATCCTTCTTTCTGAGCTGACAGTGGCTGAGGTGGACCAGTTGTGAGAGTTAATAGGAGGCTGAACCAAGGCATGGATGGCCAACCAGCCTCTATTATAAATCTGTGGTTCTTCACCTGTACCAGCCTCAGGATGGACTAGAAGAGCGGAATGGGGTGAAAGGCATAGAGAAGGAGGTCTGGCCATTTGTGGGCCAGGACATCCTGCCCTTCGCAATCCTTGTTTCTCTTGCGCCGAGAACCACATCAGGCAATATGTCAGCGGTTCCTGGCTGCTGTTCCGTAAATCTTCCAGACAGACCTGACAACCTCCTTCTGCAGACACCATTCCCCTGGTTTCGCCCCCAAACAGGTAAGTTACACACTGTTGCCGCAACCAGGAATGTGTGCTTCTCTGACTGTCACGAAGTGTTTGTTTGCTCACAATAGAAGCAGTGTCCTCAACTGGAGACAGTGTAGGGACCTCGTACCTCCCTGGTGGTTTATTAAAAATACCACTGTGGTATTGTCCATTGGAATGGACGAAGATGCAAAAGGCCCCGCTGAATAACCGATGAGGTTGCTGTGAGAAGGCCTGCCAGTTGTAGGAAACTGAAAAAGGGAAGCTTATAATGAACCTGGAACCTTGCTAAGGTCCTCCGCAATACCTGGTTTCTGCCATCTTTGAGGGTGACTCTCATTGACCTGGAATCCAAGTGCATTCCAAGAAAACACACTGACTGGTGTCAGGCTAGCGTGCTTTTCTGAAGGTTTACCCTGAAGTCCAAGGTAACGACATTAACTAATATGTCCTGCCCTGAAACATAAATTAAAGGAACCTTCTGTGGTGTGGGGCAATGGGAATATGAAAATTTGCATCCCTCAAGTCCCCAAAAGGTAAACTACATTCCAAGTTCGATTGCATGTCTGGCATCTACAGTCCATAACATGAGGAAAGGAAGATGCTTGAGGCTCTTGTTTAAGCACCTGAGGTCTAGTATTTGCTTGAAGCTCCCATCTTTCTTCTGGTTTAAAAATATTTTGAGTGGAATCCCCTGGGGTGGGGGGCTACTGGCTCTATCGCACTCTTCTCCAATAGGTTTTGGACCTCCACCGATAGGGCAAGGGACCGACGAGGGTCCTGGATCACTGTAGGACAAATATGGGTGTTGCTACTGTAGACAATAGCCTTTCTCAAGTGTGTCGAGAAGCCGCTTGTTGTCTGTAATTCCTCTCCAATGATGTAACTGAGAGGTTGAAAAGAGAGTTTCTATTATCTCTCGGTGGGTGACGGTGAGTAGGCATAGGGCGGGTTGATGGCCTAATCTGAGAGTGGGATACCGCTCCTCTTGATGACAAGCCAAGTTGAGCATCTTGCTGCAGCGGCCTGAAAGATTGCCCCTGTCTACTCTGTTGTGAAGTTGAATGACGTACAGGCATCCAGGGCAGCAGATTCATGTTTCAGGGCTTCATCTGGATATACCACTAGGGAGGAAATACATGGCATTACAGGAGGCATGCTACAGAGTCCTCCTGGGCTTCAGTTTTAGCTGTCAGTGTGCACAGTTCGGCCTGGATGAGGGAGCCGAGTGAAATGTAGAGGAGACCACTTCGGAAAAGTCAGGACAGCTAGGTATCTGCAAGTCCTCCGGCCGTGCAACCGGATGATGCAAGAGGTATGAAAGGCCTAAAACAGGAGGAGGTGGGTCCAAATTCAACCTAGCAAGGGGCATCTGGGTTGTGTCCTGCAGCAAGAGCACTACTGAAGATCTAGCACCTTGAAAGCCTGAGCCCTCATCACTATGAAAGCATTGAGACCGAGAATTATCCAAATGACCATACTTTTGGACTAAACGCCTGTAAATATAACAAAACACAGAAAGGTGTCAACAGTTAACAGGTTAATGTAACATTTCCCAATTCAGGACTTGCAAAATAATTACAACTTACTCTCTGTATAGTGACGAAATGCGAGATGAGTGAACAGGTTGCTGGTAATGCCCCCTTTTCCGCTCACTGTTGATCGGCAAATCTTGCAGACTGGGCTGATTAAGGAGTAATTTTCTCTAAATCAAAAAAAACTCCCATACTGGCAAGCTTATTTTTGCTCTGTCTTATCGGACGACATGATTTTGCAAGGCAGTAGTATCTGCGCGCGCTGCGTCATCTGCTCTATGACAGATGGTAGCTTTAAGTTGCAATACCGCCACCAATTGTACATTGGGATGTCAAACAGGTACTGGTGCTGGATTATTTACGTGTCATAATATCATGTGATTGTGTGCTATTCATTTAAAATATTATGGTTATCGCCAATACCGGTATATTGTCACACCCTTAATTAACAAAATATCAATATTTCATGTTTTGAATATCATTTATCGTCAATACCGGTATACTGCGATACGCCTATTTCACATTCAAGCAATTACAAATATATCTGTCAGTCATGTTATGTAATCGGTTGTCTGCACATCTGTAATGGCTTTGCAGGTGACACTCACAGATGAATGCATTATTAATATAGTCAAGGACTTTCATCAGACCCCCCACACCTAGAGGCTGCTTCAGAGCTCAAGGGCAGAGGAAAGTGCTTTGGCTCTATTCACAGACTTTAAAGAGCAACCGAGGCAGAGCTTAATGCAATGTTAAGTTAGAGAGCAGAATTATAATGAAATGATAAACTGTCGTGTTTGGCTCTCAGGGCTTCGAGTAGATCCTTTAGTGCCCTAATGTGTGATTTATTTTTATTAGGTGACCTCTTAGAAAGCCCTTACTGTTACTGTATTGCTGACCTGCAGACAGCATGAGCTGTTTGAAATGTCAGCGAATACCAGCCTAAAGCTCTGTAGGTGATGTTTCAGATCTTGTAAATTCAACAGGAACTTTTTTGCCAATTGAAAGAACGTCTAAATCTAGGTAGTTTAGACTAGAGATGGACATGAAGAACTACATGAACTACAAAACAGCTCATCACAACCCACAGCATATAAATCCCCAATATTCATACCACTTAGGAACAGTGTGCATTTACTGCTAATTGTAATATATTTAGAGATTAGTTATAGCATGAGCAGAATCATCATGCATCATTCAATTTATTGTTAAAGGATGTAATTGGAAACATTTGTGAATGTCATAAATCGTGAAAGTACTTTTGTGTGTTTGACTCTTTCAGAGAATGGACGGCAAAATGCAGAGGTTTATCAGAGAGGTGAACACCACCAGCAGATCCTGTGTGCTGTGGGACCTGGAGGAGGAGATGGATTACATCATCCAGGTTCAGTCCATCGGCCTGTACGGAGAGAGTCAGGCTAGCAAACGTGTCCACTTCAGAACCCTGAAGAAAACTGACCGTTTCCCCTCAAACAGTTCAAACCAAGGTAACAGCCCACCCTCACTCATACACCACATTGGTATATCGTTCTTTGCACTTGTTTTGATGCAGTCCATCATAGCTTGACATTTTGTGTGAAACGTAAAATGTGAACGACACTAACGGTTTACATTCTCAGGGGATTCTGCCATTGTGTTAAACAGTTCTCTTTCCTACAACCCAATTAATTATTGATGAACGCTTCACATATGGATGCAGGTAGACCTAGTTACTGTCTCTAATTTTCAGCACCAATTGCTAATCAGCTCGCTGCCTCTCAGGGGTTAATGCTGTATATTTGGTGCTGTGCGGCACAAGCGGCGATCCTTAATAGCAGGCAATTGAGTGGATTATTAACACCCATTTCAATGTTGTGTTGATACAAGATGTTTTTGAGAGATTTTCTCTTCTGTATGAAAAGAGATAAAACCACTAAAAACCAGATAAATCAAGCTGCCTTCAACATGAGAGTAGCTATTTTTGCCAGCCATGTTGAGAATAACAAAACATCCAGATAGCTTGTGCACACCAATGCAGATGGAGTGCTCGAAATTAATCATCCGAGCATTCAAAGATGCACGTAGTTCAGAAAACATGCTCAGTTTGTCATTAACGCTTAAAGTGAAAAAGCATTATATATACTGTATATCAGAAGACTTTTTAGACATCCCGTTTGACTCTTGCTGATGCAGGAAGATACATTTATTGAAAACATACATTCTTCAGTTCAATTGAACTATATTATAGATATAGATATATCTATAATATAGAATTATTTCTAAAGCTTCCTTAATGATTGCATTGGTAAAAATGTAGTTTTGTTCATGTAGTTGCTTTTGTAGGAGTTTAAATTTAGCATAATCTTGGCTGACAGCAGTATACAGTAAAAAAGCAGTCTAAAATTCATCAAACTGAAGAGGGAATGCCTGTCATTAGAATGGCCTGAACAGAAGAAGCCTGGACTTTAACTTCAAAGAGGCATACAAAATATAGATGTTTTTCAACATGTATCAATCTTCTTTTTATATTTTCTTATTTTTATAGTTATATACATTATAGCTTTTTATAGCTGAAATTCAAGGACCTTAAAAAATATTTCTCATTCTCTTTAACTTTCTGGCCTCTGTCTTTAAATTTTCTAGCACAGAGCACTTGAAAAAATATTATTTTGATACATCTTATAAAACTGTTTAATAAATGTTTACAATGCTTTTCATGCAGCCATGATATAAATGTGTCCATCGATAGACATGCAAGCATTTGTGGAAGTTGTGTATCCAGATGTCATTCTGGTAAATAAGTAAGAGATAATGCAGTTTGACATTCATTTGCACAAAACACATTTATATTGATATGTTTGTTTTGTGATAATGACTGGCTTGCTGTAAGTTATTCAGCTTGTTATACTTGCTAATGTATGTGTCACGATTAGCCACTCACTCCCTGGGTTATCACGGACTATATTTCCCATCATGCACATCCCTGGACTGATTACACCAAACACCATACACCTGCACGGCGCTGATTACACACACCTGCATCTCATTCACACACACACATATAAACCACTTCCACGCACCACACCAGTGCGAAGTCTTGACTTTCCTGGCTGTCATTCTTAGGGTTTATTCCTGTGGATTATTTATTGCCTTGACCTTGGACTGTGTACCCCGTTTCTGATCGTTCTCTGCCTACCTCGACTTGGATTGTTACTGGACCTTGCTTTTCGCCGCCTGCCCCGACCATTGCTTGTTATCTGGTTTATCTCTGCCTTGTCTCCATTGCCCTGTTTGCTGTTGTTGATCCCTGCCTGTTTGACTACTCTATAAATGCTGCAAATGGATCCCCTAGTGTCTGCTGCTTCATTACAGTACGTGGACATTATTTTGAGTTGACACTTTTTATATTACTTATTTATTATTATACTTTTCTTTATTTAAATACATTTAAATTATATTTTTATTTGTTTTTTTTTTTTTATCTAGTTCTTTTTCTAAAATTCTTGTCACTGTACTTTTTATTCAAGTTCATTATGCTGTGATCTTCCTTTATTATTAATTGTTTGATCCTCCTTATATTTTTTTCTCTCTTTTTTTTCATAGTGTTCAGAATTGAGGGTAATAGTTTAAGAATCGGTCACAGACAAAGTCATATTGATCTGATTATGATTTCTTACAAGTTCAAAATCTTATACAAACTACATTTTCTGGTACAAATGGCTCCATTTCCTCAGAATAACTTTGAAATTTCTTTCCAGAGAAAGAATTTAACAAGCATCATTCAAATACAGACATTACATGTTATAAACCAGGCATGTCTCAGTTCATGACCCAGTGATTTATTGCATGTTCAGATGAGTTTTTAAATTAGTGCAGTCTCTCAATACATTCATGCATCTCTCTCTGTTCCTAATGAATCTCATCATGATGCAACAACAGTTAAATACATTTTCCTACCTTCCCTCCTCCATGCGGTGCATGGATTTGAAATGAGAAGCAATAGATTCAGCAGGGATTATTTGCCATCTGCTTACAAACAGGAAACACAATCCAATGCAGAGTGCTGCTTTTCAAAGTCAACTTGCCATAATTGCCTAAGGAATCTGACAAATATCTGAATAAATCCAAAAAGGAAAGTAGTAGTCTTCATAGCAAGAGAGAAAGGAAAAGTGTGCCAAGTCATTGAGTAATGTATCTTGTTTTGTGACTTCAGACAGTTTCATCTGCATCTCTTAGGTATTTTTGGCCAATGCTTCTCGTGTGCTGTCAGACTTAGCTGAAGATGATTCCCATTGGACTCAATTACTGTGATACTTCAAAGAACTGTGTCTGTAGAATCTGTGTCAATATCAAAGACCTGGGCCCTGAAGTTCGAACAAACAAACATGTGCATCCTGATGAGGGAAGACCCATCACAATTACAACTAGAAAGACAATAAACAACTTCTAGCAAGCACAATGCTTTCTCTGTGATTATCAATACAGATCTGACACTTAAAGCAACACTATGGAACATTTTTTACCTTAAAATATTTCCAAAATCGTATCAGTGGTTCAAGTCGTAACAGGGTGAAAGGCACTTCTGGATTCGCTTTGTGGTCTTATATCTGCTATAACCACACTATGCAATTTTGCCAGATCGGGTCGTGTTTCTGTAGTCCGAATGAGACATAAGAAAACTACAAATTTGACTTGCTTTACGTCAAGCGTTACAATAGTCATTTAGTTTTTCTTCGTTTCTGATGTCACAATACATCATCCTTTCATGAAATCATGTAACATACCTTGTGGACATTGTTCATTCTGGATAAACAGCGAGTGTGTGCGACGGTATAGGCTAAATTATTTACGACAACGGTAATGGACAATTTCGTTTCCTACCAGTAGGGCGACCGAAGAGGAAAAGTTCCATGGTGTTGCTTTAAAGGGATAGTTCACCCAAAAATCTGTCATTTACTCACCCTCTAGTTGTTTTAAACCTGTACTGTATGACTTACTTTCTTCTGCAGAACACAAAAGATATTTTGAAGAATGCTGGTAACCAAACCCTTTTGACTTACCATTGACTTTTATTGTATCGACAAAAAATCCTGAGACATTTCTCAAATTATTTTCTTTTATGTTCCACAGAAAAAAAAAGTAACTCAGGGATGGAACGAAATGAGTGTGAGTAAGTGGTGAGTAAATATCCCTTTAAAGGGATAGTTCACCCAAAAATACAAATTCTGTCATTTTTGCAAAAGAAATTTAGAAAAATGTCTCTGTCCATTTTATCCATAAAATGGAAGTCAATTGGGTCCAACATGTTGTTTTAGACCCCATTGTCACAGTATGGAAAAAAAAATCTTTTGTGTTCCACAGAAGAAATAGTCATATAGGGTTGTGTCTGACACAGATCAGAGTTTTTGGCACACGTTTAAACACAAAAAATCTGTATCTGTACGAAGCCTCTTCCAAATGTGTTTTTTAATCAGATACATATCCAATATCTGGACATCTGACCTATGTCTAAACACGTGTATCAGTTCCCCTTGGAATTCCAAGCCACCACAAGGCGAGGGCGACACGTTTGCCAACAAAGATAGCTTTTTATTGTCATATTGTGAAGCTGATGTTCCTGTATGCGCTCACACTATTGAGGTGAAAAATTTATAAGAGATTACACATTTTGGGCAGTCATTTTTGCTGTCATGTCCGAAGTGAATGTAAACAGGTGGGACTAAAAATCAGATATGGTCTAAAGATCCGATCTGTGCATTAAGACTTTCAGTGTGTAAACAGCCAACGTTGACATCATTTTAAAGTGCCACTGCAGTGATTCTTTTTGTGTTCTTCATCATGAGAATGTCACAGTGATACATACATGTTCAACAGCATCTTTGAACTGATCCCAGGTTAGTGGAACTAATGAGCAGATGTTTTGCTTTGGTTCCTTGGGCCAAAGAACAAGCGAGGAAGCATTAGCCTATGTTGTCTGGCGTTATTGCAGCTCCCTTTAAAGTTCTCTAAAGAGCTCCCCTGTAGGGCTTTTGGAACAAAACCAGTTAGATAAACAGCAAGGCTCTTATCTCTGTTGAGAGAAGTGGCAAGGGTATGTTGAACCTGAATGAAAAACCTCTACACTTATCATTATAAATATTCATGAGTAAATCATGAATTATGAGAGGAATGTTTCGCTGTCTTCTAACCTGACTCTTTAGTGGCGGAGAATGTGAACGGGAGCGAGCGCTCATCTCAGTACCCCTTACTTTTTCATTTTATGACAGCAGGTTTCTGTTAATTATTCTCAAATCATTCCAAACCCGTAAGATTTTCGTTCATCTTTGGAACACAAATGAAGAGCTTTTTAATCGAGCTTTCTGTCCCTCCATTGACAGCCTACGCAACTACCACTTTAAAGCCCCAGAAAGGTAGTAAAGGCATCATAAAAGTAATCCATATGACCCAAGTGTTTTAACCTGTTTTATGAAGCAACACTAATAAGTGGTTTGCCCACAGTATTTTTTAAATAATTAAAAGTTTGTCACGGTTGATATTGTGGATTTATATAGGCTATAGTCTTTTCTTTTTTTTTAACCAATTTTGAACGTTTTTGACCAATGAATTTCTGAGAATTGCGAACATACATTTCTAAACTAAGACACTCTTCTCTGCTCCTCAAATACATAAAACATGGGTTACACACAATGCTGTATTACACCTTGTAAAGAAACGTTAGTGTAAATGAACGGCCACAACGCATAAAAAGTTTTCTGTTTTAATTAAAAATGATTTTTTGTAAACGGACCCAAAATCTCTGAACTCTGAGTTTCTGAACATAAATTTGTTCTTTTCCTTGTTGATGGACCTGGATTATTCTGAAATAAATGATTATTACTATAACTCGTAAAATGATGTTTCTAATGCCACTGGGAGTATGTGGTTTATGTATTTGTTTGGTTCAGTTAAATGTTATTTATATATTAAATGGTTTTTTATAAATGTATTGGTACTGTCAAATCGATTAATCATCATTAATCGGATCTAAACATAAGTTTATCATAAGTGTGTATCATATAATCGATTTGCCAGCACTAAACTGTGCTGTATTTGTTTACACTACCATTCAAAAGTTTGGGGTCAGTAAGAATCTTTGTAAGAAATTACTACTTTTATTCTGTAAATACAATTTGATCAAAAGTGACACAAATATTGTCTAACATTATAAATGTATTTACTATTTCAAATAAATGCTGTTTTTAAACTTTCCATTCATCAATAAATCCTGAGAAAACTGTATCAAGCATTCCATTAAAATACCCCATACTTTTAAACCATAGTGCATATCATTTTTTAAAATCAATTTCTGATTCATGACCACAAGAATAAAAACTGTCCACTTTTAATTTCAGAGTTGGATCAGCGATGACTGTATCAGCTATAAATGAGCACTCAGTTCTCAGTACAATCACTCACAGATGATCCTCTGTCTTCTAACAGATGACCCAACAGTCCAAGGCCTGGATAAAGCTCGACAGCTGCAGACAGGGGAGATTATCATCATTGTGGTGGTGCTTCTAATGTGGGCAGGTGAGACGCTGATGTCAGCTCAAAAGAAACATGTAGAGTCTGTTCATTTCATCCTTGTCCTGGATTCTGTCATGACCGTTTATACTAAGAAAAGCTTGCAAACATCACCTCATAAATGATTAAACTTCGAGAGAGATGAGACTGAGAAAGAGAGAGCAGATCATAATTTTTTCTTTGATTTGCTTATGGTTGTTAATTTTTCACCTGAATAATTTTAATATCACTTCAATTAAATTGTACTTGAAATTCCACTATGCATGCCAGCCCTAAAAAGCCTTGGGAAACCATAATATGCATTAAACTGATAAAATATGAAATGTAGTGCTTGAATTTTAAGAAGGGCACAGGAAATAGAAGCACTTCTCTCCTTACATAAGGCACTGAGCCAGTCTGCCTCACTGTCACAAAATAATTCATGCGCTCAATTGCAACTGCCACTCCAGCAAACAAGGAATGTCTTCGCACCGCTGGGCTTAGACTACTGAAAGCACTTCTGTCTGCTCCTCTCAATCCAGAGGATGCTGGACGTGTGCAACATGAAGATCGGGGACAACCCCTAACACTGATTTAAAAGACACTCTATTAACCTGGATTTACACTTAAAAATGCTAAAAATGATTTAATTGAACCTATATAAAAAAGAAACAATTTAAAAATTGCCAACTGTCATGCCAACTTTTTGTTGCTAAAGTCCACCACCTACAATGTTTAGATTTTCATCAACAACTGTTCATGGAACCCTTTATCTGACCCTTAGTATTAAATAGGTTTTGTTTTTAGATCAGACCGAAATGGTCAATGACATTGTTAAAATAGTTTCTGTCATCACAGTATCTGAATTCAACTTTTCCTTTCCTTTTCCTTATTTTGCTCAAAGTAGCTTATTCTGGTGTTCAGGACTAATAATGTCTGTCCTCCTTTCTCCTTATTTCCTCACTGTATCTGGGTGGACCAAGTTTCTCATTATCTAACAGGTGACATTGAAAAGCATTCAAAAGTTTGGTGTCAATAATTAAAAAAAGTTTTTTAAAGAGGTCTCGTGCTGCATCAATGCTGCATTTATTTTGATCTCAAATCCAATAAAATCTGTAATATTGTGAAATAATTGTACAATTTAAATGAATTCTTTTTTTATTTTATTATACTTTAAAATGTAATTTATTCCTGATGACAAATAAATACATAAATAATTAATTAATTTCAGCATCATTACTCCAGTCTTCAGTGTCGCATGATCCTTCAGAAATACATGCTGATTTGCTGCTCAGTAAACATTATTTTATCATGTGATAATTTATTATCAATGTTGAAAACCGTTGTGCTGCTCAATATTTTTGTTGAAGCTGTGATGCAACTTTTTATGATTCTTTGAATAAAAAGTTAAAAAGAACAGCATTTATTTGAAATGTAAATCTTGCATTAATGTAAATGTAGTGTAAATGTCACATTAATATAAATGTCTTTACTGTCACTTTTGATCAATTGAATGCAACCTTGCTGTATAAAAGTATTAATTTCTTTAAATATATATATATATTACTGACCCAAACTGACCCTATAAACAGTAATCTATGATACATTCAGCACTTTTTTCCACTGAGGAGGAGGACGTTTATTTAAAGTTACTGTATGTTTTCACAATCAAGCTATTTAATCTCAAAAGGTCAAGGAAAAGCTTGATGGCACTATACTGTATTTTAATGATAATTTTTCATTGATTGCTTTAATGATCCTATAAGATTCAAAGTTGGGCTGTATACATGCTGAAAGTGCTGAACTACTTAAGAAAATGGGCCGAGACAGAGGTGAAATGGAGGTAACATGGTTACACTTTTGTGATTCTTCAGTGTTTGTGTCTTAGGGTTGGATGCTTCAGTGACTCTGAGACTTATCAGTCTGTCCTGTCTCTCCAGAGCTTTGTCGAGTTACATTAGTATGACGACGTCTTTTCTGTTTCTGCAGCCGTAATTGCCTTGTTTTGCCGGCAATATGACATAATAAAGGACAACGATTCCAGCAACAGCAAAGAGAAGGCAAAACCATCCTCAGAGAGAAGCACACCAGAGCACCACAGCGGAGGTCTGCTGCGGAGCAAGGTTGGAGTCTTTCTCAACTCAACGTCTTGTCTAAACCACACATCCCTTTTAAAGAAAGAGGAAAATCCTGGGTATCACTTTACTTGAAGGGGTGTGCATAAGACTGACATGACACCTTCATAATCATGACAAGGCAGATGTCATAAATATGAAGGAAGTTTTATGCATGTTTATGACAACTGTCATTAAGTGTCATTCGCTCAATTATGACATTTTTAAGGCAAATATGACATTGTTTGAGATGTCTTTGTTATGACACCTTGACATAAATCAATACATCATAAACAGTGTCTTTGTCATGACAGCTTGACATTACCAAGACAACATAAATTGTCATAAATATGTCATAAACATGACATAGCAGATACAGGTGGTTGGTTGGGTTCATGAAAGCCAATGTCAAAACCAACCACATGACAGTTTTATGAAATGTTAACCCATAAAGCTAAGTGGTTTCTTAAGTTTGATCATTAATCTGCTATGTCATGTTTATGATATATTTATGACAGGTTCTGTTGTCTTAGTAATGTCAAGTTGTCATAACAAAGACATCTCAAACAATGTCATATTTGCATTAAAAATGTCATAATTGAGCGAATGACACTTAATGACTGTTGTCATATACATGCATAAAAACTCCTTTATATTCATGACATGTGTCATGTCATGATTATGACGGTGTCATGCCAGTCTTATGCACACCCCTTCAAGTAAAGTGTTACCATATATTTTCCTGTACAATGAAATTTGAATAGAAACCAAGGGTTGTCCAGCTTTAAAAAAAAGACCAAGAACCCTTATAAAAGCAGTCCATGTGATTTATGAAGTCTTCTGAAGCAATTTGACAAATTGAAGTTAAAATTGAGTCAAATTTAAGTTCATCTTGCTTGAAAACCTTGACAGAGAATAAATAAAATAATGAAAATTTTTGGATAAATTGTCTTCATCTAGAGTCATAAACAGTGACATTTTAACATGCTTCGTAGGACAAATACAAAGTTCTGGCATGAAACTCTAGATGGTGCAAGCTAATAGGTCCTTTTACTCACCTGTTCATAATCACATCATTATATAGGGCGCAGCCGATTGGTTCCGCTGTATCAGTAGCCAATGAGCTCGCTGCTCAACCTTCAAATAGTTGGGTAGCATTTGCCTTAGCAGTGCAGCGCAGTTCAGAAACCCTCCACCTTCCCCAGCTCCACCTGTATTGATCTGCTACAGGTAATTCATGTGTGCTATATTGTACAGCAGTAGCATGTCTTTCTTGAATGTATTGGCAGTAGCAAGTCTCGTATTCGCTCTGCAGCAGCAGCAATAACCAACAGCAACAGCATAGCAGATCTATTCCGCCAAGACCAAACATAACATTGTCATATCTATTACCATGCCAAACACTCAGAGTTGTCATGACAGAAAAATATGTATCTTCATTGTGAAGGAAATCGCCCTTGAATAAATGTAATGTTAGCCTTTAAACGAACGTGCTGTAACAGATTTTAAACCTGATTATAAATTAGATATCTCCAGTTTTAAATTAATGCAATGCAAAACAGATTAGCATTTTTGCTTTCCCCCACAATTCCCCCTGTTTTCAAAACGCAGATTGAGTTGAAATTACATTTCCCGATACATTTCATTAGCTCTTGATGAAAAGCGTAGCTTAAGCATTTCAACCCAAGAGGACAAAGAAAAGCAGGAAAGCATTACATTACTATCCATCTCACTTTTCACAAAGATTGTCTGCCCAGGAACTGCCAATTGATAAAACCTCTGATTGATCAAACCTTTTCGTTTTTTGTCGGATGAAACCTACCAGCAATGAGGGATGAGACCGAACACTATGGCCTGCATTCCTTGACTCATGTGAAGAGCTTCAGGGTTGCTCTCTGTTGTCTGAGATCAACTAAGCCTATGAAGCTTTACTGCATATTTGCACAGGCAACGCTAGAATTCACTGTTTGACTTTGATCAGTAATGCTGAGTGGTTTGCTAGAGAAAGTGTGTCAGTGTCCCAGAATCATTATTTTTGTCTATGAATAAAAAAGAATTGTCAGGCTGGGTTTCGATACACATTTTCAGATTCTCTTGAAATTATTTGATTCTGATTCATTTAGGGATATCTCACCCATTTTACAATATGACTATCTTTTGAACTAGTAGTTAAAAGAACCTGCTCATAAAAATCAGACTACACTTTGTGCACTATGTTTTTGATTCATCTGAGTCATTAGTTCATGAATTGGACTACACTTGTTGAGTTTAGTGTTTGTTAGTGTTTGCATGCAGCCTTCAAGGACAATCCAACTGAAGGCCTTTTGATTTGTATTTTTGTATTTTTGACCCGAAACACTTTTGCTAGTTTTAACGATTTGAAAAATGTCCAAAAAAAATCGAATTCTTAGATGCATCGCGATGCGGACGTGGACGATTCTGAATCGATTCACAAATGTCAAAAAATCGATTTTCCCAACAAAAAAAAAAAAGATATATATTTATAATAACGTAATATTGACGGAATGCGAAAGACGGAACTCTGAAGCGCGGAAGTGCAGTGGCCGGACCGTCTGTGGCGTGCACATTACTGAGCGCGCTAAATCCAAATACCCTCCTTGTTAGGTTAAAAGCTGACATGTGGAAATATTTTGGCTTCTGCAGTTGAAGGGGGAAAGGAGCTGGACAAGAGCCACCCTAGTTGTAAGCTTTGTAGAATAAAACAAACGACGGAAACACGACAAATATGAGAAGCCATATGACACGTTTCCAGCCAGAGGAGGAAAAACACTCGGCTGTACCAGTCGTTATAATACTAATTTACTACAAGTATGCTCCTAGTTCAGGCCAGTGGCGTACCCACGAGGGGTCCTGGGTGGGCCTAGGCCCCCTCATTACATGTCCGGCCCCCTCAGATTTCTGATTGCTTAAAAAAAAAAAACTGTGGGAGGCAAAATATTTATTTAGTGATTATGTGAATTACACTGCGCAAACCAAAGTAATACTACCCACCGGATGAAGAAAGGTTGGCTCTCAGTCTCCACAGTACATAAAATATTCATTTTATTTTATTTTATTTTTCGCGTTCGCCTTTATGAGGAAAAAACAATGTTACGGACGTGTTCTCCGTTACGCACGTGAGCGCTCTGAAAGCGGCAAGATGCTTTAAAACCTTCACAGAGACATCAAACAGAAATGACAAAACCTTTCTTTAACCTGAATTTTCTTTTTGTATTAATTGTATCTTAATTTTAATCAGTGTTTCATCAACCAATTGCCTGGATTTAATAAATAAGAAGTAAATATAGCAGATAAGAAACGGAGGCGCCGGCGCGTGAACCGGAGCTCGTCTCATAAATGAACCGAAACTCAGCATATAAGGTAGCCTACTCTCCTCACATGTCTACTTTTAAACAGAACAATTCAAAACGAAAGAAAACAGACTACAGACTGCTCTCTGCTTATGTAATCCTTACGAAATGTGCATTTCTCTCTGGCGCGTTCACTGAAGATCGCGAGTCAGCATCGTCAACTTCATCTTAGCCGACAAAGAAAACACTTGTTTATTAATAAACAATTAAAATATCTCCTTGCTATATTTTACATATTCATAATCATTACTTTTGCCAGTTCTTTGTGACAGCTTTTAGGTGCTTTATTGGCAGCGCCACCCTTACATGTGACACGAGTCGCCACCGCATCACCGCACCCACCAGAATAGGCCTGTATATACAATTCTGTATATATATATATATATATATATATCCAGAATTTTTTGGGGGACCCCCCCCCCAAAGATAAAATTCTGGCTACGCCCCTGGTTCAGGCACACATTTATTTTCTTGTTGGTTCTTTGCTATGTTAATACAATATATTGTACGTTAATTCTTTATGGGTCATTAAACTTTGTACTTTTAAAGCAAAGTATTTATAGTCACACACACACACACACACACACACAAAAGATTCAGATAATCGATTTGTAACATTATAAATGTCTTCACTGTAACTTTTGATCAATTTAATTTATCCTTGATGAATAAAAGTAATGATTTCTTTTTTCTTTCGCCCAAAAAATTTAATAAATTTAATATAATCATATGTTGGTCTAGTGTATTTTCGTTTACTGTTGTGAAATGGAAAATCAATAATCGCTAATCGAGAATCGTTAATAATCGAAAATCGACTGTAATCGAATCGGGACTCCAATAATCGAATCGAATCGGGAAATCAGACAGATTACCCACCCCTAGTTATGCATGAATCTTAATTTTAGAATCAGACATTTTTTTCAGCATAATAAGAGCTTTGGATCAAATGCCAGAGCTACTGACCTCTATAATAAACCATCTCAGGAAAACCACCATGCCATTGAGCCTTCATGTTCCTGTAGCTTTTCACTTGGCACTTTCTCTGTGTTGGAAATTCAAAGTGCTAAAGCAAGAACAGATGCTTCACATTTCACCCGTTCCACAATGTGTCACCATTAGTAATTATAATACATTAAAAAAATCAGCCCTTTTAGACACGTGATAAAATCAATATCGGACCATGTGATGATGTCACCCCCTGCGCCAAGACCCTAATGGCCTTCATTTCGACATATTGCACTACTACAGAGCAAAATGATGTTCATTCGTCTTTGTGTGCATTACATCTTAGTGCTCACAGCCATATATACAATAATCTCAAGCTGCAAATACATCCAGCGGTGTTCTATCCATCCAGGCAGCCATCCTGTCCCAAACGATTGTAGGCGTTGATGAACGGGCCCCTCGAAGGAGAATCACTCTTCTGTTTTTTGTCCTCTTGACTGTTGCAGTTCCACCAGTCTGTGCCATCTATCAACATCATTGAGGTGTGATGGGAGTTTCGTAGATGTCAGTCGCACCATCCGCCGTATCAGGATGACAGTTTATCGGCCCTTCCATCATAACACAGTCAAGAATCCTCATGGAGCAGCACATCAGCTACACCTCAGTATCGGCCCACCCATACGCACGCATATTAAAACAATCCACTGGGACTGTAAATATCATATTGCGTATATGACTGGATGCCTATATTGTATGATGGATAGAGAATACCCAAAACTTTCCTGCAATATATCAGATTAAATCTGGGATTTTTTCCTCTTGTATAGAAAAGGAAGGAAAGTGTATTTTTGATATGGTACTGTTGCAGTATGACAGGGTTTCTATTATTATTAGCTTGTGATTGGTTTATGCATGCATCTCTTTGAGTCTGCTATATGTGTTAGATTTTTTTTGTATTCTAAATATGCATATTTGCCCAGTTTTTTGCCCACTACATACTAATCTTACTAATCATACTAATCTCAAACTAAAACCTGCCAGACTGAACATGTACATAATTGCTAATCTCTCTGTGTTGTATACAAAACATGCTATAAAAAAACAATATCCTAACTGAATTATTGTTTGTTATTAAGAATACAGTATAAAGACACCATAAACCTTATGATGAAAAGTGCATGCATATAAGTGCAATCTCATGTTTATTCTCTAAATTAGATTATTTTGTTATCTTCTTTTTCTCCTTATCAGTTTTAATAAAGATAATGAATGACTTGATGAAAGCTTGTTTTTTTCTTGCTTTCTTATTGAAAAATTATTGACTTACATTTGTTTTTCAATAAAAACATGCTAATGGAGTGGGATCTCACTTATTGGTGCATTCAACCACCAAGCAAAGTACATTAAGAGTCATTAATATTAATGAAACATTAGGGAATTAATCAAATGAACAATATTTTTAAAATAGATACCCATTATGTTGAACTACAGTATATAAAAATATTAATTGGTCTAAAAGCAATTTTTCCATTTACTAAAATCACAACATATGACACTTTTGTGTTTTTAAACAAATATTTTATTATACATTATTAAATATCAACCAATTGTTTATGTATATATGCAAATTACCTCTTGAGCTCCATTATGGATTCATGATGATTAAATAATAAAAATGTGTATGTGTACAAAGACAAACATAGATTGCATAGATTTTCTTAAAGCGCCAACTTTGTTTTTCTTACTTTACAAAATATTAATCAAATAAAACACATTATAAAGACAATTACACATTATAGAGACAATCTACACAAAATTTTAGAAACCATTTCAGATATGGTTATATAAATTGTTGTTGTTTCACTATGGTTGTTGCAATCGTTAAAGACATTGAAAGTGTCTCAAATCCTTCCACAGAAAACAGTGATTATTTGAAATGAATAAGCAACCAAATCAGATCAAACATTAATTATTAAACCACTGACAGTTTCAATATGATTAACCAAAACACTACTACTTAGCTACAGTATATACTGCTATTACAGTATGTATTCTATCAAATTAAATGAAACTTATCCCACTTTTAGGAGGATAGAACATGTAAAAAACAAGAAATCTGTAATGTTGAGAAGAAATACTGCATGTACAAAAATGCACAAAGGAGAAAAAAGCTGACAGAGCTACTGAGGCTCAAAGACGGAACGTTAAATGATGAAGAAGAGATTTCTGTGTGCATTTTAATATCACTTAAAAAGGGCCGAATGGCAGTATATTACATGTAACTAGTTGCTAGAGACTGATTGAACTCACGGGGAAAGATTTTTCATTTCTGAGAGCCAAAGTGTAATATTCTTTACTTCAGCACTTGAAATGAAATGTCAGAGCCTATAGAAATAAGATACACATTTCTGTCTTTCTATCCATTTTCTATTTGACATAATATTGTATTTATTTTTGAAAAATGAATGTGTGATGATTGTCTGCCCAAAGTTTAACCAAATCAGTGATGATTTTGACATAATTTGTGTGATGTGACATTGTCTGACTGGATAAAAAAAAAAAAAGATTCATAAAAAAAGAATTAACAGTCCGGTCCTTAAATTAAGAAGTTGCATTTGATTAAAACAATTAAAGTTACAAATAAATGTCACTGATGGCAAGCATCTGTGAACATAAATAATAATGGTAATAACAATAAATCTAACACTGGTTGGAAGCCCATTGTGAGAGGCTTGCAATATTCTGGATCCTAAAAAATAAATAAATCTGAACATGTTCTGCAACATAGTGTTGGCCCAGATCCGGCCCACATCTGGTACATGTGGAATCCACATGGCCCGGATGTGGGCCGGATCAGGGCCGACACAATGTTAGTTTCTGGGAAAGATATCAATCATATCTGAAATTCAACAGTGCTTCAAAATGTTAGTCCTGACCAGCTCTAGAGTACATACTTATTTGTAAACGTTCACCTAGAGTGTATAACTGCAAGTCTAAAGTTCGCTAACACATGCGGATCTAGTACTGTACATCCTGTAACATTTGTCTGAGAGCGTTTCAGTGGCTTTTCTTCAGTACAAAGCACTCGACTGAAATGAACCATGCAATCTGACTTTCAGATGAATGCCGTGGGAGTCTTGAAGAATGCTGTGCTGAAGGACAAACATCACTTTTGTGGAATGTACATTTGGTCGCCCTTTCAAGTACATGTTTGTAGTTATTGTATATTTAAATAACATAACCAAAGTATCTACAATATAGCACCAATGAGTTGAAAAGATTTACACTCTTTACATTATACAGGTAGCAAATCTACTTACACAAACACTTGAGTACAACATAACAACATGCGCTTTCATACATGTTGTATTGCCAAGTTCTTACCCTGAACTTACAGTGTTATAATGCAAGTACATTGGCATTCAAGAGTTATATAGCTGAATCATCATGCACGTCTGTGATGCTTTTTTTGTGGTATTGTTTGCTGTTTTAAGTGGCAGTGGTGTGAGTGAGTCCATCGCTGAGGCATAAGCTGCACGTTGTGTGTTCGTGACACTTTCTGATAGGCTGGTGAGAGTGATTTGTGTGTGTGTGTTTGTGTGTGTGTGTGTTCAGTCTGAGTCCTCACTGCTGAAGGACAGGAGATGATCTTCCAACGGACTCACAGCTGCATCCTCAGACACGGTTCTGCTGCGGGACGTTGCCAGTCTGATTAAGGGAACAGGAAGGGTAATCTTTAATATTTCTTATGTTTCCTTCTTGTTTTAATATTTTTCTCTTTAAAATCCTAAAAGTTCATTTCAAAGATTAAATTGGATTTCAAAACTAAATTCAAAATTACACCAAAAGATGTGAAAGATGCACATGCAACAATGCTTTTATCAGAGTTCCCACAGTCATCGTAATCCTGGAAATGTCAGGGAATTTAACTTTTCATTTGGGATTTTTTTTTTAGTTGTGCATTCTCCAAAACATTTAATCAGATACACTACTGTTCAAAAGTTTGGGGCCAGTAAGATTTTTTTTATGTTTTTTTAAAGGAATCTCACAAGGCTGCATTTATTTGATAAAAATACAGTAAAAATAGCAATATTGTGAAATATTTTGTATTAAAATATTTTCTATTTTAATATATTTTAAAATATAATATATGTATTCCTGTGATGGCAAAGCTGGATTTTCAGCATCAGTGTCACATGATCCTTCAGAAATCAGTCTAATATGATGATTTGCTGCTCGAGAAATATTTTATATTATCAATGTTGAAAACAGTTCATATTTTTGTGGAATCCCTAATACTTTTTTTCAGGATTCTTTAATGAATAAAAAAGTTCAAAAGAACAGCATTTATTTGAAATAGAAATCTTCTCTAACATTATAAATGACTGTGAGTTTTTTTGAATAATTTTGATCAATTTAATGCATCCTTGCTAAATACAAGTATTCATTTTATTAAAAACTTTTGAACGGTAGCGTAGATGATAATCTTCTGGAAGTAAGATTGTGAGTGAAACAAGTTCTTTTCACTGAATCGTTCAAACCTGATTCATTAGCGAATCAGTCTGAATCAAAACAATCATTAAAAAAAGATTAATCACAAAAGGTCATGAGAATTCAATTAACTGGGAACCCTGTTGTAAGTTGTTGTGTTGAAGTGAAACAGAAGTCTAAGTCTGAAGTGTAATGATATTAGTTTCTCATTGAGGTTTAGTGGTGGTTGATGAAAACCGAGGCATGTCATTACGCGGTACGGTTTCTCTCACCTCACTTACCTGCGTCCATCTCCTCCACCTCCATATTGCTGCATGGCAGGTGAGAGAGAGCATGACACATGCTGACAGTAAGCTATGATTAAACCGTCACATCCTCCCAAGCATGCTACTGTTCAAACTTTGTGGGGATCTAGATCTATTATTTACATTTTCATTGTTTTTTTCTACATGCTCAGTGAAAGGAAAGAGCTGATTTGGATTCGCCTCATCTGAATCACTTAGAAGAATCATGATCCTTTTTGGCCCATTACATTAATTATAATAATGGATTCTACTGGCAAGATGAGTGCTGTTTCTGTCCTGCTACAATGAAGTCATAGTAATGCATTGGCATCACAAGCAGTTTAAAACTTTATGGTGGCTGAGAATGTGGTAAGCAATCATTTAAAGACTTGTAACATGTATCGTCATGTTAAAAATAAATTGATTCAACAAGTTACACAATCCCTATGCACAATAATGCTTGTAACTCACTAAGCGATGAAATCATTGGATGTTTGTGATTTTAAATAAGGATACTGATCCTTATTGTCATAAGGATATTGATCTATTTTTTATTGATCAATATCCTTGATATGTATGCAACCTGCTGGGCTTTATTTTATTTTGTATAAAATATCATGTAAATATATATTATTTTTAGACAGTATATTAAATATACAATATTTAATATGAACATCTGTTCATTAAGTCTTCTGCTTGCTCCATACACTCTTAAAAATAAAGGTTCCAAAATAGGGGTCATAGAAGAAACATTTTGGTTCCCAAAAAACCTTTAGTGAATCGTTCTAAAAAGAACCACTTTTTGAACATATTAATAATCTAAAGAACCTTTTCCACTATAAATAAACTTTTGTGGAACAAAATGGTTCTTTATGGAGTCAATGATGCAGATAAAGAACCATTACATTAAATTTAACAGAATGATTATTTATCTTGCACAAACCTTTCTCAAAGTTAATAAAAAAAATGATTTTTGAACTGACACTAGGTGGAATGAGCGGCCAAATCATCTAAAAAAATTGCTATTTTTAGAACGATTCACTAAAAGGTTTTTTGGGAACCAAAAAGGTTCTTCTATGACCCCTATTTTGGAACCTTTATTTTTAAGAGTGTATATACTGAAAGTATTTTCAGTTCCCTGTGTTTCCTCTGTTTTCATTGGGGCCGTTTACACAACACTGTTTTCAACTAAAAAAAAAAACGTTTTGGATGTTCATTTACATGACAACGGCGTTTTGGGGGCCTGGAAACTCAAACTTTTGAAATAGGGTTTCAAAGTGCTCGTTTTTGAAAACGCTACTGTTATTGTCTCTGTGAAAACAACAAAAACACTGTTTCATTACCGTTTTAGTCGTTTGCGTGAATTCTTGTGAACAGGAATCGTTTTGACAACGTTGTTGTCTGTATGTGAAAAAGTTTTTAGTACATTGTTGTTGTTGTTGTTGTGTAAACATACCCATAGTTACTGATTTGGTTTTCTTTGCTTTGTTAATTATGTTCACCTGTGTCTGGTTTGGTTCCTCATTCAACCTTGTGTGCATATATAGCCCTCAGTTTCAGTTGTGTTTAGTCTGTTCTAGTTGTGTTAATGTGTGGTTTCTGTTTCTCCAGCGGTTCCCTGTTATCCTGAGTATTTTGATTCTTTTATTAAAGTTCTACTGCTGCAACTATTTACACAACTTCAAAGAACAGATTCTTTATTTGTTTTTGTGTTCCCCAAACCACACCTGCTGTACCACTGGCTATCTGCTAATCTGCATAATAAGAACAAATTCATTGTTTGGTACTTCAGTTTATAAGTTTACCAGCTTTAACTGTACACAGAAATGCTGCTAAACGTGAATAACTCCAAACTATCATTGCATTCATTTCCAGGGCTTTGTTTGAATTGATATTAATAACCGTGTAAGAAGAGACACTCAGAATAAAATGATTCAGCATGTCTGTTAATCGGAACCAGAGCTGCGATGTTTCAGTGCTCCTACTGTGTGCTGGATCTCACACCATATCCACTTTATGAGACATAATGTCACACCTGAGGGAGCGCGAACACATTAGCTGATTGTATGAGGCAGAATATTTGAAAAATAGTTCCACATCAACATTACAGATGGCTTTGAAGCTACCACACATGGACAAATGCTACAAAACTCACATTTTTATTTCAAGGTGGCTAAAATCTTGACTGAATTTGAGTGTATCTCAGGGGAAATTATCTCTTTTTTCAAATTCTGTTTTCAGACATTTGCTAAGCTGCACTGCAGTCAAAATGCTGCAATATACACTGTTCAGATGTTTGGGGTCAGTAAGATTTTTCAATAAACTTGTATTCAGCAATGATTCATTAAATTGGTCAAAATTGACCATAAAAACATTTATATTGTTACAAAAGATTTCTTTTTCAACTAAATACTGCTCTTTTTAACTTTCTAAGAATCACAGATTCAACAAAAATTAAGCAGCACATTTTTTTTCAACATTAAAAATAATAAATAGTAATGTTTCTTGAGCATCAAATCAGCATATTATAATTATTTTTGAAGGATCATGTGACACTGATGACTGGAGTAATGATGCTGAAAATTTAGCTTTGCCATCACATTTGAAAGTATATTAAACTATACTGTTTTGACTGTATTTCTGGTCAAATAAACGTCTTTCAAAAACATTAAAATAATCTCACAGACACCAAACTTTTGAACGGTACTGTTTTTTTTTAACCAAAGTCAGTTCTTTTCTTTTAGTGAATATGTATAAGAGTATTCTGAAGGGTAAGTTATTATCAATTAGCATTAAACCTCCAATAAACACTATCCTGAATTAACAACCTCTGATTTCACAGACAGTTTTCTATGTGTGATTAAAAGTGAGTAGAAGGGAAGAAGCTTACCTTGAAAATGCATCATCGAGGCCATCTTCCGCATCCTGAGAATGAGAGAACATGCAATAACCATGTAAGCAAACATCACAGATCACAACTGTATCATACCTGCAGAACGAGAGTAACTTGAACAACATCAGCAGCAGCAAGCTCTAAAGACTTAATCTACTGTCTCTTCTGTGACAGTCATTATCTGAGACCAGCAGACTGAAGATTCTAATTGGGTTTCAGAACCGCCTGAACAGTGAATGGAATACAATCACATCTGAAAAAAAGAGTCATCAACAACGGTACGTTTGAACATGGTGTGCAGACAGAGAGCTTGACAGATCCAAAATGGGTAGCTCTCCGCCTAGTGGTCATACGTTTAATCAATAAATACGGCATTAATTTAAGCAGAGAATGGCACTTAGTGGTGACTATGTCCTTTACCAACAGGACAGGCCATGCTGACTGACAATATAATGGCAATTAGCCAGTGGCAATAGTAATTACCTTTTTTGGCATGGTGCCAAAACAACTGACCTTCATTTGGAGCGGATACTCTGCATAATAGTGGAACTCTTTCAGAAAATTAATTAAAGTGAGGATTCAGATGACCAGGCAGCCAAAAAGACAAAGATAGATTTAAGGTTATCAGAAAGGATTGCCTGGTATTTCAGCCATATTTAATCACATAATATGGAAACGATTCAAAATAGACTCCTGAAAAGGCACTATATCCTCTGAAGGGATATTTATGTGTGAAATTAGCTCTGAATGAAATAACACTCTGAATATAGAGATTCCGTTCATTTGCTGAACCCAAACAATTGCCCAAATATACATTACTATTTAAAGGTTTGGGCACAGCATTTTAGAATGATTCAAATCAGCATATTGGAATGATTTCTGAAGATTCAAGTGACCCTGAAGACTTGAGTAATGATGCTGAACATTTATTTAAAATCACAGTAAGGGTAAAATCTTTCCGTGGCAGGGGCAGCTGCCACCGGCGCCTGTCACTCGACCTGTCACCGCTATATGCGCCTGTCACTCGACCTGTCACCGCTATATGCGCCTGTCACTCGACCTGTCACCGCTATATGCGCCTGTCACTCGACCTGTCACCGCTATATGCGCCTGTCACTCGACCTGTCACCGCTATATGCGCCTGTTACTCGACCCGTCACGGCTATATGCGCCTGTTACTCGACCCGTCACGGCTATATGCGCCTGTCACTCGACCTGTCACCGCTATATGCGCCTGTCACTCGACCTGTCACCGCTATATGCGCCTGTCACTCGACCTGTCACCGCTATATGCGCCTGTCACTCGACCTGTCACCGCTATATGCGCCTGTCACTCGACCTGTCACCGCTATATGCGCCTGTTACTCGACCCGTCACGGCTATATGCGCCTGTCCCGCGACCCGTAACGGCTATATGCGCCTGTCCCGCGCCCCGTCACGGCTATAAGCGACTGTACCGCGACCTGTCACGGGTATATGCGGCTGTCCCACGACCTGTCACGGGTAGGCTATAGCCTACTCACCTGTCCCGCGACCCTTTCACGGGTATATGCGGCTGTCCCGCGACCTGTCACCGCTATATGCGCCTGTCACTCGACCTGTCACCGCTATATGCGCCTGTCACTCGACCTGTCACCGCTATATGCGCCTGTCACTCGACCTGTCACCGCTATATGCGCCTGTCACTCGACCTGTCACCGCTATATGCGCCTGTCACTCGACCTGTCACCGGTATATGCGCCTGTCACTCGACTCGTCACCGCTATATGCGCCTGTTACTCGACCCGTCACGGCTATATGCGCCTGTCCCGCGCCCCGTCACGGCTATAAGCGACTGTACCGCGACCTGTCACGGGTATATGCGGCTGTCCCGCGACCTGTCACGGGTAGGCTATAGCCTACTCGCCTGTCCCGCGACCCTTTCACGGGTATATGCGGCTGCCCCGCGACCTGTCACCGCTATATGCGTCTGTCACTCGTCCTGTCACCGCTATATGCGTCTATCACTCGACCTGTCACCGCTATATGCGTCTGTCACTCGTCCTGTCACCGCTATATGCGTCTATCACTCGACCTGTCACGGCTATATGCGTCTATCACTCGACCTCTCACCGCTATATGCGTCTGTCACTCGACCTGTCACCGCTATATGCGTCTATCACTCGACCTGTCACGGCTATATGCGTCTATCACTCGACCTGTCACGGCTATATGCGTCTGTCACTCGACCTGTCACCGCTATATGCGTCTGTCACTCGACCTGTCACCGCAATATGCGTCTGTCACTCGACCTGTCACGGGTGTATGCGGCTGTCCCGCGACCTGTCACGGCTTTACTCGCCTGTCACTCGACCTGTCACGGATTTATTCCCCCGCCCGCGTGCGATTACCCATATATCAAAATAGATTCTATGATGGAATCTTATGAGGGCGCCGGCGCCTACTCTAGCCTGTTAGTCCTCTAAAATGTATATAACTTTTTTATATTTAACCTAACTTTTATAGCATTTATATAACTTAGGCTATATAAATTCGATTTTATTTTTACCATCGCTTTGGCGCCCCCATGGTGCGGCGCATATAGGCAGGCGCGCTGGAAGCTGTTTCATGAGGGGGGCTGAGGGTTGGAAAATATGTGACGTCATTATGTTATGGCTGACGACAAGACATGACATTTCTCTGTACTGTGTTGTAGCATTAAAGAAAACATTTAGTTTATGTATGTTTAAATATTATAGGCTAATGTTATTTTTTTATTTAATCAATGTTGATTATGAAAGTGAGCATGCAGCGTGAGAAAGATATGATAGCCTACATGAGATCATGAGATACCCAAAATGTCTGGAAACATGTCACATGCAGTGGGTAATACATAATTTTTACCTTCACTAAGTCTTTTTTTTGTTTGTAGAAAGACTCTTTTTAAAAGATTTTTGTGTAGTATAAATTGTATCTTAATTTTGATCAATGTTTTATCAACCAATTGCCTGTATTTAATAAATAAGAAGCAAATATATAGCAGACAATGTAAGGCGCCGGCGATCACTTGCATTGCACGTGACCTGGAGGGCGCCGAAACTCAGCTTGTGCCTCACAG
Source organism: Meda fulgida (assembly GCA_030578275.1). NCBI lineage: Eukaryota > Metazoa > Chordata > Actinopteri > Cypriniformes > Leuciscidae > Meda > Meda fulgida. Next base: position 19,685,691 of record CM060635.1, on the reverse strand, counting down.
ATTTGAGAAATATAGGGTATCTATTAGCTTGAAATGTCTACTTTTAAACAAAACTATTCAAAACGAAAAGAAATAGGCTACTCTCTGATTATGTAGGCCTAATCAAATGTGCATTTCTCTCTGGCGTTCATGGCGAGTCCGCATAACTTCATCTTTGCAGCGACACAGAAAACACCTGTTTATTAATAAACAATTAAATGTCTCCTTGCTATTTTTGACACATTAATAATCATTACTTTCGCCGGTTCTTTGTGGCAAGCTTTATGAGCGCGGCAATATTAGGCTACGTAACGCTCATCCTGTATAGCCTATTTAAGTAATTAAATCAATATAAAGGGGCGATGTGTCCACAGTGGCTAAAATGAACAACTACTAGTCGACTAGCGAAAAAACTTTAGTCATTGACATGTCACTGCCGTGACGAGTCGCAGGACAGCCGCGTATAGCCGTGACGGGTCGCGGGACAGAACAGCATATCCTTGACAGGTCGAGTGACAGGCGCATATACCCGTGGCAGGTCGAGTGACAGGCGCAAGCCGTGACGGGTCGCGGGACAGCCGTATAGCCGTGACGGGTCGCGGGACTGGCGCGTATAGCCGTGACGGGTCGAGTGACAGGCGCATATAGCCGTGACGGGTCGCGGGACAGGCGCATATAGCCGTGAAGGGTCGCGGGACTGGCGCGTATAGCCATGACGGGTCGAGTGACAGGCCGTGACGGGTCGCGGGACAGGCGCATATAGCCGTGACGGGTCGCGGGACTGGCGCGTATAGCCGTGACGGGTCGAGTGACAGGCGCATATAGCGGTGACAGGTCGAGTGACAGGCGCATATAGCGGTGACAGGTCGAGTGACAGGCGCATATAACGTTAGCCGTGACGGGTCGAGTGACAGGCCGTGACGGGTCGAGTGACAGGCGCATATAGCCGTGACGGGTCGAGTGACAGGCGCATATAGCGGTGACAGGTCGAGTCACAGGCGCATATAACGTTAGCCGTGACGGGTCGAGTGACAGGCGCATATAGCCGTGACGGGTCGAGTGACAGGCGCATATAACGTTAGCCGTGACGGGTCGAGTGACAGGCGCATATAGCCGTGACGGGTCGCGGGACAGGCGCATATAGCCGTGACGGGTCGCGGGACTGGCGCGTATAGCCATGACGGGTCGAGTGACAGGCCGTGACGGGTCGCGGGACAGGCGCATATAGCCGTGACGGGTCGCGGGACTGGCGCGTATAGCCATGACGGGTCGAGTGACAGGCGCATATAGCCGTGACGGGTCGCGGGACAGGCGCATATAGCCGTGACGGGTCGCGGGACTGGCGCGTATAGCCATGACGGGTCGAGTGACAGGCCGTGACGGGTCGCGGGACAGGCGCATATAGCCGTGACGGGTCGCGGGACTGGCGCGTATAGCCATGACGGGTCGAGTGACAGGCCGTGACGGGTCGCGGGACAGGCGCATATAGCCGTGACGGGTCGAGTGACAGGCGCATATAACGTTAGCCGTGACGGGTCGAGTGACAGGCGCATATAGCCGTGACGGGTCGCGGGACAGGCGCATATAGCCGTGACGGGTCGCGGGACTGGCGCGTATAGCCATGACGGGTCGAGTGACAGGCCGTGACGGGTCGCGGGACTGGCGCGTATAGCCGTTACGGGTCGAGTGACAGGCGCATATAGCGCTGACAGGTCGAGTGACAGGCGCATATAGCGGTGACAGGTCGAGTGACAGACGCATATAGCGGTGACAGGTCGAGTGACAGGCGCATATAGCGGTGACAGGTCAAGTGACAGGCGCATATAGCGGTGACAGGTCGAGTGACAGGCGCATATAGCGGTGACAGGTCGAGTGACAGGCGCATATAGCGGTGACAGGTCGAGTGACAGGCGCATATAGCGGTGACAGGTCGAGTGACAGACGCATATAGCGGTGACAGGTCGAGTGACAGGCGCATATAGCGGTGACAGGTCGAGTGACAGACGCATATAGCGGTGACAGGTCGAGTGACAGACGCATATAGCGGTGACAGGTCGAGTGACAGGCGCATATAGCGGTGACAGGTCGAGTGACAGGCGCCGGTGGCAGCTGCCCCTGCCACAGAAAGATTTTACTCCCTCTCTAAAATCATTACATTGAAAAATGTAGATACTTCTTTCAAAAACATTAAAAAGTCCTACAGACCCCCCAAACTTTTGAATGGTAGTGGTTGACAAAAAAGGCTAATGACATCATACCCAGGAGTCATGTTTGATTGGCCGTCTCCTGGTGTTGCTGCGTGGAGATGGTGAAAGGAAGGAAGGGAAGACGGGCTTCCTCAGTTTGTGCTCCATCAGAGCCCGAGTTTTTTCCTCCTCTGACACAAGCAAGCAAAGAACGAAAATAAAGGGTATTCCCATGAATTTAACAAAATGAAGACAAACATCAAGCAAACCATTGTGTTTAAACTATTAAATGTACCTGAAACACGGTTTGGTTCAGACTCAGGCTGAGATTCAGGGTCTGAACAGGAGTAGCATGTACGAACTTTCTTGCTTTTGTCTGCAATGAAAAAATGAAGACAGGGATATTTGTGTTCTTTTCAATGGAATATGTGCCATGTATAGCTTATATAAACAAACGTGGCACAAAACCCTCACCTTCCTGTGCGATTTCCCACATATCTAGAGCTACTTTAAAAGCTTGCGCAACTGTCAGAGTCACAGCCTGAGCCTGTGAAAACATGAACGCACAAAATCAGAGGGTTTCTGAAGAATTATGCTCTTGTCCACTAGATGGCGCTAGATACATACTATAGAGACGGGGCAAGAGAAAAGGCTGTGCTTACACAATATCCTGTTTGTCAATTACAATCACATAAAAACTGTAGCGAAAAAATAGGTAATGATTGATAAGGAAACATAACGTGGTGAAGAAGGATTGCAATAATATGGAAAATGGAAATAAATTGCAAAATGGAAAACGTTTAACAAACAATGTGCATATTCCTGGGAATCTGTTAACTGTGCTTCCAAATATGTTCATGATGTGCATCTGAACACACTTACTATTTTCTTTTTTTGGCAGAGGAAGGCATGGCACTCCAGAGTTTCATTGAACTGGCTTTGGGAGACGTAGGCAAAGACCTTATCCTGAGTTTTGTCTGTTGTGCAGTAAGATATTCTGCAGAGGTGAGAAATAAAAGCTTAAATTCACTGTGGACTGTATTTGTTCAAAAGACTCATATAATTAACTAACATTTCCAGGAATGAATCATCTACAGGCAGAGACTTGGTTATGACTCATTTTTCTTACCTTTCAGAAAATCATCAGCTCTATTTTACAGAGACAATGCAACAAGCTGTTTGACGTTTCAATGATAATGACACTCTTCTTTAATTTATTGAGTCATTTCTAACCAATTAGAGACCAATTCTAGGCCAATTAAAGTATGGTCATTTAAAGTCTGCAAACCAACTCAGATGATTCCTGTTGAGAACAGATTTGTATTTTTTTTTTAAAGAGTTCAGAAAATTCATGAAAAACCTATTTAGAGCCAAAACAGAAGTGAGATGGTAAAGTCTATGGTTGAACTGCACTAAGATATCTGCGCTTAAATTAATAGTGCACCCAAAAAAATTCTGATTGTCATCATCGTTCCAAACTAATTATTTTCTGTGGACAAAAGAAGATATTTTGAAGAATATTTACACTGCTCTCTTCCATTCAATTAAGTGTTTCTGTAGCCTAAACAGTAGAGCATGGATTCAGTTCCTAGGGAATGCAAAAACTGAAGAAGAAAAAAATTATTTTCATAAAAGCATCTGCAAAATGCAGAGGTGGAAAGTAACGAATTACATTTACCCGCGTTACTGTAATTGAGTCGTTTTTTGTGTAGGCTACTTCTACTTTTTTAAGTAGTTTTTAAAATCTGTCATTTTACTTTTACTTAAGTATGTTTTGTTTGACGTATTGTAATTCGCTACATTTTAAATCATATCCATTACTAAGAAAAAAAATAATATAATTTTTTTTTTAAAATACTTTGGGTGAAAACATCGCGCTCCGGAAACTACAGCATTGATTGATTGAAGGGCGGGAAAACAGACGAGCTAAAATCACAAAACTATATGGAGAAGGTGACAGACAAGACACAGTGATGCAGACCCAGCTGAACGCGAAAAGCTGTCAAATTCTTCACACACGCACACACACACACACACACACACACACACACACACACACACACACACACACACACACACACACACACACACACACACACACACACACACACACACACACACACACACACACACACGACACGTGAAGCCCTGGCCAGTATGGGAATACTTTGGATATAGAAAAAATGGAATTTACAGTAGCCTAGCCTATAATATGTCACGTAAAACAGGCAAACTGGCAGATGGATGGATGGATGAATAAATCGAAAATAAAGCTGTAGCCTACAATAAATCAAATCGCGACATGGTCTGTGAATATTAAAGCACATAGACTGCTATGGAAATATATAATCTGCTTTTTCTGCGTGTCTCTGTCTGAATGAGCTGTGCTGTTTTGTCTACTTAGGCTACTACAAAGTAGCCTATGCTTGACGCTCGTGGTGTTTTCAGCGTCTCACAAACAATACCAGGACAACAAACAAGAATATTTCTAGAGCTGCTGAGAGAACGCCTAATGAGAATTTTCATCATTTCATTTGAGAAAAACCATTGTCAAATACACTCTGAAACAGCTACTTCACAACCCGTCAAATAAAAGTTCGGTTTAACTAGAAGAAATTATGACAAATATATTACTATTGAAATATACTACTACAATAGAATACTTCTCATAATAATATTAACAACAACAAAAACAACAACAACAACAATAATAATAATAATACAATTTATTTAAACATTATTTAAGGAATATATATTGTTTGTCCATGGTTTAATTGAGTAGCCTAAATCTGTTTTGCAGCACTTTGCCAAAAAATAAAAGGATACAACGTTTGCTATACTTTTATTTGATTACCACCGTTTTTGATCATATATTTGTATTAAATCATAAAAAGAAAAAAATCTGAATAAAAAACATTTCATAAAACTCAATTATTTTGAAACATTTTAAGTTATTAATGATAAAAAATAAGTTGTTAATCTAATTCATAACCAATTATTCAAATTAGTTGATTATGTTTTATGTAGGCTATGTTTTATTGAACAAATGTTTCATTTATTTAACTGTCATTTTAACTGATGATAATAACCATATATTAATAATACAGTTTATATATTTAATAATTGTTTAATTCCATAAACCGTGATATCCCCCACCCCACCCCCACTGTTAAACAAGTAACTCAGTAACTATTTCTCTGAGCACATTTTAAATAAGCTCCTTTTTAGTTTTACTTGAGTAGATTTTTAGACCGGTACTTTTACTTGTACTTTTTTTTTTTTAAGTAATAGTACTTTTACTTGAGTAGAATATTTTATTACTCTTTCCACCTCTAAAACGCATAAATGTAAATTAAAGTGCATAGGCACTATAGCTGCCAAGCTTCAAAAAGCAATTAAAAATATCGTTAAAAATAGTTTGCTTGTGCACTATTTTCCAAATCGTCTAAAGCCATTTTTCAATCCTTTGTTTAAAGAATAAACTGATGTTTAAGATGTAATAATTTAGCTTGATAGCCATGGTCACCATTCACATTCAGGAACAATGGAAAAGACCATCTTCAACATTCTGTACTTTATGTTCCACAGAAAAAAAGAACCTGAAAGGACATTTTCATTTTATTTCTTCTTTTTTTGTCATTTGAGGAAAAGGACCTGAATTTAGAGCACCAAACCAAAAGAGCTTGTGTGAAATAATGAGATACATTAGGGAAGACAGAGCTCTGATCTCACTTCATCTACAATTTTTAGTGCACTACTTCTGATGCACGACCTAAATAGAAATGCCCAAGACTCTCTATTCCCTTTCTCCCTCCCCTTTCTCTCTCTGAACATGGGGGGTGTGGTGAATTATCATTTATTCCAGTCTGTGGTGCATTGCACAACTTCATTATTGAAGAGTGTGATGTTGAGAGGGAAGGAAATAGTAAATGGCTTGAATTTAGCTTATTTGTATAGCTCCTTTTGAATTAAGGGAGGAAATTTGATCATAAACAACCTCAGCTATGCTGAAATGAACCTTTCAATCTTTGCTTTTGCGGTACCCAAATTGAACATTTTTGAAAGTACTGTAGCTCAATGCATGAAATTGAATGCATTACAAAACAAACACGTATTTATGTTTTATACAACATAAGTTTCAGTCCTCGAATTTGTTTGGCTGAGCGGCAGCCGCATTATAGATGATATAGTATGTATACAGTTCAACAACAGTGTTTGTATCACTCCACTTGTCTGTGAGTTCTACAGGTAGGGATTTTTCAATTACTCTTTCTGCAATGTTATGCAACTATGGTGACAAGTGATATTTATTAGTGAGTCACTGAATCATTCACTCAACCGATTAAATCAAAATCACTGAATCATTTTGAAATGTAACACCACTCTTGTGTGCCGCTGGAAGATGCGCAATTTAGCAATATTTGAATTTGCTGTGTGACTATTTTCTGTTTTTTCATCTTCTGTTTTTTTTTTTTTGGTTGGCTGAGCTAAAAACGAAGTAAATGTCTGAAATGAAAGGTACTCAATACTATCAATATTGCCTTTTTTATCAGATCCTACTGTACTGTAAAAGAATGGGAAAAGGCAGCACAAAGAAACTGAATTCAGGCCAAGTGAAAAGCAGAGATGAAGTAAAATGGCAATGCACAAAATGAGTTTGACCTTAACATGAATGCTTAGGCAAGGAAGAGACACACGCTTGTTAAATTTCAACAAATACATATAGAGCCTCAGTCAGGCCACGTACATTGTAAATAGACAAAAATAAAATAGGAGCCTTCACATAAGCAACTCAAGGGTAACAAACATGACCTTGTGGCCCTGACAAGCATAAGAGCCTATTATAGCTTTGGCAGTGGCACAGATTTCTCCCTCAGTGATGCCCTACTGGCTCCCTTCTCTTGCCGAACACATTACAGTGGAATATGACATTCCCAGAATTGGGGGGGGGGGTTAGTGGGGGTTAGGGGCGGGGGGTTGGGGCAAAGTATTGTTTAATCTTTTCATGAACCCCCATACAGTTAATGCGGGACCGTAGTGAATCTCATTACACAAATCACTGTGCAAGATTTGTGGCTTAGGAAAATAAAGTCTTGCACACAAATATAGATGTTTTCTTTTAAAGAGACAAGCTGTCAGTAGTGGCAGTAGTGAAAGTGATATTTATTTGCATAAAAAGGCACATAAAAATCATTGACAGAAATGAAAAAAAAAATGAAATAAAGACCCAGAATGCCCTTCAAACCTTTACAATTTCTGATTTAATAAAAATGACAGCTCCTGCTGAGCCTAGACAAATAACAACATCTCCTATTTTTCACTAAAAATAGAACGGCTGCGTTTTTTCATCATTATTTGTATATTCAGCTGTGGAGGGGGGGGGGGGGGTCATCAAAGGAGTGAATAAAGATGAGGAAAAGTATTCATATCATCAGCCTTATGTTTCCTTCTTTTAAAACCCCCACCACTTCATTCAAGATGCTCTCGTTTATTTTGCTGTCAGTGAAAATGCAGAGAATACCCATGATTCTCCCTCCAAATGGTTGTCCAAGACCCCCTCAGGGTCTGGGTTGAAATAGCATTTATTATAGCATCCCGACTGAACTGTGATTTTGTGATCCCCTGGTTCTTGTGTTTATTCTCCAGCCTCCTTTGAAAGTCAAACTGAGGCTTATCAGTCTGGCTACATTCTGCTGTATAAGACCCATCGCTCCTGGGTGTTTTCTCTATTCTGGGGTGTGCTTTACCTGGATCAGGCTAATAATACAGACATAAGAAAATAAGATGAAACTCTGTGCGGTGGAGAGCAGTCTGTCCTCTACGTGAGCTCACAGAATTCCTTGTCTAACACAGGAATCCATATGCCATCACACTAAATAGCCAGAAGCCCACAGAGCATCTCTGAAGGGAGCGGTGCAGGACAGTGCCACGGATGGAGGAGTTCCAGGTACAAGGACCGAGTGTTTTGTGCCAGACCTGATGCTCTGCTGCTAAAATTAATTAGTAATTTGGTTTTCAATACCATTTAAAATATATAGATATGAAACAACCTACATTTATGTTGAGAGTATTCAGTATAAAAAAAGTAAGAAAAAAGTAATATCGTATGCAAATTAGCTTATCAAAAAAATGTATTTTACTTTAATTACATTTTAAATTTTACATTATTTTATTATAAATACTAGAGAGAATGTACAGTATCTTGAATTAAAGGGATAGTTCACTGCAAAATGAAAATTCTGTCATAATTTACTTACCATCAAGTTGTTCCAAACCTGTATGAATTTCTTTCTTCAGCTGAACACAAAATAAGGTATTTGGAAAAATGTCAGTGGCCAAACAGTGATGGACCCCATTGACTTCCATTATAGTATGGAAAAAAATACTATGAAAGTCAATGGGGTCCATCAACTCATTCTTCAAAAAAAAATGTTCAAATTCAAAAACTATCCCTTAATTATTTTTCTTATTTTAATGTTGGTTTGTCCTGTTTTAAGTGTAAACATAATAAAGAATTAAATAACATAAAAGTAAACATAAATAACGCTTAGAAAATAATATACAATTTTAAAAACATGTATGCAATTTTGCATCTCAAATAAATTTAGGCCGCTTTACTTTAGCATTTTAATGTTACTGGAATACAAGAAAAAAGTGGTTCTAAAAATTGTAAAAGGGACAGGGATAGAGTGTGCGTGGTTTATGAACTGTATGAGAGAAAATGCGAAAGAGAGAAAGGAGGGATAGAGAAAAGAATGAGACAGTAGGAAGGATCTGGGATAAGTTTTCTTTTTTTTTTTAGGGGAGAGGATTAAAGAGATGCGTGACTCCCGTGACTGTGTTTCTGCTGTAGCTGATAAGGGGGATCAGCATGGGCGCTCCTCTCTGCGCTCTAAAGCACCCCTCATGCCCACTGAACAAAGCACCCTCCTCTAACTGAGGGCTAATTTATGAATACCGCATGTCACCTCTTGCATCAATATTTGTTTGACAGTCAAATGTTAATGATTCACTGGTTAGTGATCTCACTGCGCAGTGTTCATGTTGTTCTACAGACCTTGACTGACTAAAAATCTTTAAACAACTGATTTGGAGGGAGTGAAGTTTGCCATAATTGACTCAATGGCTTTTAAAAATAAGATATGCTTTGTCAGCTTCATGTGGTTTGAATCAACTGGGTTTGACAAAACTATTATTTAATACGTCATAAATACAATGCAAAAAACACTGTTCAAAAGTTTGGGGTCAGCAAGATTTTGTACAATATTTTTATTTAGCAATTAAATTGATCAAAGTGACAAAAACCTTTAGGCTACATTCGTAGAAAAATGTATATTTCAAATAAATATTTCTATTTAAGCATTTATTGAAATTAGTTAAAATTATTATAATGTTGAGATTAACATGAACAAAAATGAATAAATGCTGTAAAAGTATTGTTCATTGTTATTTCGTGTTAACTAATGTAGTTAACGAATGTTAACCAATGAAACCGTATTGTAAATTGTTACCAATAAATTCAGCCTTAGTGAGAAAAAAATCTTCTTTCAAAAACATTTTTAAAAAAAAAACTTAAAGACCCCGAACACCTGAATGGGAGTGTAGCTCATTTCCCCTTGTTTTTGGTGTGGTTTTATACCTGTAAATGGAAACGTCCTCAATGAGGTCATTGGTCTCTGTGTCTGACATGATGATTCCCTTGGGTGAGACAGTGAGGGTCACTTTCCGAAACTTCTTTGCACTGGCCCGAGCCTGCATGTGATTGACAAAGATAAACAATTTGTGTGAACCCTGGTCAAACATCTTTGTCATAGTCAACTTTGAAATGTCACTCATAACTCACTGACCATGAACAATAACCAGAAAAGGTCAGAGAAATCTGTGTGGACTATTAAATCCAAGTCCATGGGTACAATGGGCTGAAAAGAGATGACGCTTAATATACAATTTTTCTTCTGCCTTGTTTAAGTGGTATTGCTGTGAAGCCGGCATATGAAGACACTGGTACATCAATGCAGTGTGCTGGCAGATAAAAAGGCCAACGTGGCTGAGGACGAGGGGAAATTATGGTTGAAATGCAGAAGAGGAGGGGGGGAGAGAGAGAGAGAGAGAGAGAGAGAGAGAGAGAGAGAGAGAGAGAGAGAGAGAGAGAGAGAGAGAGAGAGAGAGAGAGAGAGAGAGAGAGAGAGAGAGAGAGAGAGAGAGAGAGAGAAAGAGAGAGAGAGAGAGAGAGAGAGAGAGAGAGAGAGAGAGAGAGAGAGAGAGAGAGAGAGAGAGAGAGAGAGAGAAAGAGAGAAAGAGAGAGAGAGAGAGAGAGAGAGAGAGAGAGAGAGAGAGAGAGAGAGAGAGAGAGAGAGAGAGAGAGAGAGGGGGGACTCGTCAAGGACAAAATTAAATCAGGCACAGCATATCTGGAGGGTCTTTCTCCCTTCCCAGGAGACAGTAAATACTGATTTAAAACACAAATGAAACTCATCTCAAGTGTTCACAGACAGTCTTGACAATTAGTTTGGAGAGAAGGTTGTCTCGTTCTGATTCGATTGTGCTGTCAAAGGAAGAATAATCTCTTTTTCATTTGCTTTCTAAAGAGCAAGGAACTATATTGTGTATTTTAATAGAAAACAGACTGTACTGAAAGACTGACTCTTTTGTTCAGTACAAAATGTTATCACCAAAACGTAAATGCTATAAAGGTCTTTGTGAGGCCCTAAACCATTGATCACAAAAGCTTTGGTTTCTGTTTTGATCTGTTAATCAGTTTGATACTAATGAGAAGCATCAATCAATTCTTTACAAAGTTCTTCTTGCGTCTTCAAGTAGCTCATTATTATTAATATATAATAATTATACTTATCATATATTATTACTATTATGTGACAACATATACATTTTATACCACTACAAATTGGCAAAGGCATAAAAATGATTTGAGTAAGATTTTGTCCTCAAGTCCCTTGACCCCCTTTTCCTCTGATGACTGACCGTGGTTACAATCCTCCTGATGGCAGCCGCTGCCATGTCTTCTCCTTTAGGTTGGCCGACCAGAGTCATGCCCAGATACTTCACATTGAACACCATCCCTTCCAGGAGTGTTTCCTTGGTGTCCGTCCAGTTCTCTGGGAGCTCTAAAACACAAAATAAAACATTTTCCTTTATGAGTGAACTTCCCCTTTAAGAAACAAACAATGTTCAAGGCTTCAAATATCAAAGGCTCAAAACAAACTGCCTGAAATGTGAATGTGGATTTATTGATTAACACCGCAGGATATCACAGGAAAGATGCCTTTAAGCCATTACGGAATAATTACTTTTTTTAATGCAATAAATAATGTTTGTCAATAATGTCCATTGAACATAGATGGTAGGTTTTACACCTTTCCATTAGGAGAAGTTGGGCTCATTCCCATGTAAGGAGAAGTGTGCCACACACTGAGCTTTAAATAGCTTTCCGGTCCCATTTGAATCCAATACGAAGCCCTGTAGGAGTGTAGAGCTGGATCGAAAGATATGCAGAATGAACCTGGACATCCACTGTGCTGCTAGTGCAATTCTGAAGCAAAAATCTATATAAAGCGAGCACTGAAGTGATGGACCTTAAGCAATTGTTAGCCATATCAGTGTGAGTTATTGATTATTATGCTTTCAAAATGACAAACATTCTTTATTATTTTATTTCATATAAATGTATTATGGCAGGAAAAAAACATCAGAACTGCAGGAATAGAGCATTGAAAATAGTGCCTCCTTGATAATTTATATTTATCGTGACAGGTAAGCCAAAGTTTCAGACAGCAGTAAACTCTTTAAAAAGTTCTTCTTATGACCTGCTGTAGCTCATTAGAAAACAAAATTTAAATATATATATACACATACATATACACATATTACATTAGTCCTAATAATGTGTACATTTAACAACAAGGGCTGATAAGCTATTACAATTTTTAATCGAATTATTACATAAAATGCTGATTAATGAATTAATCAAAAATTAATTGCACATTCAATTTGGCTGAAAAATGACCCACCAAAAGATCATTTAAAGTCATTATTGTGTTAAATGAGAAAAGCATCAAATATACATGACAAAAAGTAGCTTCAGGAAAAAAAAGGTTTTATTTGATTCAACATAGAATGTATTACACATCAAATTTTAGGCCTGAACAGCCATTCTTTTTTCAGAAGCTGCATCTGAATTGGTATATACTACACATACAGATCAGTTACTACTCCGTATCTGATTACTTCTACGTTCCTTTGCCTAAAAAGGTTTCTATGGAGGACAGAAACTCATTTAATCTGACAGTGTCCTGTGTCCTGTTCTGACAGCTCTGCTCACAGCCATCTGGCTCTCCCAGCAGCACCAGCTGTTTGAGGCCAGGAAGACAACACCACCATCATGGCTTTCTCAACTGTACGTCAATTATTAACCTAAGAAGACACTAAATCTATCTCAGCACTCAATAGGCAGGAAAACTAACAGTCAATGCTCACTCAGCACTGCAGCCATCTCTAAATGACATGTTATAGCCTATTTAAGATGAGCTGCAGGGCATGGAAACACAACAGAAGTAGCCAAAAGAAGCCAGAAAAGCTCTAAGGGTTGCTTGCTGCCATGTATAATCTCCTTGAGCTGTTGCAGCACACTTGTCGTGCTGAAATCCCTGAAAGTGGGAATGCTGACACACACAAAACTTGGGCCACAATAAAGAATCGCTCTGTAACTAGTGTCTCTCTGTAACTTGAGGGATGTACCATACGTTCACCAGGCTGCTGAATGAATAATTGATCAAATTTTTTGTTGATGCTCCAGGCCTTCACTCAGATTAGATTGAAGTAGGACATGTTTATGGTCATACAACTTTGCAGAGGTTATGACAATAAAGTAAAGCAAATAATGCAAAAAAGGCCTTAAGGGCTGATGGTAATTGGATTCTCAGGATTAGCCAAGAGCAGGTCGCTATGTGAAATAAAAAGCAGGCAGTATTGTGTTTTTGGCATCAAAGTGGCATTTTTAACAGCACATAATGTGACGTCTGGGTTGGTGCAGGTGTCTGCATGATAGACTGATCCGATTTGTGCAAACATAAAATGCGATTACCACAGACGCTGAGACGTACTGTAACTGCATTTGTGTCTGCGCTATAGACAAAAGCTGCATGGCATTTCTCCATGACTGATCTTGCAGTGGTGTAAAGGTTTCTGTGATGCAATGCTTAAGCTTTTGATGTTAAAATCAAAAGAAGTCAACTTAAATATTTTGTTTAGCATATTATTCTTTTTTTAAGAAGCACTTTGAACAGTTTGAACAGTGAAATCTAGAACCTCCCAGCAAACACAGATCGTTATAATTAAGTGTGAACTGTGAAAGTGTATGGTCAATTTAGGCTATATGGTTCCTGTTTGGTTATTTCTTTGGGAACCAATTTCTAACATTCAAGGAACATTTTAGGGAGGTTTCTGTGAGCTAACCTAATAAGAACTTATACACAACATTCTCTTTTTTATTTTGTTTTATTTTGGTTTTATTTTGATAAACATTTTTTGTGTGCTAACCTGGAAATTTTCTAATGGTTATTTTTTTCTTCATATTCATAAACTACATTCATAAAACAGTATTAATTCAAAGTTAATGCTGAAATATTTCCTCAAGATAAAAACGTATGTACATGCCACGATTAGACAGGGCAGAATCATGATCAGTTAACTTTCTTAAAGGTGATCATTTTCTTATTCATAAAGATCTAGTGCTTTCACTGACACATTTGATAATTGAGCACATGGATGCCTTAAACCGTGGCAATGAAGGAAAGCAAGGGAGACGGTCAGCCACAGATCTAGTTATATATGTATAATATATGCTTAATGGTCTCATTTACATTCAAAAGTCACATGAATAGACAACCATGTTGAATCCCAGTGAATATAATGACTGCATTTCCATGATAAGATGATTAATTAAAACGAGAGCTCACACATGGACACACGGGCAGGACAGTTGCCCGTAGCAACGGGTAAATCAAATGCCTAGATTCCTGGAATGATTCTGCACTAGCATTTTTATGCATCATGTACAAATTGTTGAATATGAAAAACTTCAGACTTGAATGGTTTTCCTTAATAAAAATAAAAGGTTTTAAATATGTGAGCTGACAGCAGCTGAATAAAGGCCTCTGGTCTCTGCTCTCCAATTTATTGTCTAAATAATGAGTGTTGTGAGAATCTAGGACATTACCATGACAGTATATAGGACATGTTACGGCAGAGAGGAATTGGGGAATAGAACCGATTCTATCAGCCATAAGTGGAATACACACTTTAAAATAAAGGTGCTACAAAAATAAAACTTGCCTGGTGATTACAAAGGCCCTTTATATTTCATTAAGTTATTGGTAGTGTCTTCAAAGGTTCTCATTTCAAATCAAACATTGTTGATTCTGTTTGGAACCTTTCTTCTGAGTGAAAGAGATTGCTGAGGGTTGTTGAGGAGAAATAACAGGAAGGACTCAAAGTCTCAATGTTTAATCTTGCGTTCTCAGCCCCAGAGCTGTTTGAGCTGTGTTGAACATGACATATCTTCATCAAATTTCTCTGCTCAGGACTACCACAGTGGTGTCAGACCAAGCTCCGTTGCTTAGCAACAAAAGTCAATGGGCATAAGACAGTCCTACAATGGGGGATGTTAGCAAATAAACATCAGCAGTCACAATAGCACACACTAAATTCTGAGAAACCATTAGAATGAAAATCCTCAAATTATGGATATAAGAATATATCTTTTTTTGTAATACTTTTTTTTTACTGCATAATTAAACAACAGATTGCTGTACAATATAGCATACATGAATTACTCATAGCAGATCTATACAGGTGGAGCTGGGGAAGGTGGAGGGTTTCTGAAGTGCGCTGCACTGCTAAGGCAAATGCTACCCAAGTATTTGAAGTTTGAGCAGCGAGCTCATTGGCTACTAATACAACAGGAACCAATCATCTGAGCCCTATATAAAATGATTGCATTAAGGACCTATCAGCCTGCGCCATGAAGAGTTTCATGACAGAACTTTGTATTTACTTCACAGGGTTTTTTGCAGAGTAATGTAAATTCAGAGCCAGAGTGAAATTTCAATGCAACTCAATCTTATGATTAAAACAGCCGAATAAAACAAAATAATTACTTGAAAA
The DNA here is from genome assembly GCA_030578275.1 of Meda fulgida. Classification (NCBI taxonomy): domain Eukaryota; kingdom Metazoa; phylum Chordata; class Actinopteri; order Cypriniformes; family Leuciscidae; genus Meda; species Meda fulgida. Next base: position 19,670,344 of record CM060635.1, on the reverse strand, counting down.
CCTTCGTTCATCTCTGTTGAGTTTTTCTTCCCTGAAGTGTTCTCAGTCTGCAGAGGCCTATAGTTATGAGTGTTATCACTGACTGCACAAATGGAATTAATGAACAGAAAGCAAGGTCTGTCTTACAGTATGACTGAAAGAAGAAAGACAACATCTTCTGCCTCAAGGCGACAAGGGAATTTCCTTCCAAAACTGAATGAATTAATGACTTTCTGCTTGACTTGCCAACCAATGGGAACTAATACACACAGGCTGCCTAATCAACACAGCACATATATTTATACATACTCTATAGTGTTTCTTCAGATATGGGCCACTTTAGGCATTTAGGCAACTGTAGACACTTACAAAATAAACTCCCTTAAAATACACACACATCCAAAGATGTGACGAGAATTGATTGAAAATGATAAACAATAAATGTTTCTGTTCACATTTAATACTTAGCCTACCTTGATTTTTGCAGACTTGGTGAGCAAAAGATACTTTTTTCATATAGGCTACAGTTGTAATCGAAATTATTCAACCCCCATTGCAAATCAGGTTTATCGGCAACATGTACAGACTTTCAGCTGTTTGCAAGGAAAAATCAAACAAAAGTAATTGAAATAGCTCAACACAACAAATGTTTCAAGTGGTTTCCCCAAATTCAACTGAAAATGCCACTTTTAATGACTTCTGCAGTCTCAAAATTATTCAACTCCCGAATCCCTCACAGCAGCACAAATTTGCAAAACAGGTGTTCTCAAATACACCTGATGTAACTAATCAAGGGCTTTATTGTTTGCTCCAGGTGTGCTTGAGCTAGAACACATGAAACATCTGAACTGGCCAGGGCCGGGTTTCCCGATGACAATGTATCTTAGCTCTTAAGAGCGCTCTCTCTACGTGCAAGGTTACGAACGCTCGCCGCAATTCCACGCGCGTTTCCCAAAAATGCGATTAACATGAAGGCGTTCTACGCGTTCTACGTGCTACTTAAGCGTCGCTGTCCATTCGCGAAGTGCTAAAATATAACCTTATATGGAATCGTATTCTGAACGTTTAACCTAATAATCGTCATTTGTTGTGGATTCGAAATCAAGACAAGTCTATATGGGTATAAAACACCTATACAGGCTGACAAAATGGCTGAACAAAAACAAAAAAAACAAGAGAAGAGACCTTTCAAAAAGATAAAATTAATGTCCTTTTAGAGGAGATAGAGGGAAACAAAGATTTTATTTTTAACAGATTTAAAGGACACCATACAAATAAGGAAAAACAAAACATCTGGAAGAACATTGTCACATTGCAAAATAACTGCAACCGTGTTCAAAGATCAGGGAAGGAGGTCCGCAAGAAATGCCCAATACATGGCTGGTTTTCGTGCACGTCAGCAAATCATTGACAGATTTTTTTTAATTCATCCCTATTTTGCCCAATTTAGATGTGTATTTCTATTTTTGTCTTCCTTTTTAATTATTTCATTTATTCATTTAAACAAAACACGAGTACAACAAAGTGTACAATAAAGTACAATCAAAACCTGTATATTATACTTGCGTTGTAGTGTAATCTGTTAAATCTAGATAAAAGTGTAATCTGCCGGTTGCTCTGCAGGTGACCTCATAAATCTGTCTTCTTACGATGCACTTTACTTGATTACTCCAGAGCACTCGTAGTTCTACGAAGATTTTCAAGTGCTACTTAAGTTACGATGCTTTTGGGAAACAGACCATAATATTAAGATCAGTCGTACGATCGTTTTTACGATCAACTTAGGCTTACGATGCTTTTGGGAAACGCAGCCCAGGTTTGTTGAGTGTCACGTTCGAAAAATTGCTAAGTCGATGTGCTAATGGTCCAAAATGTTAAGAGAAGATATCATCGCCCTTCACAAACAAGGAACAGGATACCAAAAGATAGCGAAGGCACTAAATGTTCTTAGAGACACCGTTTCAAGCATAGTTCGCATGTTCATAGTTAAAGGAAAAGTGGTTACACTACCTGGACGAGGCTAAAAAAGGAAGCTATCAACCGCCGCAACCAGATTTCTGAGAAGGCAGGTGGGAAAAACCCTTGAGTGACTGCAAAAGACCTGCAGCAAGACTTGGTGCAAACAGGCACAGAGGTTTCAGCTTGCACAGTAAGCCACGTACTAAATGCATACGGTGTCCAAGCAAGAACTTCAAGACGTAAACCACTATTGACCCAACAGCACAAGAAAAGGCAGGTCCAATTTACTCAAAATCATATAAATTAGTCACAGAAGTTTTGGGATCCTGTTCTGTGGAGCGATGAAACAAAACTGGAACTTTTTGGCCCTATGGATCAGCGGTATGTCTGGAGGAAGAAGAATGAAGCATATGCTGAAAAGAACACTCTGCCTACAGTTAAGCATGGTGGTGCTCGGCGATGCTCTACGGCTGCTTTGCATCCTCTGTCACTGAAAACATGCAGTGTGTGGAAGGCAAGATGGATTCATTGAAGTATCAGGAAATCCTAGGAGAAAATGTCATGTCATCAGTGAGGAATCTGAAGCTTGGGCTTCATTGGATCTTCTAACAGGACAATGATCCCAAGCATACCTCAAATTCTACCAAGGCATGTTTGCAAAACATTGCTTGGGAGGAATGGGCTAATATTCCTTGTCTATATATATATATATATATATATATATATATATATATATATATATATATATATAAATATATATGTAAACCTTAAAAAATTGTCTGAAGTTGAAGAAACATACTATGTCGTACCTTCAGTAATGAGCTGCATGAATTGTACTTTACTGCTACACATTATGGCCATTCTTCCTTTTCACAACTTTAAATAAATGTTCACAACAAAGCGTAACCATTTATCATACAGACATTTTCACCTCAATTCCTCATACTTAAAAATGTGGATTATTTACTTTTTGATTTCAAAGTAATCCAAATGCTTTGCAAAATGTTTCTTTCTCAAAATCACAGCAGCTTTGAGTCTTATCAGCAGCACAACAGCAGCTCAGACTTTGTGCGCTCAGGTTCTGTTTGTTCCTGAACAGCATGCACATTAACATTTGGTTTTAAGAAAATATAAACATATTTTGAATGTCACAAAGGGACTGTTGCTCTTCAGTTGTATCTGAAGCCAGACACTTACTTCTGTCTGAAATTATCTGAATGCAGCCAACAGTGCATTTAATAAGGCATAAGATTCGAATCAAATTCTGTGTATTGGAAAAGCACATCAAGTTGTGATACAGGTATAAGTTCTGGTAAGAATTGAGTGTGTAATATGACTCATACTCTATAAGTTTGAGTTATGGGAGCTTACTCAGCACTTTTTTTCTTTTCTTGATAAGGGAGGAGGCAACACTATCGGCTGTTGGTCACCTAAAGGTCATGTTTGAAACATTTATCAAGGTCTGCTTTTCACATGGATGTTTTGCTGGAGAAGAGAGGGCAGGCACAATGCGACTCTTTTACAATATGCATGAGTTTTTAAGTGGGAGCACATAGTTTCAAGAAAAATTATTTGGGAAATGCATGGAGAAATCCATATATTGAAAGACTCATAGTTAGGTAAATCATATGAACATTTTATTTCACACATGATTTGTTGTTATGCAGTATGTCACAATCTGAAAGTTTATACTATTACAACATTGTGCTTTAACCGCTGGTGTTAGTTTAATTTATCTAATGGTCTAGATAACAGTTTAATCTAATTGCCCAGAGAATATTTAGATACACCATCAAAAGAGAAACCATCTCTAAGAGCTCAGTAATAGAATAGAACTGTATGGGCTTAATACGATGATGTCTAATCATGAGAGACAGGCTCGTGTGTGTCACAGGGCCTCAGCTGGTGTGTTCAGTGTAAGTGGTGTCTCATGGGTGTTTGGCACTAATGCAGCCTCTACATGTGCTGCTGATTGGTGGGTTTAGGTTGGTTCAGAGCAGCCCTTCTGAACACACTGCCTACACTCAGTAATGGCTGAGGTTAACGGTCAAAGCACTGAAGACTGGATAGATGTGCATGTTGAAATGAACACTGCTCTCAGTATGCATGAGGAGGCTCAGTCAGAACTAAGCCTTACACTATATTTATGGTTTGAATTTATGGCCCAGATAGTGTCTCATTTTTGTGTTTGTGTTTGTTTTTGTATAAATAAAGTTTACCATTTAGATCCTTTTCATTCATCTTTTTTTTCAACAAGCTGTGACAGATAGCACATTTCTTGTTAGATTAAGGTTTAAAATGATAAAAAAAAGTGAAATATTTACATAAATCATTTAAATAAATGTTTCTACCATATTTTAGCTGGAATCACTGACACACACACAGAAAAACACATAATGGTCACATTTATGAAAAATAATAATAGTACTTTAAATATTTGTTATTATCATACATTATATGATAATAACAAATATTTAAAGTACTATTATTATTTTTTATTTAAAACATTATATATATATATATATATATATATATATATATATATATATATATATATTTTTTTTTTTTTTTTTATTCCTGTGATCAAAGCTGAATTTTTAGCATCATTATTCCAGTCTTCAGTGTCACATCATCCTTCAGAAATCAATCTAATACTCTGATTTGATTCCTCATGAAACATTTCTGATTATCAATGTTGAAAACAGTTCTTGCATCTTTTTTTTTGTACAGAACAGAACATCTTGCTTTATATAGCTCAAATGCCAATCGCATAACAGCTATAATAATTTATTAATGGAATGAGTTATTTATGCATGCATAAAGAGATTGAAACTCATAAAAGACAGCTCAACTGATCAGCTCCTGTTTCAGGTGTTCAGTCTGAGCGGAGCCGTTTGCATCCCACTGAGCCCAACTGCACAGATAAAAGACACCGAGAGCGTGTGTAGCTGGAGTGACAGACAGACCAAGAGAGACTATCAGTGACAGGGTTCACTGGGGGTAATGCTGGCAGCAGGGAAGGCCTAAAATAGAAGATTTTTTTTTATAAGAAACCACAGGTACCTAACATCAACAGAGGAAAAGAGAGCTGTCAGATGAAGCGGAAGGACGCAGAGAATGAGAAACGGGAAGGTAGACAGAACGAGTGTCAAATTTTCCTGATGCATGGGTTGTCAAACAGTAACCTTCCTGTTTGACAACCTGGACATGCATCAGGGAAATTGGAAGGTTTGAAAAGGTTTGGATGTCACGGATCTCTCTGTGGGAGGAAGCGATGCATTCAGTGTGCGCTTTGCTTAACTCTTTTTCTATGGGACACTGCCTATATTTTGCAGGCTGTTACAACTGACTATGGGAGAATTATGATGCACGTTAAAATTAGAGAGACAAAAAGTTATAGCAAAAATATAATTTATGAATAAGAATATAATGTTATCACTTAAACACATTCCATGACTCAACAGAGGGAAATATTTGTAATATTGGCGCTTCTCTATGCCTTCACAACCTGGCAATGGTTCATTTCAATCTAATTTAAGAGGTGAGGACGGTGTATAATGCTGTTCAGTTTTGGTAAACATAAGGAGAACAAAGAAAATCAATATTTGGGAGGACCATATATTGACCGCTCTCACAGTCTAACTGAGATAAAGCAGGTTCAGACTAATGGAAAAAGCAATGCAACTTCAAAGAAAGACATGAAAGAACTACTGGTTATTTTTTTAGATTAATTTAGAGTAAGGTGTGTGTGTGTGTGTGTGTGTGTGTGTTGTTTAATGTCATGAGGGGAAATTCACTGGATAAAGATATGCAATTGTATGCAAAATGCATTTATTAATTAATCAGATCATCACAAGTAATGTTGTTGTTTTTTTGGACACAGTCCTTGATTCTTATTGGTCTGTAGCAGCACACATTTGTATGAAAAAACAGAGCAAGTGCACTGATTATTAAGTACATTGAAGTATTTCAGAGAACCACATAACAAGTTTGTAAAATGAAGACTTATATTTCACCATCTGTCTATGGAAAAATACTACTGGTGCTGCTTTCATGTCTCTGGTCTCTGGTCACTCTCTCTCTCTCTCTCTCTCTCTCTCTCTCTCTCTCTCTCTCTCTCTCTTTTGGTATCTTTTGATACTTCTGAAATATTAATTTATCATTGTGCCAATACATCACAGTCCTAACATTTGTCCATGTTACTTAAATGAAGGGTTATCAACAGATTTATATGTAATTGTACACTGTAACATAAATGTGAAGTGCCCTGATTCCTTATAAGCTTTTTGTGGATTATGTCTTTTGAGTGTGGCCATACGTGCATTGTGCATCCGTTTCTCTCTCTCCAAAATCCTATTCTCTTCTTTTATTCATAGCCTGCAGGAAACAAACCACAGGGAGTCTCCATGCTCACATACACTAAGGGAAAATAATGACAAAGACAGAAGGATTGGGACAGAGAGAGGGAGAGAGAGAGACCTAGTCTGAAGTCTTAATGGATTTTGCTCTTATTTGCCAGTGATTTAAGAGATAGTAACAAGCAAACAAATCAAAGAATAGGGTAAAACAAAGACTGGTTGTTATTTGGTTTAAAAATAAGTCACAGGGAGCTAAATCTCTCTTAGCTGACAGTTGTGAGCACTGCCAGTTCAAACTGAATGCATTTATATTTGATCCAGGAAAAAAAAAATATTTCAAAGAAACTGTCAAAATGTAATATTCACTTTAGAACACATCAAAACAGCTGCCCAGCTCACTGCTTTTCAAACTGGCATCTAGAGATTCACATTCAGAGCATTGAGACAACTTCAAGAGGTTCCAAATATTGACATGGTTTTTCTTGACCTTAAATTTAACTTTAACCTCTACTCAAATACCTAGTTAAAGCTGAGTGAAGCCAATAAAATAAGTCAGTTAACTAGCTATTAGAAATTGTGCACATTAGTGATGGCGATGGGTGCTTTCAAAATACTGCTTTGTAAAGCTTCAAATCTTGTTTTGAATCAGTGGTTAAGATTGCGTATTAAACTGCCACGTAATTTAAATAAACAAGGCGTTGTTGTGTTATAACTGTTTCGTAACGTCTCCAAATTCCGTTGGTTTGCCAATAGGAGGCGATCTCACTGAGCCCATGAATCACTGCCTACAGGGGGTTGGCAAACAGAAGGCTGCATCCTAGTGAGGCTGTCCTTCCTAGTGTGCATGGCTATGTCACACATGTTACCGCCACAAGGTCACAGCACGAAAATACTATTAGAACTTAAGAACTATAAGAAAAATACTAACAAATCTTTCTATTAACTGGCTTTCTATTAATGCAATGCAGTGAATTACAACAGGCTGTAGTCTCCCTGGGGCTTCCATTATTGATTAGTGTTAAGTGATTGATTGACACCAAAACAAAATATAACATGTATGCCTTTATCTCTGAACAACATTTTTTTTATCTTACATTTCATAATGAACTCAGACAAATTTTACTTAGTGCCTTATGCAAAGCATGCTGGGAACAAAAATACCCTGCTAATAGCTGTGTGCGATGCTAAGTATTCACATTTACCAATGCAAATGGAAAATAACTTTTAGTTATACAAATTTAAGTGGATTGCACCCGATTACATTAGATTCAAGAATGTGTTGCGTTATTAATTTTGAGTACATAGAGCACGCAGCAAACTTTTATGAATTAAAACGATTCACAGGCTAGGTTGATTTTGTCACCTAGGGCATTAGGTCTAGTGTCATTTTTAAGAAATTCAAACCTTATTGTTGGACCTGAGCAGCCTGTGCTGAGACGCAGCTAAAAGCCGACAGGCTGTTGCACACGGCTGTCCCAGTGTCTGAGGGTGATCACAATAACAATGTCTGGGAGTCACTGAGACCAGAAGTAATAAAGGAGCGTGCCTATTTCTCTCTCGTTCCCTGTTTGCCTTCCAGGTCAGTACTGATTCCTCTTTAAAGGGAGAGGAAGGATAGTGTCAGTCTTGTCCATTGGTGGACACACACTGAAATGAGCAGCAGGAGACCCTTATAAAATCTAATGGGGTCTTTTTACACAGCACTGCACACTCTTGAATTAGAAAAATGGTTGTGTGTGTATTTTTCACCCTGTTGGTAAACGTCAGTGCCTGCTGTGAAAAAAAGGCCACAAAGCTTTCTTTATTACCAGAGCTCCCATCTGAAATATCTAACAGCCTCCTCAAGTGCAGTCAAAAAGCACACAAAACACCCTCTTTATAGCATATGAAACAAAGAATTCACAGAGGAAACAACTGCTTATCAGCCAACCTTGAACATAACATGCTCTTCAAACTCCCCTGCTAGCAGAAATGAATGAAACTTGGACTTTGCACATAGTTATTTCAACAACATTCAAACATTTAGCAAGACAAAATCAACATATGTGTGAAACATCAATATAAATGTCATCTAAAATGAATATAAAGAATATGCTATATGATACTAGCTTTATGATAAATTATTTTAAAACGTACAGACCTAAATTAATAATAAAATGTAAAAAATGTTAAAGAAACAACATACCAAGAATCCTTAACTTTCAAGCAACAGAACTTAATACAAGAACCATAAATCAAAAAAAAAATGAGAAGAGTATACGATAAAGAATACAAATTCTACTTTTTCATATGAAACATCCTTAAGATGAACTCACATGCACATTTCGTTCATTGATTCAGTGTTGTATAGAATAATTTTCCGATACGATTTATATTTTTCCATATGCGTATAAATTATGTACATTACCGTTCAAAAGTTTGGGGTCAGTAAGATTTTTTTTTAAAAGAAATTAATATTTTTAAAATTAATACTGTTGCCTTTGGCTCGCTCAGTTGGGGATATTCAAATTAATTAACCAAGCATTAGTACCATTGATCAGCCCTACCAAACGTGGATGTTTTTTCCACTAAGAAACAAACATTGTTATTATTTTGATTGATACTGTGAAGCTGCTTTGATGCAATCTATATTGTGAAAAGCGCTATATAAATACACTTGACTTGACTTTTATTCAGCATGATACATTAAAATGATTAAAAGCGACAGTAAAAAAAATGTACAGTATACCGCAAGATTTCTTTTTCAAATACTGTTTTAAACTTTCTTTTCATCAAATAATCCAGAAAGAAACATTGTTTGTGTGTGTCAGTCTGTGTGTACCATCACCTTATTCACGTCTTCTGATCATTGAAAATGACACACAGTTCTCTGTTGTTAGTGTACACATCCCCATTCTGGTCACAGCTTGATAGATTTGCTGACATCTTTCCTGTAATCGGTTCATCAAAAGCCATGTTTGCTTTACTTTAACATGGATTGACACAACTTTACCTTTGAGCTCAGAGGGTCTGACGTATTGATTTATGATTAAACAGTAATCAACTGCCAATGCTTTTTTTTTTTTAATAAATAATTTTCTTAATGTCTACATGAGATCGACAGGGAAGTTGATTAAATCATCAAACCTGTTATTTCCTAACCAGGGGTTATTACGATGGAAATTGCACAAACTTGCAGTGTAAAAACCAGGAAGGGCGTCTAAAACTTACAGCATTTATTGTGACCTTTGGAGCTGTCAATGTTATTTAATGACACAATGAGAACTGATAGTGACTTCTCTGTGTGCATGTCCTGACTTTAAATACATCAGCTCTCTGTGGGGGGAAAATTACAGGATCTACAGGAGCTTATTCATGATATTTTAGCTTGCCTTGAACTTTCTCTTGCAACATAAAACATGAAATTTCACTTTTAATGAGCGCCAGAGAAAACTTTGACCTTCATCAAGTCAAATGCTCACTTGAGAGACATCACCATGAATATTCATCATACCAGCACAAAAACAGTTCATTATTCACTTGTTTGTGTGCTGTACCAGAATCCGCTCCCCTTTGAGTTCGAAATATTTCATTAATTTTACTGTTGTTTTGTATAGAAGCACAAAAAGCTGAATTTTCAACATCATTACTCACATGATCCTTCAGAAATCATTCTAATATGCTGCTTTGCTGCCCAAGAAACATTGATTATTAATATTATCAGTGTTAAAACAGTTTTTTGGATACCATGATTGGATCTCGCATGTGCGAGAACTGAGAAGATGTCACAGCGACCAAACACCTCCACCTCCACATTTAAATACAGTTACACGAGTAGTTACACGACCAAGTATGGTGACACAAAATAAAACGTGGCGCTTTTCTAAAAGGGTAAAATGGATAACTATAATGTATGGCGGAATAGCACTTGAGAGCACTCCCAGATAGCACACTTCTATTTGATGTGATATTTACATCTGAAGATTGTTTAGAAGATGTCAGTTTAACATGCATTCTAAATCATTACATCTTAAAGACATCTGCTAAACGTCTATTTGGCATCTGTCAGGAAACGTCCTATAGACGTATTGCAGATGAGCAAACACTCTTAAAAATACGTCTTCCAGATGTAAATATCACATCAAATAGAAGTGTGCTATTTGGGCTTCGACTCGCAGTAATATCATCACTGATTACATCACATATTCAAAGTTATTTTGTGTCACCATACTTGGTCGTGTAACTACTCGTGTAATTGTATTTAAATAGGGAAAACGTGGAGGTGTTTGGTTACTTCTAACTTCATCTCTGTTTGGATCCTAATGAATGAACTGGGCTAAGCTAAGCGCTATCAAAGTGTCGCCGCGCGCCAGAGCGATTGAGTACACGCACTGAGACGAGAGAGGTATCAACTCGTCTTAGTTAAGGGAATACATAGTTGTTTCATATGAAAAAACGGGGGAGTGTTCCTTTAAAATGGTTCAAAAGTCTGCATTTCCTGGATGTCCGAATCATGAGAAACCAACGAGAAAACATAAAAGTGCCTTACCAATGCCGCCAAATGAATGGCTTACCTTTCACACTTTCCCATCAAATGATCGTGAACGTCATCTGCTCAGTTCTCGCGCATGCGTCGTGGCGCTCTCGTGAACTCAAGTCAGAGGCACACACGGAAGAAAATGAAGTTAAATAATTTTTGTTTGTTTTTGCGCACAAAAAGTGTTCTCGTCACTTGATAAACTTAAGGTTGAGCCACTGTAGTCACTTGGACTATTTTAAACATTGTCTTTACCCAGCAAACACGTTCCCCTAACGTTACCGTATGGTTCCCATTTGGTTATTGGTTATCCCATTTTAGGTTTAATTTTATAACCTAAGGAGAACATTCTGGGAATGTTCCCTGTAGGTTCTTTTTAGGTTATATTTTTATTACCTTAAGGGAACGTTCTATTTACGTTAAGAAAACTGTCCTGGATCACCAATAGGGAACGTTCTGGGAACCAAAAACTAACGTTCCCAGAACGTAAAAGTGTTAGCTGGGTACTAACTTTTCTGGCCTGGCAGATATCAATTACATAGCAGCCTATGAAAGAGTGAGACAGCTCTCAGATTTCATCAAAAAATATCTTGTGTTCCGAAGATGAACGAAAGTCATACGGGGTTGGAACAACATGAGGGTGAGTAAATACTGACACAATTTAAATTTTTGGCTGAATTAACCCTTTACATCCTACTCTAGCTGAATATAAGCATTCATTTTTTTTTTGTTCTGAACCCCAATGACTTTCATTGCATGTACAAAAACAAGTGAGACATTCCTCAAAATATCATCCTTTATGTTTAAAAGATTTTAGAATGACATGAGAGTCAGTAAATGATTACCGATTTTTTTTATTCCTTTTTACTATTCCTTTAAAAATCTAACTGGCATTTTGAATCATCTTCAGACACTGACAAATGTTTCTCTAGTACTTGAGAAATATGTGAGAAATAATGCCAGTAGACCAACAAGCAATTTTAGTCCTCAAACAGAAATAAAACCTTGTCTAATTGTTCCTAGTCACTCTGTCTCTGAAACACAATGCATTTCTAAAGAGATAGACAGCCATTACAGATCAAATCATTAAACTTTAATCCGTGGATAGTTGTTGACTTTAATAATTCATTATGCTAATTTTCTTCTTTTTTAGCAAATATACATGCTCTCAGCAACAAGAGAAAGGCGGATTTTCTCCAGCTGTAAGCTTGGCACACAGTTCAAGTGGGAATGGAGATGTTTTCTCCCCAGAGTGCCTCATGAACTTCACATCTCACACGTCAAAATGACAGAGCGTTGAGCCTCAGGCTCCTGTCTGTCACCGCCGATGTGACACGGGCTGTCTCATAAAACCACTGCCCTCTTTTCCATACTCGATTCTTCCTCCTGACAGAACAAAAGCTGACAGGAGTCAGGACCAGTCAGCTGATTCAATCATTAAAACATAAATGGGTGAAGTGTGACTTGGACTCAGTGAAAGTGTGAAAGTTAGAACTGTGATTTTTTCTTTTTTCTTTTTTTTTTTGGCCATATGTCTCTCTGAGCCTGACCAAGTTTCAACACATTTAATAAAGCCAGTCAACCTTGAACAGTTCAGTGGTTAGTTACATCTATTCGATCTAATTGTTTTTTCTTAGAGTCTACACCTGGGAAAAAGTGAAAAACAGATCTTTTGCAATAACCAGACTGTTATGGGGCAATACTGGGAATGATCCGAAAATATGCAATTAAGGAATATTTTAATAAAACAATAGTACAATTAACAATTTTTGTCATAACCTGTAGATAAATACACAGGTGAATATCTCTCACTATGCAGAGACAAATAAAAGCAATATGGACAGTTAAGCAAATCGCACTGCAAATGACCACAAAAAAATAACAGTAAAAGGACAAATAAAAGATGTTCAGGTAGTTCCATGTGTAACAGAGGCAGTGTTATCGTAGCATCGCGTGAACTGCAACACGGATGCAGTTGTATTCAGTAAATGTAAACAGAGATAAACGCACGCATGCTACTCACTTTCATGCTTGGACGCTCCCCATGTGTGCCGCGGAACTCCAGGACTTTTTATTATTGCTCTCCCGGCGGATTTTAACGCATCCATGCTGGATGAGGTGTCTGCAGAGCAGGTGCAGAGCTCTTCTTTGGTGCCTACTGCGGGAATGGGGAAAGTAGAGTAACATGCAGCGAGTAATGGAGCGAGTGGACACGAGCAGCCTATAGACACCTCACACAGTCCTGTATCTTTACAGTAACATTAACCCTTCGCTGTCCGTCTGACAGAGTGCACGAGCTGTTCCCTTCGCACCCGATGACGTTTCATAATAAAATGAGAACGACCATGCAAATCTTGGCAACCATATAATTATTCGTCCGGTTTATTCCACGAAGTGCGGCTGTGACCAATGTAAACAAAGATTTGAACAACGAAAAGCTAATACAACTTTTATAGGTGTCATTATTGCATTATGCGCCATAGGCTATCATAAAGTTTTTTTTTATTATTATTCCAACAGTAGGCTATATAATGTAACATAATAGCTAATATTTTATTTAAAAGATATTTGAATATAATATTTGAACTTGAAGTGTCCCCTATATTTTGTGTCAACCCTGTTACCGTCATAATTAAAATTATAGCCTAGCATAATTCCATAAACACTAATAAAAAAAAATCATAATAACATATTTTTCAGGATGTTAACTCTTTCAGGGAGCAAATGTATCATTTTTATTACTTTATCTTATGTTTGGTTTGTCAGTAGGGGGCGATCTTAACTCTTTCCCCGCCAGCATTTTTTTTAATCATTTTCACAAAAGTTTCATGGCCCCCAGAATATTTTGTTGTATGCATATCTGAATATGTAATATAGCCTAGGCTATCTATAAAAAAAGAACAGACATCCTGCTTTTGAACAAAAAAAAGTTTTATTCTAGCTTAATTCATTATTTTTTTAATCAGCACTTGGTCAAGTTTCATAAAAAAGCACAATTTTGAGCAAAAAGCTGAGAAAATCGCATAAACATACATTTGCTCTCGTGGAGAGAATAGATCGGGGTGTGGATGAGGGGACGTAACTCGTAGTGACTACGAAAGGGAACTGGATATTTGTAATAGGCTATATGATTAATGATTTACCAATTTCAATAATAATTCTCTTGCAAATTTTGACAATAATTTTATTAATTTTGTTTAGATTTTATTTAGAATACATTTTTATTTATTCTTCCTATATATACTTCCACATAATAGCAAATATTTTATTAAAAAATATATTTGAATACATTTTTGTTTTTTCGCGTCAACCCTATAATTAACCTTCCTAATTCATTCATTAACATGCTGTATAATTTAAAGAACATTTAATAGGCTAATAAGAACTTTAGCCTACTTTAAGTGTACTATTATCTAGCACTGCCTTAACACTAGAACTCCCAAGGCAGTCATTTTTACTGTTTTAAAATTTTGCAATGTAATAACTTTGTTGAAATAAAACCTATGTAACTATAGGACCCTGACTTTTCCTAAATGTGTCTATATTTTATTCTATCATTGTTATTTTATTAAAATTACAAGACACAAAAGAGTTTTGAGTATTTCTACCTAGAACCACCAAAGGCAGTCATTTTGACTGCTTTAAAAATTTGCAATGTAATAACTTAGTTGAAATAAAACCCATGTAACTATAGGACCCTTACTTTTCCTAAATGTGCCTATATTTTATTCTATCATTGTTATTTTATTAAAATTACAAAACACAGAAGAGTTTTGAGTATTTCTACCTTGAATGGCCATAACAGTCATACTGGCCTTATGCATTACAGACCGTGTGTCGGTTGCTCCTTTTTCCCGCTCTTGAAGATGCATCACCGCTGCCTAGCAACAATTTCTCTTGATGTTAGTTTAGTCTATTGCAAAAGCTAAAATCTAGCTTTAGCTTCGAGCTAAACCCAAATTGAAATATTGAAAAGAGAATATCAGAACAATGTCAGCAAGAAGAATGACTGCCACAGAGGCTTTAGCCATGGTTCAGAGCCTTGATGAGGCTGAGTGGTTGTTGGTTAACTAATACATTTTTACATACATCATAATTAAAATGTAGTGATGTTTATTATTACCTATCCTAACATTACAGATCCATTTATTCTTAGATTTTGTATAGCTTATTGAAATTATATGCAAATGTATGAGCAGTCAGAATGACTGCTATGGCCATTATAGTAGTTATAGAATTCCGGGAGTCCTAGTGTTAACCATCCTAGGCATGGAGTTCACCAGAGCTGCACAGGTTGTTGCTGGGACCCTCTTCCACTCCTCCATAATGATATCATGGAGCTGCTGGATGTTAGACACATGGCGCCTCTCCACCTTCTCAATAGGGTTTACGTCTGGAGAAATACTTGGTCACTCCATCAGCTTCAGCTTCCTCAGCAAGGCAGTTGTCATCTTGGAGTGTGTTTGGGTTCGTTATCATGCCGTTCGGCCCAGTTTCTGAAGGGAGGGCCTCATGTTCTGCTTCAGAATGTCACAGTACATGTTGTAATCCATGTTTCTTTCAATAAAGCGCAGATCCCCAGTACCAGCAGCACTCATGCAGCCCCAGACCATGATGCTACCACCACCATGCTCAACTGTAGGCAAGACACAATTATATTGGTACTCCTCACAAGAGCAGCGCCACACATGCTGGACACCATCTGAGCCAAACAAGTTTAACTTAGTCTCATCAGACCACAGGACATGGTTCCAGTAATTCGTGCTCTTGGACAGGTGGCTTTCAACAAACTGTTTGCAGGCTTTCTTCTGAGCCAGCTTCAGAAGAGGCTTCCTTCTGGGACGACGGCCATGCAAACTGACTTGTTGCAGTGTGCAGCGTATGGTCTGAGCACTGACAAGCTGACCTTCCGCTTCTGCAACTTCTAAAGCAATGCTGGCAGCACTCATGCGTCTGTTTTTTGAAGCCAGCTTCTGCACCTGACACACAGCATGAGGACTCAACTTCTTTGATTGACCCTCGCGAGGCCTGTTCCGAGTGGAACCCGTCTTGGAGAACCTCTATATGACCCTGGCCTGTACTGTAACTCCTTTTCAGGGTGTTACCAATCTTCTTATAGCCTGGGACATCTTTGTGGAGAGCAACAATTCTAATTCTCAAGTTCTTTGCCATGAGGTGCCATGTTGAAAATCCAGTGGTCAGTATGAGAGAATTGTACTCAAAGGACAAATTTTAACTGCTCTAATACATAATACACAAATTTGTATGGTCCTGTCAAGCAGACAAAAACATGAAAATGATGAATAGGACATGTCACATGTGGCTTTGCATGGTTACAGCTATGATCACTTAGGGTATAGTCAGTTTTGTTGCCAGCTATTTTGACAATAATGGCTGTTGAGTTATTTTCAGAGGACAGTAAATATATACTGCTATACAAGCAAAAGTTTAATTTCTTTAGTATTGTCACTTGAGAAGATATACTAAAATGTTTGCTGAAATGTGAGGGGTGTACTCACTTTCGTGAGATACTGTATATAAAATGTTTTATATAAAGTTGTTTTTTATGTTGCTACTGTTCTGTTCAATTCAATGGACAATAGAAATATTAAACGTTACCAAAAACTGATGGAGCATCCGCATATTACATTGGACCAAAATGAGGGTTAGGTTTAGATAACCACCTTTTTTAGAGTTAAACAAAGACTGAGATGCCTGTCTGTAGGCCTACTGCTTGGATGCAGCAGGTATCATCGACCTAGTCTGTTTTTAGAGCTCTAGCGCCCTCTGTCTGTGCCTAATAAAATGCTGACAAAAACAGTTTAAATAGAATCTACCACCTACAACATAAAATAACATCTGATTATTAAAAAATATATATAAAAATATAAAAACACAAGAATAAAAACACAACACCATTCAATACAAATCTTTTTACTGACATACTGTTCCATTCATTGTTCCCAATCTGCGATGCAGCTAAAGGTTTAGGAAACTCCTGGAGGCAGGGCTATCCGCTGCTTGTTTTTGAATTGGACAGAGGGTAAAAGTTTGAGTTAGAGGCCTGATCTAGCGGTTCCTTCATTAATGCAGTGTCAAAAATAGCAGTAAAGAAAGTCTGGACATTATGCAACTGTTGGCTCTGGGGTACAAGTACAATGTATTACTTAGCAAGCTGAAACTGTCAATGCAGATGATTGAGATAAGATGCTCTCTTTAGTAAATGGGCTATTAAAACTTGATTCATTAAGTACTCAATAACAGCAGGGGGAAAAAACAAAACAAATGCCTTTACTGCAGAAATAAAGATGTAAAGTGAAGAGAGAACATCAAGGGCATCAATTTTCCTAGCATCACTTATAGTCCATGATGTTTACGTTCCATAAGATCGACAGTTTTGACCCAAGATTTTCATAATGGAAACAGCATGACGCTGAGGGCTGATTCTAGACTAAAATACCACAGATTTTGTTGCTCCTTCATGAAAATGCAAAAAAGAAAAATTGCATTATTTTAAATGAATGTATACCATGAGGGAAGCCCTTAGCATTAGCCCGCAACACGCTTATCTTCAGCCTGCATTTCACCATCTTGCTAGTCACTCACAGTGCATGTCAGGCTAGCAACTGTGGCAGAAATAACCATGCTATTAATCCGTAGCTTATTACCAATTCTTTTTTTCTCCACGGATGAGTCAAGGGACATAAACCATATGTCATTAGATAAAAGGGTATAGTTAAAAGGAAAGCTAATAGAATAAATTAAACAGACCAGCATC
The DNA here is from genome assembly GCA_030578275.1 of Meda fulgida. NCBI lineage: Eukaryota > Metazoa > Chordata > Actinopteri > Cypriniformes > Leuciscidae > Meda > Meda fulgida. Next base: position 19,652,754 of record CM060635.1, on the reverse strand, counting down.
CAAATAGGCAATGTTTTCTATAGAACACAGTATAAAACTGGTTAGCACTCCTCATACTTGTTGACAAACATGCGCTTGGTCATTTGAGTTTATGATCATCTTTAATCCCCTCCGTGGCATTTTAGCAGCTGCCCTGGATGCTTTTCTCCATCTCTCTCTTTTCTTTCACGCTCGCGAACTCTCTGCGTTTGCAGGCAGAGGCTGGAAACTCCTGGTGGGAGTGTAGGTGAGCCGTGGAAGCCGTGGATTTCCAGGGGTCGCTCAGACGCTGTCTATCTCAGGAACTGGCACGGGGTCGGTGCTCCCAGGCTGTTGAGAGGCACACAGAGGTTCACAGGGCTGGCTGAGAGATTCTGCCGACAGGCTCTTGCTAGACAGAATACTGCTGAGACTCGGCTTCCGGCCGCCCCGTGGCTGGGCCTCAATCTCCACACGGACCTCAATATTGGTCCCTTCCCTGCGGTAAACAACAAAACACAGTTTTAGGAAACAGGAGTCAATGATTTGATGCTTATTTTTATTTTTTTTAATTCTATCTAATAATGTATACAAACAAAAGTATAATCTTGCATACAATGGTTTAAATACACCTCTTCTATGATGATCATCTTTTTCATTTCTAAATTAAAAATCATTTTGATGATTTGATGAAAAATGATTGCCTGCAAAATCAAGCCATTTCATGACATTTGCTGACCTCAGAGCAAATGTTTGTGTGCTGCTGAAGGCACACTCCTCAGCTACATCCACATCGTCTGACTGAACAGTCTGCTCAGTGCTGTCATTATGTCCATCATTAGGGAGTTCAACAGAGCCCTTTGCTCCAGACGGGACAACACTGGTGCTGGGAAGTGGCATCACTTCCTCCACATTCACACTCACTTCCTGTAAGCTTCCGTCAGTTAGAGCTGGGTTAGGCTGGCCAGTCCAATGATCACTGACTACATGAGAAAATAGAAGATCTTCAAGAGAAGTTTAAATGTCATCAGATCAGGCCAAACCGAGAGCTTAATATTGCAATATTAATCTTTCTGCAGTACATTTACAGTGTTTGCATAATTAAATACAAACTCATACAGAAAGATAAGCAATTTATAATAAAGCAGGATCATGTTTGAGCAAACAGTGTCATGTGGTAATGTGCAGTATAGTGCTGAGTAAGCAATTTTTTAGCTGTAGCTTTCCAAGCTAAAACAATATTTATAATCTGAAGCTAAATTTCTTTCAAAATAGTAGTTATCTATACAAATAAATAAGTAGCTAATTACAATGAACAGATACTTTAATTAGCCACATTAAAAGTTCCTTACAAAAAGTAGCTAACTACAGTGAATCTCTTTAAGGTGGTTAAACTACAGCAAAGATGCTCTTAAAAGTAGTCAAAAGTATCTTCACAAGGAAAAAGTATCGAACTACACTGAACCCATCTAACAGGGAGCGTGCTAACGTTCTGGTAAGGTTTTCTCAAAGTTATAAACAAAAGTTTTCAATTTACGTTAATAGAATGTTCGCTTTGTTCGTTTCAAAACGTTAGCACAAAAATATTGTTCGTGGAACACATTTTTTCTGAAACATTTTAGTTTGTCTAACATTTTTTAAATGTTACTACTCGTTTCAAAATGTTTAGAGAACATTCAAAAGTAACGTTCCCATAATGTTGGCAAAATTATAAAATGGAAACGTTTTTAAAACATTTAAAAAACTGGACCTGTTCAACGTTCAGAAAACATTCAGAAAATAATGTTTTCCGAACTGGGAATGTTAGCAAAACATTCTTAGAACATAGCATTTAAAGTAGTTAAAGCGAAAATACTCTTTAAAAAAACCTGTTAGCTACACTACAAGCTACAGTATTAGAAACAAAATAGCTAACTTCACTGAAGCTGTGAAGAAGCAGAATTATCTTGCTCTATTATCTAATATCTATATTATATTATCCCCATTATTGTATCAGCCATTATCTGGCACAAAAAAACCGACAAGAATCTCTGTACTAAATTAAACAGCTGAATTTACATCAATTTCAACTAATACTGCAAAAAACTATATATATATCAGATTGTTTCTTTTGATTTAAACATCAAGAGCAATTATTTAATTTAGAAAGCAGCTCAACTTTTAATTTGTTAACTGAACTTACAATTGGCCAGATCTTCCAGCTGTATGTTCCGTACTTCAGGAGGTTCAGTTTGTGGCCTGCACCAGCCGTTACGGCACAACGACATGGGCACGACCCCGTAGACATACGTCAACATAAGAGGCACCCCTACACCTTGAAACACAGAACATTGACTAAATTAGAAATAATTAGGAAGTTGTTCCAAAAGAGTATTGCATTGTAAAAAAATATATATGATCAATAAGTTATGACAACATATGTTTTTACATTGCTTTAACTCATCAAAATAAGTTAAGCAATTTTCAACTTTTCTTTAGATTCAACTAATTTTTTAAAAATCTGTTTAAGCAATTAAGTTAAGTTGTACTTAAAAATGTAAGGCAGCAACTTTTTCTTACAGTGTATTATTAATTACAGAAAAAGTTGTATGTGTACAAGTCCCTACTGTATATTATGCAAACGAATACATCAAATCACAGACATATTTACCTCAAAAGTGAACTTATTTTCAGATGAATCTGAAGGAAAAGGGCAGTAATTCACATGGCAGCGTAAATACACAGAGGCATAATGCTAGCAGCAAAGACAAGGACAACACGCAATAAAGAAGACAAAAGGCCATGATCCTCCTGGTTCTGGATGAGAACAGTGTGGCATTGTTGCTGAGGACATTGTAGGGGACAAGGCCCCTCTGTGGCTCTCCTGAGGAGAGGTCAGAGCAGCAGAACAGACAGTGCTATTCACAGGGGAGAATGAGAGGGAACACAAGCTTTGGGTTTGCGAGGAGAGCACCGAGTAGTGAATGTGCTGCGCTCAGGTCTTCACGCTATGCCATGGAGATCGCTCTGACATTTTAGTCGCAGCCGGCTGCTGTAATCTTCCCCTCCTCGCTCCAACTCTCACAGGAGTGCCAAAGCAGAAGATAGATGAGTCATCAGAGACGACGGGCAGTGTGTGTGTGTGTGTGTGTGTGAGAATGAAACAGCTGCATGCACATATGTAGGCTAAAATATGTGCAATATGGATGTTTAAGGATTAGTTCAGAGTAAATAACCTTTTTTGGGGTTGGGTGAAGTCATTCCAAAGCCATATGATATTCTTGCTTTTGTATAACACAAAATGATAAATCTTTTATTAATGTGCCAACTGCTCTTTTCCATACAATTATGATTGAGACTGGAGCATTTAAGCTTCATAACAGATGCAAAAGCACCATAAAAATATAAATAAATCATCATAAAAGAGGTCTTCCAGTGTCATGCAATAGCTTTGCTTGATAAACAGATTTATGCATAAGTTGTTATTCACCTAAATCAACTGATTTACTGAAAAGATCTGATTCAAAATAACTTTTCACTAAGTTTAAGTAAATAATGGCTTCAATTTCATTCTGGTTTAGGTTTCAGATGGTTTTTGCATTTCAAAGAGTGGCCAGAATATTCTTCAAATCCCCTTTTGGACTCCACAGAAGAAAGTTGTACAGGTTTGGAATGACATGAAGGTGAGTAAATGATTTTTAGTTGAACTTTTCCTTTAAGCGTGTTTGTTTTCATTTCTACCTTTTTCATTCAAGGTCTGAGGAGAGAGGCAGACTTGTGTCTTAAATAGCTTAATTTGTCTGAACGCCAGAATAATCAATACAAAGAAATAACACTTAAGTCAGCACCTTTACATTGCCGTAACCCAACAATACGACCACTAAAGTGCTCCTTGACTTCTTAATACACCCATTTCTTATATTCGCATTCAAAAACATAAGAAAGACAAAAGCTATTGTTTAAAAGTTTGGGGTCAGTAAGATTTTTTTATGTTTTTGATAGAAGTCTCTTATTCTCACCAAGGCTGCATTTATTTGATCACGAATGCAGTAAAAACAGTAATATTGTGAAAGATCATTACAATTTAAAATGTTTTCTATTTTAATATATTTTAAAAAGCTGAAATTGCAGCATCATTACTCCTGTCCTCAGTGTCACATGACCCTTCAGAAATCAATCTAATCTGCTGATTTGGTGCTCAAGAAACATTTCTGATTATTATCAATGTTGAAAACAGTTGTGCTGCTTAACATTGTTGTGGAAACTATGATTTATTCAGGATTATTTGATGAATAGAAAGTTCAACAGAACAGCATTTATTTGAAACATAAATCTTACATTATAAATGTCTTTACTGTCACCTTTAATCAATTTAATGCATCCTTGCTGAATTACAGTATTATTTTCATTTAAAAAATGTTACTGGCCCCACACTTTAGTAATGTATATAATATAAAACACAACATATAAGATAAAATAACCTCTCAAATATATTAGTAGCCAAAGTGGATGGATGAGTTTCTTACCGACAGTAATGGCCGCTATGACTGGAGACACAAAAACAGACATCATGACCCCACTGGCCACTGTCAGATAATGCTTACTTCCTGAGATACTGTTTTTCTTACAGCGACCATGGACCTAAAAGGCAAGCAAACAGATACAGATTTAAAGTCAGCATGAAACGGAAATCGTGATCATCCTTTCTTTTTTGTGACATACTATGTATCCAAGTGAAATGGCTTCTCAAACAAGAAAAAAAAAGTAGTGCGGTGCTTGATTTTGTTTATTGATGTTGTGGTTTGCTAATTAATGTTTTTGATTAACGATTACAAGGGCACATGGACTTTTTTTTTGCACGGATAAATCATTTATAATATACACTGCAAGGTTTTTAAGAGACTTAAAATGAATTATCACATACAAAGGAAGTAATCAAATGAGTGTTTTCTGATTAATCCGATTACTCTAAAACATATCCTGCTAGTTTTTTTTTCATGGGGTCCCAAAGAGCAAAATTTACTCCATAAATGAATAGCACAGTGAAGCACTCTCTACTTTCTTTGCAAACATTTTCTATATCAAATTCACCTGCTGTGTGAAGGGGTCTGGTGGATTTACATACATTTACATATATGCATTCTGCAGCACTTTTCTCATGATGAGCATACAGCCAGGGGCATGACCCTGTCTTTTTAACATCCTAGAGCTATTAAACGGTCACTGGATGCATTTCTCAACAGAGAGGAAAGACATATAGTAGCAGCTCACTTTAAATTAAATAATGCAGCAAATTTTTTCGTCTTTACCTTGCGGCCCATATAAATTGGGATGCCCACAATGATGACCGGTATCGCAATGCCTGCTATGAGCGAGATCACCACCGGAGCCCCGAGCAGCATGCCGACCTGCCACAAAACCTTTCGGGTCTGTGACCACGGCTTCTTTCCCCAGAAAGTGCAGCCTGAGGGACTGTAAAGAAAAGAAATTACATTTGTTTTATTTACTGTTTCATACGCTCACACACTGTGGCATGTACATGACATGGGGTTAAAGATAAGACAAGGAATATTAGCCAATAAAAGCCACATGCACGCACACACACCACCTCATTGGATCAATATTTTATGATCTCATCCTCGATTAACCTCATGCACTGCCTGGGTGAATTACAATCCTCTATGGTCAGTGTCACTTCCTGTTTTGTAGGCAAATAGCAGTGTTCTAGCTTAAAAGTGAATGTGAAGTAAATATTTGAAGACAACACTTTATTATTGATGAATTCGGTAACCAAACAGTTGATGGGCCCCATTGACTTTCATAGTATTTTTTTATCTCTCCATACTATGGAGGTCTATGGGGCCCTGGGTCTGTTTGGTTACTTTTAAAGTTACATTCTTTAAAATATCTTCTTTTGTGTTCAGCAGAAGAAAGAAACGTATACAGGTTTGGAAAGACTTGAGGGTATAAGTAAATGATGACAGAATTAAAACATTTTGGTGAACTATCCCTTTAAACCGCTAAATCTCGGTGATGTGGATGTGTTAAATCTAAATACATACACAATAACGAAATGCAATACACATTTTTTATTTTGGATAGTTTAGAATTATGTATGCTTTCTGTCATTTAATAAAAATCTTTCTCCGGCCAGCTGGAGCCCAGCAGAATGAGGCGTTCATTAAATTAAGAAACCTGCTTCTGGCAAATCATGGGGGTTGGGTTGCATGGACAGGGAAATATGAACCGAGATTTGTACTGATTAATTGACAAACGTTGGTGCTGGCCAACATCCAAGAACGGAAAAATCTATTCGAAATCAGCTTTGGTGCAGCGATAGCTTACTGAAACTTGAAGCAAAGTCGCTATCTGAAAGATCAGACTTGTAAAATGCCTCAGCTTCTGTGAGACTTGTTGATTAAGAGTAATTAAGCAAATCTGATAATCTGCAACATTCATGAAGTCGGCTACAAAAGCAACTCGACACAAACTCAGTATTCCAGGGCCAGAAAAACATATTTGACATTCTTGTGCAGCAGAATAACCCCTGTTTAGCTTGGACCGAATGTGTCAGAGAGTAGCTTAATAACAGATCACAAACTCTGGTGACTGCTTGTAATGAATGTGGGCTATGTGCTTGCAGGCAAATGCCCTATATTTGGTTGTGAAAGCTCTGCACACTGGATTAATATTCTGTATGTTAATTACAAAGTGTACAGTTGCCAACAGGAACTTAATCAATTAATAAACGCTGGTAAATGAAAAAAAAAATTCTTTTACACACAACCATGGACCAAATTTTGCATACAAAACAGCAGGCAAATTCATAAAATCACCCATTCCACACTATTGAAAGATTGTTTGTTTTTAATTAACTTTAGTCAGATGTATTTGTAACTGTTATCAACTGTATTCTTTATTTTTTCTTAAAGTGTGACCCAAAGCCCCTTAGGTCATCATCAGGTCACCGTCTCATTGGCTCTCCATGGGGTGTAATTGTATTGTTTGTGGCACACTTTTTACCAGGTATAAAGGTCTGTTACACAGACAGAACTTTGGGTTAAGATACTTTAAAGGCAGACATGCTAATATCGCTGCTGAAGAACTGTGCTACACTACTACTTTCAATACATTATTCACCCCACAAGAACACTGGTCAAACTTACTTATTTTATTTATTTTTATTAGAAAAATCGAATACATAGGCTAGACTCCCAAACAATCGTTCGGCCAAATATAGAGAAATTTAACACTATGCTTATGGTTAATGTGACTTCCAAGGGTAGTACGCTTTATTTTAAATCAGTCTGCCGGGAAATAAAGTATTTAGAATGTACAGGGTTGATACAATGAGCATTTGAGAGGAAGAGTGTCTGCAAGTAAATAAAATATTTATGATCAAAACTGTATATTCTCCCCCTTTTTTTGTCTATGAAAAAATCAGTGCCTTTTTCTGTACATTTTTGGTCTACGCTTTCAGTGTCTTCTGCACCATTATGTAAATTATTTTCTATATGACTGTTCACAGAGATTAGCGAACTATAATTTAAATTAAAAATAGATATTTAAATATTTTACTGTGGTATAATTTACATTAAAGTTCAAAAGTTTAGGATAGGTATGATTTTTTAATGTTTTTGAAAGAAGTGTCTTTTGCTCACTAAGGCATTTATTTGACCACAAATACAGAGACATTGTGAAATATTATTACAACTTAAAATAACTGTTTTCTATTTAAATATATCTTAATTTATTCATGTAATGGCAGCAGCCATTACTCCAGTCTTCAGCGTCACATGATCCTTCAGAAATCTTTGTAATCATTAATACTGATTTGCTGCTCGAAAACATTTCATTTTATTGTCAATGTTAAAAACAGTTGTGCTGCTTAATATTTTAGTGAAAACCATGATACATTTTTATTCAGGATTATTTGATGTTCAAAACACAGCATTCATTTGAAATATGTTGTAACATTATAAATGTCTTTACTGTCTCAATTTAATGTGCCTGTCCTTAATAAAATAATATAAAAAAATATTTCTGACCTCAAACTTTTGAACTGTAGTGTATTTCAGATAAATCCACCTTAAAACTGCATTAAATCTAAACTGAGCCGAGTTTGGTTGCTTTACATGTCAATAAGATCTTCCTGTCTAAATGGGCAGGAAAATAAGCTACAATGTGGACGAGACCGTAGCTGTTAGCCATTAGTCAAAGATCTGGCTACGTGCGACAACTCTTACAGTAACTTTATGAGCGTGTGTTCTGTATGTGTCTACCTGAGGTAGTGCACATCAGTGATCTCCTGCATGCACAGCCAACAGAACTGACAAGCACACACTGTACAGTTCATTCTATTGCAGCTGCCATCATTAGTCTTCATGATGTAGGCCCCACAACGTGGACAGGGCTTGATCTCCTCTGCATCTTAAAGAGACAGAAACAAACATCTTAGCTGGGACCACCAATGGATATTAGGTTAGTCCCTCAATATTCGCACCATACCGCCAGGCTCCTCGTTGAACACGTAGAGTGTGGAAACATCATTGGCTCCTGACGTGTGGCGAGCGCGCTGACGTCTGGCTTGGTCGCAAGTCTGATCTGGGTGCCACAGCTGACGGCAGTGGTAGCAAAACTCGGTTTCACAGCCTTCCCGACCACAGCTTAGCTTGGGACACTCCGCACAGCCGTAAGCTATCACTGCATAGCTAATGAATGACAGAATACACAATAAAACATATGGATTAAGTCAATTATATTTCAAAATAAAACAACAGCATGCAGCTAGTTAACGTGTGTTAATCAATATTTTAAACACACATCATTTGATATGTGAACATAAGCCACCATCTAGCAGACAGTGGTTACAGCTAACATCATTGTTTTTTGTGCTTCAGTCACAGTAGTAAAGAGAGAGGATGCTCTCGGTCCCATGTGGAGTGACTGCAGGTGATACCTAATACTCTCTTGTTGACAAGAAATGCCAAACAGCCATGGATTCCCATCACTCCCCCGATCTGGTTACCATTACGAAACCTAAAGCCAGCCTCCAGAACTATACATAATACACCACAGAAGAGAACGTGCTTCTCGCTGCAGCGTGGGTGACATAATGATCTGCCACTATACACTAGCTCATTGAAAATGGGTGAAATTGGGTGATCGGCAGGACTACAAGCTGGTGTGACTGAGGATGACCTAGTAGACCATTTCAGCTAAGCTGGTGGAGAAGCCATGGTCTAACTAACTACCAGCAACAAGCCAAAAAAAACAGTTTGATCACATAAATTATCGACTTGCATTCCATATAAAACGTCTCACTGGCAATTAAATTTCTCACAAGCAATTCCATTGAGTAATATTATGTGGTGCCTTTATGTCAGCAAGTTTGTTTTATGAAACACAATCTAACTTCTTGTGACTAGCAGCATACTGTAAAAAAATTCAAGAGTGGATGCAGAAAATACAGTATCGGTAACAGTAATTGGATGATCAGGTTTTTATGAGACAATATCATTTAATGACACTGCTAAATGTAATCTTCAGCGAATCTCAAAATGAATATCCATTTTTCCATTATCCATTATAATGTACATAATAATGTGGTGATGCGTAAATTCACTTCACTAGTTTTTAGTGTCTTTATTAAAAGATTATCAAAATGTTATTTTTCAAATTTCAAATGCCAGTATCGGCCAGAATATGAATATTATAATCTTAAGTTAAATTTCTGCTTTATATTTAAAATCAAAGTTACAAACAGCCAAGATTAATTCATTGCGCTTTTTTTTTTCCATTTTAATATAAATGATAGATTTAAAAAAAAGAGCGCAACTAAAAACATCTAAAACCTTTTGTAGATATTATTGAGACAAGTTCAATAAAAGAAAATTACAGTAATATAATATGTCAAGTAATATTAAATCAAATGTTGGAACAATATCCCTCTATAATGGCACTCTAGAAGAGGATGGGACAATGGCTGTGCTTCAGCAATCACATATGTGCAAACCTGCAGTCTGGTGCTGGGCACCAGCGCGTGTCCGGGTCAGCAGCCAGAAAGCGGCGCAGCTGAAACTCTTCGAAACGCTCCAGCAGAGCACCGTCATCCAGGATGGCACGGACGTCGGGCAGAGCCAGCACTGCAGGGCACTGCGGGCAGGCGATCCCCACGCGGCTCTCGGAGATCTCGATGCGTAGGTATTGGCGCAAACAGTCGGTGCAGGCACGGTGCTGGCAGGAGGACAGGCGAGGGAAGTAGCCGCGCGGTTGAATCAGGAGGCAGAGCGGGCACTCCACCAGGTGCTCGAGCAGCTGATCCTGACTGGAGGAGGACAAGGACAGTACACCCATTGAGCCACTGCTCCCACACTCCACACCTCCCTCGTCATCTTCCCCTTTCCCAGGATCTCCTCCATCCCTACCGCCCTCTAATCCAACATCACTGTGAGCCCGGTCCTGGGAGGAAACACAAAATGATTCAGGGCAGAAATTAAAGTTTGGATTTTTTCTGTCTAATGAAGATGAGTTAGCTTAACGAAAACTGTGTTATATTAAATAGAAAATGACACTGTCTAACAATTCTGTTTCTTGGCAAAAGGACCAATCCTAAAAAAAAAATGTAGATGGTTTGTGAGACGTCATGTATCTAATTTCTCAGTGGGTGTGAGCCAAATGGCGTCCCAAATGTCCAATGTGGGTACAGTTTTATTTTCATTGTATTGAAAGAACAGCTTTCACGTTTTAATAACATTTCATTTTGTGTTCCAAGAAGGAAAAGTAATGTGTTTGACTTTGATTGAACTAGAGAATTTTAGACTTGTAGGATTTCTGCCGCATCATTAAAGACATTTTTTTTTTTTTTAACAATAATTATGCTATTCAATAACTAGTTTTGAAAGTTGCATTCAACATCCACTTGTCTAAACAATCTGAGGGAGCATGTTTGATTGGGCATGATGCTTCTGAAAGTAACTGAGACGTTTAAGTGTCTACCAGGTAAAATTAACCATTACAGCTTACAGAATACAGAGATTAAATTGGAACATGTTTAAGAGTTAAAGATGTACAGAGAATAAATGTATAAATGTCATCTTACTTGTAACACATGTTCATGCTCATTGAGTGTGAGAGTGATGGCCACTTCCCCCTTGTTCAAAGTCCCGGCGGGCTTCTCAATCCTGGGATCAGATTTGGGCTTTCGGCTGAAGAAGCTGAGAAAACTAAGGGACTGTGACTGCTGCTTGGGTCTCTTCATTGTACAGAGCTGGACAGTCCAGCCAAAACAGCATGAGTGGATCAGGCCCCTTTTGTTTGTCTGTCTCTGTTTGTTGCTTATGGTCTGACACTGAACATTGGCAAATAGACCATTATGAGAAAGTAGAAAAATCATCCATAACAGCGTTTCCTGATCAAGGTCATCCTTGTTTTCTTCTTACATTAAATGTTTTATGTTCCTTTAGTTATCCAAATGGTTTCATAACTGAAAAAAAAAGAAACATATAAACAGCATCAGTAGATTGTGAAAGTTAGATTGTTGTAGAAAACATCTTTCAGCGCACATCCATTACAAAGTTTGGGGTCGGTTAGGTGTTTTAATGTTTTTGAAAGAGGTTTCTCACCTGTTTTCTGTTTTAATATATTTTAAAGTGTAATTTACTCCTATGATGGCAAAGCTGAATTTTCAGCATCATTACTGCAGTCTTCAGTGTCACATGATCCTTCAGAAATCAATCTAATATGATGAATTGCTGCTCAATAAACATTTCTTATTATTTTTATTCTTATTCTTATTCTTATCGATGACAAAACAGTTGTGCTTCTAATATTTTTGTGGAAACTTTGATACATTTCAGGATTATTTGATGAATAGAAAGTTCAAAAGAACAGAACTTGAAGTATATCTTCTGTAATGTTTTGTGTCTTTAGGCTATCCCTTTTGATAAATTTTGTTTTCTAACTGAATAAAAGTATTAATTTAAAAAAAAAAAATCTTACTGATCCCAAACACATATATTGCACATGTGTACACTTACATATACACATCTTTGTAAACATATTTTTACCTTGAATTTTTTATATATATATATATATATATAGTCAAGGTAAAAATATGTTTGGAAAGATGTGTCCAAAGGCCCTGATTATTTCCTGGCTTGTAAGCACTCTCCACCTACAGCACATGCAAAGACTGCATAGTGCACACTTTCACTGAGAGGTAGTTATTTTGTGCTATAGAGTGACAAAGCTGGTGGAATGGAGAAGTCTGAGTTGTATTTTATCTTGATACATGATCATGTGAAATTAATCAACCAACTGAAACACAGACTGTTACACTCATATCAACAGACAGTCAAAATGTAATGGAGAAGGAGATGCCAGACAGATGAAAAATAGTGAAGACTGACTTATTTTTTCCCTGGAGGATTCAGATGCTCTGATGTGGGGGATTTTTTTTTTTTTTTTTTTTACTTTCAATTATTAATGTTACTCTCCTCCAAAAGAAACTCATGTGGAGAGCCAGCCAGATATGAAGATGGACACTGATGCACCAAACTCCACATCAGATAACCTCATTATTAAGAACATCATGTTGAAGTATTTTTAAATTAAACAGACATATCCGGCTTAAACAACTTAGAACTGTTGTCTTGAATACAAACTGCTAAATCAATGTCTTATTCCGGTCTTAATAGCAAAACAACTACATTTTTTTCACTTAACTTTTTTAAACAAACTCAAGAAAATCATGGTTTTGTTAAATAGAGAAAGAAAGAAAAAAAGAGTCAAGATCTGCTAAAGATCTGAAATAAGCAACATCAGCCCCTCTGGCAGCATTACGTAATTAACGTGAGGGTCTGTGTCTGGCCTTTGACTGCATGCTCCATCACTCAACAGAACAGAAACCAATAAGGAGAATAGACCTATTATATCAAGGTCATTCAACACTCTGACAAGCAGTGTTTTAAAATGCACAGGATCGAGCTTGAAGCGTGAATAAAAAGGTTTATACAATTATAATGGAGGGAATACATTAGACATGATAGATTAAATTATTACAAAGGTGCATTTAGACATTCTGCTTGACTTCGGAGACAAGCAACGTGGCTAATCTAATTGCATTTCATTGATGTCTGAAATAATTCCCACCAATGCTATATTATGTCTCATGTATGCATGGAAAAGAAATACTTTTATCATACATAATGCAGTGCCAGTGGACCTCAATGATGAGACAAAGCTCAAATGTGTTTTATAGCTTCTCTGGCCATAGAGCAACATCCTGTGGCTCAGATCTTTGGATTGTCTATGTTGTGTTTTCTTTCTCTCGGTTCACTGGACTATTCCTGGACATTCACTCAACGGCTTTCTTGTTTAAGCAAAGTTGGGCATCAACTTGGCAAACCCAAAATACCAAAAGCCGATGAAATGCTATCAAGCTCTGTTTACAATTATATCAGGATCTTTTAAAGGAAGAGGGGATCCCATTAATACCCTGAGTAATAACTCCCATCAGGAAAGCATCGTGGCAATGCCGTTTAGGACGTTATTTGAGGACACACATCCACTTATAGGGCCAGGAGCCATCAGTGATCCGACATTTACACCAACTGTTACTTTAATGATACAGTTGCCTACGAATATTTATATCAGCCTACAATTTACGTACAGAATAACATGCACTTCAGAAGACCACTCGATTGAGCAGAAACGAGTCTGTTTATCGCTGCTTTAAATTTAATTCACTGAAATTCATTGTCTACGAACATAATTTGTAGGCCTATTATTAATTAATAAGAAGGTCTGGCCAGGGCATCACAGCACTGCAGGGAGTGGCAAGGTTATTACGTATGACTGGTCCCCCCTGCAAAATAATACACTTGTATGCGTAAATGCAACGTATTATACAGTGAAGTAGAAGACTAAATCACCTTCTGATCAAAGGATAACGCAAAATAATTGAATGAAATCAGCCTCTTACCTCCGCTCAGTGCATTATCAGCTCAGCAGCACCATCGGCTGAGTGCTTGGCTCCTCCCACTGAGCGGCTGAGGACGGCTCCTCCCACTGCTGTAAAACGTCGCCTGTTTGGTGTCTTTGAGCGTTTTTCTGGACCCTGTGGTCCGAGATTCGCCGCATGACGTTGGAGAGGAGATCCCCTTAAACCTCGAGGTTCCCTCTTCTCTGCACACCGGCGGCGCCTGCTGCTCGAAAGCTTGTAACGGCCTGCGGGAAAGATGCTGCGAGCCTGCGACTGCAGTGATCGGAATCCGTGTGATGACGTACAATCACCTACTTCATTCAATGACGAACCACATTTTAATGAAACAGTACCTGACAACAGCGATCCCTGCCTCTGAAAACATCAACGGCTTAAAAAAATATTTTTTAATTTAAAAAAAGTGCAGTAATTAGTATTTTAATATAACGGTATTATATTGGCCCATTTCATAACAATGGAATATGATAGCCTACTAATAAAGTATATTATTGTTTAAAGTAATTATATATAATTAACATTACACAAGACGTGTGTGTATAAGGACTGTACGTAGTTTGATGTAGACTTTTGCTACGGTTTACGAATAGTAAACAAAGAAAATATAAAATTGATCGTTGTTGTATTAATAATATAATATAATTTTGCTGCTGCTGTTTTTGTTAAAATATAACAGTTATTAGTTGTGAATCATGTGAATCAAATGCGCTAAAATGAATAATACATTAAAAAAACCTAAATCTAACATTAGGGTTTGCTTTATTTTAGCTATTTAAAAAAATTAATCATAAACATTCCATAAAAGAGAAAAGTAAAAAAATACAGAGGGAGCAACGTACCCGGATACGCGTCACTGAGGAAGCGGAAATACGCAGCGGTAGCGGAAGAAAAATGTATACAATGGTAATTTGGAAATCAATTAAGTTATGAAAAAAGAGCATTAATTGCCTTTCTTTGTGGTCGCTGTGTTATGGAATGGCGGCTTGTGAGCAGTAGTGCCCTTCAGACGCCGCTGTTTTGCCTCGACGGGAACTGTTGTTTGGCGTGTCAGGCAGCAAGAGCAGGTATATTTATGACATCTGCTGAGCTTGACAATATAGCTGGAGTTGAGTGTTTAGATTTGTGTGCTAAATGTCGACAGAATAAACGCACAGGCTGGGCGGAAAGAGTCATGCAATTCACTACGTGTACAACACGAATGCAGACATGCATTCTGTCGAACTACGAGTTTAAAATATCCTGTATGTGCTATTAATAACGCCAGTCTCATTTATGTTAAATGACACAGTAAGATTAGCACGTTAGCCCATGTATCTGTTATAGAGGTTGTGTTGACGTGCATGGCAGTACAGTAACGTCTGTTATTTCAATGCTTTCAAAGGCTATTTTGGAGAATGAGTTGATTCTTTTCGAGGGAATCCAGAGGAGGTTGCAAATAAAAAGGCTGACTGGAAGATGCCAAGAAGAAAACAGCAGAATCCACAACCTGTCAAGTGTAAGCTGCTTTTTCATCTAGTATTGTCAGCTAAATGGTTTGCTTCATTCCTTTCACATGCGTTTTGTTTTCGTAAGTGTTTACTAATTCACAGAAAGATTAAACTGGTCATGTGGTCTTCCTTTATAATTAAAACTGTCATATGATCTTATTCTTGACCCATTTAAACTTTGACATATCTGTCCAAAATCTCCTAAATGTTAGCTATCAATAAGCAGACTCTTTGTTACAGTAATAGCATGGACATCTAGACTGTGTGGTTATAGTATTATAATAGGTTTGTCATATAATTATAAACTATATATATAATTATAATGAATTATAATAACATATAATTAAATAGTAATTGTTTTTTATTGACAGGTCTCACAGAAACATAATAATTGCACTGCCGTCTGTTTTGATCATCTTGATTTTGAATTGTGCTTTCAGGTGTCAGACAAGAATCTTCTTATGATTATATATGCTGTAAATCTGGTGTCTTGAAATGTATTATGTGGCTAACAAAACTAGGAGTTATTTCTGTGTTTGTGTCAGATTATGAAGATAAACTGAGTTTAGCTGCATAGGCTACACAGTGTAATTAATTTAATAGGAAGTAATTTTAGATTTAGATGGTGACTGTCATGGTAAATAATTGAATAATATTTTACTTGCTTTAAACATTAACTCCTGCTAAAGTATTGGTTGTTCATTGTTTGTTCTTTTCTTCTCAAAAAGTGGTAATTATTTTCAATCTCGCCCAGTAGATGGCAGAAAATCTACAGTAAAGTCAGTACTGCATAAAGGGCTGCTTATTTTACCTTTTTGTTATATGAAGGTCACATTAAAACTGTCTTGGAAACATTTTACATTGCCTTCTTTATTTATCCTTACTATTACTTTTCATATATAGTAGCTGATTGTTTCTTACACTTGCAAATCTTATAATATGAAAATTCATTATAAAATGCTAATACATTTTTAAAAGTTAAGATCATCTCTTGCTGTTGTGGTTTCATTTTCACAATGACCAGCAATTTTTCTACTTGTAAAAATGAACTATGAAAATAGTTGATATGAGTCATGATGTGTAAAGAAAAATCAAGATGTCACAAATTGTTGTTGTATTTACAATCAAACTGTAATTTTATCAAATTATGCAAAAATAATGAAAATATAATTTAATTGGAGCCAATCATTTTCTTCAGAAAATGTTTAAAATTACATTTTAACCCCAGAATGCTTTTAAACACAATGCATACATTGTGACTTGGTTGAAATGAAATAAACTAATCAGTGTGAAAAGTATAATTAAAATGTTTTATAATTATATAATTTATTAAATTTTTCAAAGATTCCATGGGTGAAAGTGATGATAGTTGATTAAATGATGTCTTGTTGATTGTTACGAATGTATATGATCCCACAAGATTGTGTGCAGTTTACTGTAAATCTTCTTGTTTGTATAATAAATGTAAGATTCAGTATTCCTCTTATGAAGTTTACAGCTGCTGAGTGGGATTCACGGGGCTTTAGTACATAATTTTGCATCCTTTGAAAATAAAAATAAAATATATAATAATACAAAATTAAACCACGAAAAAAATAGGTAAGTAAATAGATTTATAATATATATAAACTTTGACATCAACAGGCATTACCACAAAGGTAAGGACAGAAATGGCTCATGAAATATACATAGGTCAAGCTGCATGATCTTCCAATGAATGCTATCGCTGCTGTATTTAACCATGAGCCTTTGCTTTCAGTGGATTCTGAAGATGGTTTAGGCACTGTACATCCAGCAAGCCTTACCTTTGAGAGCGACTTTCTCCTGGGACAAGAACTCGAGTTCTCAGATCCTGACAATGACAACAAGATCATAGGCCTTGAAAAGTTCTCAGGTGAGTTACTTGAGTTTTAGGGACGTGTTCTTGTCATCCAAATCCTAATCTGTGCCACTGTTTGAAGGAGAATTGTGCCAGTTCCCGTGGTACAACCAGTTTTGTGCAAAGATAAAATAATAAAAATAAATGACAAAGACCAAATTTAATTCAGATTTTGGAAACTAGCTCATATTACAGGGTTCCAACTGTCATTGAAAATCTGGAAATATTGAGGAATT
Organism: Meda fulgida; assembly: GCA_030578275.1. Classification (NCBI taxonomy): domain Eukaryota; kingdom Metazoa; phylum Chordata; class Actinopteri; order Cypriniformes; family Leuciscidae; genus Meda; species Meda fulgida. The sequence continues at coordinate 19,635,213 of CM060635.1, read as the reverse complement.
ATATAACAGAATTTAACAGAAATTTCTAGTGAACATTTCTGCTGAAAGCAGTCTATAAAATGTATTACTTGGCTATGACTATTATATGATGGCTACTGACAAATCTTGAAGATTTAAAAAAAATGCTTTAGATGATGTATTGCTGGCATTCATAAAGAGCCGTACGTTCTCAATAATACGGATATTAACTGTGAAGACTGACCTGTAATGTTAATGCTATTATGCAAACGTGCTGCATTTTGTCTGTCAGCAAGCAGTGTGATCTTTCATGTACAGATGAGAGAAGGGAGCCTACCTCCCTGGAAAATGTTACTGATTTTGGCATTCTGACAGAACATACCATTTCAAAATGGTAAATCAGGAAAAAATACACTATTATATAAGGGTCATCAAGACAGTCATCACCATCAAGGACACATTATAATAAGGCATTTAGTCCATCATCATCATCATCATCATCATCATCATCATCATCATCATCATCTCCTCTCAGGGTCTTTATCATAGTTGTCATCATCATCATCATCATCATCTTCTCCCCCTCATCATCATCAGCAGGACCATTATAGTCATCATCATTATCATTAGGCTGGGTAATCATCCACCTGGGGTTTCTGAAACGGGTGATATAAAGGCCCGTTCAGACTTCAGACTCACACATTTCTACACATTGCATGTGCATGAGGACAACGCTTGCAGAAGGAAAACGTTTCACAGAAAGACTGAGCAAAAACACTTTAGCCTTGGGTTTTGTTGGAGTACCACTTTGTATTTGTTTCTATCAGAATTTACGTAACATTTGTCCACTGGCTTAGTGGGTAAGTATAAATGGGAAAAAAATATTTTTCAAAATATCAACTTCAGCTGTTTTGTGCTCTCCTTGTAATTTTTTTACTTTTGATACAATTATAGATTCTCATTTGGCATGAGAGGTTTTCCTAAACCTATTTGTGTATTTTTATTCTTAGTAACTCGTAATACTAAGACACTAGTGTTACTGTCAACTTTACTTGCTACAGATACTGAAATAGTGTCTTTTTCTTTTGAAATTTCTGTTGTATTTGAATGTTTGCACACTGTCTCAGATTGCAGAACATATCTATACAGCTGCATAATGTAATGCAGTGTCCTGCTGTGGTCCTGTACAGCTGACATCAGTCTGCCTGGCTTCCCCCTGGGAGACGAGGAGAGCTCCCCCTTCAGCCGCCTCAGTATGGAGAGTGACGCTGACGACCTCCGTGCAACCGAAAGCGAGCGTGAAGAGAGGGTTTCTGAGTCTGCCTTTCCCTCTTACCTCTCTTGCAGGGGCTGTGGTCAGCTCCTGGAAGACCCTCTGGGACCCGGCATGGACTTGGTGGGGCCCTACTGCATGCGCTGCTGCAAAGGGAATGCGGATGGCGTTGTGGACAGGAAGCTCTGTTTGGGCTTAGGCTTACAAGTTGAGTCTAGAGGGGGAGGGAATGAGGGCGCTGGTGGCGAGGATGGCTCCCTGAAGCTCCACTCATGCACGCTCTGTGGTTTCACTTCACGCTACACTAACCACGTTAAGAGGCACATGAAAACACACAATGGTGAAAAACCATACGGGTGTCCGCTGTGCTCCTATGCATCGGCACAACTAGTGAACTTGCAAAGGCACTTGCGCATACACACCGGAGAAAAGCCCTACAAATGCAACCACTGCACGTTTGCATGCAGTTCCTTAGGGAACCTGAAGAGGCACCAGCGCATGCATTTAGCTGTAAGCCCGGGTCAGAGTGCCACTCAGCCGGTCAGTGGCAACTGTTTAAATCACACTACTGTGGGTCAGAAGGAAAAGGAAGCGGTTCCTGCCCCCACTGAAGGTAAGTAAGGTCCTGCTGTGTGTGTCCCCTAGAAAGAACATTGAACTGAGTTTTACAATGAGTTGTAATTCAACATCCTTCAGTTGCAGGTGCTGTGCAGTCTGTTTCGCGTCCTCACATGGGAAGGGATGGGAACTACTTGCAGACCTTTGATGGCCTGAGGCTTGCACAGCCGTCGTCGACAGGGGTGTTGCAGTCAGGACAGGCTCCTTCTGAACCTGCCGCCCTACCCCCCACGTTCTTCCCCTTCACTTGTCGTCTGTGCGGCATGGCCTTGGATGATGAGGACGGGTCCTCGGCCCAGATCTGCGCCAAGTGCACCCTGGAGATGCTGACTAAGGACACAACTGGATGCCCCGCTGAGCGAGGGGACAAGGTCTACACCTGTGCTGCCTGCCCCTTCCTCACCCACTACCCAAACCACCTGGCCCGCCACATGAAGACCCACAGCGGAGAGAAGCCATACAAGTGCCCGCAGTGCGACTACGCCTCTGCCCACTTCGACAACCTCAAGCGGCACCATCGAGTGCACACCGGCGAGAAACCCTACAAGTGCCACCTGTGTGACTATGCCTGTGGCAACCTGGCGAATCTCAAGAGGCACCAACGTGTACATTCAGGCGCCAAACCCTTTCAGTGTGCAATCTGCAACTACAGCTGCAATCAGAGTATGAACCTGAAGCGGCACATGTTGCGCCACACGGGCGAGAAGCCCCATAAGTGCCAAGAGTGTGGGTACACCACTGGCCACTGGGACAATTACAAACGACATCAGAAGAAGCACAGCCTGACTACAGATGGCTGGGTTAAAGCGCAGATGCCTGGAAATGAGGAAGAGGTGGAGGACGAGGAAGAGGTGTAGACTAAAATTGCAAGACAGTCGTCCATATGAGATTTTACTGTAATGGCATAAGCGTTGTTAGTTGTCCTTATTTTCTTTTGTGCCCAGAATTATTTTTGGAATTAATCACGAGCTGCTACATGAAGTCAAATTCAAAGACAGTTACCTGAATGTCTTAATGTAGGGGTTGTCCAATCCTGCTCCTGGAAGGCCAACCTTCCTGCAGACTCTATATAAACGCACCTGAACCAGCTAATCAAGGTTTTAAGGATTATTCGAAACTTCCTAACATGCAGGTTTGGAGCCGGTTGACACTAATCTGCAGTAAAGTGGTCCTCCAGGAGCAGGATTGGACATTCCTGATTAATGCCTTTGAACGAGGCAAAACGTTTGTTACCCAAAGCTCTCTAAGAGCGTTCTGAGCCTGATTGTGGTTCATTTATTAGTGCCAAACACACTACTGCACCACTGCCATAGGAAGTTCTTCTTTAAGCCTGGCACAACGTTGCATGCACTTAAGTTAACCTTGGTTGACTGTTTCAAAGTCATCAATTCATATGTAATTGATCATTTTTCCATTCTCTCAACGATACTGGTGAAAATGCCTTCACAGATGAGCATAATGTTCTTTATAGCATAGTGATCTTTAATCATCTTGTTTTTGCTCTCAATAATTCTGGGGGATTGTTGCCTTTTATTGTTGTGTGTATTTTATTGACTGAGAAATGCCATTTGTCTGAGTTTACTTGAAGCAAAATGTTGCATAGTGGATTTTAGTGTCATGCTGAACATAGAGCTTTTATTTTTGTATGCGATTTTATTTTTTATCTCTGAGGAATGTTTGGCATGTATTTGCCACCCATGGCATTGTTAGCTATACCGAAGGACGACAGTAAACGTTAACCCTATTATGCAGTTAAACCTTAAGGTTGCCAAGAAATGACCGAACATTGAAATCTTGTAAGTGTGTGGTGCTTAAGTGTTTTCTTGTTATTATGCAGTGGTTTCATTAATGCCTTAAATATCCTCAAATAAAACATGTGTGTTGAAACTTGCTTAACTTCTTTGCCTTAATTCGCTTTTCATCTTCAGTCACAGAACTGAAGTTACTAGTAGCCAGCAGGATGTGATTAAGATGCTTAGACAGGCAGTGTGTATGTAATCCTCTGTTTCATAATGAGAGCTGTAATCTTACCCACGCTCTGCTGCGAACAGCACCGGTAAACACGCTAATGATGACAGAGCCCTGGGCAGCGAATGAGTTTGAAGTGCTAGAGCCTGTTTCGATCCCAAAGCTTACATTGAAAGGAAATTTGACATTCAAATCATAGGCCAAAAAGCTAAATATCATGCTAATGATTTATGCCAGGAGCCAGGACCTTTTGCATTAGATTTCCTGTGTGGGATTTTCATAGGAGTCAATGTACTACAGGCAAGCCACATAGGCTATATGATAATCTCATATGCTGAAACACCTCAGAAAAAGACTTGCATACACAGAGTAGCGTTGTTTGGCACCTAAGTTTATTGAGACCCAGAAGGCTCTAAATTCCATTCTAAAATGAATTGATTTAAAAAATAAATCATGCTCATAAGCTTTATGAGAGATGTACAAGATTTAAGAGTACAGACGGTTTACTCTTTTCATCCTAGATGATGATGCTGGTGAACACACTGAACATGGCAATCACAAATTACAGTCATCAGTTTAAAAATAGTCAGCCATACAGCACAAAGTATGAGAACATTTAAACAATCTTCGCATTAAACATTCTGCACATGGGGGAATCTTCTAGGATGAAAGATATGAGCATTTCATTTAGTATGACTATCAATGCAGACAGTCAAAACCCCAGCATAAATGTGAAATACAGCCATTTCCCAAACACCATGTGATCAGTCCTCTGAGATGATTGCCACAATGTATTTAGTAAAATACAAAATGGATTTTATGTATACTTATATATAAAAGAAAAATGAAAGTCTGGAATGATATTCTTCAAAATATAGTGTACAAAGACAATCATTGAAATTTAAATGTGAAATTTGTAAACACTTCTTATTTGACAATTTTCTACAATTTTGTAAACACTGATAAATGTTCTTTTTTTTTTTACACAGCCTGGATTATATTTGATCAACTGTTCTTTTTTGTAATATACTAAAGATAATACAGGTATTAGTAAATATTCAGAATACTTTTTTTAAATTGCATGTACATTTATAAAAGTGACATAACCATAATTTTACTTTTCTGTGCAAAATGCTTTAGTGAACTAATTTTGGCATTTATGACAAACCTTTTTTTAATATATTGGTTTGAATAACAAAACACAGACAAAAAGCACACACAAAAAAAAAAAAAAATCAATTGACAGACCTACAAACCTCTTGCGAATGTTCCAGAATGTTTTCCCACAGTCAATATCTCAATAAATACCCAAGCCATCTATCTTTCTTCATACTGTGCAAAAAAAAAGAAAAAAAAAAAAAAAAAAAAAAAAGAAGAAAACTCGGGTTCAGCTAGTGCAAGTGGGCCTGCTGAACACATCAAAACATAGCGAGATTCAGGACACAGCTGAGGCCAGAATGAGAAAACTTGTGTCCGGTGCTACATTTTATTTTCATTTTGAGAAGTTGAACTGTAAGGCGGTTGAATCAGCGTAAGGCAGAGAACAAACAGGCCACAATTTCATCTAGAATATGCAATGAATATGCAGTAGGCATCAGGTCGAGTTAGCTGCAAGATGACCTCTCCTGAAAAAACAAAAACAAAAAAAAAAACAGGAATTTGCAGAGATCTACCAAGCTACAGGTCATATTGTTGCTACCACATAATAGGTAAAGCAACATTGACACACTGCATGATACGAAGCAGACCGCTTCTCTATTAAATAATAATCTTAATAGATTTTAAAAGGAACATATCAACACAATTTGCTGGTTTTGATCTTGCTCTAGTAAGCAACTAAAGTCAGGAGCAAGAGAAAACGAGATGACAGGAATTTGTGCCTGCAAGAGGACATATGAGAGGAAAAGCACAGTTTTGTGTCTCTAGTGAGGAAGTACGATTCAATGAAGCCGTCTGCAGAAGAAACTTCCTAAATCACAGCCTAAATTAACATCTTTCCTGAATGCAGTAACCTCCCCTGAGGTGCCTATGTAACCTTTGAAATCTCCAATTATGCCTCAAATCTGAAATTATCCAATTGTTTTTACTTTAATTGAGCGAGCACTGAATCTGAGGCCTCTCATAAAACTAATGAGTGGCTTCATCCAATTCTTTCAGAAAGGGGTTACAATATTGCAGAACTGGGCATCTATTAAACTACACTCAACGCAGAGAAAACCGCTAAATGAATCAGACTCCTTCAGTCCAGTCTATGAGGACGACTCCATCACAGGTCATCGTCCCCTATTCCTTCAAAAGCGTAGTTTCCATGGAAATCATTGCCACTGATGTCACTGGCTGAGTTGGAAGAACTAAGTCCTCTCAGGGAGACAGAAGACAGCTTGGTCTGTGAAAAAATAAAAAAATAAAATGAAAACAGAGAACAGGAGATAAGTGTAAAAAAAGCTAACAAAAAAAGTGTTTTTGTTAGCTAAAATAATTACAAATATTTCTTTTTTGTTCATTTATATTACACTGAAATAAAATGAAATACAAATATTAGATGAAGAACTTGAGACTAAACTAAAATTTAGAAACTGTGCCTTAGTTGTACCTGGGGAACAACCCACAAGCCTTGCCATTTTAGAGATACTCTGACCCAGTTGCCTTGCCATACCAATTTGGCCCTTATCAAAGTCACTCAGATCTTTATTCCTGCCAATTTCTCCTCCATCCAACATTTTTCCGAGAACTGACTGTTTGTTTACCATCTAATCTACCCAGACCTTAATATGTGGCTTCACCTGTGACTGGTCATAATGCTTTGGCAAATCAAAAGTTGTATTTGTAAACATTACTTAATGCACTGTGAAGTAACATGAACAAACAATGAACAGCTGTATTTTTTTAGTGGTTGACCGATATATAGGCCGATATTTGTGTTTTTTTTTAAATATCGGCAGATACGTTTTTCTGATTGGCCGATGTCTTGGAAGCGGGACTTTTATTTTGACGGCGCTGTGGACCTTTATTTTGACCGGCGGCGCTGAGAGGACCAGCGCCTGAGAAGAGAACGGCAGCGCCTGATCACACAGCGCTCACTCACATTCTCTATCTTCATTAGTTTACGATTTCTGTCAGTCGTATCTAATACTTGTTGGTACATACAGAACTGGTACACGAAGTAAATGGTATGCGAAAAAGTAATGCGTTTGCTTTTATATTATTTGTAACAGAAAAGGCAAACAATCAGGCTAAAATACTTTCTTATTTACCGTCAACATTCAGCAAATTCACATCTAACGTCACATCATTTAACAAATCTCTGAATATCTAATAAACATTTAATTTCACAAACCTTGCAGATTTAATCGAATCAAGCTGTGATATCTTGTGAAGTGTGCATTTGTAGCCGGCATAAACGTGTTACTGCGAGTGACGGCCCGTGTAAGTGAGTGAATGCGAACAGAAGATCAGCTTCACAGGAGACTCGATCAAAAACTTAAAATCCTTCATTTTAAAATATGCTGTGCTATATCCAGTTGCCCAGTGTCATATTCATATCGTTTTCACTGTGTGCTAAGTAAACTTCGCGTTACCTTGTCAAAAGTCAAAGTCAAAAAAAGTCTTTATTTAAAAAAAACACTTTACTTCCTTTTTATTCACATTATCATATATTTTTAAACAATTATTAATTTTTGTGAAAAATACTGTAATAGGATTGCAGATTCAAGAAGTTGCCATCTGAAGTATAGGGCCTAAGCATGTTTATCTTAAAGATTTTTTTTTCTAATTTATTTCTAATTTATTAAATATTGATTAAAATAAATAAATAAATAAAAGTACACACACACGTATAAAAATATACATATCAGCCACACTGCTCTCTAAGATATCGGCAATCAAAAAACCCATATCGGTCGACCACTAATTTTTATTAACTAACATTAACAAAGATTAATAAATACTATACAAATTGCTCATAGTTAGTTCATGTTAGTTAATACATTAATGTTAACAAATGAAACCTTATTGTAAAGTGTTACCAAAATAACACTGGTATGAAACAGTATAGATGATATTTACATTTCAAGTTGATTATAAGGAAATGAAAAACAGACAACTCACAGAGAGTTTGACTACTTGTTCACGGCTGGGATCAGGGGAATCCTGAAAAACATTCATGCAAAATCACATATTAACAAATGGTACATCTTCCATATCAAAAGTAGAGGTGTTCTACATTAGCAAAAGTCTCAATGCTTACCAGTAACGGAGGAGACTTCACAGCTTGCTGACTGTCAGACCGCTGGAACGTGCCGTTCAGTCGCTTCTTCTGCATCTGCTGAAAACACATCACAATCACAAACTTAGAGAAAGAGAGAGAATAAATAAACTTCAAATAAACATGACCACATTTATTTTCATAAAACACATTCCCGGTCTTATTGTGCAGGATTCATCGAAACACATTATTCCAGAAATTGTTATTCATAGCATTTCATTAAAGTGAAAACACTAAAAAAAAATGTTTGCACTGAAACAAATTTCAAGGGCTTTTTTTTCTGTTGTTGCAGCGCTTGCTTTTGACATTCCCATTCATTTAATTGCAAATCCAGTTTCAAATATACCACACATTAAGCCTATTGTCCTGAAAGGGTTTATCATGCCAGTACCATGTGACAAAAACAAATTCATTTTGACGAACTCTTAAATAAAACAAACAGTTACATCAACCAACTGAAAGATATTCCCACAGATATTTGACAGGTCTTTACAAGAAGACAAACATAGATCTAGTGACCTTTTTAATGCTTCCGCCAGATTTCTTCACCATTAGCTCATCCACCATAGACTGCAGACAGATACTCATCATGATGGCCTGGGGCAAAAAAAAAAAAAAAAGTCCCTTAGCTCAGCAGTCTAATCTCAGTTATCACCTGTAGCGTTTAAAATTATTTATTTTTAGCATTGGATTTTTCATTTATTTAGACATAATAGTATTGAATTTCAACATTGAACACAACACTTTCTGCGACTGACCTGTGGACTGGTGATGGTGACCCATTGCAGACGGTCTTTACTCATCAAGTACTCGAAGGCCAGCTCTAGTTTCACATCACATTTATTGGAGCTGCTTGGGTTTGCGGTACCGTTCGCAACAGGCACCTGCTGTAGAGTCAAGCCGGGTCATCACAAATACGATCATCATAATCATTGTTATTTGTGTCGAGGCAATTACAGCGGCCATTTCTAAACTCCTCTACATGGCAATTACCCTCAAAGCTCAATTAGTTATCATTAGCTCTGCTCTAAATGTCATCATCCTCAACACTAAAGTGTCTCATTAGAATTGTCTCAGATGACACAAAACAAACAACTTCTTTTACACAGACACAGGAAACTCTCTCAGTCCCATTAGAAAGACATGGCTGTGCAGTCCCAGCATCCTCAGCGTCAGAGGGCGGCCGTTCTGAGCTCATTAGTAAAACAACTCTGCTATTCTAAGGCCAAGACCACTGAAGAGTGGAGCATAGACAACTTCCACTCGCTAATGAAACACCATTCATCCATTATAAAATGAAGATTTAGATCATCTTTATTTTGTTTCCTAATTCTTGTATACTAATATGGCTGCAGAAAACCATAAAGGCATGCATACATTTAGTGTAAATGCAGGACAGGAGTCCCATGAAATAAATATGAATGGATAGATGGATGAGTGTCTGGTAGCTGACAGTTATAAGCGAGCAAAGAGACAAAGAGCACAGTCTCTTTTCCTTCTGTAAGTGGCTTTTTGGTTGTTTCAACTTCCCATTTTCAGAAATAGACCAACCAGACATGCCTGAAGGGACAGTCATAGAAAGAATTTGGAGAAGAGTTGTCTGGAGATGCAAAAGGAATGTTCCTACATCTTAACTGTAACAAGTAGTACAGATCATTTGGAAAAATAAGGGTTTTTAAAAGTTAAATTTTTGCCTTTTTCCTGAACTATATTTCTTTTTATAAAGTAAATATATATAATATATATAATATCATATATAAAATAAAATTAAATACTGCTTGCCGGTTTCATTTAAAACTGACAAAAACAGTGTCTAATTAGTTCTAAAAAGGCAGTTCTTCCTTAAAAAAACATGACATTATTTGTCAAGAACTTCTAACCTCTCATATACTTTAGGAAAGGACTCTAGCACAGTGGAACTGCTAAATTACAAGCTTTTGTGCAAATTCAGCCTCAGAAAGACATTTGAAATGTCTAATTTTGACAACAACATTATTTACATCATACATCATCACGTTGTCGATTGGCGTCCACTATGACACACAATATAAGATAAAACAATCGATTATTGTGGCCCGACAGGCATTGTCATTTATGAATCACCACGACACCCTACGTCAAACGGATTGTGCCAAAATCGGTCTGATATCGTGTAGTGTGAATCCGGCATAAATGTGCAGTTATATTGACAGTTACTCTACAAAATCCAATAATTTGAATTGGAATCTGCATGAAGGCGAAAAAGTTCCCCACACATATTTCGCTTGTGTTCAATTTGGACAAGCCAATGCGCTGTATTGACCAACAAAAAAGCTGCTTGGTTTGAAAGTGGCTTATGTGTGAGCTGTGCTTCATACATTGCTACACAATGGACAAGTTTGCTAATGCGACTACAACCTTAAGACTTTGTATTCTAAAAGCCCTTATTATCAAACTTACAGATGAAGTGACCCGCCAGCATCTCATGCGCGTGACTTTGAAGCTTCCCTCTTTCATCTGTTCGCTGGGCAGTTTGACATGAAAGTTGAGTTCATTGTTGCCGGCACCAACTATAACATGACAGCCCTTCTCTGGAAAATCTGTGATGCAGGGATCAAACTTGATATAGCCGTAGTACTTCAGTGTCTGAGCCAATCTGATGAACTGTGGGAGTAAAACATAGTTAGATACACAGATAGTAAACAAACAAACACAAATTATTAGATTAACGAAGCTTCACCATTATACAGTCAGGTCTGAGAATGGACTTCAGTTTTTATAGCAGTAGTACATATTTCTTTCCAGCTCATAGACACTAGGGAGATCAAATAACGCATGTGGTGGAGCTCAGCCGTACCTCCTTCTTTGAGCCCTTTTCCTGTAGGGATTTCAGCTGTCTGTGCTGCTCTTTGTTCACAAGGATCCATCCCCGCTCTATGTCAGACACCGTCTGAGAGAAAGAAGGGAACAAAGCAGTTTCTTACACTCTGAACTTGACTTTCAATAAATTATGTTTTTAAAGGATATTTGTGTAGTTTAATAAAATAAGCTTCAATTCCAGCACAGTATGCAGTCAGTTTAGTTTTTATTTCTAGTTTAAGTTTAGTTTTCATGCAATTATTTGTAATTTTCTAGTTTCAGTGGTTAGTTTAAGTGACAGCACTTTACAATAGTATTCAATATGTTCAAACTAGTTTGGTATTATGAACTAAGATGAATGCTGAAAAATATTGTTCATTGTTAGTTTGTTACTTAACCTAACATGCTACTTAAGCTTACTGTTGTTCATTGTTAATTCATGTTAGTTTTTTAAGTATTTTTAAGTTTTCTCAAAAATATGTATATAAAATTAACTAACTTTTAACTATCTAAGATTAATAAATGTTAGTTGAGCACTATTGTAAATTTTTACTGTTTCAGTATTTCATGGCTTTGGAAGTTAATACACAATACGCATAGGTAAAACACAACTGGCATTATTTTAAAATGTTTAATGGCATATTAATTTCTCAGCAGTCTAGTGTTACTACTATTCAGTAAAGTATCTATATGCAGATAGGTTGTCAGTTTTATAATATAACATTACATTTATTTTTGGCCATTTTTATTTTATTTTGGTTAGTGTTCGAGTCATAAGAAATAATAAAACAAAAAATTCTTTAGTTAGGTTAGTATATATTTATTCCAGGTAGTAAAAAAGTTTATCTTTTCGATTTTCGATAACGAAAGCAACAACACTGGCAGAGAAAACTATAAGTAAGCCTTTTTTGGATGAATCCCAGTGTAAATAACTAAAAAGAAACTACCAATTTAGAACACAAGGAACATTATTTGCCAGAACCATTATGCACATTGACAACTTTGTGCGATGGACAACACACGAGTACCTTTTTAAAATATGAGACCGTTACCTGAGCATATAATAAGTTGAGTCCCACACGGTCGTCCATGACATCACTGTCGTACGCTGTGTCCCAGTAGCTGAAAATAGGACAGGAGACAATAATGATTTGAAAGTAATTTCAGGGACATACTATAATTTACCTTTTGATCACATCCGTTGCCTGATGTATCGTCTAAAACCATTAAGCACTAAAATCATGTGCACTGCATTTTACTGCCTAACCACACCCTTTATGAACACATGCCTGAGGATCTGACAAGAAGAAAGCTTACCAATTGTCTACAAAACATTCATCAAATATTTAATTAAGTTAAACAGACAAAAGAAGAGTTCTGTCCTGTAACAAAGCATCTGCCTAAATCTATATGGAAATAGTATTTTATATGCTTTTGAACAAATGCTGCTGCAGTGTATTTCACCATTTGCCTAGAAGCAAATGAAAATCTGGCAAACAAGCATTCTTCAGCTCAATGGCCATCCTGAATGTCCATGTGTCAAAAACTATTTTCATCACGCTGTGGGCAGAAATAGATATAATAGATAGTTCCCATAGCATGCAAGACCCGTTAAAGCTCATTTGAAAGTTTTTGGCGGTTGATGATTGAACATTTTTTAACCCTAGAATGCATATAGGGGCATGCTGTGATTTTTTTTTTTATATTTTATTAATGATAACATTTATATATGTTCCATGAATAATTCTTCTTCTTCTTCAAAAAAAAAAAACATGTTTCTGACCCTAATCAATGTCATTTTCATTTTTCTTGGTCATGACTCATGAATGTGACAGATCAGATTCTTGGTCAAGAATGCATAAAAGGGGTCAAATCGACCCGTATTCACTTCCTATGGAAATTGGGCTCAAGGTATTTTTGGATAAGTTTCAGTCAATAATAATATTTATTTTCTTGTAATGTTATGTATTACTTAAAAATCTGTGCTGACTTATTTGCTCTGAGCCAAGAATTTTCCTCAGACACAACCAATCACGTGTCTGCATACACACATCTTCGTACTATATAGTAGGTGAAAAGCAGTATGTGAAATTAGTATGTCTGAATTCAGTTTACAAAAAACTGTAGGCAAAAAAAAAAAAAAAAAGAACATAAAAAAGGACCCGGATAACGTAGTTCTGCCAAGATTTTGAATTTCACATCCAATGGACACTACTATCCATGGAAAATTGTAGAGGAGTTTCAAATGGCAGGGAAATGGCAACACTCACTCTATATCTCACATGACAATGCTAACATGGCAGCAGATGTAGTATATTCAGACTGCATTCATACTCCATACATTCATGCTTGATAATCCTTTATTCAGATTATACACATGCATAATTTTTAACAGTCATGAAGTTCTCAAATGTAGAAGCTACTCAGACAGTAGGCAAATTCAGATGCAGTAAGAGAAAAGCTACAAGAAACAAAGAAAAGGTGCAAACTCTGCTCAAAAGTCATGCTTAGAACATTTCACATAAGATTTGCACCTTTCTGTCTCTGTCTGAAAAGATGTGTGAGAAATGTCTGTCTGTGAGAAATGTGGGGAGTGAAGGTTCAGACTAGAATATACTCTAAAGTAGATCTAAATAAGAAAATAAAGAAAAAGTATAACTGCATTTAAAAAAAACATATCAAACATGTTTATTTTTCCAGTTTCCTTGTAAATATACATTATAAAAGATATTAAAACATTTGTGTATCATCAATTAATTAAATTATTCAATTTATAGGACATCAATTCCAGTACGGGTCACTTTGACCCCCTTTATGCGTTCATGCATTCTAGGGTTAAATTATACATGACAGACCAAAAAAAAAAAAAAAAGGCATGGGAACCTTTCAAAAATGTACTCTATGTCTCCTGTGCTCACAGAGGCTACATTTATTTGATCAAAAAAATGAAGTCAAATTTATTTACTCTACTTAAAATATATCTGCGCTGTTTTATATGCCTTTCCAGTCACTGTTAGCAGCCAATCAGAGCAGCCAAATCTATATCCCATTCCTGATGCAGTAATCAGGTGGGTTCTGGCTGAAGGCTGTCTGTAAGCTCCTGTAAAGTAGGTCAAGAGACCTTTGGTCCTCCTGAGGGGACTGAAAAGAAATGCACCTTTTTCAACTGTACATGATGAAGAGGTGTGAGATTCAGAGGTAAAGATATATATATATATATATATATATATCTAACTCTAAACACCTGCAAAAGATTCCTGAGGCTTTTAAAAACCCCCAGCCTGTTTCATTACTCAAAACTGCAATCATGGGTAAGACTGCCGACCTGACTGCTGTCCAGAAGGCCATCATTGACACCCTCAAGCAAGAGGGTAAGACACAGAAAGAAATTTCTGAACAAATAGGCTGTTCCCAGAGTGCTGTATCAAGGCATCTCAGTGGGAGGTCTGTGAGAGGGGAAAAGTGTGGCAAAAAACGCTGCACAACGAGAAGAGGTGACTGGACCCTGAGGAAGATTGTGGAGAAGGACCGATTCCAGACCTTGGGGGACCTGCGGAAGCAGTGGACTGAGTCTGGAGTAGAAACATCCAGAGCCGCCGTGCACAGGCGTGTGCAGGAAATGGGCTACAGGTGCCGCATTCCCCAGGTCAAGCCACTTTTGAACCAGAAACAGCGGCAGAAGCGCCTGACCTGGGCTACAGAGAAGCAGCACTGGACTGTTGCTCAGTGGTTGCATGTCATTCGGAAATCAAGGTGCCAGAGTCTGAAGGAAGACTGGGGAGAAGGAAATGCCAAAATGCCTGAAGTCCAGTGTCAAGTACCCACAGTCAGTGATGGTCTGGGGTGCCATGTCAGCTGCTGGTGTTGGTCCACTGTGTTTTATCAAGGGCAGGGTCAATGCAGCTAGCTATCAGGAGATTTTGGAGCACTTCATGCTTCCACCTGCTGAAAAGCTTTATGGAGATGACGATTTCATTTTTCAGCACGACCTGGCACCTGCTCACAGTGCCAAAACCACTGGTAAATGGTTTACTGACCACGGTATTATTGTGCTCAATTGGACTGCCAACTCTCCTGACCTGAACCCCATAGAGAATCTGTGGGATATTGTAAAGAGAAAGTTGAGAGACGCAAGACCCAACACTCTGGATGAGCTTAAGGCCGCTATTGAAGCATCCTGGGCCTCCATAACACCTCAGCAGTGCCACAGGCTGATTGCCTCCATGCCACGCCACATTGAAGCAGTCATTTCTGCAAAAGGATTCCCGACCAAGTATTGAGTGCATAACTGAACAATTATTTGAAGGTTGACTTTTTTTTGTATTAAAAACACTTCTTTTATTGGGTGGATGAAATATGCTAATTTTTTGAGACAGGAATTTGAGGTTTTCATGAGCTGTATGCCAAAATCATCAGTATTAAAACAATAAAACACCTGAAATATTTCAGTTGGTGTGCAATGAATCTAAAATATATGAAAGTTAAATTTTTATCATTACATTATGGAAAATAATGAACTTTATCACAATATGCTAATTTTTTGAGAAGGACCTATATATATATATATATATATATATATATATATTTGAGGTGAAAGTGGAACCATTTTAGCAAAATAATCCCTGCTAAACTGAGCTAATATGCTAAAATGGAAAATGTATGTTCACATAACACCTTCACACCTGCTTCCACTACATATGGTGTTTCTATGCCCATGCTTGTGGTTTTACATCAATAATCTCCCTTGATTCTCTAAAATTATGGCATTATATAAAACATTCACTCCAAAGGGCATTTGATGAATATACTGCTGTTCATAAACCACTAGCAACATTAAAATGTATAAGCTGTGAGCAGATTGGCACTTTCTTGTGAATAATTAATTAAGTTGGAATTGCTTTAAACTACTTCAGAGATTGTGTAAAGCGCAGTAGTTCAGAGTTATAAAAGACATTTGAGTTACAAAAGAGATATCTAAATCAAGCTGTCCAAAAGTTCAAAAAGGCTAAAGTGGGAAATACGAAAACGTCTGCTGCACAGAACCACACGAGCAGTTGGCTGTGGTAACTATAATACCCACCTCTACAACAGGAAGGCAAAAAAGTGCCTCTCTAGGATTTAAAACAGGGTGAAGATGGAGCCCTTGTGGGGTACCTCTTCCTAAAGCAAATATCCATGTGTTGAATAGCCCTTTGAGAGGACTTAATGTTACACTTCAGGAAGCGTGCATGAAGTTCTGTCATCATTTACTCAACCTCATGTTATACCAAACCTGTATGACTTTATTCTGTAGAACATAAACGTGATTTTTTTAAATAAATATCTTGGACATTATTATTATTATTATCCATTTAATAAAACCGAATAAGCACTGTAGCGGTCAAGCTCAAAAATTACATAAAAACAGACCATAAAAGTATCCAAAGAACATGGTCCATGTGACTTCTGGCATATTACAACATATCTGATAACTTTGTGTGAGGAAAATCTTTCCAAAAATCTTTCCAAAATGTAAGTAATTATTAATAGAAAATCTTCATGATCTTTTCAATAAGGCAGATGATCCAGTTCATAAAACTGATCCGAATGGTTGGTTCATGAATCAGAATGTTTTGATCTGTTCTTTAAAGTCTTGAAATGACATGTTTATGGTGCTTTTTAACAATAATGTGTTCTTCAAAATAACAGTTAAAATCATACAGGTTTAGGGTGAGTAAATAATGGTTGGGTGAACTATCCCTTTAAACAGGCTGTTTTTGTCATAGAAGTATTTTAAGAACATCAAATCACTTCATCCCTGAGCAACATAAATATATACTCTTGTAATTCATACTCTGCTATTGGACATAATGCTCAAAAATCACTTCCAAAATGAGTTTTATACCTTTTACGGAGGACAATACGGTAGTCGGGACTATGCAGGCTGGTGATGGACACGTAGGGCAGCTCAAATTCTTGCAGTTTTCTCACGTCTGGGGCACCGTGGGAGGTCGGAGGATGGATGGAGGGAATGAGAGACCAGATGAAATGTTTCAGTGCCTTCAGACTCAAGGACATTTGGAGAGTAATAACAATGACAACAAACAAAGTGAGATGGGGGAGAATCCATCTGGCTAAAGCCGTAGAGGGCACAATAACATGTTTATCACTTTGTGCAAGAGAGGAGGAACAGAGGGAGGGAGGGAGAGAATAAATACTGCAGCTGTTACAAAAAGACGTTTTCTCTAGAGTTGGGAAAGAGGGAGAAATGGAAGCCAGGGATTGAACTGAAATGGGCACTGAGCTTTTAGAAACATTAAAAACAGGAGTGTGAAAAGAAGAAGAGATGACAGTTAGATCTATAGCATAGTGCATGCCATCACAACAGTTCATTCTACTCTTTGGCTTACCCTTTCAGTAGTCTGACATTAGACAGCATGTTAAGACAAGAACGGTATTATGTGATGGGAATATCTTAATAAATACATATGCACTACATCACCACATTTCTAATTGCTTTGAATGGTTATTGCATATAGTTGTCACTGTAAAGATCTCAAATGTTGTCAAAAATATTTTAATAATAATAATAATAACATTATTTTAGTTATTTCCAGTATTTGTAATAATAATAATAATAAAGTAGGATTTTTTTCTGTTTTTAGCACAGACATTCTTTGCCACATTTCTTTTTTCTTAGCTCCACAATCAGTCAATAGAAAATCAGGTTCTGTTTGCAGGCCTTTATTTTTCTCAATGCATATTTCTGCCAAGAATGAGCAGGATGCCAAAATAATTTTTGGGAAGGATTCTTATGGGGACTGTTTTCCATCCTATCTGGCAGAATTAATCACAGTTCAGGTGAGGATCTGGCAACCGAGTGGGAGGCACATAGCATGTCATTCCTCAGGGATGCTTGAGGATTCTGTGCTAAAAGTAGTCAATGACAGCTCATATGAAAAAAAGTAGACACGGAAAGTTCCACAAACAAAGCGACAACGTTACATGCAGACAAGGAGAGCGGCTGCCAGACATCTGCATTAAATCAGAGAAGAGATGCCCTCCAGTTTCAAGAACTGGCCCGAGTCTGTGAAGTCTAAAGAAAAATAACAATTCCACTTCCAATAACTCTACTGCCCTCCAAGGGATTCATCCTTTGAAAGATTTTCAGTTCTGTAACACTATGATGGAAGGAAAAAAATAGCCTGTTCTTTACAAATGAATCTGCCCTGCGCACTGAACTGGTACGTATTGCACAAGAAATGAAAGATTCTTGACTCAGGAAATTCATTTATTTTGTCTCTGGGGGGGTGTTCATAGAAAAATTATAGATACACTCTTGGTCATTCGAAAAGGCGCTTGAAGCCAGAATATTATTAAACATGATCTTGAGCTAACAACTCCTGTAACACAGGAATTTCCCCAGTGTGGGATTAATAAAGTCAATGAATCAATCACAATCGGTTTACTTTCAGATGGAGCAAGTAATATTTCTCTGCACAGGGCATTTCAGGCCATACACAATCAATCAATACAGTGACAACCAATTTGAATACCGCTGCTGTTGCATTTACTCCTGCCAATAAAGTCTCAACAAACATTGTTTATAACAGACTAATGAGGAAATTTCTATTGAAGCAATGTTTCATGTTGTCTTTCAACCTCTAGGCAACTAAATGCAGTATTTTGTCCCCTCTCAGAGTATGTAATGTGCTGTTTTACCACAAAGCTGATAAAGGCATCATGTTTAAAAGCCTACAAAGTAAAGAATGATTACTGGTTAGCAGGAAACATTTCTTAATATATTTATTTAAATTAGTTTTTCTGTGCAAGACTCATCACGATGCTAGGGTGTTACTATGCAGTTTCTTAGTCCTGAGTGATTTCAGTACGTTGCTATGCAGTTGCTGAAGTGATCTGGGTAGTTGCTTATTGGCCCCTATGGGACTTTGTTTGTTGGCAAGGTGAAAATCAACGTCTTATTTCTTAGAACAGGGTTTTTCTCATTTGTGGGTATTCATTTATTATTCCTATGGGAACTTAAGGATCATTTATTTTCACCAAGCTCATTTAGTTTTTACATTTGCATAATTTCCAACATTTTTGTGGACATACGTTTTCAGCATTTTTACCAGACTTGTACCAAGAAGCATATATAAACCTACAGATCTGCTAAAACGACTAAAAATGCAGTATTTTTGCATGCCAGGCCAGTCACTTTGTAAAGAAACACTACGCCTATAGACTAAAAACGCATTTGCATGCGCATGATGTCACCGTTTTCACGAATAGACACGAAGACAATAATGCTATAGTTTTCAAAAACTTCCATTTCAAAAGTTCGCATTTTCAGGTCCTCAAAACAGTTGACGTGTACATAAATGGTCAAAATATATAAACTTTCCTTTTAAACCTGCAGTTTTCACACAAAATAAAAGCTTGAGGTTTTAACATTAAAGAATTTAAGACAAATATTATGATTGTAAGTTGTAGAAAACAATAAATTAATTTTAATTATCAAATATTTTTTATTGAACAATACAACTGTATTATTACAATAGTATTCTTTTTTAATTAGAGGTAACAACAACAACACTAATAATAATATAATATTTTATAGGCCTGGCTTCACAGACAGGGCTTAGATTAAGCAAGGATTAGGCCTTAGTTAAATTAGGACATTTAAGTAGCTTTTATCAACATGCCTTTGATAAAAACATTACTGGTGTGCATCTAGAGACAAAACAGTGGCACTGACATATTTTTAAGATATGATAGTGCAAGGTGCTTTCAGTTAAAACGGCTCAAACATGCATTGAGTCTGTGACTATTTTAAGCCTTGCCTGGGAAACCGGGAGATGTAATAATATATAATAATTACTGAAAATGATTGGGTTCCTAAAATAATAATGTGATGTGTGTATCAAATTTATTTTATTTATTTTTACCTGTATGTCATGTGACTATTAACTGATAACAGAGAACCGTGAATATGTGAATGTGTTGTTACATTATTGACATATTGCTATTTGTAGCTAAAACAATACAAGATGGGTTACACACAAAAAGTTTAATACTTAGGGTTTGGGCTTAATTCAATTCCTGTAAGTACAAGAAATAAAAACAACATTTGCCTAACATGCATTACAGGCCTACAGCAGAGCTGTGTGTACCATGCCAACAACAGCTTGACCAAAGTTTCATCCACTTGACCTCAGTTTACTTTTGAAAAGAGTGGGCGACCATCTCAACAGAACACAGACCCTCTTTTGAGCTGCTACGACTGCATTTAGATCCAGTCCAGAGGAAGTATGTTGACTTTCAGATACCATTTAATAACAGCCAAGCCACTTTCCAGCTGAAGCCAGCAGGCCAAATCTTGTGATGGCAAATTTCTGTACAAAAGGTCTGAATTTAATGGGTCAAATGTTATACTCACACGTGCAGCCCCCATCCCCCCGCTCCTGAACCAGGAAGAGGCTGAAGTATCCCACCAGCTCATCAGGAAGGTCAAGCTTTGAGGCCACAGCCTGATGAGGATTTTAAAGCATCATTAATCTACACAGCGCTTATTATTACCCACAAGAGAAGAGACTAAACCTCACAATCTTGATAAATGATGCGTGTATGTGAATTTAGAATAGATGAGTAAATGCCCTTGCTATGTTACCATGCTTTTAAAGTGTTTTGTTTTTTATTACTCTAGAAATCATATTCTATTTTATAATTCCATATTAAACGATATGGCATTTGTTAAACATACAAGATTTTCTCTTGTGTCAAAACTTTCCGAAGTGTTTTCTTTTACAGGAGTGTTGTGTGCTCAAGTGTTAAACATTACACCCAAGGAGGTCCCATGATCAAGTTACTCTTCACTACATTTAGGCCATGTTTTATGCACAACACTTGACTTTCTCACTTCCATCAGGTGCTAAAGGGCACTTTGGGCCATCACTATGGTTGTATAGCACAGCGGAGAGCAGTGTGTGCTGCATATGGGTGCAGGGGCCATTTTAATGAGAGCTAGGATCTGCTATGGCTCTGTGTGGTGCACTTGGGAAAGCTATGATCCACAATGAGCTTCTTAAAGCCCTTAAGACTTTAGCTGTAATATGTGTTACACTGATTGGAGAGTAGGTCTAAGTGACGAATCAGTGAAAAAAAACACAAGATGTTCTTTTATTGTACAGACTTGTGCAGCACAATATATTTTATATTCAATTGCATTAAAAAGGAACAGCAAAGACTTTATAAGAATTGTCAATTAATTGAAATAGTGATTAATTGCATAATTATTTACCTTCTAGTTAATGCATTCCAAAGAAATAATAAACATAATTAATTACTGGGTTTAGTCTGTGTTGATTACACTTACAGTGGACTATATGTGCATACATATGCTACCAAAGGTTTAGGGTCAGCAAGATATTTTGTATGTTTCGAAAGAAACATTTCTATAGCTTAAACAGTAAGTTTCATGGTCATGGCTACAATTCCCAGGGAACGGTACCCTAACCGGTCAAAAAATGTGTACCTTGAATGTAATGTACAGTAAGTCGCTTTGGATGTGTCTGCCAAATGTATCCAAGTAAAAGTCTCTTATGCTCACCAAGGCTGCATTTATTTGATAAAAATTACAGTTTTCAGAAGTCTTTCTTATATGATGATTTAGCGCTCAAATATTTCTTAATGAAATTTAATTGAAACAGATCTTCTATAACAATACATAAATGTCTTTGCAGTCACTTTTGATTCATTTTTTTTATTCATTTCTTACTAACCCCACATTTTTGAACAAGTGTGTATAAAGACAATGTACAGACAGCAACGCTATCTCACGACCAATTCGTACGAATTCGTACGAGTGATTAAAAAGTGGCTAATTCGTACGACCTCACTCGCACGAATTCGTACGATTTGTCTAAACCCACGTGATGGGTAGGTTTAGGGGCGGGGTCAGGGATAGGTCATTCGTACGAATTCATACGAATTGGCCAAATCGGTTTGTATCAAGACTATACCCACTGTTGAGCAATAAAACAAATTTAATTATGTTCCCTTTGAAAGTCCTAACAAATATAAATTCTTGTTAAATCAGAAGAGTGTCTATGTCCGTTTTTTATGTATGTGACAATTAATTATTGTAACAAGACATGAATGAACATGAGTGTGCAGGATGGATATTCATGTTAAGCCGCATTTCCACTGCAGGAACTTTCCACAGGAACTAGGGACTTTGGGGTGCTCGGTATGTGTTGACCGCAGGGACCAGGGCAGGTCCCTGCTCGCGAGGAAGTACTTTTTTACTTTTGGGGGTAGGACTTGGGCACGGAACTGGAAAGTCGCACGCAGTCCTACGTCACCGGACTAATTTGCCTAATTTTAACAGTACTTAAGACGGCGATGGAAACACAGACCACAACAAGTCTGGGGGGGAAAGAAGTTCCTGGGACAAATTGTTGAGGGTAATTTCAGTGGAAACGCCACTTTTGCTCACTGTTACAATGAAAGTGTCAAGAAAGATATTACTATCCAAAACTACATAAAGGCATAAACCTGGCAGTGATAATGTGCTTTGAGAACATGAATCAGATGTATGCTTTGGAAACAGTTACAAAACAACATTCTCACCTCCAGAACATCTTCGGTCTGGTCAGATGTGAGGATGTTGACTTTGACCTTCTGGCCATTGGACAGGTAGACTTCTAGCTGCACCTCCTCAGTGGGGATCTGCTGGGTCTCCTGTGGCAGAGTAAAACAGTGATGCTCTCAAAAAAGTCTTTACATTTTTTTTACATTTTCAACTTTCTTTATTGTGTAATGTTGCTGTTTGAGCATTAAAACGGTCTGCAAAGTTAAAAGGTCCATTCCAAAGGTAGTTATTCTCTATATTAGTAACAACTGTTTCTGAACTCCCTGAATCACCTCGATTGCAGTCTTGTAGTTTTCTTCAGTGAATGTACGTCACAATATTTCCGCCCAAGGCATGCACAAAATAACAGGGACAAGGCCTGGTTGAGTTGCATTAGTAGTGTTGTGGCCCATATCCAAGAGACGCTGTTTTGACCCCAGATCTAACGCAGGTAAAGCCCAATTTATACTTCTGCATAGAACTCACGCCGTAGCTACATCGTAGGCTGTGTGTAGCGCGCATACCCTTCAGCGTACCCTGACGTGCACCTCTCCAAAAATGTAACACGTCAATTCTACGCGGACGCAAGCGCTGTGATTGGTCTGGTAGAGCCGCTCCCTCGGGTTTCACATGCTCCCTCTGCATGTGTAATTGCATGTCAACGACGCTGAAGTATAAATGAAAACCAAAGCGTAGTCTTTTGCATAGAGGCTCCGGCGCAGAAGTATAAATCAGCCTTAAGGGACACGACATTTCCAGAACATGCTCGAAGCGGTTGACCAATCACAACACACTGATCCAGTCGACCAATCAGAGCACATTGCGCTTTTCGAAAGGAGGGGCTTCATAGAGACAGGAACTGACCGATTGGGAAGAGAGGTGCTGCAACAATGTAAAATGTTTGCACTATATTAACCCTACTAGGGTCACAGAATTCAGTGGTTCACAGAATTCAGCACTACAGTGGAACTGACAAAACGGCAGTTTCTTTCAGTTTTTCCCCTCCGTTTGGACTAAAACACTGTGTTCGTGGTCATCCAGTTTGAAATGTTGACTACAAGCATTTTTCAAAGGTTTTTCAGATTGTCCATGGCAGTGTTCTCTCCATATGTATTATTCTTTGCAGCCTTTAACCTACAATAAGCTGGATTCTTCACTGGAAAACTAAAGAATTCATTTCTGCTAAATGTTTACTCTTTGAATTCTTGCACCCGGGAACAATACAAGTCAATACCATTATAACTAAACGTTTACTAAGCAGTATTTCCAACTAAAGCAAGGCAACATTTGACTCTGGTAAGCGTATCCATAGCAGACTGGTGGGAGTGCCCTTGGACAGCAACATGCCCAGTGCATTATGGGTGTTGAAGGTTTCCTACCTATTTTTCTCTGTTTTCTGTAGTAAAACATTTTGTATTTCTATTGTATAGGTAGCCAACTTTGATTGAAAGCCCATTTTGCCAGTGGTAAAGAACCCCTTTAAAGGTTTTGGGGAAATAGCTTGCGCTGAACTCTAATTCAACTTCTGATGTTTCCTGTTCAGCTGATCTCAGAGTATTTTGATGAACATGCAGTACTGGTAATATTAATCACCCTTTCACACAGAGCAGTTTCATTTCCTGTGTATTCCAGCTTGCATGTCATGGGGACGTTTTCATTTTAGATGAAATGTAATGCTTTGATTTCGTTGTGATTTACTGTAGATTCAGGCTTATCGCAAGATATAGGTGCTTAGATAGGACTGGTGATTTGGTAATAAGATATTCAAATTAAACACAAAGCCACAAGGGTCAAAACACTACAGTGCTGACTACAGCAGTTTTTATGGATTAAAAAAAAAAAAAAAAAAATCACTGGTCTTTCACTGTTCTATCTTTCAGTTTTTGCAAATTCCTTTTTTCTTTTTTTTTACCCATCTTCCTGCATGTTTCATCTCCCACTGAGGCAGAGAGTCTCAGATCAGCAGCTGATCTTTACAGAGATTTGAAAAAATGAAAACGTAAGGCCAATTCTAATCTCTTATTCTGTTTCTGCAGACTGCTCTCTGATGGGCAGCTGGGGGACGAATGAGATCTGACTGCAAAATTACCACAAAATATTTGTGGGCCGGGGGATTAAATTCCCAAAGAATGAATGCAACCTATGTGATTCAGGCAACAAATATAGTACAGAATGGTACTTGAATGTAAGGACGTGAACAGAGAGGAACATGAACCGGTTCTTCATTTAGCACACACTATGATATCTTGAGGAAAGGAGATACAGTCGTGCTCAGAATTAATGGTACCCCTGGTAAATATGATGAAAAATGGCTGTAAAAAATAATTCTGCATCGTTTATCCTTTTGATATTTCATTCAAAAAAATTGGCAAAAATCGAACCTTTCATTGAACTAAAATAATTGAAAGTGGAGGGGAAATCCCATTCATATTTACCTTTTTTTGTTGCACACCAGGGTGACTAGGAACATGAAATTGTCCAGCCATGACTTCTTGTTTTACAGGAGTTTAAATATGAGGAAACACAAAGGCCAAATTCCCTTAATCATCCATCACAATGAGTAAAACCAAAGAATATAGTTCTGATGTGCATCAAAAGATTGTTGAGCATCACAAAATAGAAAGTGGCTGTAAGAAAATAGCTAAAGCATTGAAAATCCCCATTTTGACCATCAGGGCAATAATTAAGCACTTCCAATCAACTAAAGATGTTACAAATCTGCCAGGAAATGGACGTGTGTCTATATTGTCTTAATGCATGGTGAGGCGGAAGGTTTGAGTGGCCAAAGACTCTCCAAGAATCACAAATGGAGAATTGCAGAGATTGAGTCTTGGGTTCAGAAAGCCTATTAAAAAAAAAAAAAAAAATTAAACAACCCCTACATCACCACATGTTGTTTGGGAGGTTTTCAAGAAAAATCCTCCTTGCTCATCCAAAAACAAACCCCAGCAAATTCAGTTGTCAGGCATGACTGGACCTTCAAACAGCACAGGGTTCTGTGGTCAGATGAAACTAAAAAAATTGCTTTTTGGCAGCAAACATGCAAGATGGGTTTGGTGCACACAAGGATAAAAAGTACCCCATGTGTACAATTTAATATACCATCTTTAATGTTGTGGTCATATTTTCTGCTGGAGGTCCTGGACTTGTTCAGATACATGCATGGCATCGTGGATTCTATCAAATACCAACAGATAAAAAATCTAAACCTGACGGCCTCTGCTAGAAATCTTATAATGGGCCGTGGCTGGATTTTCCATCAGGACAACGATCCAAAACAAACATCAAAATCAACACAAAAATGTGTTAAGTAGCACAAAATGAAGCTTCTGCCATGACCGTCCCAGACCTGATGAGTGGAGTGAACTGAAGAGAAGAAGCACCAACATGGATCTGAGAATCTGAAGGATCTGGAGAGATTCTGTAAGAATGGTCTCTGATCTCTTGTCAGGTGTTCTCCGAACTCATCAGGCATCATAGGATAAAACTCAGAGCTGTTATCTTGGCAAAAGGAGATTGCAAAAAGTATTTAATAAAAGGGTACCAATAATTGTGGCCCAAGTGTTTGGGAGATAAACATTTATTTCATAATGTGATTTCCCCCCCACTTTCTATTATTTTACTTCAATGAAAGTTTAGATTTTTGCCAATATTTTGAATGAAAGATCAAAAGGATAAATGATACAGATTTATTTTTTACAGCCATTTTTTATCATATTTACCAGGGGTACCATTAATTCTGAGCACGACTGTATATCAGACCCAGCAATATTTAAAACATTAAAATGAATGGGAGTGGTAGAGGAAATTATCAAAGAGATAGTTCACCCAAAAATGAAAATTCTTTCTTTATTTACTCACCCTCATATCGTTCCAAACACGTAAGACTTTTGTTCATCTTCAAAACAAAAACTTAAGATTTTTTTTATGAAATCTGAGCGCTTTCTGTCCCTCCATTGGCAGAAACGCAACTACCACTTTGACACATAAAAGGTTCATAGAGATCATAAAAGAAATCCATATGAATTGAGGTTTAAATTCCCCACATTTTCTAAAGAGACTCAATCGCTTTATATGATGAACAGATTGAATTTAGGCTTTTATTCACATATTATGAACATTTATCAACGCACACATCAGTTGTAATAAACGGAAGCTAAAGCATGTTCGCTTGATGCGAGAACCAGTGAGGTCCATTCTCGTGTTACGCAGCACGTTTGTGCTTCAGCAAGAACCAATGAGCTTAGTTCTCACCCCTCAAGCAGGTTCGGTTGAGCTTCTGTTTAAGTTCACTGATCAATGTTATATGTAAATAAAAGACTAATTTCCATCTGTTCATCATTTAAAGCAACCCAGTCTCTTCAAAGAATTTGGACTAAAGCCCTCAATTCATATGGTTTAATTTTACGTTTTGGGTTTAAGGTTTATGACAGGCAACTATGTCACATCTGTTTTTAGACATCATAAACTTTGACAAAGACATATCAGAAATGATGCAAATG
The DNA here is from genome assembly GCA_030578275.1 of Meda fulgida. Taxonomy (NCBI): domain Eukaryota; kingdom Metazoa; phylum Chordata; class Actinopteri; order Cypriniformes; family Leuciscidae; genus Meda; species Meda fulgida. The sequence continues at coordinate 19,608,181 of CM060635.1, read as the reverse complement.
TTAATTAAGCTAAAGTCAAATAAAGAAGCTAATATAAAAATGGCCTGAACATGTTTGAACATGAAAGGGGCAACCTAATTCAGTTCTATTTTGAAGGAACCCCTCTGAAGTGGATAATCATGCGACAATGACCAATAATACTTGTATTCATTATAGGTTCTGGATATGTATGTTTACAAGATTTCAAATAACAGCAGTTAAAATATTATACTTACAATTATCATAACTAATCTTCAAACTATAATAAATAAACACTTTCAATAAACAAAAACAATATAGAAAATCTACCTGTTGAGCTTTTCTCAAAAAGCTGTTGAACACCTCGCTGGATCCCAGAATGGGGTCCTGACGCACTGCAGGGAAAAAAGCTCATCATTAAAGGTTTAAAGCTAATATAAAACTGAATCTACTTAAAGTATAATAGTAAAACGATTATCCCATATCAGAATAACATGCTATAAATGTATACAATACAAAATGAATAAACAAAACATTTATACTACCGTTGGGGTAAGTAAGATTTATTTTTTTTAAAGAAATTACTCAATTCAGCAAGGATGCATTAAATTGCTCAAAAGTGACAGTAAAGGCTTTTACATGGTTAATTTAGGTATATTAGATATATTTCAATTTATTTATAATTGCTATTCTTTTGAACTTTCTATTAATCGAAGAATCATGAGGATCACTCAAAAGGATCACTCAAAAGGATCACAGTTTCCACAAAATAATCAAGCACAATAAGCAGCAATTATTTTCAACATTGATAATAATAAATGTTTCTTGAGCACCAGCTAGCATAATACTGATTTCTGAAGGATCATGTGATACTGAAGACTGGAGTGATGCTAAAAATGCAGCGATGGGGAGCATAAGAGAATTCTTTCAAAATCTTTAAACAATTTACCAACCCCAAATTTTGGAACGGTACTGTATCTCACTATAAAAAAAGTACCCATAACAAGCAGTACAAGGGCTTCGACAATGACTCAAATCGTCAATTTGTTTTAACAAGCTCATCAAAACAAACCTCCCAAACAATTCACTTAAACTAATTGAATACATCAGTTCCACTTGAGCACAAGGCAACTGTTTTAATCAAAGTATTAGATAAGGGGTTGGTCTGTCCTTTAAAAAGTTCAAGGTACAAATTTTGTATGGAAACGTTTGTAGATTGATTGTCAGAATATGTTTGTGTACCTCCTTGAGGTATTATTTTTAAACCAACTTTCTTAATCTTGTGTTCCGTCTCAATTGAACTATAACGTAAAACTCAATGTTTCAAAATTAATTTATCAAAAATCACGTTAACTCAAACTAATCTTTTTCTTTGAAAATACCACCATGGCTCCTGACTGAGTTTTGTGGGGAAAAAAAGATGCTGGAGGCAAACTGACCAACAAACTATACAGTTTACTTTTACTTCCAATATAGCACATGAGCAAACAACCGCAAAACATTTGCACAAACTAACGAAATATTCACTCTGAACAGCTTGTGTTGGTTAATTTTCCATAACCATGTTTCTCAGTGATGTAACTGCAGGGAGCCCCAGCCAAGAGCAGCTCCAGACTGTGAGCAAATAAGCTCAACAAGGCTTAGCTTGTTCGATGGATAGTGCCAGTGCTGGAATGGATTAGAGCAAACGGCTCTTGGTGCTGCCAGCACTGCTGATTTCCTTTTGTGTTCTGAAAACCTCACCCATAACGTGTTAAATGACATGCATGGCAAAATTCTTAACGCTGTACAATATCGATAGCTCTCTTTCATGTAGTGTGCCAGATGTTTTCAGGAATGACAATGTAGAACATTAACAAGCTCCATCCTCTTTAGGAAGAGCAGAAATGTCAAGACAAACCCATACGAAGGGTTAAGGCTGACAAACAAGTTTTCTATACTGTGTTGACGCATTTCCAGTTGAAACAGGAAGTTTGGGTGTTTTTTTTTTTTAAATAGTCAACAGGCTTAAAATCACAGCCATGAGTCATGGCTCGCAACTTGCAGTCACATTATTTCGAGCATATTTTAAATTGTAATAATATTTCACAATATTAGCATTTTAACTGTATTTTTGATCAAATAAATGCAGCCTTGGTGAGCAGAAGATACAAATAAATAAATTTTGTAAATTTTAGGAGTACACTAGATGAGCTCAAAGATAAAACAAATGGACCACAAGTCACAAAGATAATTTTGGTTGTGAACTTTTCAGGTAAAAGGATGTTTTTCTTACCAGCTTGCATATACTTCTCTAGCAGCTCTCTCCTCTGATCGACTTCGGCCGGTGTGAGAGTGAAGATCTTCTTTGGTGGAAAAGCCGGCACCACATTATTTCCATATTCTTTTTTTATCTGAAAGAACACAGGGAGAAGTTCATTTTGAATCTGAAAACAGAACATTTGGTTATTCTGAGAGGACAAATTAAACTGACCACTGCCTGCCCTTGGCCGCTGAGACTCGAGCAGGCTGACTGTCCGTGGGTCTCTCAGGCACCACGCTAATAAATCTGTTTACACCTCACAGCATCTACTAAAATGATGCCTGCTGTTGTTCCATCTGTGTCATTGGAATTTTATTCAATGGCACAAGAAGAAAAATATCTATCAATGTTGCTATCGTTAACTAAAACAAAAACTAAAGTGTTCACTACTTGACATATAGCTGAAAAACGAAATAAAATTTTACTTTTAGATTAGTTCATATTAGAGGTCCATTTTAAGAGTTAACTTCAAGCCTCACACCATGACAGCCTCTACGGATTGCATCATATGACCACGTATGATCTGACTAGGCCCTCAACGCCCTGTTACCTAGCAACAGCGGCTTTGAAACAACACAACATGCTCTTAATGGTGAGAACTCTGAAGTTCTCTTTCATTCATGAGGAAACACAGAGTTTGTGAAATTGGTAGGTGTAAGAAAGGTAATAGGCAGATCCTTTTCCAAGAATGATGTCTGACCTATTCAATACTGGTGAATATGCTCACAGCTTTACCACTTCACTATTTGGATGAGAAGTAAATTTGTGTTTCACAAGTGTACTTTGTGATTTTAATCCAAAACAAACATGCCTGTGTTTTTCTCACACAACCTCAGTAAATATTATGAAGCAAATTACTGACGTTTTTTTGGCTAACAGAGAACACGATCACGTCAAAATCAGTACAAAATTAAACAGACATCCTATATTAATAACTATATTAATTAAAATATCTTTAAAAAAATAATCCTATCTGAATAGTACTGAAATAGATGTAATTTACCCTGCCTCACATGAGAAACTTTAGTTTAGTTACTTTAAAATCACGCTTAATACAATAATGAAAAGTTTAATGAAATATGAGTGGTTCTCTGTCTTTGAAGTTTAGAATTAAATATCCACAAATCATTTCACTGGCTCTCCATCCAGGCAACAAGGTGACTAATCACATTAAATCCCAATGAACAAGAATATATTTGAATTAAATCAATATACTATAATAGCTACTGTGATTTCTCCTTATGTTTCATTTCCTCAATTTCAGTGAAGCGGTACATTTTCAGAATACATTTCCAAATCTCAGACAGCACTGACTTCTTAATTGGATGATTTTACAGCCAGTGATTCGTTAACTAGTTAAATATTGTGTTTTGTGTTTTCTTGATGTGTGTGTTCACCTGTTCATGGAGGCCCAGGAGTTGACTGTAACGTACTCGACAATGCAAGACACCATTCACATGGATATTGTAAGCCTGAAGAGGGAAGAACAGTTAGTTAGTCTTTATATACATAATAAAAATAAACACTCAATACATATTCATGAGTAATCTTTAAGGCCCATCAATAAGGTTTTCACTTATAGATGCTACAAACAAAAGTTAAGTCAGTAAGATCATTTTTTTTAATGTTTTTGAAAGAAATCTCTTATGCTCACCAAAGCTACATTTATTGGATTAAAATAATGCAATATTGTGAAATATTATTTCAATTTAAAATAAGTTTTCTATTTTAAAACATAATTTATTCCTGTGATGGCAAGCTGAATTTTCAGCATCATTATTCCAGTCTTCAGTGTCACATGATCCTTCAGAAATCATTCTAATATGCTGATTTGATGCTTAAGAAACACTTATTTTTATTATTAATGCTGAAAACAGTTCTGCTTAATATTTTTGTGAATATTTTGATAATTGTTTAACAGGATTCTTTGATGAATAGAAAGTTCAAAAGAACAGCATTTATTTGGAATATAAATCTTTTTAAACATTATTTGTCTTCTTTACTGTAACTTTTGATCAATTTAATGTATCTTTGCTGAATAGAAGTAATTTTTTATTTTTGAAAAAAAAAATTCTTACTGACCCCAAACCTTTAAATTTGTTCAAGTGTACATTATAAAAAGAAACACTCAATAGGTAGGCCTATTCATGAGTAATTTGAAAGGCCCATCAAAACCAAACTGATTTAACCATGTGCATTATTTGTTAAAAAAAAAAATCATTATTTTACACAGTTATTTTATATTACCTTGAAATATCAAATTATTAAATAAACTCTAAGGTGAAACATTTTGACGCCGAACTCAAAAGTGATGTATCATTATGTACAGTCGCTTAGTAAATGAGAACATTGTATATCAAAACAGCTTGTTTAATGGTGGTGCCTTAGTATTATTTGAGTCTTTCTAGAACCAACCCGCCCTTTTGCACTATGTCTGACTTTGTGATGTTGTGTTGACTACTCGTCATTTTGCACATCTTCAGGTGTTGAAATAATGGTCCATCGAGTAAAACAGACTGAACTATTACTTAAATTACAGAAAACATGCAATAGATCAACTAGACACAAACCAAAATGTGGTACGGGTACATTCAAAAGAAAGACTTTGAAACAACACTCTTCGTATTGTTTTCCCATTTTGAAGTCAAAAGACACTACGTTTTAGGTAGAGTGAATACAGAAAAAACATTTCTTGGGCCATTCTTGTGGCTTGTGTGGCCTTTAGAATCTGCAGTCAAACCAAGTAAGTACTGAGCGGTTGTGATACAAAAATATTTTAGTTAATTTTGGTTTATTTCAGGACAGGAGGTTGCTGTGTAATGTTCTCCATCTTATTGTGACAAACTATAAGAATGGTCTCAACTGACCTCACATAATGAACATGCATTCAGCGCCATCAAAAAGACCCTGACGAATGCGTACGAGACGGTATGACCCAATTATTGAAAGCAAAGCTCTGCTACACAACTCATACATGCAAGTCACCAAAGATATCAAAACTGGAACAAGTCTGATAGAGGTAGGATGAAACTGCCATGCCCTTATATGTCTCCAAATCAAAATAAGGAAGATTGAGTATGCAAGTCTTCAGGAAGTAAAAACCATCATACTTTTTTTTCCCTTTTGTTTGAACAGGAAGAGTGCCATTTAAAACGCAGCCCACTCATTTTTGTGGCTCTTCTGCAAAGTACGCATATTCGGTGACATAAACAGCTCCAAAGTATACAACACAACTTCCTGCCTAATACAGATCAAGACAACATTACGCTTTAGATGTCTGAAGAAAACCACCTCCATTCGTGAAAGCACTTGTTCTCAAGTTTTAATTCAGTTTCAGTTGACTTGAGAAAATGTTGTAATCGTTTACTAAAATGAAAACTATTAAAACATTTGTTCAATAAAATAAAGCTGAAATAAAATATAAATATTTTAAAAGAAAACTTTGAAATGTTGCCCTGAAATAAGGTTAAGTACTAAAATCACTAACCGAAAAACAAATTAAAACCATTTTGTAAAATTTAAACTAAAATAAAAATACATAGTTTTTATAAGTATTTTAAATTAGCTTTCATTTTGGCTATGATAGTGTATAAGTGTATAAATATAAAATATCACTGAGCAAGGTGAACCAGTCTAAATCTAGAAGACACTTAAAAATGTCCAAAACAACAAGGCTAATGTCTAATCATCGAAAAACTGAAAGAGCATTAAAAGGTGAGTGTGAATCATACATCTGGCCAATTTAACTCTCAGTGGCCTTGAAAGACTCATCTGTTGAGAGCATTACTGACCGTCTGTGTCTCTATGATGGAGAAACTCTCTCTGAATCACTGTCACAGAAGGACACAAACAACTTTTGCAATAAATCTGTTAGGAATGATTCATTCATCTTCACGCCAGTGCATTAAAAACCATTGTGGATCTACCAGAGGTGTTTTAGGTGTACTGAGAGCATCCATGTGCACAGTAGAGCTCATCTCAGCCTTTATTAAAATAATTTGGTGGCTAGTCTTAACGCCAGTCTGCACATCTGCAGACATCTACGAGAAGATTGGACTGCAGTGTCTGTCCTTGAACAGAATACGCTTTGTAATCTATCCACAGTTCAGTAGATTGCAGATGTAACCTCAGGAGCCGAAGCTGAAGCTGTCTGTTATGGATAAATGAAGTGTCATCATGTCTTCAGAGCAGTGAGCCATCTGAATAACTTATGCTGAAATAAATGGCAATCTTGCACTGCATATGGCTTAGGGAGAGAAGCCAGAAGAACTGAGACATTGTGAAATTTAATTCACAACAACAACTCTGAATGACCATTCAAATAGAAATACAGAAAGTGACAAAGCTTCCCAAACTAATTGCACCCTCAATACAATAATTCCTGATCTTTGTGCCCTTTTTGTTATTCATTAAAGCTGCATTACGCAGTTTTCCCTCTTTGTCGCCATCTCTGTTCAAAATCTGCAATTTCCAGTTATTCGCGGAATCATCAACTTTACGCGAGTTGTGCTTCGGCACGGAAAAGCGCGGATGAATCCAATGTTTTGAGGAGAATGTCAGTCACCGCGCAGGTGTGGATATTGTCACTCAGAATCTCAGATGGATGTGTGACCAACACCGGAAAATGTCATCTGAAAAAATAAGTCACATCCACTTTTGTTCTGACCAACTAAGGGGAAAAAAGCATTGCAGTAAATCACGCTTATTAAATCTAATGATCGCTTATATCACGTAAAACCGTGCAAATTATACTATGTTCTCAAATTGTAATGTTAACAACATCACCATTGCGTGACTACATTTAATGCCCTTCTGATATTATCCTTGTTTTCGCTTGCAGTCTCTTTTTTTCTGTAGCCAATCCGAAGTCCAAAGTCGTTTGCATTTTACAACGGGTGAATCTCCAGTTGTCACTGATTGTCATTTAACCTTTCTGGATTCATCATCAAATTGATACGTTTAATTATACCAAGTGCAGTGAGAAAAGGCTATAAATCTCCACCTCCAACATCCTCACACACACTATAGCCTACTAGCCGAGACTCCGTTTTTATGTGTACAGATGTGACGTAATGAGAATGACGCAAAGACATGCTCGAATTTCCCGCGGAACTCCACCAGTACCACTGGATTTAAAAACATTATTACAAGCTTACCGTTTTGAATCGATCTAAGGCAAGCAGATAGTTTTGAACACTGGCTGGATATGTACTTGTTTAAATTTATTTTGGATAATTTTTAACCCAAAAAAGCTACGGACTGCAGCTTTAAGTCATATGATTTCACAAACACGTTAAAGGAACACTTCACTTTTTTTTTTTCTTTTTTTTTTTGAAATATGATCATTTTCCAACTCCCCTAGAGTTAAACAGTTGAGTTTTACCGTTTTCGAATCCATTCGTCATCTCCGGGTCTGGCGGTAGCACTTTAGCATCGCTTAGCATAGATCATTGAATCTGAGATTAGATCGTTAGCATCTGTCTCAAAAAAAATGACCAACGAGTTTTGATATTTTTCCAATTTAAAACTTGACTCTTCTGTAGTTACATCGTGTAGGCAACTAAAACCGACGGAAAATGAAAAGTTGCGATTTTCTAGGACAATATATGGCTAGAAACTATACTCACATTCCTGCGTAATTATCAAGGTACTTTGCTGCAGTACCATGGATGCAGCAGGCGCAATGATATTACGCAGTGCCAGTCACGTTTGAAGTTATATAGCTGAGGACTATTTTCAGGCGCTGCGTAATATCATTGCGCCTGCTCCAGCCATGGTACGGCAGCAAAGTTCCTTGATTATTAAGCAGGAATGAGAGTATAGTTCCTAGCCATATCTAGGATATCTTTCCTAGTTGGAAAATGAGCCTATTTCCAAAAAAAGTGGGGTGTTCCTTTAAGTCTCCTACACAACAGATATTCATATCTTATAATAAGTTTTGAGTAATGTAGACTTTGAAGAGTTTTATTAAAACGTCTGTTCACTAAGTTTCATTCAGCTGTGCTTTTTTTTTGCAGATTATCATTATTATGCAAGGATGTGCAGTAAGGGTAAAATCTTTCCGTGGCAGGGGCAGCTGCCACCGGCGCCTGTCACTCGACCTGTCACCGCTATATGCGCCTGTCACTCGACCTGTCACCGCTATATGCGCCTGTCACTCGACCTGTCACCGCTATATGCGCCTGTCACTCGACCTGTCACCGCTATATGCGCCTGTCACTCGACCTGTCACCGCTATATGCGCCTGTTACTCGACCTGTCACCGCTATATGCGCCTGTCACTCGACCTGTCACCGCTATATGCGCCTGTCACTCGACCTGTCACCGCTATATGCGCCTGTCACTCGACCTGTCACCGCTATATGCGTCTGTCACTCGACCTGTCACCGCTATATGCGCCTGTCACTCGACCTGTCACCGCTATATGCGTCTGTCACTCGACCTGTCACCGCTATATGCGTCTGTCACTCGACCTGTCACCGCTATATGCGTCTATCACTCGACCTGTCACGGCTATATGCGCCTTTCTCGCGACACGTCACGGCTATATGCGCCTGTCCCGTGACCCGTAACGGCTATAAGCGCAAGTCACTCGATCTGATACTGCTTTATGCTTCTGTCCCGCGCCCCGTCACGGCTAAATGCGACTGTCCCGCGCCCCGTCACGGCTATATGCGACTGTCCCTCGACCTGTCACGGGTGTGTGCGGCTGTCCCGCGACCTGTCACGGGTGTGTGCGGCTGTCCCGCGACCTGTCACGGCTTTACTCGCCTGTCACGGATTTATTCCCCCGCCCGCGTGCGATTACCCATATGTCAAAATAAATTCTATGATGGAATGTTATGAGGGCGCCGGCGCCTACTCTAGCCTGGTAGTCCTCTAAAATGTATATAACTTTTTTTATATTTAACCTAACTTTTATAGCATTTATATAACTTAGGCTATATAAATTCGATGTTATTTTTACCATCGCTTTGGCGCCCCCATGGTGCGGCGCATATAGGCAGGCGCGCTGGAAGCTGTTTCATGAGGGGGGCTGAGGGTTGGAAAATATGTGACGTCATTATGTTATGGCTGACGACAAGACATGACATTTCTCTGTACTGTGTTGTAGCATTAAAAAAAACATTTAGTTTATGTATGTTTAAATATTATAGGCTAATGTTATTTTTTTATTTAATCAATGTTGATTATGAAAGTGAGCATGCACCGTGAGAAAGATATGATAGCCTACATGAGATCATGAGATACCCAAAATGTCTGGAGACGTCACATGCAGTGGGTAATACATAATTTTTACCTTCACTAAGTCTTTTTTTTGTTTGTAGAAAGACTCTTTTTAAAAGATTTTTGTGTAGTATAAATTGTATCTTAATTTTGATCAATGTTTTATCAACCAATTGCCTGTATTTAATAAATAAGAAGCAAATATATAGCAGACAATGTAAGGCGCCGGCGATCACTTGCATTGCATGTGAACTGGAGGGCGCCGAAACTCAGCTTGTGCCTCACAGATTTGAGAAATATAGGGTATCTATTAGCTTGAAATGTCTACTTTTAAACAAAACTATTCAAAACGAAAAGAAATAGGCTACTCTCTGATTATGTAGGCCTAATCAAATGTGCATTTCTCTCTGGCGTTCATGCCGAGTCCGCATAACTTCATCTTTGCAGCGACACAGAAAACACCTGTTTATTAATAAAGAATTAAATGTCTCCTTGCTATTTCTGACACATTAATAATCATTACTTTCGCCGGTTCTTTGTGGCAAGCTTTATGAGCGCGGCAATATTAGGCTACGTAACGCTCATCCTGTATAGCCTATTTAAGTAATTAAATCAATATAAAGGGGCGATGTGTCCACGGTGGCTAAAATGAACAACTACTAGTCGACTAGCGAAAAAACTTTAGTCATTGACATGTCACTGCCGTGACGAGTCGCAGGACAGCCGCGTATAGCCGTGACAGGTCGAGTGACAGGCGCATATACCCGTGACAGGTCGAGTGACAGGCGCATATACCCGTGGCAGGTCGAGTGACAGGCGCAAGCCGTGACGGGTCGCGGGACAGCCGTATAGCCGTGACGGGTCGAGTAACAGGCGCATATAGTCGTGACGGGTCGAGTGACAGGCGCATATAGTCGTGACGGGTCGAGTGACAGGCGCATATAACGTTAGCCGTGACGGGTCGAGTGACAGGCGCATATAGCCGTGACGGGTCGCGGGACAGGCGCATATAACCGTGACGGGTCGCGGGACTGGCGCGTATAGCCATGACGGGTCGAGTGACAGGCCGTGACGGGTCGCGGGACAGGCGCATATAGCCGTGACGAGTCGAGTGACAGGCGCATATAGCCGTTACGGGTCGCGGGACTGGCGCGTATAGCGGTGACGGTAAGCGGGACAGGCGCATATAGCCGTTACGGGTCGAGTGACAGGCGCATATAGCCGTTACGGGTCGAGTGACAGGCGCATATAGCCGTTACGGGTCGAGTGACAGGCGCATATAGCCGTTACGGGTCGCGGGACTGGCGCGTATAGCGGTGACGGTAAGCGGGACAGGCGCATATAGCCGTTACGGGTCGAGTGACAGGCCGTGACGAGTCGAGTGACAGGCGCATATAGCGGTGACAGGTCGAGTGACAGGCGCATATAGCGGTGACAGGTCGAGTGATAGACGCATATAGCGGTGACAGGTCGAGTAACAGGCGCATATAGCGGTGACAGGTCGAGTGACAGACGCATATAGCGGTGACAGGTCGAGTAACAGGCGCATATAGCGGTGACAGGTCGAGTAACAGGCGCATATAGCGGTGACAGGTCGAGTAACAGGCGCATATAGCGGTGACAGGTCGAGTGACAGACGCATATAGCCGTGACGGGTCGAGTAACAGGCGCATATAGCGGTGACAGGTCGAGTGACAGGCGCATATAGCGGTGACAGGTCGAGTGATAGACGCATATAGCGGTGACAGGTCGAGTGACAGGCGCATATAGCGGTGACAGGTCGAGTGACAGACGCATATAGCGGTGACAGGTCGAGTAACAGGCGCATATAGCGGTGACAGGTCGAGTAACAGGCGCATATAGCGGTGACAGGTCGAGTGACAGACGCATATAGCGGTGACAGGTCGAGTGACAGGCGCATATAGCGGTGACAGGTCGAGTGACAGACGCATATAGCGGTGACAGGTCGAGTGACAGGCGCATATAGCGGTGACAGGTCGAGTGACAGACGCATATAGCGGTGACAGGTCGAGTAACAGGCGCATATAGCGGTGACAGGTCGAGTGACAGGCGCATATAGCGGTGACAGGTCGAGTGACAGGCGCATATAGCGGTGACAGGTCGAGTGACAGGCGCATATAGCGGTGACAGGTCGAGTGACAGGCGCATATAGCGGTGACAGGTCGAGTGACAGGCGCATATAGCGGTGACAGGTCGAGTGACAGGCGCCGGTGGCAGCTGCCCCTACCACGGAAAGATTTTACTCCCTCTCAGGATGTGGTGGCAAATGTTTTAGTCATTGAATCCCGTACTCAACCGATTAGTTTATAAACACCAAGTCCTTTATCTTTTATTTTAAAAAGTGTTACTGTAATTGTAAGAGTGTTACTGTTTAAGCATCATATACATTTTCCCTTGCAATGAAAACAAAGCAGATCTTGAATTTCCTCCGTTTTTTGTCAAATAGAAAAATAATAACAATAACCAAAACAAATAAATTTTACTTCCAAGGCCTGCTAAATTATAACAATTGTTGTTGTTAACACGGCAATGACTCATATGGCATCTGAATGAACGTTCAAATCAGTCAGCAGAAGATTCGTTCGCTTAAAAGATTCGTTCAAACACAGAATCAAAGCAACACTATTTTCGTCGGTGTATTCAAATGTAAAAGCTTGGCGCATCGCTTATTTTATCTCCAGTAGCCTACACTTACCGCATAGTCAGCCGGAAAGCAATAGAAGAAGAACACTTACCACATATGTAGATCCGTTTTCATCGGATCGGACCTCCGTCTCGGGGATGGAGAAATGCATTTTCTACTGTAGGATTACGCGTCTCTGACGAAGCTGAAAATGCTGTTAAGAGCGAGAAGGTTCACGGAAACCTCTCGGTGTTGGTTTGCTGTCATGCAGGGACCAAACTGAATGACGGCGAGCCAACGTTACACTCGCTCTGATCAGTCCAGTCCAATCCTGGGTCGAATTATGCCAGAAAAGTTATTTTTCGCGAAGTGGATTATTAAAAAAAAAACTTTCTTAATGTTCAGGGCTGAACTTTTTCAATAAACATCTAAGCAGCAGCCATGTTGCAACTGGAGGTAATTCCACGTTCATTGTCGGCAATTTATCGCCAAATCTGTCCACTCACTTCCTCGCGCACTGCAAAAGAATGTGGGGAAGCGAGTCTCCAAAACACCGAAGTGTCGTCGCGAGGCCCACGATCCAATTAACTTTCCAGATTACTCCACGTAAAGGTGCTCCGCGGTTGTCTACAGCCTACACTGGTAGGCTACATACGAACGAGCATGGAGAGGAAACAAATTAGGAAATTGTTTTTTTCGCAGGATGCATTTCGAGATGATGACACTGTGCTCGTACTTGTTATGGCGTTACGAAGAACACACATAGGTCTACATTGTAGCGAAACCTTCTTCCAGGCAGCACTCTATCTGTCTGCTATAATGTATTCAATATGTATATGCGCGCTCCCGAAGCATTGCAACAGTCTGGATCAAACCATTCTTCTTTAGCCGGGGGTGTTATTACGTAAATACGTTCATTCGAGGTACTTTGGCATGCACATGTTGCAAGGGTATGTCTTGGTGACCTGAGGTATTCAGTTCCACGAAAATATGTTCTGAATTCTGAAGTAAAAAAAAAAAAAAATTCTCAATTGGGTTTATTTCTAGTATTGTGTGATTTTTGCAGTTTTACAGCAAACATTGCATAACAAAATAAAGTTATAAAATGTATTTATTAGCCTAAATTAGCCTGTAACTCCACAGGGCAGCATAGTAGTTTAGAACCATGTTGTTTTGGAGTTAATAGTGAAGCCTTTAATTCCCTATAGCGAAGAATGTTTATTAGATAATCTTTTCTAACAGTAACTTTGATAATAGTGTTGAATGGTTAAGCTTGACAAAGGCTCTCATCACTATACCATTTTGTCTAAAATTGAGACAAGCGAATGAGATTTTGTCTTCCTGCCATAAAGTCTTCCCGGTCTATAAAGTTATCACAATTTTATAGAATCTTACCTCTGAGTTGGGACAGTCCAAAATCCCCATTTAAAGGGGATGCAGACATTTCCTGTAGCTTAAAAGTAATTACATTTTTATACTAGGTTATTTCTATGTTAGATAATAGTTCATTCAACATCAATAAAAAAAAAATAACAGCGGGTGTATGCATGTACTGTTTATAAAGCCATCCGTGTTCGTGGAGTGTGCCTTTCAATATCCAGACTGAATGTAGATTGGCTGAACTAATATTGGAGGTATGGCGATAAGGATCTATATCAGTCCAACAAAGTGAATTTTGTAAAAACTCCAGTGTTTTGTAAGCGTTTCGTCTATATCAAAAATTTACATTGAGGAATGCAAAATATTTGCGCCGCCTTGATGTCATGAATGGGGTCGCGGCCCTTGAACGCCACATGATCATTGTGTCACATGACTTTGTTTGTTTTAGGCGAACATGTCAGCTAGCATTACAACATATACGGTATCTACTGTGTATTTATGTACTGTTTTATTTGTTTTATTCAATGCATATGTCGACAGTCAGGATATTGATGTACAGGTGAGACGATCGACTATGAAAGCAACAGTTGTACAGCGAAAGGATTATAATAAAACATGCTATGCTACATGTTACATTGTTGTCATCATGTTGTAAAGTAAAACTCGTTGTAAACACATTTTCTGCACGCATGTTGTTCTATAATATTTTGAAAGCTTTCACCTTTATTTTCGATAGTTATGTCAAATGTGCGAAGGGACTGTACGACAAGACAGTCCTGTCTGGGATTTCTGCCTAAAAAAAGGCCAGATTAAAGGACGCTGCTGTTTTGAAAATATTACCAGCAATATAGACACCATTATAGGGTAGGAAAACTTTCTAGTATTCCACTTTTTTTTTAAATTGTGAATACATGTGTGTTTGTCCTATTTGTAAATCTAACTGTATACGATATCTTTATCCTGTTTTAGGTTGGACTTGTCAAACTGCTCTATCAGTCATGTAGAGCACCTGTATAATTCATTCACAGCAGTCATAATGTACGTACCAGATCAGGTTTTATTAATAATCTGTGCATGTGTCTTGATCAGAATTACATGCAATATCTAAACAATATTGAAATGCATTTACACAGAGATCTCTCCAACAACCCGATCACCAATCTGAGCGATTTCATATTTCAGGGTTTCAGCCATCTTACTCAATTGTAAGTTATGCATGAGCACAGTACATCAAGTTCATAACATTAAATCTGTGGGTTTTCAAACTGAGGTCTGGGGACCCCCAGGGGGCCACAATTGCTTGGGGTCAGTGGGCAAACCTAGAAAAATAAAGTGTTACAAATATAAAATAAAAAAATAAATAAAAGTAAGATTTAAATAAATAAAAAAATAGATTGATTAAAATAAATGATAATTCTTAAAATACATAAAATATTTAAATAAATAAATAATACATCTAACAGTTCAGTGCTATATTAGTCCGTGGAAAACAAATATGGTAAGTAATAAAATCGAAATATTTTCCAAATAATATTTTACACATATTTATATAAAAATTTCACAGTAGAAATTGGGTCTTTATACATGAAAACGTGTACATTTTAGGATGGGGGTCCCTCATAAAAGGACGATGATATTTGGGGGTCCATGGCATCTACAAGATTGAAAATCCCTTATTTACGCTAACAAGGTGACTTGACAAATCTTTACTTAGATTACTACCCTCAAAACTGGAGTGTCCGGGTGGCAATGCATCATGGGAGACAGTTGAAGTGAAAAACAATGCCAGAATCTGCGAAGGACAGAAAAATGTTTGCAATCAGACGGCACTGATGTGTAAGTTATATGTAAACTAGGATCTCAATCTTTAAAATATCTTTCAATGCATTTATTGAATGTTTTTTGTCTCTTCAGCCTGGAATTGCCCTGAAAACTCATTCTGCAGCCCATATGGTCCAGGGTTTTTTGAGTGTGGTTGTCTCCATAATTTCCATGGATACAAGTGCATGAGACAGGTGAGACCCCTCACAAATCATCCTTAACAGGTTGGCCATCACTCCTTTATTACTCATGTTCAATATGTGTTCTCAATTGCAGGGAGAGTTTCCCATAGGTAAGGTGCTTGGGATACTCACTGGAACAACAGTTGTGGTTTCATCGTTACTCTGGTTCACTCAAAGACGAAAGGTCGAGACCACTTGAATTTTAAAGAGAAGTGACTGTTGGAATGAAGGTGCAAATACCACAAAATACATCAAGCTTATTGAAAATGATGCAAGAGAAGAGATGAGAACAGTTTCATACACTGGAAGCTTAACCATCGGATGAACATTTTAGTTTCTTGTTTTTTAAACTTGTCAAAAGCATGTTTGCATGGCATTCTTTATTTAAATAACAATGCACAATTTTTGTTTTAAACTTTCACTTTCTTTTGACCCTCAAGGTCCTTAAACCTTTTTATTTGTACATTTTATAAAATATTTCAGTTAATACTGACATATTTTCACAGCCTTGAAAAGACTGGTCTGTAAAGGGAAAACTGACCATATACTATACAATAGACTGACCTTGCTGATTGTCTTCGGAGGGCAGACACAGTTCTGACAGAAGTGAAGCACTGACAAATTTTAAGGACAAATATTTTGTTGCTTTACAAAAAATAAAATCTTGATTTCAAAGATATTTAAAGTGCATTCATTTTACAAGGGAGGGGGAAATGGATGTCATTGGACTGTTATAATTTTTGATTTGTGAAAGGAATTTATATTGTTTACTGCCACATCCTGCTGTTTACAGATGTCACATGTTAGATACTAACCTATAACCATTTAACCTCTAAAACTGTATGCTTTTCCTTTCTGGTAGAGGGAATCTGTTTGATCTGCTTGATGCGATTAATATACACACTATTAGTATAATACTGACAGTACATATTACATTATGCTAAATTTTGTATTTCTTTCAATGTAGTATTTTGTTGAGGATTTCAGCATGTACCTCGGTAAACCAGTACCAAAAATTAAAAACTTGTCACAAAAGAATCGGCAAACAACAGTTTATCTAAATTATTTATTTTTCTGTAGCCTTTTCAAGGTTTTGGTAATACAAACAAAACCCCTTATCTTCGGCTTTTGCATGGTCTTACATTTGCACCATGTTCCTTTTCCCTTATTCACATCTATGAAAGGAATTCAGCAACAGCAACTATCCAAAAAGAATGCTATATATTTATTTTAATGTTTATGTCTATGCACTGACCATCATGAAAAGCCAAAACTGAAAGCAAACATGCTTTACCGACACTTTCTTTAAATTTTGTGGTTCTGGAACAAGAACAAGTGAATCTGATATTCTTGATCTTGTGTACAACTAGTAGTGATTTGAGAACTTTCCTTTAGGTGGATTGAAATGGACTGCGTCATTTTGGACCAGTTATACAATTCAAAATTTGAAAGGATCCTTTGAAGAGCTTGTTCCATTTCATAGATATGTTTACTTCATGCTAGAAGCCCTGTGTGCACACACTCTTTTATGTGCAGATGCAAGAGGGAAGCCGAACCGTGTTCATCTGCTCTTCACTGATCCACGTTCTTGACTCGCAGTACCACAGGCACGGATGTGCAGGGGATCATGCCCAAGTCAGTAATCACAAGGTCCACAAAATCTGGTGGCGTCACGTCATACACCAAGTTCAGAAGCCCCAGTGATTTAACAGTCTGCCAATTCTCTAGATGGGTCTTCCCATTTCTGGTCACAATCAGGTCATCAGGGTCATCTGTAAAAATCCATTAGGGTTTACTTTTTTTTGTGTAAATAATGTTAATAACAAAAATTATGATTTAAATTTACCAATCATTCTACACATGCTAGTGTTACCTAATTCATTGGATACAAAAGAGTCCGTCTGCACTCGTTCACAGAACTTGTAGGTCTCACAGCAGACCAGCACTGGTACATTGTAGGCCTTTGCTACCAGAGCAATCTGGGAAGTTCCCACACGTGACATCACATATCCATTGGCAAGAAGTGCATGGGCACCAAGAAATACCTTGGATACCTGGAAATAAGAGAGTGCAGAGTTCAAGTACTACTGATTCAGCATTCATGGAAACAATGTTTATAATGACAACATAAAGGCCAGTTAACTGTTGATTAAGTACACTATTCAAAAGTTAGTGGTCTTTAAGACAGTAAGAGTTCTTGTGAACATTCTATTCATCAAAGAATTGTGAAAAAAGTGTCAGAGTTTTCACAAAAATATTTCAACAATTTTCAATATTAGCTGTTTCCATTTAAAGTTAAAATTGGAATATGGCATTAAAGATTCGCAAATTAAACAGCATTTCCATCTCGTGTTCAAGAGAACAAAATCGTCACTTCTTGCTGAAATCGGAGAAAGCCATCGTGGCTCTTTTTTCCTATATCATAGATGACTTGCGTCCCTGAGCGCACAGACAGTGATCTGCAGCTGGTTAGTCCAGTTATCCTATAATGTGCATGTTTTCTTATCAGATAAAAAAAAAAGTGTCTCCACCTCAATTGAGAGCACATGTTTTTATGTGCATTTTTAAAATTGATGCGCATCTTGGCATTTCCATCCAGCGTTTTTTTATGACAGTTCCCTCAACTGGCCCTAGTGTTTTTCACGCACCCTGAATATTTGGTTTAACACCATATTTAATAGAGATGCACCGATTACAATTTTCTAGGCAAATTCCGATTTTCGATTTTTCATTGGGTTTGACCTGCCGATACCGATTTTAGCCGATTCCGATTTAATTTTTTTAACCACTTTACAGCACACAAAAATATTTATTTTCTATATTTTAAACACCTTATACTTTTACTCAAACTTTAGTAAAAGTAAACTCAAAGTTTAAATGGGTGAATTTTCTATAAATATTTTTGAGTCTTGATTTTCTTTTCTGACATAGCCTAATCCAGTTCTTATTAAAACAGTTCCGTGTGCATGTGGCGCCCGAGTGCATTTGACCGGCATAAAATCGGCATTGCATCTCTAATATATAACGTAACAATCTAAATATTTAGAACCTCTGAGTGCCATATAATTATTTGAAATAAAACCGTAACAGCGATCTATCTAAGAGTGTCATTATCAAAAGTATACTTATGTAAATAAAGTCCATATGCTGTTCTAAACTCTATAAAACTGAGTAGTTATCTTTGTCAACCCTTTGCTCTTCTATCACCACTGCAGTTGATACTGTGTTTTTAAGAACAAAAGTACCAATCCTTAATTAAGTTATATTTTAATCTACTGCTGATGTCACACATAATCCTTTGAACGTAAAAGCACTTTGGAAATAAAGCATATTACCTCGTAATGAGCTAAAAAATAAAACGTGCTTGCAAAAATCTCAGCAAGTAAAAAGCTTTACTGAAAAGAATGACTCACTTCAGGCAGAATGTAGGACAAGGCAGATATGAGCACATAAGTACATCGGATGCCTTTCTTCACCAGACGCCTCAGCGCCTCTCGGCCCTCCAGCCTGGGCCGACTATCAACGACTATGACTCTGAACTTCCTCTGCTTTTCAAAAGCGTCGCACAGAATGTGATTGACAAGAGAAGAGCTGGAAAAAAACAAAAAAAGGCATTAAATAAATTAATTGAACTATTACAGGATTATAGCAATTCTGTTAAAAATCTTACCAGCCATAAACAAGAATGACGTCTCCATTACTTATCTTCTCAATGGCATACTTAGAAATGGCTTCAGAAGCCAAAATTATCTTCTCATTTACGTAACTATCAATACAATCCTGGAGTTTCCCTTTCGCCTGTTGAGAAAAGAAAAGACTTTTAAACACTCACAGGAACAGGAAGAATACTGCATAATAATAGGGGTGACCCTGAATAGTCGAAGATTCGATGCTTCGACAGGAGGAGTCTGATTTGACTACCAATCTAACGGTCGAATCTTCGCAGAGGTGTTATTAAAGGAGGATCATGTCATTTTGGCTATATGAGGGTGTTCAATGTAAAACTTCACATAGAACTACAGGTTTTCTGTCAATACGTTAATACACAGCCTATTATGATATAATGCTGCCAATAAAAATGTGCAAAGAAAGCAGCTTTTAATAAATATTTTTAACGTGCGTGCAGTGTAAATAAATCCAAACACCCCGTGACAGATTTAAGTTTCACTTTCAGATCCGTGACTGACAGAGGAGCGTCTTGTCGGCAGGGATTTAAATCTTTAAATTTAAATAAATAAATTTAAATTTAAATAAGAAAATCTAAAGATGTACACCATCAGAAAGGATATTCTCCAAGGCTGGATTTAACATCAGGAAAACCATGATCGCACTTTTGCCGGCCAACGTTACAAGTTGGTTTTCCTCGGGACATTCTAAAACGCTTAATGTGAAAAAAGCTTTTAAAAAAAATGGCTACACACCTTATTAAGAAACCATACTATGTGCAGATAAGCTGATGAACCCAGAATATGAACGCAACGCATTACTCCCATAGAAAGTCACGTAAAACGTTTTCTTTAATGGTTTTCTAATGCTTAATGTATAATAAAACGCGTTGCTTTCATATTCTGGGCTCATCTGCTTTTCTTTAGGCTATATAGTATGCTTTATTAATAAAGGGGTGTACAGAATTTGATCTTTTAATATAACAGTTTTGGACATTAAGCCGTTAAACGTTTTTCACGTTAAGTGTTACAGAATGTATTTTATCCACGCACACAATTTGAAAAGACTCAAACGGACACAGACTTAAGACTGGATTTGTTTCTCGATCAGGTAGGGTACAAGTGATTTCAAAACATTTCAGCCGGTTCTAATTTGATTTTTGGATGCAGTGAACATGTTTAGCTAAAAAGACTGCCACTTCAGTTTAGCGTTTGTTGTTGTTTCTGCAGTTAAAACAAGAAAGTTGACAATTCTGGCCATACTTTTGTTCTTTTAATAATTTCTTTATTTTTACTTTATTAATTGATCACTCAGGGTTATCTAATCTAACTATTTGTGTCTTGTGTTTTGAATGCATGTTCCCCTGCACTTTAGGCATTTTGCACACATTTGTTCTGCATCTTGTTACTTGATTCTGACTTGTTTCATTTTGTATTTTTATTTATTAGAAATGTATATTGTGTTCAAATTCAATTTTGTAAAGTAATTGTTGATCATTTTTCAGTGCATCGATGTTGCGCTGTAGGCCTACTTAGAGTGTGCTCGCACAGGCAATTTAGCCGATTTAATTTGATTTGCATGTGAAATGCAAATCCTATCTGCAGTGTGGCCTTTCTGCAGTTATGTTATTTCTTAGTTTTATTGATCCGAAATGTTTTTATACATTTTCTTCTATATTTTTGTGTGATGTTCTGTACTTCGCGGCTTTAAAATGTTAAAGCCTGATTCGACTATGAAAATCCTTACTCGGGGACACCCCTACTGCATATAAATGTCTCTAACTACTGATTCTGAATACTCTTACCTCCTCTTCTTTGCATTGACTGGGTATATTTGAAATTTCCTTCTTGATGTACTTGATGGCATTGCCCATGCTGGCTGAAAGGGGCCGACACTGGCTGAGAAAACTGTAAGGGTAAGGAGCATTGGCAATGTCTGTCAAATAACCATTTCCATGTAAGATCAGAGTTCAAATGAAATAATATACATCTGAGCATGTGCTATATAAATTTTCACAAGGAAGAAAGTAAACCTGATATAGGGCGAAAGCTTGTTCACAAGGTCCCTTGACAACTCCTCATTTGGAGGTGTGCTATAGTCTTGAATAACCTATAAAATGATTGCTGGTTAAATAAATCCAAAAATTAAGAACTTCTGAGCAATTGTATAGGTTTGATTATGAATTACCTGTTTAAAGGCATGCAGTAGGGCCACAGATCGAGCATTGGATCCTGCTATAATGCCCTGAGAGTACTGGAGACCCAACCGAACAATGGATGGGTGAATAACTGTGGCAGGGATGCTACAAAATAAACCATAACAAACAATACAAGTCAATCAACTAATTAATTTAGGTTATACATACTTCATTTCTAATTCTAATTCTAATATGATCAAAAGTGACATTAAAACATCTATAATGTAACAAAAGATTTCTATTTAAAATAAATGCTGTTCTTTTAACTTTCTAATCATCAAATAATTCTGAAAAAAGAATATATGCCTGTTTCCACAAAAATACGAAGCAGCACAACTGTTTTCAACATTGATATTAATAAGAAAAGTTTTTTGAGCAGCAAATCATCATATTAGAGGTATTTCTGAAGGATCATGTGACAGTGAAGACTGGAGTAATGATGCTGAAAATTCAGCTTTGCATCACAGAAATAAATTATATTTTAAAATAGAAAACAAATATTTTAAATTGTAATCATATTTCAGAATATTACTGTTTTAACCAGATTTTTTTATAAAAAATATACACAGCCTAAGAAACTTCTTTAAAAAACATTTAAACAACAAAATAATAATACTACCAGCCCCAAACCTTTGAAAATTAATGAATTTTGTCAAAGGATGAAAAGGGCAGATTTCTCCTTATATGACCCTTTTAAAAGTTAATATTCTAACTAGAAGACATTTGTTACATTACCTGATTTGCTGAGTTGGAGGGTTTTTTCGGCTGTATTGGTGTAGATGGGAGAACAGGCTGACCTTGTAGCCATAATCGGACCTCAAAGGAACCTAAGAGAGCAGAGCAAACAACAGCTTTTAATGTGCATATTTTGTTCCCTCAGGGACAGATGTTGTGGAGGTCACATCCTCTCTCATCAGGTCAAGAGCTGAGGCTGCAACAGAACACTGTGCATGAACACATACATGACGTGCACTACAAGAAGGGCTCCACAGTGGACTTCCAAAGCTTTACGCTAGTTTTATAGATCTACACCTAACAAATAACACATGAAAAATTATGAATCAAGAAAAAAAAAACTCGAAAGTTCACCCACATATGACATCTAGCTCATCACATGAACACAATGAAATGAAGATAATCACAATGAAATCACCAATCTTCAACATACATTGAAATCAAATTTAAGTTAACAACTTTCACCAAGAATTACAATTACATTAAACAAAGAAATAATTTAACAATTCACTGCACACAGAAGTGTGGAGCCAGACCTTGACTCCAGTTATATTTAAACCGCATCCTTGCCCTGACTTCTGTAAGACATGGGAAGGACCTGGGTTAAAAAACTGCAAAAGAGATCTCAGAAAACACCTGGATGAATCCATCCTCCGTCAACGGGTAGTAATCAGAAAAGAGGCAAAGCAGGACGGCATTGGTTTGTCTCACCTGCTGTCTCTCAAGCTTTTTGGCCAACTTCTTCAATGCAGCGGGGTCGTCCACCTGAACGTGCTCCGGTAACCTTTTCACTACTAACAAGAAATAGAGAAAAGAACATTGTAAAACTGCTCAGTCACAGTCTCTACATGAACACCAGCAGGTGAAAAAGACGTACTGTTAAATTTATTAAAAATGCATTAAAGTATATTTGTATTGTACTAAAAACAAACTCAAATACATTTTAATACATTTAATAGCATAGTCTTTTTCACCAGTCAAATGCAGACACTTCTGTGAGTAAATCTGTGAGTCATTGTGATTCGTAAAATATCTCGCATTAACATTCTGACAAGAAATGCTGCTGTTTGAGTCACTGTTTGTTTAAATGTTTGCAAAGTTTTTTTCAAAAACTTGTTTTTAATATAAGTAAAATATGGATTGAAACGTGACTGGAAAAAAAAACACTGAAGTAATGGCTGCTAAAAACCAAAAGCTTTGCCATCACAGGAATAAGTTACATTAAAAAGTATAATTTTAAGTTATAGAATTATTTCACAATCAAATAAATGCATTGTGTGAGCATAAGCATGTATGCATTAGCATTTATACTAAGTAAAAAAAACAGATGCTATTTAAACTAAATGAACAGTTAAACACTATTCCCAATATTAAAAACCTGTTAGGCATTTTATTCCCACTTTTCGAACATTTTCTTCATTTTTATTTAAAATAAACACCTTCAAGCTGATATGCGGAAAGGCTAGTGATGCACCGATGTGAAGATTGTGGCCGATACCCGATATTAATACTGCTCTTATGGCCGATACCGATCTCTTTGTATAGAAAACACATTTTTATGATGATCAAATATGATTCGCTGAGAAACAATAAAAAGCAAGGAGAAACGCCCAGTCACATGCTCAAGCAATCACCAACATCGCTCTAGATGAGTAAAAACAAGTGGAAAGCGCTGTCTCCTTTCCACAAGCTCTTGCTCGCCCGTGGCGTCTGTCGTTGCTATGCAACCAGGAACTGCACTCTCCATGATGACAAGGAAGTATCAGCAAAAGATGAATTGATTTCCAGCCCTTGCCGCGCTCTATCACTCGCACCCCATAAAGAGCAAAATGGTTTTTAATGTTTCAATTTCGTGATTAAAATGACATAATTTGGAAGCGGATAATTTCATCACAAACAGCTCATTATGACTCAAAATGTTAGAATGCTGCACCTACACTCAATAGAGAGAATAAGATCAGCGCACCGCAGACCACTGCTTTGACAGCGTGAAACACATGATCTGTCTACAGCCAGGGCTCGACGGGAGACAGAGAATGCCGGTCCGGCGCTGATTGAGGAATTTAATTCGAAAATAAAAGACAGTTTGACATCTTTTTTTCTCGCATCTGTGAATTTATTTTTTAATCATTTGCTCTGAGATGAAGCTTATATATTTGTGCGGGAATTTCTCGCACTATAAAAGCTAACCTTGCAGGAATGGCTTAAATTATGTGCAATTCCTGCATTCCCGCACCGAAACTCAAGCCCTGAAACAGCACAGCGAGGATTCCTCTTCAGATACTTTGAAGAACAACCAGACTGACGACATCGTTGCTCCCTCACCAAAGGCAAAGTCAAACTGAAAAGGCATATTCGAACTTAAAATTCGAGTTCCTTTTGTAATTTTTTCTGGCTCACAGACAATGGTGGGCGGAGTTAGTCCAAATAGCCTCTGCCAACAATAGACACTAACATTATTATTTTTATATGAGGGAAAAAATGGCTGCAAAAAATATTGGAATGGCCGATAAAATTAGGCATTCATCAGCCACTGTGGGAATGCCCAAACTTTCCATCCTGGATTATCCTTTTCCAAAGCATTAAATTACCTGGCTGAAGCTCACTGGGGGAAGCTTTAGGCTTACTGGTGGTGGATTGCTGCCCCCCTTCCTTCTTGCCCTGTTTTGATGTCCGTTCTGAGTCTTGCCGTGCCCGGCGCTCTGCTCGCATCTCTGCTTTGGTCTTTACAGGCTTCTCTGCAGCCGCAAGAGATTCAGACGCAGATGCACTTACAGGCACAGGAGCCGCTGCTGAGATCAAAGGGCCCATCAAATAAAAAGCACCCAAAAATAGACTATAGACTAAAAAGGCTATTAAGCAAATTCATTTGCATGTCTGTTATTAAATGGCTAGCTCACCCAAACATTTAAATTGTCATTAATTACTCACCTTCATGTCGTTCCAAACAGGCAAGACTTTTGTTCATCTTCGGAACTCAAATGAAGATTTTTTTTATGAAATCTAAGGGTACTGTCCCTCCTTTGACAGCTACGCAACAACAACTTTGACACTTCAAAAAGTTCATAAAGAGATTGTAAAACTAGTCGATATGAATTGAGTGGTTTAGTCCAAATTTTCTGAAGAAACTTCATCGCTTTATATGATGAACAGATTGAATTTAGGCTTTTATTCAAATATAAGCATTGATCAGTGAACATGAACAGAAGCTCAACCGAACCTGCTTGACGCACAAGAATGAACCTCATTGGTTCCTGAGGAAGCTCAAACGTGCTGCGTAACGCACAGGAATGAACCTCATTGGTTCCTGAGGAAGCTCAAACGTGCTGCGTAACGCACAGGAATGAACCTCATTGGTTCCTGAGGAAGCTCAAACGTGCTGCGTAACGCACAGGAATGAACCTCATTGGTTCCTGAGGAAGCTCAAACGTGCTGCGTAACGCACAGGAATGAACCTCATTGGTTCCTGAGGAAGCTCAAACGTGCTGCGTAACGCACAGGAATGAACCTCATTGGTTCCTGAGGAAGCTCAAACGTGCTGCGTAACGCACAGGAATGAACCTCATTGGTTCCTGAGGAAGCTCAAACGTGCTGCGTAACGCACAGGAATGAACCTCATTGGTTCCTGAGGAAGCTCAAACGTGCTGCGTAACGCACAGGAATGAACCTCATTGGTTCCTGAGGAAGCTCAAACGTGCTGCGTAACGCACAGGAATGAACCTCATTGGTTCCTGAGGAAGCTCAAACGTGCTGCGTAACGCACAGGAATGAACCTCATTGGTTCCTGAGGAAGCTCAAACGTGCTGCGTAACGCACAGGAATGAACCTCATTGGTTCCTGAGGAAGCTCAAACGTGCTGCGTAACGCACAGGAATGAACCTCATTGGTTCCTGAGGAAGCTCAAACGTGCTGCGTAACGCACAGGAATGAACCTCATTGGTTCCTGAGGAAGCTCAAACGTGCTGCGTAACGCACAGGAATGAACCTCATTGGTTCCTGAGGAAGCTCAAACGTGCTGCGTAACGCACAGGAATGAACCTCATTGGTTCCTGAGGAAGCTCAAACGTGCTGCGTAACGCACAGGAATGAACCTCATTGGTTCCTGAGGAAGCTCAAACGTGCTGCGTAACGCACAGGAATGAACCTCATTGGTTCTCACACATCAGGCGAACAGGAGCTCCGCTTGGTTTACCACAACTGATGTGTGTGTTGAATGTTTATGTGAATAAAAGCTTAAATTCAATGTGTTCATCAAATAAAGAGATTGTCTCTCTTAAGAAAATTTTGGACAAAACCACTCGATTCAATATGGATTACTTTTGCAATCTCTTTATGAACTTATTTCAAAGTGGCAGTTGTGTAGACTGTCTATGGAGGCACAGAAAGAAGTTTACAGATTTCATCAAAAAGATCTTCATTTTTGTTCCAAGGATGAACGAAAGTCTTACGGAACGACATGAGGGCGAGTAAATTTTGACAGAATTTTTATTTTGGGTGAACTAACGCATTAATTCCTACTTCTTTCAAAATAGCCAACTCTGAAACTAAACATAATCTAGTCTCAATAAGAGAGAAAAATAACCTTACATTAACAAACAAATAAATAATTATCCTCAAATTATCCTATTTTGAATCAAAATTTCAATCAAAATTAAATTAGTTTTAATAAACCTTAGGTTGCAGGAGAATAGTTTTTAAGCAACAGCACAGTGGACTGAAGTACCTTTATTTGTTGGGCTCTGTGTGACAGGTTTTGATGGAGCTTGAACAGATGCTTTCTCTTTCTCCTTTACCTTCTCTGTAGGAACCTTGTCATCTTTTTTATTCTTTTTATGCTGCTTCTTCTCTTTCCTAAGACGCTGCTTTTCTTCTTTGGACAATTCCTTACCTTCAGTCTATAGATAAAAAAAAAGGGAATCACAGTTTGCACATCTTTAAATAATCCGCTGTCTCTGTAAAACTGATTTGTCTTAAAATTGGCTTTTTTTTTCTTAAACCTTGTCTGCATTTTGGGCATCTTAGCATGTTGATTCTCTGAGAATGTGGCTATGATGCCCCAAACGCTGTCCAGGTCACCTCACTAGGTTTTGTGACACAGCCATTGTGTTTGTGTGATATTTAGTAAATTGAAGAAAAAAAAAAGAAAAGTAAATTAAAAGACAAATAAATAAACTATGAATGATGTAAAATTAAAAAAGACCTACCTTCGCTCGCACAATTTCTTGCACCTTGCCTTCTCCATCTATGACACATACAATTATTTAAAACGAATGCAAAGTTAAAATTGCCCTATATTTGCACAAACGATATTGGTAGAATATAAAAAGATTTTTTAGAGTATAAGGTTTAATTAATAATGTTTATGATGTCTATGGCGACAGGGAAACATCGACACTGACTATGCAGTGTTATTTCATCATACTGGTTCACACTTGATCATAACCAAACTAAGGAATGTAGCATTCAGATTCCGTTAATCTTATATATATATAGGATAAATATAGAACCTATATAGTTCGATTTTAATATATGTTCAAAATGTCAAACACTTGACTGCATGATGTAATTTCAACTGTGCATTTGTAAAGTCAGCTGTGACATGGCAGTGTGGTGAGCAACGGCGTAACAAGCGGTAACACAAGCTCTCTCTTAATACTTTAAACGACTGCTTATGTACGTGTTTAATTCAGTAACAGCACGTGTAAAAAGTTGAAATATCTGTATATTTCACCTGCAGCATGGTTGATGCTGTCAATCCGTCTCCCATCCGAATCCGCCATGTTTCACTTCTTCGTGACTTCTCGCTGGTAATCTGATGTGAAAATCAGTCGTGAGGAATTACGTCGCCCTCTAGCGATTGAAACGAGTGCGCTGAACTTTTATTTATTTGTATTATGTATGTATACACAGTGACAACGAACCCACATACCCAACCTGAAAAACGTCCGTACAGCATATTCGCGTACAGCAACAAGTTATCATCATGTTGGAAATAACAAAAAGTTGTGGTCAGAAGTGGGATTCGAACCCCCGCCTCCACGGGAAACTGCGACCTGAGCGCAGCGCCATCCTGACATACCCTACGTCATTACGTTACATAGTAATAACGCATTTTTTTTTTTTACAGGTTTTGTCGTTTTTAGTAAGGGTTTGTTTAAGCGTTAAAAGCTTAAGCTGTTGTTTTCCAATTAAATTGTGAATTAAAATACCATTGAGATCTTTACAAGTTCTCAATAATTTGTAAATATTTTAAATCAATAACGTGTGAAGATTTCATAGTAACTTAAATAAATATTCTTATTTAATGAAAAAAAAATCACAAACAACACTATTTCAATGAATAAAACATTACTAAAAAAAACTACTAAACGTGAAGTTCACCTATTTAAAGTCATCAGAGCTACTAGCTAGCTGCATGTTGTATTCAACAGGCAACAGCGCGTATACGTTTACATTTGTACATTTTACCTGTAGCATAATTGATGCTGTCAACCTGTCTCCTACCCGATTCAGCAGTTTAATTTCTGCGCGACTTCTTGCTAGTAAACGAATTTTGAAAAGGATTTGGGATAAATTGCGGTGCATTGATTCATCCGGTGACACAGTCACTAAGTCGTACTACGGGAATGTTCGTTCCGAAGCACTCCAGAGCCCTCTGGTGGTCAAATGAATGTAAACATGATGCTAAAAAGTGACAAATCAGCTGACACAAATATTTTAAAATTACGGGCTCATTTATTTATTTATTTATTTATTTATTTATTTTTTATTAACATTTAGGATTCTATAGTAGGCTACAGCCAATCTAACTATATTCCGGTGAAATACACCATAGGCTACTTGTTGCCACAGCTACCACAGAAGATAGTTTAAATATATAATAAATAACATTTATTCAAATGATGGTTGATGGTTGAATGCTGAGATTGACAAGTAAGATTAAAGTAGTGAGCTGTGTAAAAAATATGGTATAGGGTTCTTGGTTGCAGTCACCTAGTTTTTATTAATAGCCTATTTGTTTTACTTGTTCCATCGAACTGTTGTGTAGGCTAATATATCACATTGGCAGTCAAGTCGTGCGATACGGCTATCAGCACGGCTGGGACTGATTACCTGATATGGCACCCTTGCTCGTGTAATATTGATCATACAACCACAACCACCTTAGTAAATCTGGTAACTTGGTAATACCAAATGTTCATGATGTCATAGTAACTGCCTGCTATCATTAAGCACCCACTGGATAAAGAATAAGCAGAAACTCAATCCCCCTGGAAAAGTACCTAATAATGTTCTAATCTAACTGAAAGCATGAGAATGTATCAGATTATTAAAACACAATGATTTAAAATATGATTCAAAACATTAACAAAATATTATTGAAACATATTGATTTAAAATGTAGGCCTACTTAACAAAACTTTTATTTGTGACCTTATTTTGAATTACAAAGTGAACTTTAAAAAAAAGTGTGCTTAAGAAACACTTAAACACGTCTTAAGAAACACTTCTAAGTACACTTGAATTGTCTTTTATTTCATTAATATTATCTGCAAGTACAGTTTTTTAAATATTTGAAGTACACTACAAGTGCACATTCCATAAATGCTTTTTACATGATCAATATTTCATTCAAATATTATTGAATGAAAAAATGATTTATATTATAATTAAGAAATGAACAACATTGCAACAGTAAAATAGTTTATTGCATTTCCTAAAATAAATAAATAAATAAATTAGATATACATATATATATATATATATATATATATATATATATATATATATATATATATTTTTTTTTTTTTTTTTTTTTTTTTAAACGTAAGTGTTAGTAGTTTATATCACAAAGAAGCACACTTTAGTGAATAACTCTCTTATAATCTTTGGTCTATGTTGGCTGTATTCACGACGCAGTAGCTGGTTGAAGGGGACCAAACCTCGCAGAAACACCTGACTTGGTTCCATTTGACCAGCCACAGCAAGGCGTGCTTCAGGAAGAGAGAACGGCCAGGCAGACTAACAGAGCGTATGTTGACATTCTTCAGTTCAGAAAATCATTCTTGGTGCTTACCTGTTGTGAAGACAAAGGGAAAATAAATAAATAATAGACACTCTTTGAAAATAAAATTGAAACAATAGATTGCCTAATTTACAAATGGTTTCTTCAATAAGATTTTCTTGATTTCCTGTGCTATTCAATGGATGAACATTGCTACCAACATGAGTTTAGCGTTGTTAATTACAGTTTTTTTTTATTGAATGTGCTGATAGCTGCAGAAAGAATTCAGCATAGCATCTTCTTTAGGAAACCCCATAAGGTTTGTAGAGCTCTCATTAGGTAAGGGACAGCTGTACTCTGTCAATCTGCCATGATCTTCAGTATGGGTCAGTGAGAGATGATCAGGGTGTGGAGGCCTACGGCCAGCCAACTCAGGAACAACAGCTTTACCACCTCATCCACTCTACAGTCTTATAAATAAAGGTCCCAAAAGTTGCTTTTCACAATATAATGCCATAAGAACTTATTTTGGTTCCCTAAAGAACCTTTTAGTGAACAGTTCTGAAAATAACCTTTTTTTATTATTATTTGTGTGAAGAACATTTTAATAATCTAAAGAACCCGTTACCACTATAAACAACCTTTTGTGCAACAAAAAGGTTCCATGGAACCACAGATGCCAATAAACAACCTTTATTTTTAAGTATGTATGTGCATGCAGCTGAAATGAAGTATTCATCTTAGAATAAAAAATTACACAAATGTGTGTCAAACTTTAAATGGTTCGATTTAGGTTTAATTCATCAGGTTTTTATCCATCGCAGTTTTATTTGCATGCTCTATTCCGTGGTGATGGATTCCCCCTGAAACCACACACTTCCTTACATTCCATAACTTGAGTATTCATATGGGCATATAAGGAAGCATGTCTTCACAAGGGGCAAATTTCAGTTTCCCTCACAGAATAGACAAAGCTGTCTGGAAAAATGCACAGGTCATACAGATAGAAGACATAGCATTACTGTTTTTTGTTTATTTATTTATCTTTACAATTCAATGTAATTTTTATTCTGCTTCATAACTACATTGTTATATAAAAATGTTAGATAAAACCAACAAGAAATGACATACTCAGTTGAATGAGTAATATTACATAAAAACTGAATTTACCTGTGTGTAGTTATCCTGTCCTTTCCATAATCATTGTTTGTGTTGACACGTATCTGTACAAGGAGGAAAGCAGCCAAGAAGAAGAGGACTAGCACATCTAGCACTCGAACATCTTTCTCACATTTAAATAGACCAGAAGGTTTCTCATTCTGCCATGTAGCAAGTCCAATATGCACAAACTGACTTTTTTTTACTCCTTCTTGATGTAGTCGCTTGATTTACAGTGGATCAACGACGCGCTACGACACCTCAGGTGAAAACCCAGTGACACGCTCATACCTCCATTTCCTTTGGAAGAGGTGTCAAATCTTCCATTTGCTCCCTCTTAAAACAGAGATGTCACCCAGAATCTCAGTCCAAATCAAATTGGAGCTATACACACTTATATCTTCATTCATTTCTGCTAAGAAAGAAATGCAACATTTCAAAGAAAATATCCTTTTAATTCTTATAAATCGAAGGTTGTTCATCCCAGACGTGGAATGGACCAGAGTGTGGCTGCCCTCATTTAATCTGAAATAATTTGGAGATATTTCATCTAGACTGCTTCGCCATTTAAAGAATGAGAAATTACATTAAATGTTTTTTTTTGTTTTGTTTTTTGCAAAATAACAAAGGTTCGAGTTGTAATTTACATCATGTAAAACTATTCCAATTCCGGAACAAAACCAACCCAATAAATGAAAACTCTCCCCACAACTTTCTGTTCCCATCTTTCCTCTTCTGCTGAGTGCTACATGTATCGTCCTCTTTGGATGACCGGTGGATTCTGCCCAGACATGGCCACATGCTCCCGGCCTTTTCAAGGGCTCAGCCTCCCTTAAACTCCCCCCTCTGCCCCTGCGGGCCCCCACCTGTTGGTGTCCTTTAGGAGCCAGGGCCTCTCCTATGCCTTCTGTCCAACACAATCAGGGCCGTGTCAGCGGAGAGCGAGCCTGTGAAATCGCACCTCTCAGCTGTTCACACTCGCCTCGAGACACCCTACACCCACTGCTCCCCTTTTACACCCAATCTCAATGGCTCCTTTAGGGAGAGACAGAGACACAGAGAGAGAGAGAGAGGGGGGGGGGGGGGGACCAGGAAACAACTGTGGGCGAGTGACTTCTGTACAGTAGTGGGTTAGTAGTCACAGCTGACACAGGCTAGTGTCTGGGATTTGGTAAGCCAGTGGGCTTTAGGCTCAAGTCTTGAACGATTTGTGATCAAGATGCTTCTGTTTATTTTGATGAAATGCGAATAATCCACAACAAACTGTTTTTCTGAGCATCGACAGTAATGTCGACAATCGACATTAGTTTGGTTTATTTAACAAATAAATTATGGGCACTCAAGGTATTCTAACTTAATAAAATATAGCCTTTATTTTAAACCTGATAAAAAATTATAATTTCAAACTTTTTTATTTGTACAAATAACAATATAGTTGAAAAGTTCAATTAAAAACATGAATTCGGTATTTCTAATGATGATGTTATCTAGCAAGATAATTATTTAAAAAAAAAACAATTAAATGTTAATTTATATATTCATGTAATATAGTAATTGTGAAATATTATTACAATTTAAAATAAAAAAATCTACAATATATTTTAATTTATTCCTGTGTTGGCAGAGCTGAATTTTCAGCATCATTACTCCAGTCTTCAGTGTCACATGATCCTTCAGAAATACCTCTAATATGCTGATTTTGTCAATGTTGAAAACAGCTGTGCTGCTTAATATTTTTTTTTGTGAAATGATACCAGAATTCTTTGATGAATTTTTGAAAGCATGCAATGAAAGCAGCATTTATTTGCAAAAAATATTTTGCAACATATACTGTAACACATGTATATAGAATTTAAAATAAGAATGAATATAGAGTGAATATATAGAGAAAATATATGAATAGAAAGTTCAATAAACAGAATTAATTAGCATTTCTTAAATGTATTTCTTACTTTTTTAAAATAATTTAATAAATATAAATCTTTTGTGACATTATGTCTTCACTGTCACTTTTAAACAATTTAACGCATCCTTGATATATATATATATATATATATATACATTCTGTATATTTCACTTAAATAATTCAAAATGAAAATCTTACAAATTACTAATCACGTCATGTACTACATATTTGTTTAAACCAATATTAGCCATACTTCTACAATAGACATATGAACATTCATATCTACTTATAAGTTATGAGTGGTGTAGCTTTTGTAGATGAAATAACTAACAGTGCCTTGATGACGATTTCAAAACTGATTTCAAAACTGACCCTTCCACATCACGAACCCCGACCTAGTTCTATGGAGGAAATGGGAGAGATCTGGTAGGCTACATTTCCCCCTGCAACAAGCATGCCAGTACCCCTGAAGTCAGCACCTGTGTTCTAAAAGAAGCCGAGGCAACAGGAGACCCAGCCCTATTCACAGACACGTCAGGCCAGAGATGAGGCTTACTCTGAAACCCAACACTCTGCATCCTTTTAACAGCATTAAACCACCAAAAATAGCCAGCAGCATTGCTCTTGCAGGAATAGCACCATGCATGCTCAACAATTATTGTTTCCTGTGTCTGCACATGACAGTAACAAATTGAACATTTCCATCTACATCATTACTGAGGATTACAACATTTGCCGTCAGGTCATTGTACACCTGTCAGTGAAGATATTTTTGCTTCTAAAGCTATACGAATCGGCTGTATTTCCCCATTATCCTGAATGTTTTGCTGTTTCATGCGTTGGATTTCATTCAAGAAATATAAGAATTGAAACGGATTGGTTGTCATTTTCAGTAGCTAATCCCATGAAGACTGTGAAACAATTGTAAGGGTGTGTATTTATTGCACTACGGAAACAATAAAAAGCAAGTGTTCACTTGGGTCAACGGGAAAAAAAGAGAACGAGAGAGGGAGAATGCTCAGTGTTCGAGAAGAACGTAAGCTCCAAATCTGACCGCTCGATTTATTTTTAACACTGGCAGTCAAGCTGGGCCTCATGCACAGTAATAACTTTGTTCCTCTCTGTCACTAGAGCAGCAGCATCCAAGTTTATTCTAAGAGGTCATTTAGCTCTCTATTTTTCCGGAGGCTCACATATAATTTTTCAGGCAGTGCAATTTAAACAGCTGATTCTCAGGACACAGATGCACAGCACAGGACTTGAAGCAGATAGCCATAATCTGTTTGGGTTACATTTCTCCTCAAATTAAATAGCATAGAAAGGATGGAGCTTACACCACAGTTTTTACAGTATGAACATCCACGTTTTCCCCTAAATGAGTCCTTACTGTTGACAAATAATTCCCTTCTCTCACACAGACACAAGAGTTTTTTTGGCAGATGAAGGCTGGGTTTTGAACTCATGCTCGGTCCCGTGTCATATGGTTTAACAAAAATATTACTATTGTACAGAATGTACCTCGTGAAGCAATAATAATAATAATAATAATAATACTTTTAAGGAATATCTATATATGTCTTAGTTTAAACCTTTAATTTCTATAAAGTGGCCATAATTCCTAAAATCTCTGTTGTGCAGTAGCCTATACTTTGTTTGGCAAAATATGAAAGCAATTATTCAAATTTTATTTGATTTTGATTTTAAAAGATTATTTAAATTGTTAAAATGTTATGCATTCATTTGATTACCACCATTTTGACAATACTTTTTAACACAGGATTAAAAAAAATGTAAACTGACAACACAGGATTTCTGAAAAAAAAATTCTTAGGGTATTGGTAAAATTGTAAGAAATTAGTGAGTTTTATAAAATGTTTATGTGATAAAGTAGAAGTTTATTAATTCAATTTATTATACATTCTTTTTGATTATTGAAATTGAATTAAACCATTGAAACAGAATCCAGAACAATTAAAAAGGAAAACATGGAATTTGGGGTGAAAAAACAAAAATAAAATAGATTTCATATAGGGCGAGATCAAATGTCTTTAACTATGTACTTACATTTTTTTTTTAAATTGTTAGGTGCAATGTGCTTATTGTGTTCATTAGGATGGTTAGGTTTTTTTTTTGTTTGTTTTGTTTTTTTAATTAAATATACGTATAATGTAAGAACATGTACATACAATACATTGTACCAAATTATTAATTTAAATGTTAGTATATAGTTAAGTTCCTCATGTTCTATTTTGCATAAATGTCTGCATAAATGTTTTTTGTTTTTGTATATGAAAGTCAATGAGTCAAATGTTGTTTTGAATCACACTGACTTTTTTATTGCATGATGGACAAAACACTACATTTAATAATCATTTAAATAAATATCTTCTTCCACATAAGAAAGAAAGTCATTTCGGAATGAATTTAGGTACATGATGACAGAAATACATTGCATTATGATACATGTGATTCCAGGGTAGGCCATCTTGTCTAATGTGAACGATATCAATGCACATTTAAAAGTGGAGTTGGTCAAAGCACGCCATCATTCTTCAGCTTAAAAAGTGTTGTCCTTCCTTAGGCATGACAGTTGCTCCCGCTGAGGTTGACACAGCTGTCTGTGGGAGTCTGGTGCTGCTCTGTGAAGCATGGGAATAGAAAAGGTCAAAGGACACTCGCATTTCACTGGATGTCAAAACAGGTGATAGCAATTGAGAGGTAAACAGCTTATTCCCTGTCCCACAAATATGCTCAAAATGACTCTTTGGATAAAGATAAATACAAATGAAAAACACATGATATTTGTCTATATGGGTAATTTCAAATGTACTTTTCTCACTTTTCCTGTGAGAAGCATTTCTGTCTCTGCTGTGAAGTAATATATATATATATATATATAAACTCTGTAGCTTTTTCCAATCAAAAGTAGGCTACTATTTCAGTAATATTATTAAACAACAGACCAAATGGTCATATGGCAGGAAATGCACCTCTGACCCCTTCCTGTCACTTAATAAAAGACCTACATGAAACAGACAGGGTGTCAAAATGGGATATGTGTTGGTCCGACTGGTGTCAGCAAACTCATTCAAAACTGAATGAACGTGTGTGAGCCATGGTGGTGGTCAGGGTAAAGTTGGGGTAAATAGGTCAAAACTGGCATAATTACACCGACTGACAAATGAACAAAGGATAATATGTGTGTGAAAATCAAGGATTCTACATTAAGGTCTACTTACTGCAGCCTGGAGCTGTGACATGTGACAACAAAAAGTAATATATATGTGGTGTAGCCACATCAGTGTTAAGGAAATAATCCACAAACAAGTCATCAAATGGATTTTTTTGGGATCATATTTTATGTCAGATCCTGCACAAACTCTTAACAAATAAAAGGGCACATGAATTGTATAGGGCATAGATACTAGTTTCAACATTATTTGTTCTTCAGCTTGTCCTCTTTCAAAAAAAAAGAAGAAAAAAAGAATCAGCTATAAAATAAACCACATTTGGTTTTTAACCACTGAAAATGTGTAAAATTTAACAATTTACTCATAGAGCTTTTTGAGATCCCAGTATTTCTTGGATTTTAACCATATATGGCCTTAAAATATGGATTCCAAAAGAAAAGTTTGTTAAGAACAAAAATCTAAAAGGATATTAAGTTCTCGTTAATAATACGGCATGCAAACTTCAGGCAAAAAAAAAAAACTTTCACCATGATGCTAAAGTCAACATATATTGCTAATAGACCAACCAATATTTTTGCATATGTACAGGATAATGATGCTGCCATCTTAAAAGTCTTTTCTACACCTGTAAGCTGGCTCCAAATCTAATAATATTGTATATAACGGAAACAAGAAAAGGAACAGCACATTCTTTAAAGTCTTTAAAGAAGCATAGATAACAAACTTTTTATTTTCTTGTGTTTAGTTAAAAATCGAATATTAGCTATTGTGTTGGTGTTGTTTTTTTTCTTTGTAGATTTATTGACAACAAAGCATTTTAATATCAGACAGCTGGAATTTTCCTAAGCAGCTGCGCGCTCTGTTACGTCCTATGTTTACTACCGGGCAAGATGGCGGCGCCCATTTAACCCACAGCACGGAGCTCGTAGTTTTTAAATCGAGCGTTTTTTTACGAACTGTGTTTAATTTGAAAACAAATTTTCCACCAACTGATATATCGAACGTTTTTTTTTTTTGGTGGATCGTGTACATTGAATCAGTTAATTTATCTTGTCGTACTGTACTACGCAGTGAAGTGTTCACGAGCACTCATGTATGTTTAGATCTGCTGGTTAGTGTGTAACTATACACCATAGATCGGTCGTGAGATCAAACACAGAGAATATATAATCCCATTAATGCATTTTAGTAGATGTGAAATCAGGAGATTGAAGCCACCGCAAGCATGCGTTCTGTGAAGGCACTGCAGCTCACCCTCGCGGTCGTCAAGCCAGATGCTGTGGCCCATCCGCTCATTCTGGAGGTGAGATATTAATAACAACAACATTGCAGCTGTTTAATGAACACCTGTCCGATTATATAAATAATTTAAAAAAAAATTAAATGGCATTGGCAACAAACTAAACGTCCCTTTTCAGGATACCTTATTATAAAGATATTTTTAAAATTCAAATAAGATTTACAGATTTGTATTGGAAACGTTTAAACAATGTTTTTCGTGCTTGTTGAATGAACCATAAACATTGTTTGTATGTATCTGTGGAACAGTCATTAAGACACTAACAGTTTATAGGTGGTAGACTTCAAGTCACAATAACTTACTAAAGAGACCTTTCTACTGACTCTGAAAAACACCAGGAAAATAAACTGCAATGTCCATAATGTAAGACATCTAAGATAGGGAGACAGGAAGGACAACTGATCATTTTTGCAGTGCCAAACCACACATAGGCTTACCAGATTTCCGCCAGACGCGTTTGAGAAGTGCCTTCACTGCCTTGGTAGAAGAGTTGGATAACATCTGAGAGTAAGAACTGGTAAATCAGCTGCAGTCCGTGAGGATTCACTGTAGACTTAGTTCAGGGACTCATTGTTACATTTCTGTTCATTAAATGTCTGTGAAACGCGTTCAGGTTATGTTTCAGATGTTGATCTTTTTATGTTCAATACAAAAATTTACACATGTTAAGCAATTCGTTGGAAAAAAAGCAGTTGAATGTAAGAGAACGTTTCTTTTTTTGTTGAGTTTGTGGTAATGAAAATGGTGTCATTACCCTGATGTGGTTCCAAACATGACTTTTTTTCTTCTGGGAAACGAAAAAATATATTTTGAAGAATGTTTGTAACTTTGTATCCAAACAGTTTTGGTGACCATTGACTTCTGTGACCTATGAACAAAAAGCACTAACAAAATATCTTCTTTTATGTTCCACAAAAAAATGAATGTCATTCTTTTTTTTATTTTGGGTAAAATATCTCAAAATAACAATCCTTTACATTGACTAAATGGTTGTTTGATAGGTCTGTTACCACGTGTGCCATGTTGTTTCACTGTTTTAAATTTCTTGAAAAGCCCTTCATTTTGCTGTTCTAACATGATAGTGTTTCCCAAACTGGTGTTCATGAGTTGACAAAAAGCTAAAAATGAATCAAATAATACAAATTTAAATAAATAAAAAAAATATTTAAAATGAAATAATAATAAACATTAAATATTTTATGTTCACCTTCATGCCATGTGAGCAATTAACATCAGAGAACTTTGGTCATGCAAATGTTTGTAACTTATTTAAATATTATATAATATTTTTAAATCTATAAATCTTAGGTGGTACTTTAAGTAATAATTTACTAATAACTATTTTATATATATCGAATATATCCCGGACAACAAGTGTGATATCTAGCCCTGGTCTCCACATCCTGCGGAATGTTACTCTTATAATGAAGAAAGATGGATAGCATAGAGGCTTAAGGCTACATAATAATTTGTCTTTACTATTGAAACAAGCCAGTCTCGCCTGATTTGATTTCCTCTGTCTGTCTCTTCAAAGAGATAAAGGTGCCGTTAATTAGCAATAATTTCCTCATGCAACATGGTTTGAAAGCTGAAGCCCAGACTGCTTTAATTTACACCCGTGGATTCTAAATTAAATGTGTGTGTTTTCATTAGTCTGAGATATACTTTTTCTCACTCAGCCTTTACCCTTGTTCTTTTGGCAGATTACAACTCTAAATTAACCCATTTTTATTTTTGCTGAGATCCTTTGTCATCTTGTTGTTGAGGGAAAAGATTAAATGAAAAGCCTACAGCAAAACTGCAACAGGCCCCCCATTAACATAGCAGCATTTTTTTAACCACCAACAATGAGTTTTGGTTAAAAGAGATGCAGATGGCCATTGGAGCACAGCAACATTTTAATATAATATTTCTTTTAATTACAGGCTCTTCATCAGAAGATTCTCGAAAACTTCATTATAATCAGAAAGAAAGATCTGATGTGGAGGACAAAAGATTCAGAAAAGTTTTATTCTGAACATGCAGGTAGAAAAAGATTTTTCTTTCTATGAAATGCACTGCATGAATGAAAATGGTCCGTGTTTGTAACAGATTGAATGGTTAAGTACATGTGTGGGTGGGTGTCTATGTGATGTGTGATTTTAAACAGGGTGAGTCATAGTAAAGGCTTCACACAACCTGGAGATATAATGTTGAGACAACATGTGGAGAGAGAACATGTTACTCAGTCTCAGCTTATCATATCCTGCATCCAAAGAAAATCAACTGCCTGGCATTCAGATTTCTGTATTATCCGTGCAAAAGCTTGCCCAGACCATGTTAACAGATTGCAGCAAAATCTGCTGCATAAACCACATCACCCTTGTCGGTTCAGTCCCAGTGGATAAACTGATAAAAAGATATATCAAAACAGTCAGCAGGTTTTTTTGTTATTTCCCTGTTTTTATTTTACAGGACGATTTTTCTATCAAAGACTGGTTGAATTCATGTCAAGGTAAAAGTTTATTATCATTTTCTCACTAACCATAAGTGTGTGGCTACATATTCAATGTCAGTGCCTACAATGCAACTTAAAGTTCTAGGCTAATAATAATTTTGTAATAAAATATTAACAATTATTTGATATGCTAGATCTGCAAAGGAGCCAGTAGCAAGTATTTTATACTATTATTTACAGGTTTGTGGACATTTGTATATATTGA
Source organism: Meda fulgida (assembly GCA_030578275.1). Classification (NCBI taxonomy): domain Eukaryota; kingdom Metazoa; phylum Chordata; class Actinopteri; order Cypriniformes; family Leuciscidae; genus Meda; species Meda fulgida. The sequence continues at coordinate 19,567,807 of CM060635.1, read as the reverse complement.
TTAATTATTTTAAAACTGTAAGGTATAAACACCATAAATGATCATTAAATAATAGAAAAACAATTATTTATTTTAGATTTACTTTTACATGTGATTAGAGTGAACATGATTTAATCTTGTTTGTGTGGATGTATATAATTGCTTATATGCTGGAATATAGCTTATTATGCTGGAAAGTCAACGACAGTTTTAAATGTGCTTCAGAAAATTAAATTGTGTATTGTAGTGCAGTGGTATTTCTTGTTTTATATAATACATGGATCCTGCATTTAGTATAGTATATTTGGGCTTAGTATTTGGCTGTTGTTCCTCTGTGGCAATTACAAATGACTTACGGCAAAAATATTTCTGTATCTGTTGATCAACACAGTACGTCAATTATGAGGGTTTTTTGGCCCAGGTGTAAGGAAGCATCAGACTCAAGGGGATCCATTTGCAGCCTTTTATTAGCGTAATCAAACAGGCAGGAATCAACACCAGCAAACAGGGCAATGGAGAAAAGGCAGAGACAAACCAGATAACAGGCAATGGTCGAGGCAGGCAACACTCTGGGAGACCTGAGGGTTACAGTGGGACCACTTCCGCCGGGCCAGTCCCCACGGACCTGCCACTCCTCCAGCATGCCGTGTGCCGCCGAGCTGCCGGATGGTGGGGGATCTTTCTCATGGGGGAACACATTGTTTCATTCGGCGCTCCAGGTGAAGATCAGATGTCGATAACTCCATCGGAGAGTGGGCTATTGTCCTCTGGAGAGTAAGATGAAGCTGAGCTTCCCCCCTCTGGGGTGGTCGCTCTTGCTGAATTGGATTCAGTGTTGACGGCTATGCTCGCCCGGGCCACTGACTTGAGTGGAACCGTCCACCTTGATCGGAAGATCGGTTCCCGGGTGCGGTGCCAGGTTCACAGTCGCGTTCCGCCCCAGTGTCTTTCTTGTCTGAAGTGCATGAGGAGGTTCAGGAGTCATGGAAGGCAGCTTTTACTGCCAGTAGCTGCTTCGCAGCCGCCTCACTCTCACTACCCTCGATAATGGGGCCGCCAAGGGTTACATGGAGATTCTCCAGGTGGAGTGTGCAATGCGGTGCACTTGTGCGGTCCATCCGGGGTAACCGTCAGCGTCTCCCTTCCAAGGCCTGTAAGACTGCTGAGGCTTACAGTGCCGCTGGACAGGCTGCCTCCGCCCTGCATGAGATGGCCATCCTGCAAGTCCATCAGGCCAAAGCAGTCAATGAACTCCCTGGCGAATTCCCCTGAGGAAGGACCTTCTTTCTCAGGGACGGTGCATCATATGGCACCCGCGTCCAGACCTCTGGAACCAAAGCACCCTTCCCGTGGAGTAAACATACTGTAGGAACAGCAGCTACTACCATCTCCATGATAAACCTTGTCCCTTCCATCTCATTGGCATGGAGGTCTATTATTCTTTGGGCTTACATGGGCCTCTGGGTAAGTTATATGAGAGCAGTTGCCAAAAGGGCATGCTACAACTTGCCAGCATCTGCGTCTCCAGCACTCGTAACAGTTTAGTCGCTGTGGCACTTTCCATAGGGACCCCATTTGTCAGTCTTCGACATAACGTTGAACGTGACTGACAGATAGGGAATGTCTTGGTTACTGATGTAACCATCGTTCCCTGATGGAGGGAACAGAGACGTTGCGTGTATAAATACTAAATACCAAGACTTTGTGTATAAATTGTTAAGATTTAAGCTATTTCATGAATAAGTTCATGGTTAAACCTGTTTACAATACTGGGAAGAGAAACAACTGTTGTAGAAATTCTTTGAATTGTATGTTATTTGACTGAACATGATTTATGGAGGTCAAGGTTTAACCTATTAACCACTAGCTTCACGAGTCTCGAACCTTCAGAAAGACTTGAATTTTCAATACTATATAGTATACTTAAATACTATTCGTTTGCACTCCTAACAAATTTAAGCTACACAACGTATATTTCAATATTGATAATAATAATAAACATTTCTTGAGCAGCAAATCAGCATATTAGAATAATTTCTAAAGGATTATGTGACACTGAAGACTGGAGTAATTGTAGTTAATTGTAGTAATTGAGTAAAAAGAAGTCAGCTTCAATACTCACACAGGAGTCCGTAGGCTGTTACGCTTACAGATACAAAGATCACAGCAGTTATACCCTTCACCAAGGTCTAAGCTACGTCCTTGCTTCAGGTTGAATGATTCTCATTGGCTAAGAAATAGATAAACATAGTAATTTTCCACACATATGCAGATAAGACTGAAGCATATCTCCATCGATTATGCAGCTGACAGGTCGCAGAGTTGGGTTACTGGGTGCCAGCATGTTCAGAACAACAACTCAGTCAATCTCCAATAATGCAGTTGTTCCTTAACCTGTAACCAAGAAGACTAACACACACACACCGACACACAGCTTTTCCAAGGTTGGATTTGGCCAGGCTCAAACTATAAACAGGAGAGGCGTCTCAAAACATCAAGATAAAACGTTCTTTCTCCTTTCTCTTTAGGAGAGGACACTTTAGTCTAACGCAGTAAAGTAAAGACTTTAGCTAAGAAATGGTCACTTAAACTATTGGTTCCAATGTCCCTTCTGACCTATAGTCGTCATGGTGAGCTAGAAGAACAGATATATGTTTTAACACATGTTGAAGACCTTTCTCAAACAAAACATCTTTCCATATTTCATTTCTGGAAGGCAGACTAAATGAGCAAGCACTGCTACTGCATTCAGATATCAAATACACACATTAGAGAATACATGAAAAGAACATTTCAGTAATCAGACTGGCAACTTCAATAACAAAGTAAAATCTCACAAGCTTAGAGAAGTAATTTAACTCATGTGATATTTAGATGAATACCTTGATTATAATCACTCATTAGATATACATTGAGGCAGCATTGGATTCCAGAATCCACCCCCTTCAGAATGATGCTGAAATTTCAAAATTTCAGCAATTTAAATTCTAAAATATATTAAAATAGAGAAGTTATTTTAAATTGTAATGATATATCACAATATTACAGGTATTCTCTCCAAAAAATTATTTCAAAACAAATTCTTAACAACCCCATACTACTGATGAGGTATTCTGTACTGGGGTCTTTCTTTTGAAGGGAATAATTAATGCAGATATATGATCTGTGGAGAAAGACATCAATGCTCGTTGTTAATGTAGCGGTTGATCTAGTTTGGACAGTGAGACGAGACCGATGTTACCATGGCACCCTGTCCTCAGTACGTCTTTGTCTGTGGAAGATAAAACATTAGTGCCGCACACGTATTTTAGTCTACGTCCGAGTAATTTAAAAATAAGCCACTGCTTTGAATTTTTTTTTGTTCCATTTGTGTGCCGACAGTGCCACTAAGTCAGTACTACTCTTTATTGACTAGGCCTGTATGTATTATTGATGTCATAGAAGAAATTATCACACTTTTCTGTTTGAATTCAATTCTATTTATCCATCTAGGCAAAGACAAGGTTTTCACAGCTCTCTGTTTAATCCTGCTATTCACATGAACTCTTATTCCCACAATAGTGGCCCAATGAGAGCATACGTCCTAGCCAGGGAAGACGCTATCACTCACTGGAGGGGGATGATGGGTCCTACAAAAGTGTTTAGAGCTCGTTTCACTTCACCAGACACCCTTCGAGGCCAGTACGGGTTGACTGACACCAGAAACACCACTCATGGTTCAGGTAGAGTAACATGGACCTGTTTTGATGAAGATTTTCAAGACTGAACAGTTAACTGGGTGAATAGACTAGATCAGGGGTGCCCAGTCCTGTTCCTGGAGATCTACCTTCCTGCAAAGTTCATCTCCAACGCTGAGCAAACACAACTGAACCAGCTTACTAAGATCTTTGGGGGCACTTTACTTACAGACAGATGTGTTGGATCAGGGTTTGATCTGAACTCTGCAGGTAGGTAGAACTCCAGGAACACGATTGGGCACCCCTAGACTAGATCAACTAAAGGCTGGATTACTCTGCAATGTCCCTGTCCTAAATTATATCTCCAGTTTTATAAAATAGACACTCATTTCTTAACAATTCTAAATACTAATTATTCAGTATTGCCTTATATTCTTTCTTTCAGATTCTATTGAATCAGCCAAGAGAGAGATTTCATTTTTCTTTCCAGAATTTAATGCAGATGAATGGATGGTGATGGAGGAACCTCGTTTTAGGGTGGGACTTACTGAATATAATGAGGAGAGACAAATTCATACTCTCCAGAAAACTTGTTGATCTCTAAGCTGATGGTACTTCTGCAATGCTACATGAATATGACTTTCACCTAATGTTTCCCTTCTGCTGCATTTTATAATTTATTTTGATGTTACTCTTTTGTGACTACTAAATACATGTACTTCAGCTCTGCCAACATTATATTAATTTGTATGTGTTTTATATGTAAGCTTTGCTGTAAAGGCCAATAAATGGTTTCCTCAATGTAGCAAACTCTAAGCTCAAGTATATGGACTTTTCAGGTAACAATAAAATAAATAAATAAAAGGTAAAACATTCCTTAAAAAAAGAAAAGAAACAAGAAAATTTGAATCCAAACAATTCTGTAATGATTGTTCAATGCTCAGTGGACACTCTCAAAAGATTCCCTTTACAGTGGTTGGTTTTGCGATTCCTATTTATGTTAACCCCCAAAATAAATGAAAAATATACTGACAACTACAATATTCTATAGATTAACTGCTAATACTTTACAGTAACTTTCAATTCATTAACATTAGTTATTAAGAACTCAATAAACAATGCATTTTTATGCAAATGTTAATTTAAAAATATTCATTGATAGTTTAGGTTCATCGTAATAAATTATTCAAACAATATTTAGGCCTAAACATATTCAAGATTTAAATGCATATAAAATTTGACAGTCATACATAAACGAAACAAGAAAGAATGAGATTTATGTAATGTTACTAATAAAACTAAACCAAATATATTTTAAATACACAATAACCAAATGTACATTTATCATTAATACATCGATTTTTAAAATGTCACACATTTTAACTAATTGAAGCTTGCTTGTTCCACAGCTAGCCAAATTTGAACTGTACATACTTTTTAACTGATTAAATACAATTTTGTTCAAATTTAACTGAATTAATACTGATTCTAAGGAAGTTTAATAAATACATTTTGAAAATATGATTAAATAAAAACAAATAGATTTCAATACTTAATAATAAACTATGTCAGAAGGGTACCTAACGTTATTATTTATAACTTGAAATGTTAAAAATATATTAGTATATTTAGAAATTAACATTAACCTATAATAATAAATGCTGTAATAGTATTGTATTCAATTTCATTGTAAGTTCATATTACCTAATGCATTAATGTTAATATATAGAACCTTTGTATTGTAAAGTGTTACCAATTAATTCTGAGACTGGACCAAGAGAAAGGTTAGGATACAGTAGAATTTATAATGCTCTTTCAAAGTACCGCAATAAATATTTAATAACTCAATAAACAGCATCTTCCAGTCAGTAAAGCAGTGATGCATCAAACAGTATTGGAACAATGGAACCGAGGTTCTTATTCTTGCACACTGCCCTTTTTACAGTATAGTGCTAGCTTGCTACAGGAACTGTAATTAGTTTTTGAACAAATGTTTGCTCTTGTAAAAAAAGAAAAGAAAAGCATAACTGTTTGAAGGCAACAATTGTGTGGTAGTAAGTGTACAGGATATACAAAAAAGCCCTGATTTTCAAATCTAAAATCAACATTGAAGCAATGCAACAACTTGTAAATATATATTTGTTACACTTTTCACAATCATTCAGTAAGCCGAGTCAAGTGTCCACATCTTGATTACCCTTCCTGTTCTATCCTGTGCTTTCAGTGTATGTACAGCAAATGCTTTTACTAAGATTCTGTTTGTTGGCATCAGAAAATGAAAAAAAAGATAACATTATGACAAAGACATTACAGAGGAAAAATGTACATAAAAATAAGCATTATTAAAGAAGAATGTAACTGAATGATGAAACAAACAATCAAATGACCCTTGAATGAAACCTGGTAATCACTGATTAAGCACAGATGTACTTGTTCATTTAGGTCATCCCTGCTTTTTAACTCTTTGGTCCATGACATCTTCACCAAAGCTCTCAAGAAATACAAGATACAATGTTCACAAGGTCTTGCGTATTCACTTCATTGAGGCACTGAGTCAACTGCCATCAGACAATCCACCGGTTTCATGACCTCATAGGTGGTTTGCGATGTCTCCTTGATCTTCCCGCTCTTGTCCACTTGCCGTATACTTTGAGTCACAGTGATGGTCACTTGCTTGGTGGACATCCTGTTGTCCTGCCATTTTGTCTAATAAAGATGACATAGAAAGATTATCAGACATGACAGTTACCAAACAAGCTCAAATGTCTCATTAAAGGAAGCTACAAGTCTATTTTTAATTTGCTAATAAATTGTTTGTAGTTTATAAGTAAAATACTGTAATAAAGGCTGCTTAAATCAAATGAACAATAATTTCAGGTGTGGTGTAAATGAGAGGGTACATAAAACTGAAAAAGTTGGAAACACTGATTTTTATTACAGTGTCTTGTTCACACATGCTAGGTCCAGAAGATTGCGCTAAACCGTATATAGATACTTACAATTTCCTCAGTTCGCAACACACTTCTCTTCTGCACTGTGGTCGCTGAAGAAGACAGCACTTCCTGCTCTTGAGAAGAGAGTATTACAGGGGTGGTGCCAGTTTTCATGTCATTCAGTCCCACCTCAGACATGGCAGAACACACTTTCAGATATGCCTGACCCGGAGCAGGCACACCATCATCGAAGAGATCTAATGAATCAGATACAAATATGGAAGTTGTTCATTCTTTCTTTAGATAGATCCATCCATCTATCCATCATTTTTGTAAAATGTGTTTATATATTTAAAAATGTAATTTATTCCTTTGCTGAATTTTCAGCATCATTACTCCAGTCTTCAGTGTCACATGATCCTTCAGAAGTAATTCTAATATGATGATTTAATGCTCAAGAAATATTTACTATTATTATTATCAATATTGAAACTTGCTGAAGCTGAATAATATTTTTGTGGAAACAGTGATACTCTACCATTCAATAGTTTGGTTTAAGTTATTTATTTATTTGAAAGAAAAAATGAATACTTTTATTCAGCAAGAATGCATTAATTTGATCAAAAACATTTTTTTCTTTCAAATAAGTTTAATATATATATATATATATATATATATATATATATATATATATATATATATATATATATATATATATATATATATATATTGACGTCTTGCTTACAGGGCTAACAATCTTGAAACAAAAGAAGACCTATAAATTACTCTAGTAGTTATAGTCAATGGTCAGTCAATGCCATGTTGTCTATTTTAATAATCTGCTATCAGTTTATTTTAATATTATAATTTAATTACTGTGGCTGTTCCAAGTGTAACAATTCTGCACAAAGAGATAAGGAGTGCTTATTGTGTTTATCCTTGCTCATACTGTTGTACTGAAGTACTGAAGGGATTCAACCATCGCCATGGCAACAAGAGGTCTACATGAATGAGTTGCACCCCAACAGCAGAATCGCAACATTTTCCTGTCCTTTTGGGAAGGAAATATATGAAGGTTTTAACGTGTTAAACTAGGGTGTCTAAGGTCAAATGAGATATTTAACTTAAATATGAAGACATAGGCTTAATGCAGATTTGTGTATTTCCAAAACCTTTTAAAAACGCCTCGAAGTATGATCTCAGTCCATTCTCACCAAGGTTGGCAGTTTTCTCTGATGGGAAGCCCGCCTCTGAAGAGTTTTCTGAGGGGATGCTCTGGATGGAGGACAGGGGGATGTCTGTGTCTGTGCTTGCCAGCCAAGTGGACTCTGTCTCTTTGGTCCAGCTCTCCATATATCTCGGCTCCAACACATCTGTCCTGGAGCCTCCACAACCCATTATGTCAGAGACAAATCCACACCTACACAGCCTTGAATTCTAGGTCCATTGGAATACCTCCCGAATGGCAAATGGAAAAATGGTGTTCATTGCACGAGTCATTGGCATCTTCTTTCAAGCCATAAATGTTACGTCATTTAGCATCAACCACCCATTTCACCATCATTTTGTTGCAAAAAAACCCAGTAGTCTTCTACTGGTTAGGTGTCAGGTCACGCAAACAGAGATCTGGGACTAATTCTGTTGAAGAAAAAAGAATAGCCTGTTTGTTGTGATCCTAATCCTTTAAAGTAATATTTCAAAGTTAAAGTAATAGAATTAAGGAATTAAGATTTTTTTTTAAAATTGGTAACACTTTATTTTACAGTGTCTTTGTTACATATGTTACATAGGCAACATAGTAATAACAGTAAATTATGCATAATTGCATGCAACTAACCCTCAACCAAACCCTACCCTAACCCAGTAGTATGCCAAAGTAGCCTACATGTTGTTAATTAATATTACTCAGTAGTACTTAATTACACTGTAACAATGACACCTTAAAATAAATGTTTTTTTCTTATTATTGTATTTATATAATTGGCTTCAGAAATTAACACGTCATATAACCTTATTGAGTGATATTTGAATTGGAAATAAGATGTATTAACCCGTTTCCAAATTGAGTAGTTCAACCCTCACAATGCGCACATGATGTAAACAAAGACGAGTTTAAAATTGCCTCTGGTCCAAATAATAAAGAAACCAATAAACCAGCTATACTCAGAATAGATTCATAATTAATTTAAGCGATGTATAGTACAGTTATATATGTACAGTTAGTTTCCCCTGTCATGCAGTCATTAATCGATCGAAAATTTATTATACGAGTAGCTTATTATACGGCGCGCTCCTCTCACACGGAGAACATGTGCAGAAACATGCATTCCATTTTCCTAGTATGCGTAGGAAAATTTCCTAGTATGTATTCAGTCCTTAAAATGCATGCCTTGCTTGTTGTGGTCTTTCACGCGACAAAGATTATTGATATTACCTTAAGTCGACAGAGGAATCAGAGTCAAGAGTCAAATAGTTTTCTTCGGTAGGCCTATCCGTTCACAGTATTTATCACTCTTTTCAAAACATAATTTCCAAAATTCGCAGAGGACCTCTACCGCGACGAAAAAACAAACAAACACTGAATGATGATGACACTCCCCCATCTCTCTCTCTCTCTCTCTCTCTCTCTCTCTCTCTCTCTCTCTCTCTCTCTCTCTCTCTCTCTCTCTCTCTCTCTCTCTCTCTCTCTCTCTCTCTCTCTCTCTCTCTCTCTCTCTCTCTCTCTCTCTCTCTCTCTCTCTCTCCCCACATGTGAATGATGCTGACGCTCCCATCTTTTGGCTGAGATTAACGAGGTAGTCTATGTGTGGTACAAAGTGATTTTGAATATTTTTCATGCCACTTAAAAATTCAGCCCTGTTGACCCCTGCAGCTTAAATGTTACACTTGTGATATTCCTTCCTCTATTGACTGAAGACATACAGAGGTATGTTTGTTATTGAAGACAAAATAGTTGAGCACTCCGACAGTTTACACTTCTAAAATCGAGAAGAAAATTGCACATTTGAGCCATGTGTTTCCTGCTTTCCTTTGGAAGCTGCTGTTTGTTATTTGCTGCTGTTAATGTGCAGCATGAGGTCCATTCCATATGAATTAATGACATTTACAGGAAATTGCACTATTGGTGAATCATCATTTGATTCTATTTCTAAATGATCTGACTTTTTGATAATGGCAAATGCATTCCTAATGTTATTTAGATTAATAATTGGTATGACTGTATTGTGCAACACTGGAGGTTTCAGCTATTCATAACCAATTGTTCATTGCTTCGCTATTTAGTTCGTAAAGAAAAGTAAAGAAAAAAGTACATCAAGGCTACTTGCTCTAATGCATGCCCTATCTCTTTTGCTTTCACCTGTAAAGTGATAAAAATATGACAATACCCATCATGAAAATATCAACATTTTTGGCCATTAAATATTTTAAATATTTAATTATATACATCTACAATTAAATAATAAGATTAAGAATTATTCATTTAGGTTATTAGACTAAACCAGCACATATATGATGGTTCACCCAAAATTAAAAGTCTCATGTTCCAAATCTGTATGACCTACTTTCTATGTTTTTTTTTAAATGTTTTTTTGTTTTGTTTTGTTTTTCATTCAGACAATAGGAGTCAATGGTAACCAAAACTGAAATCACAAGTCACCAGTCTAGTCACCAGAACTACACTTGCACAGCATCCTTTCTGGTCCCCACCTGCACTCAGTCAGTCCTCATCACACCTGCCACAGATAATCACTCATCACCCATGCACTGGCTCATTATCTCCCTACATAATCAGTCACGCTCCTCATCACAGTTGTCTCGTCGTTCAACACTGAACTTCCACCTGACTACTTACCTTTGGGTTACCTACCCGTGCATCAAACTGTTCCATCCTTCATCTTCTGTGTATCCTTGTCTGCCTGACTTAAGTCCTTTTTCCTTCAGTCCAGACTTCCAGTCATTTCTCATCTCAAACTGCAACAGATAAGACCTGTCACATGCAAGTATCACTATAACAATCTGCTGTCCAGAGAGTCGCCCTCATGTGTGTTATTCAATAAGCTCTGTTCAGATGTTGACCCCCTGGCTCCACCTCAGGCCTCCGAACACATGACTCCACCCCAGACAGCAACATAATGGCCCACATCTGGTACATGTGGATTCCACACTGCCCAGATGTGGGCCGGATCTTGGCCGACACTGTTGATGTCTGGGTCTTCAGCCTTTTAATCCATTGGATCCACCTTGGCTCCATGGTCCATCGTGGACAGTCATCCCACTTGCTCCGCCGGGCTCCCTCATCCCTCTGGCTCGTCCCTTCCAGACATCTGGCTACGCCACAAGATCCACTTCTCCCAGCTCCTTCATTTTCCTTCGCCCGCACTTGACAAAAATAAGGGAAAGAAAATAAGACAGAATAGTTTAACTCTGCATTAGAAATTTGGCAACTGACAGTGTTTTCCTTTGGTAGCCAAAGAGAAAATAAAGACAAAAAGGTGATATGTGTCCAGTTTTATTATATTAGCAACAACCATTACAAACTATCAGTCATTTCTGGTTGCCCATATCTCTACGAAGTGAGATGACTATGTAAGAATATGTATGTTTGAATACACTTTGTAACCTATATAAAAATAATAATAAAAAAAATGATATCCCATTAATGGCCCCGATATGCTTTCAAAATGATTGTGTAAAGTAGAAAACTAAAGGATAAAAGTTAGCTACAGTGTTATAGTCATCAAACATCTGTCTGAAAGTATATATATCAGCTCTTTTTGAGTTTGTTCTGTTCTGGAAAAAACAAATCATTGACTGACCTAGACATCTGTGAATAATAAAGGGAAAATTATAGTAAACCATTTCTTAATCACTGTAACCGGCAACACTAAAAGATGCCATAAAATGCTGATGGGAAGCAATTGAATTGGGTTTTAAAATCCACCACACAGCCAGTAAAAGGCTAAGTGAGCATAGCAGTTATATGAGTCTTGGTTATATCAGGCTTTTTTCACCAGATGGGGGCAGTGCAGACATTGTTTTAAGATCCAAATATGAAGATCTCTATAGTTATTTATTATTTTTTTTTTGCTCAAGTATAACATTTCTTATATATTATGTTAAAAACAGTGGTGCTTCTTATTTTTGTCACAGTTGGAATGTATCGTTTTCAGGATTCTTTGAATAGAACATTTAAAAGAACAGAATTAGAAATAGACATATTTTCGGCAGCAATGTATTTGTATATAAATTCAAATGTATATAAATGCAAAGTCTTTACTGATTTTTGACCAATTTAATGCTCCTTGATTAAAAGTATGAATGTTTATCAAAACAAAAACATATTGACTCATGACACAAGCCATGAACATTATTTGCTACTTTGTTAGTTGATGTTATAGGGGGAGGGGTATTCTAATTCTAGAAAGCATTTGATTGGACAAAACTCTGTGTAGTGCGGAATGAGTCATCGATATTTTTGGATTGATTACACAGAAGAAAAAGACAGAATTTTAATTATCCATATGCAATTGATGAGCTCAATAGATGAGATAACACACATACAAGCCACTTAACTCTCATTTTGTTGTAATGCGGTCTTTAAAGCAGAAAATCATTACTCAAGCTCATATCTACTTCCACAGACTTCTTGTATTGTATTTTTCTGACTTGTTTTATGCTTATTGTTATCCCTCCAAATGCAGCCCTCTCTTTTCAAAGCACTTTCATTGTATTCAGTGCAGTGGTGCATGTTGACTTTAAAATGAATAAAAGGAAACTTCCAGCTAAACGAAAGAGAAAACCATGGCATTTTAAACAAGCTCTCTCTTTTTTTCCATCTGGCCAGAACTGTTACTGTTCTCCCAATAACAGTTGCCCACTTTATATGCAGTGTGAGTAATTTTAGTTGCCCACTCTATATTTTGCTTTGTCAAGGTCCCCGTGTCAGCTAAGATTCCCATCAAGGCTAACGTCTCCTGGCAGAATATACTCCACTCTTCTGATCCCACAATTTTTCGCTCAGTCGAGCCAAGCTCAGTCCACACAACGCTGGGAGTTAAATCCACCTCATCCATCACAGCCAGACCTGATGCAGTCGGCACACACACACACACACACACACACACACACACACACACACACACACACACACACACACACACACACACACACACACACACACACACAGATATATGAGGAAGAACCAAACTAAATTATCTCACGCCCCTAAAACAGGATTAGATGTGAACAATCTTTAGCGATGTTCAATATCGGTCCTTGGCTGATTTAAAAAAATATATATGTATTAGTATTGGTAGATATTGAATATTTAATTATGAACACTCATTTTCTCTTATTACATTTTAGATTATTTTGACCTTCATCTACAGTCAATATTTTCAAACACTAATAATGTAGACTTATATATCAGTGTTTTTATGCTAAACTTTGTTTAAATCTAGCATTTAAATAATTTATATTATTAGAATGTTTAAATCTATTCATCAGTTGATTTGTCGGTTATCAATAATTTATGGCTTATCGATATCGGCCAGAAATGCCTTTCTAACAGTATTACTTAATTACAAAAAAGAAGGGGCAAAAACATGGCACTTCATTTTGACAAAGGGGGACCTTATTTTTCATTATTCATTTGGCCACAACATGACAAATGAATATGTGAATGAATATGTGACAAATGAAAATGAATGTGCTTTGTACCTTTCAGCACATGTAAATCAGCAGTCCTCGGAAGCATCAGTATGTGGTTATATTCTATCATTTAGTCTTTAAATAGGGAAGACGAATCAATGGAATTCATTAAACCTTGATGGCCTCTTGTTGATGGACCTTTCGTCTGTTTCATTTTACTACAGTAAATGAAATGTGGCAGCTTATAAAAATGCTGACCCCTGCGCTGACTAAGGATTTAAGCAGAATAAAAAGACTTGGCATAAAAAGTAATGTTTAACTTTAAGTGCTCAAGCATATTAGCATAATAAGAGTTTACATGTTGACAGAAGGAAGCCTGTGGATGTCAACTAGCCAGCTGGCCCTTCCTGATATTTCTGGAACATTCAGAGTTTTTGTTTGACAGGCATAACGTTTTTTGGCTTTTGGATTCTCTGCTTTTTGCCGCTTCATTCTCAAACAGACGAGATAGAGAACGGTTGAGAGTCCAGGAATGTTCCAGATTGAGCATTATCAATAGCTTGTTAGGCAACGATGAAAGGAAAGTCTGTTTCCATTAGCTTCATTTGAGAAAACAAAACTTATAAACAAAAGGCCAGACAAAGCCTTTCATTTCATGAAAGCGATGCACAGTAGTTCACTGAATAAATGTGCTTGCAGATTTGTCATGGCTCTCTTTGTGCTTTAGCGACATGGTACGAGAAACACATGATGTTTATGTACAGTTAAAATGAGTCTGCAATAGCATGTTGTGTCTTAGTATGTAAAAGTTGTTCGGTAAAAACTATAATAAAGCACATTCTTTCCCCCCTGACATAGTTATATCATTTTTGTATGTTTTTGGGCCTATTTTGTTGTATAGAAGTAGACTGTAGTACCGGGAGATGAAACCTGGAATCAGCAGTGACAAATGTGTTCATCCAGTGTGATGAGCAGAATTTTTTTATAAGATCTCTCCTTTGTATGATAAATTAACCTAGAATAACAGTAATGTCCTACAGCCTGAAATCAATCTTTCTAAAGCATGTCAGGTGCACTGAATGTATTGCATTACATGTATTGAATCTAGCATGTGTGAATTAAAAAGAGTAAAATGCATCCCTAAAAGTAGTCTGCTGCAGGGCATTCACATCATGCTGGATAAATGGAGAAGAGTAGCAGCTAACACATTTGAGTCCTTAATGGACAGCACAGCATCCTGAATGAAACCTCATTCATCATATTCTTTGGACTATTTAAAATGTTCTTCGACACTTTTTTCCCTGCAGGGGATCCTATTCAATCAGATGTTGTAGCCTACCTGAATTCAGAAAGGCAGGTTTTGGGAATAAGCTGCAAACTGTATACTCTTGAAAAACTGTAGGTGTTGCTGTAATTTTAATTACAAGGTTGTGGAAAAAGTTGTGGTCCCGAGAGCCAAAGTGAATTGCATGTTTATTATTTCAATGTCATCATTATGTTTTAGTGGTGTTGGAGCTCTATTTTACCCAAAGCTTTTTGCACACTATAATTATATGTATCCTCTAGTGATAAATATGTGCACTTAATGAAACTATGCAAGTAAAAACAAAACAAAGCATTGCATTGTCTTGGGTGCTAAAATAGCACTGTTAGCGTGATTTGCATAAAACTAAAACATGAACAGATGTTTAATTGCACTTATAACTATAAGTCTAGCTCTCAAACTATCTTAAAGAGGTTGGATATGATGTTAGTGGGTTTTTTTTATTTTTTTTTTACTTTTACCAGAATATGAAATCATTCACACACTATCATGTAGTTCTTTCATATGTGGAAAAAAAATTATACAACACTGAACAAAATTATAAACTCAACACTTTTTGTTTTTGCCCCCATTTTTCATGAGCTGAACTCAAAGATATAAGACTTTTTCTATGTACACAAATGGCCTATTTCTCTCAAATATTGTTCACAAATTTGTCTAAATCTGTGTTAGTGAGCACTTCTCAATTGCCGAGATAATCCATCCACCTCACAGGTGTGGCATAGACAACATGAGTATTGCACAGGTGTGCCTTAGGCTGGCCACAATAAAAAAAGAACATAGAAAAAGTCTTAGATCTTTGAATTCAGCTCATGAAAAATGGGGGCAAAAACAAAAGTGTTGTGTTTATAATTTTGTTCAGTATATATATATATTTTCATCATACAATGAATGTCAATGGGGTCCAAAAATGTCAAGGTTAAAAAAAAATGGACATAATTTAGTAAAGGTAATCTATACATCTTAAGTGAAATATTCACGTTCAGATCAAATCAAATCAAATCATTGATCAACTCATATATATAGAGCTCAACTCATTTGAACCCCAATGACTTTCATAATGGACCTGAAATATTCATCTTCTTCTTAAAAAACCCCCCGGTAAACTATCCTTTTAAATCCACATTTTTCAAATGACAAAAGTTAAGCAAAAGTATTTGCAATAACAGAGAGAGTGTTGTTTGTTTCACTGAGCTCTTCAGGTGTTTTGCCAACATGGTGACTGTTTTGCTGATAAATGCTTGACCAAACTAGAACAGACAGGCAAGCTGACGACAGCAGCACTCCAGTTAACAAACCTCCTCCTCCACAATAGCTTTAGCACAAGCTTTTTTTCATCTTGTTTTGGCTGCAAACTTTAGAAAATGTTGTACGTTATTGGATTTGCATCCATGGATGACATTTTGCATACAATAAAAACTGTGAATAGGGACAGATAGTTATAGAGGGAGAGACTGAAAATGAAAGAAAAGAGAGCGAGTGTGATGATCCAGTAAAGAAGGGTAAGTCCATTCTATGATGAGTCGGCCATGGATGACGGGTGAATGATTCTCACTAAACTTGATATGCAGGGTCATCAGTGAGATCTGACAGACAGAGATGATTTAATGCTCATGAGGACATTGGTGGAACTCATCTTCTATTTGCCCTTTATTGTCTCACCCTGAGAGTTTACTACAAGTTTAGTTCAAGTCAGTGCTGATTTAAGGGAAAGTTGGAATCTACAGTTCTCTGCGCCTATATATATAGGAAGAGAAGAAATCTAAAGCCTATGGTGACAAAATCACTTGAAATAAAATCTCACTTTTCACATTCTCACTTGTTTAATTTATTTACAAATGATAGAATATACAGGAGAACTGTGTCATCATCACTCTAAAGCATGCTGTGATGGATATGACAGTGGCAGAAATTACATTTTGAACTTTTATTTGCATAAAAATGACCACCTCGCTAAGGCTAATTTCATGGCTAGCATTTTATGTATCCCAAATACATACATAAATATAAAAATGGAGTCAATATTTGCACACTTTTTGCATAATTTGATTTGGAAATGATGCACAAATGATTTTAACCTTGATTTGTCTCTTCACATATCAATCCTCACTGTTGTTTCCTTTTTTAGGGTCAAACTTGTTTGGTGTGGCGGAAATGATGCCACAACTGCGGAACAACCATTTATGAACAATAAAATACATAAAAGGTATTTGAAAAGTATAATAACAATTCAAATTAAAAATGTAAATGTTAGATGTTAGAAATTAACCACTGGGACATAAATAGAACAAATGGTTAACAATAATTTTTTTTTCTTTTTTTTTTTTTTCTTTTTTTTCTCTCATACAAATGACCAGACTTGGAGACAAGTAAAACAAAAAACAATTACATTTCTGAAAAAGAAAGAAATATCTTTGGCCTGGTATGTGCTCTTGCATGAATATGACTGCATATGCACCAAAGTGTATTACACTTGTGTGACATTTCAGGGTCTCAAGCTTTAAACCACACACAGAATAGAAATTCAGATGTTGGCATTGCAAAGCAGTGTCATATCATTTTGAAAATGTGTTGCCCTTTGAAGAATTGGAAAGAACAGATTCACTTTTAGTTGTGTCTTGTTCATGTACTTTGCTGGATTACTGCTTCACTCATTTGAATCTGAAAATTATTCTAGTCATAAAACATGGACATGACAGGATAGCATGAAAATCAATACAAAACAATATTTGTCCTGCTTCTTTATCCATTTTTCCTCTGTCTATGTTCAAGAGAACAGATGGAGTGCTTATGCAAGTAGTCAGGACTTTGTCAGTATTGTACTTATTCCAATATCGCGCATGAATAACTGAATGTGCGAAAGCTCAGCCCACAAACCATAAACAAAGTTGATTTCCATGAAACATCACTCTTAGTCAGCTAATGACGACAAGGTATAAAACAGAGCGCAACAGTCCATTTAGACATCCTGCAGTGCAGCGATGCCATTTAATACACAGCCTGTAGTGACTCTGTCATGATTCTGCCATCTAGTTCTTGTCTTTCTTTAAGTCTTGAGGCAGGATCATGACAGTCCCATGTTTTATGTGCAAACACATGGCCTTGTTGGGCAATGTGCTTGTGTTGTCTCGTCATCTAGCCCCGCCCTCCTTGTTATCCTTGTTTAGTCCTTATTGCTTCCCCATTATCACCTGTCTCCCTCATTAGTTTCTCTATTTAATCTCCTCGTGTTTGCTGTCCAGTGTCGGTTCATTGTCAATCCATGTCAAGTTTGTGAGTAACCTGTCAAGAGTAATCGTCCTGTTGAGCTATTGCTTGTATCAGTTGTTTGTCTTCTAGTATTTTGTCAGTATCTTTTTCTGGTTAGTCAACATAGTCCTGTCTTGTTTTGCCCCCTCGTGGGCTTTGTTTTCCCTTTTTGTCTACAATAAACGTTCTGTGATTGCATACTGTCTGCGCCTGGGTTCATCCGCCACCCACATCTTAACAGACTCAGTGAGACACAGATGTTTGGACGCCCTCCATTTCAGCAGCACCACTGCCATTGCTAAGCAATATTTTAAACAATGAGTCTTTTAGGTGGTTTATGTTAAATGTGCAATATATTGTTCTACTTTCTATATTCTCTCCTGATTCATTGTGGTTTTCTTTGCAGCCTTACATTCTTGTTATTTGTATTCTTGAGGTACACATTTTTCTAGTTTAGCTGAAGTTGTGCATGTCTTTAGGAAGAACTTTCCAAAACCGGTAATTACTTTCCAGCAGAAGCTTTGCAGGCCTTGTGGGAATTTCTAAGATGTTTTCAATAGGGAAAATAAAATGCAGGAAACAGGAACATTTGAGATTGGGGTTAGGGAGATTTCATGTCAAAAGGCATCAGATCGGATTAGCACAAAGAGCTTCCTCAGAGGAAGAGACAGAAAGGATAATTTTTTATTATTAATATTATGCTAGAACCCCACTTTTGAAGGAAGGAGAAAAGCATTCAGCTATGCCTAGATGGAAATATTTTTATATTATGGAGACTGCAAATAAATAAACGGACTTTGTGTCAGACAGAGACAAATCTGTAAATCTGCTTCCTGGGATACAAACAAATGTTTTTGTAAAGAGAACTGTGACTGACCAATTAGAATCATGAATTCTAGGGAGACATGTAATAATTCATAATGAATAAATCACACAGCCCTCAAGAAAGCATTGAAACTGAAAAATAAGTTTGTGCGTTAGCACAGAATAACCATATCAAATGAAGTTACCTCTTTTTCAAATGCATGCCACTTGGTGGCAACAGTAACACATTTTGTAAACAGTGAACAGTGTTTGACCCCACAGTTTAATCACTTCTACTTAAGGCATAATGCATATACACAGTCTTATATAGAACATTAATGTCATTATTTTCACAAATAGGGGAAACAAACTATATAAAATATCTACTTCCTTTAATGAGCAATGAAATTCTCTTGCTGTCCAAATCATACATTTTGTAGTTCATTCTACATTCATATATTTTGTAAAGAAAACAAAAAGATAATTGGAATATGTTTTACAGGAAAATACAATTTCAGTGTTTCTGTTTCAAAATTTCACACTTAATTCAGTGTGTTACTTGCCATTTCTTTGTAATCATTTGTAAAATTGATGAGAATTCTTTCAAAGGCAGTTTGTGTACTTGTGAGATATACTATAAACTAGGAATGAAATGAAATGAGGAAAAACATGTCAGATTCTGTACAATTTTCCTAATAAAAAAGAGAACATATTTGTGACAATGATGATGTGACTCTTTGTACATGCAGTTAATTAAGCTTGAGTGATCCTGTCATTAAAGCAAAATAGGGACAAACCAAATACTACGACATTCCCAAATTCATGTTAATTTTCCAAATAAACTCAGAACATTTTTAATTCAAATTCTAATGCAATTTATTTGCCTAGATGCCAGCCGAACTTAGCCCCGCCCACAACATTTGAGGATGGGAAGTATGACTAGAATCTGAGTATGACAACATCAGGCTAGCAATTTATAATTAAAAAAGAAAAATTTTCACTATAGTCGTTTCAGACATTTTGACCAGAATGTATAATAGCTCTTCACTTTTCAGGCAGAAATTAATAACGTAACTAACATAATCTCTAGTTATAGATTTTCACAAATTTAATTAACCTCAGATTTACAATCACATCGTAAGCTCAGTTTAATATGCTGTTAATGAGAATCTGACTTTTGACATTTCTCTCCCACACACTCTCATTAGCATAAAAAAGTGCCATTATTTGTAAAATGTATCAAATATTTTCCTCTAATACATCTAGCGGGATAAATATAGTTTATGTATTAAGCTCAGCATGATGCAAGGTTCTGTCTTGTTTGTGCTACTTATATAGACACCAACCGGAAATAATTAAGGTTCAATAAAGATGTAGGCTAATATTAATGTCATGGATATTATGCAGTCATGGCTTCTGAAACCATCTTGCAGGACTTTGGCCTTGATAACAGCAAGGCCACGTGTACAAACGACCTTCATTTATGCAAGGTAGAGTGAAAGAGCATCTCTGCTCTCTTATGGCCTCACAGTGATTAAAGTAATCCGTTTTCTAAATGTTAGTTATATAAACAACATTTAAACTGATATACCCTACGCTGAAGAGTTTCAAGCGTGCTCTTGAGGACGGATTTGTCTTTCTGTTCACTGCTTCTTTGAAAATAATGTGTAATGGTCCCCTAATGACTGCCAGCGCCAAAATTTGTTAAATGGACAGAGAAAATGAGAGGCGTGAAAAGAGGAATGCAAATGAGGTAATATGTAAGGCTAGTGCCTTATGACAGTGAGTATAAACAGCCAAAGATATAATGTGTCATGTTCCAAGCGCAAATAGTAAATATGCATGGGTTATTTACACTTTGTATTTATATACAGTATTCCTGTAATTCTCATATATATATATATATATATATATATATATATATATATATATATATATATATAGCATATTTCCAAATGTGATTGCTGTGACTGAAAGATCATGCAAAACATATTTACACTTTGTTTGCAAACGCTTGCAGCAAATGGCAAATGTACCGTGGCACCTAAATCGAGGGAAAGAAACAAATCTAATTTGTCATCTAAATGGGCTGAATATTTAGATTCAGACAGTATAGAGAGGGTAATGAATGCGACTGAACACCAAAAGTAGAAGTGACATTAGTTCAAGGGGGTTAAAATATGTTTGTGACTTTTTGAACATAGAACTCAGTCTAAACCGTTATAAGTATGACAAAATATTACCCATAAAGCACTAGATTCATGCTCATGAAAAAGTCTGTATTTATTTTTTAATGAAAGGAATTTCAGTCTACACACATTTTCCACTAATTTTTTCAAGTGTTAAAGGCACAATATGTAAGATTTTTGTAATAAATTATCCAAAAATCACTTGCACAGTGTGATATATTTCCTGCAGTTGTGTACTTACAATATCCCAAAAGTCTCCAAAGATTTTTTTATTTCAGAGAAATTCCAATTTCTAAATAAGTAGCTGTCCCGGAAAAAAAATGTCGCCTGTCATTGACGCAATATCCGCACTATCCTCAGTTTCCGCTCGAACTGCCATAGCCATGACGTAACCATGGCGATAGACGTGGACAACTAGGTGCGTACGTCACGTGCCTAACGTTTAGCGGCACAAAGTTCTTGTTTCGTTCAAACATAGACCATGGCAATCAGACTTTGGGACAAACAAGAAGAACTAAAATAAAGATCAATATCAGCGTGGCGTTTTTGAGATGCTGAGTGCTCCACCTCCGCGACTAACTTGGACTAGACAGAGCTTCACGAGTCACGACTTGACAGCTTTATTAGACAGGTGAGCAAATGTAGGCTACATAAAACAAATCAATGATGTATAACGTTAGCTCAACATGATGAAATGTTAGAAATAGAATATGGTCAGTATGTTATTCTAATGTTGATCTAGCTTAACGTTAACATTACTGCTAGTTTCGTATAGCAAACGAACTAACACGTAGAATAACATAATAACTTTAAACACACATTTAAATGCTGTTTGGTGTGATAGTGTAACGTTAGACCAAGTGAAGCAGCGCTGCGTTACCTCACAAGTTTAATTCGTTTAATAAACTGACCTGTGTGAGTAATCCAGCACTTGCGGGTAGTTCGGTAGAATTAAATGTCCTTATTCCTTTATTTCCGAGGGACTCGCGTGTGATATCTGTCCTGTGTGAGTAATCCAGCACTTGCGGGTAGTTCGGTAGAATTAAATGTCCTTATTCCTATCCGTGGACTCGCGTGTGATATCTGTCTCTTTAGCAATCGTGACCTACTTCATACCACTGTAATGTTAAAAAACGTGAATGTTTGCACTCATCCATAAACATTATTAGAGCCATCAGCTTGACAGCAAGTCACATCATTCAGCGCTCGTCACTGCGTCATAAACATACGCCTTTGTTGTTGTTGGAAACTGCGCCCTCTAGTGGTGAAAAATCTTACATATTGTGCCTTTAATTAGCAACAATAAGCTTGTTATCAACAAGTTGATAATCAATAACCTGTCTTTACTCACATCCTATTGAGTATGAATAGGTAACAAAGTGCATGTATTAACATGACATGGCTGTTTGTAAAGTTAACAAACTTGAGGTAAATTGTTAAGGAATTCAGAAACCTTGAGAGAAGCCAAGACTCAGAACAAATATTCGTCCACCTCTGGTCGATCTGGATTAGTCTTGAAAAGTCTGTCTTGTGAACTCCAGCAGCCAACATGAAAGGCAGAGGAGTGCAGGCACAGGACATCCCTGAGGCAATGGAAAACCACCCTCACCCTCTCATTATTTAAGGCGCGTTTCCATTACATATTTGTGCAAAACCTTTGCGATTTTTTCTAAATGTCGACAAAAAACGTTTGCGAAATGACAGCGTTTCCATTAACCGATGTTATGCGACTAAAACGTTGTTTTTTCCTTTTTTCACGATAATCATTCCAAACATCATGGCGACGGATGTTGGTGGGTTTACGTATATCTAAGCCATTGCCATTGTCACTGGCCATTATTATTAACCGAAGGAGACGTGTGTGTGTGTGTGTGTGTGTGTGTGTGTGTGTTATCCAGCATTAATGGCAAAGAAAGACTCTTATAGCCTACTGTGAGCGGCTCATATGAGGAGTTTCTGGTGTTTCTCCCTAATTTCTGCTTCCAGCTCGTGATTGTGGCATTTCTTTGAGGTTTAGAACCCAGTATTCCTGTAATTCTTTTGTCTTTTATGAGTTTAATAAAGAACTCTGTCTCGTATTCTGTCCAAACACACCGCGTCATCTACGTCAGGTGACTGTAAAAATTGACGTGTTTCCATAGGGCGTATTTTCAATTTGCAATTTGAAGGGTAATGGAAACGCACTTGGCTCGGGGTAGCGCCATATTTAATTTTTGACAGGAATGAAAACAATGCTGTGAGGGATAGAATTACAGTTCAATGGATGACACTGTTGTTTAACAACACACTTCAGCAACTTCGGCTGAATAAACATTTCTGGAAAAAAAAAACTTTCAGTAAGCAAAAACTGTTTAAAAATATGTTCTGAAAGTTGTGAGTTGTGAAAATTACATGATCCACAATGTTTATACAGTATGTGTAAAGAAAGTCCATCGCTCACAGCCTCATTTTCATCCAAGTTAAATTCAATATGGCGTCTAACCTGATTAGGTCATAAGGACTGTCAAATAGAAATTGAGGCATCAATGTGCCGTATGTGAATAAATGTGTCTGGTGGCAAGATTGTTCAGACTGATTTATGTGTTTTTAAAGGCAGATTCTAAATGGACATTATTTATCATCTGTAGATTTAGAGCATCTAAAGTGCCAGACGTAGCACTTCCACTGAACTCAATACTCTTATTCTGCTTCCATGTGTGGAACGTAAATGGGTCAAAGATAAATCATCCAGAGCTAGTTTTGGAAAGTTATCTAGTTACACTACACACACACACACACACACACACACACACACACACACACACACACACACACACACACACACACACACACACACACACACACACACACTGTCTGAATTAAAGTATTAATTAAATGAACATGATCATTGTGATCTTTCATTCGTAATTCTGTTACGTAAAAGGGTGAGTTTTAATTCCACAGTTAATTAAGTTGAAATCTTTAACTACACAAAGCAGCCAATTATCATTGTGACACATGTTAAATTTCAGTAATTAGACACGGCTGGCCACTATCACATAATTTCAAGTATGAGTTAATGCTAATGCAGTGCTAATAGTTTATGGTAATGATAATGTATGGAACTGGATAACTATTCTGAATGTTCTGATCCAATCTGAATTCTGACCTGTAATGCGTGCCTTAATCACAATCATACACACTTCGTTTGGTGGCCGAGGAGACTGCGCTATATAAATAAAGGTCACTTGACTTGACTAATACAATTTCCAATCTTAAAGGTGACATTTTTTTTGCTTAATGCAAGTTTGGAGAACACACACATAGTTAGCAGCACAACTGTTTTCAACATTGATAATGTAATAAATGTTTCTTGAGCATCAAATCATTAATGGTTTCTGAAGGATCATGTGACACTGAAGACTGGAGTAATGATGCTGAAAATTCAGCTTGCCATCAGATGTACACTATGCATAAATCATTGGCCTTTCTTTTGACTATATTTCTTTTCTTCATTGCCATTCACAGCACACAAAGAAAACATTGCTGACAATTTTAGGAAAATGTAGAAAAAATATGTTGGTTAGAATGTAAATGTAAAAGCTAAAGACAACGAACGTAACTGAAGAACTGTAAGACTGGACCTCCGAAATGCATCTTGGGACTTTAAAGTGATAAACTATCTTGCTGGTTACAGCATCACAAAACCTTTTTCAGCTGACGCACACTGCACTTGGTGTTTATAGTCCAGTGAGGAAATTCGTCCAAACCACTATCCGTTATCAGGCAGTGGAATGCTTCCATCTTAATGGCTTTAGATTAATGGAGCTCGCAGAGTCTGCCAATGGACAGGGAGCTGCACTGAGTTCTAGCGCCTAAAAAGCACAGATCCAGAGTGGACATAAATCATGGCTACCTGTTGGACTGACAAAAAAGTAAGCATAGCCTACTTACAATTCTAAACAAAAATCATGTGGAAATGAGTGAGACAAACACTTTTCTGAGGTTTCCATTGTTTGGAAGAAAAACGCCCATAGATGAACAACATAGATGATTTTTTCTGTTTCTTTTTATAAAAAGAGGCCATTAGAATACTTGCACAATAACTTTACATGAAATGAGTCTGTAATATTGCTGATATACGTGTACAATATTAGTAGTCTCATCACATTTTGCTCTCTCGCACAGATATTAACATTTGAGCAGTCTCTTTTAGATTCTTGCTTGAAATTACTTTTGAAGTTATAAATTATGCCTCAAGTTAATTGAATGAGCATTTCAGATACACTATTAGCAAACGCCTGCAATCCACATTTTAAGTGAAAAGAAAAAAGTCTGTTATTAATTTATGTGCTTGTTACTTGCTGTTCCATCATACCCCCCCCCCTCTCTCTATATATAATTTGATCCTCCATGTATTATCTTTACTATGACATTCCATATACTTTCATAATTCAAACATTAAAAAAAAATCTGAAATGTCAAACTATGAGATTTAGCAAAAACTTAAAACAACAACCGAAAAACAGATTTGTTACTAACTGCACTTTTAACCGACCAGTATGGGGTTAAAATAATCGATTCTTCGTTGATGAGCCTCTGGAAACAATAATAAAATAATAACTCAGCCATGCGTCATGGGTCTGCGTAATGCCGGTCCTGCTGTTGAAGTAATGGTTATCAAATCAAAGCTCACTAAGGCTCAGCAAGTGTAATTATACCTCAGGATGAGTTACCCTGCTGCCATGAGTCATGCTGAGAAGTGTAGCATACCCTAAATCCAGACTTAATTTGTTTATTAAAAATCTAGTTACAAAAAAATCATTATGGTACTAGTCAGAAATAATCTAATAGGATGGTCATAAACTGAAGGGCTCAGGCTTACTGAGTCAACATTCAGTTTTAATGGCTTGAGCTGAATAAAATCTACTGTGACGAGAAATCACAATTCATGCACGATGGTTGTAAAATGGCCACATGTCTTTATAATGACCAGTGCAGTGCTGTAAAGGTCTAAATTAAAAGGCAAAAGCCATCCAGGCCACAAGCTTTTCACCCTGGGTTATTTAAACCCTGAAGTATAAGGTCATAGAAATAGATCACTATAAAAAAAAGATAATTTTATAAAAGGGGGAGGGGTGAGTTGAATCTTACAGTGAGTTTTTAACAGTCAACAAATCATGAGATATGTCATTGCTTTCCTCATTAAATATTCATGGTCTTTATACACTCAGAAGGCTGCATCCTACGAAGGCTGCAAATCTCGGCTGCCACGTCATCAAACGTTACTGAAGGCCATCTAAATTTGAAGAATCCTTGAAAGGAAGCCTTCGTTTCGCGTCCTTTATTTGGCCTGTATTGAAGGAAGTATCGGATGTAACCTTCGCGGCCTTAAATCACCCAAAATCCTTCGCACATATTCAAATTCATAAACATCAAAAAAATAAACTGAGCGAAAATTAGTCGAGTTTATTATGAAATGTAAGACAAAAATAATGTTTTCGGACATGAAAGCATAGATGTTTTATCTTTTGTTTTGCTGTAAATTAATACCTCAACACTAAAATGCCAGGCACTGGGATACCACATACGGTTGTCATTCACTGTATTAATAGAAAGATTAAAGATTTGTAAATTATTTTTCCAAAATTAAGTTTAAATAGTATTTTCGTGCGGTGACCGCAGGTCAGAAACATTTATGACGATGCAATGAAAATAGACTAGATTACATGTTTTATATGAACATTTCAGCCAGAGTAGACTCATGCTCTGTCATGTTTAGAGATGTCCAAGCAGTTATTAAAACAGATCGTGTGTCCGTCACAAGAAGTATTTGCTGAATCAATGTTATTGACCTAATAAATATGCAAATAAGAATGCTAACCCAGAGTTTACTAATGTACAGTATGAAATCTTGAAACCAGCACTATGTTATGCATCACAAAATATTGAGCTTGATCAAGAGTAAATCAATCTTCCCCCTTCCATGTAAAGCGATTTGAGTACCCAGAATAAGCGCTATATAAATGTAATGAATTATTATTATTATTATTATTCACAATCCAGAGATCCTCTAGCCATTAATCACCTTACAGCAAGCTCATTTTCTGCTTCTCCGGGAGGTCAGTGTGAAGACCAGGAACCCAGAAGAAAAAGGTGTTAAAGCTGACAGTATTAAATTAAATGTTTTTTTAACTTCAAGACAATCAATTCCTCTGATCCACATGTGCAATTAATGAATTAATTAATATAGCAAGTAGACAAAGCAGTGGAGATATATAAAAAATATATAAACATAAAGCAGCCAAAAAAATAGCTTTCAGACACTGGCTATAATTTTATAGCATAGCTGACTCTTGTAAATGGATGACATGCATGAGAAATCTGGAGAGATGTGTTTACCTCTGCTTAACTCTTGTATCTAGAAGGCTGTGCATTTATGATGGCTCTGGACTTCTGTGCTGTGGAGTGTAATTCATCTCAACATACACTTACAGAGGTTAATCAGGTTGAGTTAGACCGTGACTGATAAATTATACAACACTCCACCTATTTTAACAGTCCTGCGGATCAATGCAATCGATGGCGAGAGTTATGCGAGGTGATAGTTTGGACGGGTGCCTTTGAACATGTCCTCTGTGTAACACATGCAATAAACCTCCGTTCCAAAGGAAAGCGAAATAAGTCACACTGAGCTGTGTGATGCTCAGGAGCAGGCCAGTAGTTGATTCGAACATGGACTTCTAATCCAAAACAGCAACTCAGATTCATGCAAAGTTATCTCTGAATCAAAGAGATGTTCTCTTATTTAGCCTATGTAACGTAGAAATGACTTAGTATGTTCACTCGGCGGCCATATTTGCAATGCCTCCAGGCAGCTATTTCAGGCATCCAAGACGAAGTCCTATATACTTAAAGGAACACTTCACCCATTTGCATTAGACTTTGTATCTTTAGAAACCCAGTCACATTTTCGAATGGTCAGGGTTTATTCCCTTATTTTCCCCTGAGATGGGAGAAATAAGTAGCCTGGATGCCAGCCCGAACCCCGCCCACAACATTTTTTGGTCGGGAAGTTCGGTCTGGACTCGATCCATTGAGGAGTAGCCTAATTATGATCGGTTCAGAAATCGTCGGGCCAATCAAATGGCCAGGGCGGGCTTTATACGATTATGGACAGATGATCTGCAGTTACGTAATCACACGTCATCAAAGAGCACTTGGTTTGAAATGGTTTACAACAATGACTGCAGCTGGAGAATTGAGATGTATAGATTCCGCTATCGCGTCTGTTGTAAAAGAAATCGACAGCGCATTAATTTTAAAAGACTAACAGAGAACTGCAATCAAGGCATTTGTCGATCGTAAAGATGTGTTTGCCGTCCTTCCTTGCCGTGTGCTTGCTCTGATTGGTTGTAGGTCTAAGTTATCCAATTGAGTGCAGAGCTTTTTTTTTTTCCTGGTTCGGTTATGACATGCCTCATAATCAAAGCCGTATGGAGCAGTATCAGACTCACATTCTGACTAGAATATGAGTATGACGAAGTCAGGCTAAGAAATAAGGATTTAAGTGTTCCACTTACTGCTTTTTATGACGCAAAAATCGTCATTTTGCATCATAAAAAGCAGAAAGTCCAATTTCTTTGAATAAGGGTAAGACTACAAACACTAACTCATAATTTATCCAGGGGGTGGGACCCACTCACGCTACAGACCTACAGATCAGTGGTTGGGACATCACTTGCAGATACAGAAAGCAATTATTTTCTGTGGAGAAAGCTCAGTAGGGGTTAACATAGACATTTTCCCGGACATGTCCTGCCGTCGAGATCGTACAAAATGTCCGGGATTCAGCTTTTGCTTCCTGCAGTCGCCATTCATTGTTTACATACACACCGTTTGTTTCAATCTAACTGAATTCATTCCGATTGATGAATCTCAATGTAGCGTTCACATGAACGCTAAACAAGTGATCGGTTTGATGTGCGTTTTAACATTGCTAAGAAAATTTGCGCTCCTCCGTGAGAGACACGAGACCGGTGCGTCTCACAGGTGTCGGGTATCAGTAATCACACCACCGGCCTCGCGCTGTTCTCCCGCGGCGCTCACTCGTTCTGCTCGCCACAATAAACATGATGAATGGCGACTGTAGAACGCAAAAGCCGAATCCCGGACATTTTGGGCGATCTCGAAATCCCGGGCAGACTCATCGCGAACTCACGAGCAGCCTAGACAACTACTGCGCTTGTTACCGATAGGCGTGGCCTCCTCGGGCAGCGAAGCAAGTGCATTCTGGGAGTTGCTGTCTTTCATCCACATAAGCCAAAAATACATTTTCTGGCTTTTCTCAGTCTAGAAAGCTCCAAATCCAAAAATAATTTCACATTTATTCTACATAAATGACCCATTTTAAATACACATTCATCTTTCAAGAGGTGAAGTATCCCTTTAATTGGGGGAATCCTGAAATCTCAAAATATGTGCAATGACTTTAGCAAATGGTGATTGACTTTTTTATTTAGAAGGCGGTACATATTCCGCCATATTGCACGGTGAACTTTCTCTCATTCATATGCTGTGTCCGAAAACCGCTCCCTATTTCCTAAATAGTGTACTATGTGTCGGCCATTTCGCAGTGGTGTCCGAATTCTGGGTGAACCAGGCCCGGTTCTACGGGGGTGCTAGAGGGTGCTAAGCACCCTCAAACAAAAGTAAAAGCACCCTCAGATGAAATTATTAATAGCACACATGTAAACGAGATTTCGCCGACAATAGAATCACAGACGGATTTCACACACATACAAAATAAATCCATTTACACGATTTTTCAAATCAGAATTTATTTAATTATGCTTTCATGTTTAATGGATGTGATTGGTTGTGTCCTTTGCGATCGTGATACGCATAGGTGAAGCTGTCTCTTAAATTGCCCACTTTGCTTGCGTGTGTGCGTCCCGCTCAGGAAATTAGTTCGCTTACTTTCTTTGACGGGGCTTTAGGTAGCCTAAAAATATGAATTGTCCATTTTTCATCATGGACATAAGATATTGGCTCAAGAAAGCTCAAACCTATAGTAAATCACAAGATGAAATGAAACCGCCTGCCGATGACAGCAGCGAACCCCGCCCTACAACCTCACTCTCACCGCTTGACACCCCTGCAAACACCGGCGACAAACCTAGTGTCGCGGCCGATGGCGCCGCCGCCGAGTGACCTTAATCTTTAAATCAGCTGCAGAAACTACATGTTCAAAATGTAAGTTACTTATATTAACTTCATTATTCAACTGCAGAATAAATTTCATTTAAATTATTCATACATTTGCAATAGGCCTACTGCTGATATTTGGGAAAAACAGCACTCTTTGTGTAACATTTCTTAACTATATCATATGATATAAATGTAAAGGACAAAAACTCGTAGAGGGCATTCCCCCCTATTTTGAACTTTGACCATTCTAACTGCATTTAAGCCATGCAGTAAATCACTCTAAATGCATCCCCGGTCTCCCTACTATTTTCAGACAGCCCGATCTCATCAAAGTCCGTATCAATACCACGAATGTTATTTCTCGCGCCATTTATACGGCAAAAAATCGTTTTTGCGTGTATATGATACGCAGTTTTCGCGTGCATATGATGCGCACTTTATGGCGTGTAATACGCATGCACACCCCCCCCCCCCTCTCCCCTCCCCCTAATCCTACCCAAGGGGTTTTCAGTGCGTAGCATATACACGCAAAAAACACTTTTGGCGTATAAATGGCACGAGAAATAACATTCGTGGTATTGATACGCACTTTCATGAGACTGCGTTGTTTCAGACTGATGACGATTGGGAGCCATTTCCTATGTTTATGTAAGCAGTGTAAGCACCCTCACTATTTTCAGAAGCACCCTCAGTGATTTGGTTCTAGAACCGGGCCTGGGGTGAACAACATCCTTACCCAGATTCGTTCACTCTTTTTTTATACACAGTGCACTCTGATTTCGCGTGTACATTTGATTCGCTAACTGATTATTTTCCATATTGCAACACGAGACGGAAATGAAAGATGGCAGATGGCAACACCAGAGGCGGCATGCAAGTAAATCTATTTCCGGATAGGCATAAAATTATTACAGACCTAACTATTTTTCATCTAAAATCCTAAATAATCTTTTTTTCAAATAATATCAACAGCACCAGTTTATTTCTGTTTTGTGTTTTCTCGTGTATTTTCAGTAAACACATAGATTAGCTCAATCTATTGTCTTTATGTGTTCCTTTGGGGAGACTCTGCATGAGGCTTCTTAAGAAGTTTAAAATGAGCATACAAAGAGCCCAAAGCGAGGTTAGTCCTTTCATGTCCTTCCTCTTCTCTCCCTCCAGACAGCTGCTACAGGCTCTGCGATTGGCAACAGCTGGTGAAGAGGTACATGACCACCTTCATCATGGAAACAACCATGCATAACCCTGATCCAGAAGCTGGCTAGGAGCCTGACAAAGTAATGCCACACAAATCTGTCTGATTCTTTAGACATTTATTTATACTCTGACAGTGCTGCTGAGGTGAGTTGGATTGTGACTGAAACAAAAAAAGGTATTGGTCTCTATGGCACTCCATCCATTTTCCATTTTCCAAACTGTAGTGTCCATTGTGGGTTGTAGGGATACAGAAGCCTATCCTACGCAGAAAAAAAATAACCTTGATTTTCATAATGTCTTTGATTTGTCCCTATTTTGCTTTAATGACCATGGCACTCCATCTGCATGACCTCCACAAATTTGTGTAAAAATCTGTTCTTAAGCATCATTTAAGAATAGCCAAAGAGCATCTTCAGTTTTAATGGAAGCAAGAACACCTGACTATCTGTACAAGTCACTTGATCATTGTCACAAATGTGCTTTAATCAGAGGCCTAGTGCAGATTAATTTTGTTATAATGTTTTTTTTTCTTTCACAATTCACAATTCTAAAACTTTTTGTTTATTTCTACTGAATGTTTCAATTGAATTTGAATATGAGATGTTCAATGCAATTCAAGGGATTGGGTTAAATGCTCTTCTCCTTCAATTCATCATCAGTCAATGAATTACCACTGCCATGATCAATAATAATAATAAAAATGTTTAGCACCTGCTTTCCACAAGCAGTAATAGCACAACAAATTGTGCCAGACAAAAAGTGCTGAGTTTTGTGAACTGTGTGTAATCTATAATAAAACTAATTTGCATAGATAAGAGATGTGCTTGGGCATTAAAAAAAGATTGGTAAAGGATCCTGGGAAACGGGGAATTCGTCATCAGACGGCAACAATTCAATCTCAGACATTGTAACAAATGGGTGGGCCAAATGCTTAATGTCTTTGGCATCACAGAGGCTTAATGGTGAATTTGGGTTAATGGTAATAAATTAATTTCAAATGTAGCTGTATAAAGCAAAATGCAAACGTGAAAATGCAAAGACATTGAACTGTTTATAGTCATAAATGGAAAATACACCAGACTTGGTCTCAGTTGAAGCTTTTATTTTTTGTTGAGAAAAGCAAGAACATGTATCACTGTAAGAGCCTAACACATGGAGAGCATTCAGTGTTTAGTAAAAGCTTAGTAGTGATATAATCCCCATTGAGAAGAAGGGACCTCCAATTCAAAGCCATAGCTGCTAAATGCTTCAAAATAAGAGCTCTGACCCTCAAAATGGGGTTAAAACTGGCCAAAATAACAACTAATTCCTCAATGTCAACAGAAGAGTATTTTAAAGCTGATCCAAACTCCTCAGATTCCACTAGTGCTCTTGATCAAAAGCCAGTAGACAATTTTTTCTCCACTTTATCTGCTGGGCACGAGCTGTTTCAGATTCTGCCCTTGAGATATATGGGAAGTGTGGCAGGACCAGATTCCAAACACTGAGCCTCAGAAATATGTGCTATGCCAGTAATAGGATTTCAGGCTTATACAGACAATAATAATGGGAAAACTGTGGCCTATAAAGCATTCTTTTTCAAATGCATGAATAACAATATAAAGATTTTTATTTCATAAGACACTTGAAGAACTACAGGAAGCTGTGTGGAAATGTATCAAATTTTTAATTTTTTTTCTCAAGTTTTATATTGGCCTCAAGTATTTCATGCATGGACACATTTAAATACATTTTACTGCTTCACGGCAAATGCAACACATTTTGCACCACTGAATTTACAGTGCATATCGGTTTATGCAACGTTTCTTTCATAGCCATCTGTGGGGGAAAATTATATATTTATGAGGACAGGATTGGCAATCTTCAATTTATGATGGACGGTTTCCTTTGACCTTTGACAACTCAAGCATATTTATTTGCAAGGATGGGATATTTTGAGGTAAGATGAGATTTCTGTATCAACTTTTCCACCAAATTAGTAATTTATTAGTTAGTTACTCTTTTTAAAGGGGGAACCAGGCTTCCATATACATCGTCAGGTAAATCCAACTCAGGCTCAATGGAAAAATATGCTATGCGACACTTATGCAAAATAAATATGAATCTGGTAACGTTGTGTTGCATTGGTTGTTCAATCACATTTGCTTGGACTCTTTGTGTTTCGTCATCGTCTGTCTTAATCATTCATTTGTTGCACGGACACTAATTATGTTCAGTGCTCTCATCTATCACCATAATTACCACCTGTATATATGTTCGGTTCTGTTTCAGTTCAGTGTCCGGTATTGTCAACGTTATTCCATGTTGCTTCATTCTCTTGGATTTACCTATTAAACCCTACTTGAGCTCTGAACCTTTTTCTTCATGCACTTTATACGACACTAGTTGTGACATATGTATTGCACAAGTTTGGAAATAAAATTTCAAGAGTGGTGCTAAAAGGATAGTGCTCTATTGTGTTTGAAATTAACCACCCTACTCAAACTAATCCTAACCGATAGTGTATAAAAAGCAAATGTGCAAATGCATTAGCTGAAGCAACCATGCAATTTTAGCTTAAAAAGTTTCTGAGCTCTTTGAATTTGTTTCACGTACAATGCTGTTCCAGAACAAGTTTATTACATCAGAAAAGTATCATAATTGCATAAAAAGTAGTAAAAGTTGTTGGCGTTTAACTGCTACTAGTGTTTATAAGATTTCATCAGTGGTGGACAGTAACAAAGTAAATGTAATTAGTTACTGTAGGCTACTTAAGTAGCTTTTTTGCGTATCTGTACTTTACTCAAGTATTTAAATTTTGGGAGACTTTCTTTAACTCCACTACATTTCAAAGTCAAATATCTTACTTTTTACTCTACTACATTTTCAGAATCAGTCGTTCCTTTTTATTTATGAGTGGATAAAAACGTAACTGGTCAAACGAGCCACCAATCACAGTACAGCGCTCGCGCTTTGTTTTGAACTTGCCTTGGCGGTATATAACTGCGAACCAGGGGGGCGTTTCCTGTACAACGATGTAACTCGCTGTTTCACTACCATAGTACGATGAATCGTTAGAGAAATCAATTAGCTAGTCACGACTATTTCCGAAACCCACTGTCGCAAAGTATCGTTCAACCACGATGGTTTATTCGCACGTGGTGGAATATTAACTACTTTTAATGACACTGTTTGAGATCCAGTTAACGCTAGATTTGTTAATATAAATTAAAGACATGTCATCTGAGGACTATTTCTAATTGTTCTCAGTTGTTTGGCTTTATTACCAGACTGAATATTTGGCTCGTTCTTATATAGTAGAGCACATGCGCACTCTTCAAACACGTTACTTTAAATCTTTTGACAAACTAAAAGACGTAAATTACATTTGTATGTATTCTAAATAAAAGGCACCGGTTGTACTGAATGGCAGCTTGCTTATTTTGCTCAAGATAAGGATTTATTACCTCCAAATGTGCTGCAATATAGAAACGACGCCTCTAACCACAGGTCGAGAGCTGTCGTTCAAACCACACAACTTTGCGATGCTGTTTGCGAATGTTCGCTGGAACGATGGTTTCGGGAAACACAGACTCGTTGAACTATGCTGATAACGACGGAACTTGCGAACATAGTTGGCTAACGATGCTTTCGGGAAACGCACCCCAGAGCCGTTAAATATGAGAGTTGCGAACATACGATGGTTGTGACAGTGATCTCGCCCCGCGCGGTCAGGTTATTCGTGTAGCTCTCAATAGTTCCAAACAAATCGCGTTGACAATGATTTTAAGCGGGGCAGAGAGCAGCAGCTATTCTTGCAGCAATTATCGAAGTATTGACGCATAATGTACATTGCTTACATTGCCACTAAAATGACTTGCATATAATAGGTTTTTTTCTTCTTCTGGGGAGTAGCCAAGCAGAAACACTAATACGTTTTTGTGTTTAATTTTGGAGGGAAATTGGCTGCTCCCATAACATATATATATATATATATATGTGTGTGTTTGTGTGTGCGCGCGTGTGTGAATGTGTGTGTGTGTGTGTATATATATATATATATATGTATATATAATTAGTTGTGCAGGTTTATGTGAATGTAACATAACATTAAGATGTAAAATATTAAGACAAATATATACAGTAAATAGGCTACTGTAAATGTTTTATACCTTATGGGAGCAGTCCCCTTCGCTCCAAAATTAAACACAAAAAATGAATTCAATATATATATATATATATATATATATATCAGACTAATTAATGCCATTTCATTAATAGATTGGTGTGCCAAGAGTGACATTAGTCTTCACTTAGACTGAGTTTTGCAAGAGTCTAGTGACAAATTATAATAGGACATTATAGCCATAAAAAAAAGCAAAGTACTTGGATACTTAAGTGCATTTGAAGGCAAATACTTTTGTACTTTTACTCAAGTGAATGTTTAAAGGCAGCACTTCTACTTTTACTTGAGTAATATATTACCTTGAGTATCTTTACTTTTACTCAAGTACATGGTATGTGTACTTCGTCCACCACTGGATTTCATTGTATGTATAGGTAAGTTTTTGCAAAAATGTAGGTAGAGGCATGTCGCTAGGCGCAATGGGAAAACTCTTTTTTTTCTCAGATTACTAAAGATTATAGAATAATGCAGTGAGACTGCATAAACAAATGGCTGAGCAGAGGAGCTGCACGAACCTGTGGTGAGAAAGCCCTCCAGAGCCTGCCGAAATGGGCAGGGCTATCCCTCTATATAAACGGGCATTCTGCCATTGGGACCCAGATCAATTCTCCTTCAGAGGCGATCATCTTCTCCTCGCTGACACTCCGAGACTGAAGGAAGCCTTCTCGTCATCTGAAGAAGCGCAGCAGCTGATCCAGCTTACTCAGTACGCCGTGACCTGATTCCAGCTGACAGCACGGCGCTCTGCAAGCAATCGCGAATTGCTTTCTTTTCAGAGGCTCCGCCCCTCACGCTCTCCTTTTCTCTTCCTCCGAGGTTCCCTCCCTTCGACCCACTCCAGCTGGCCAAATTACTGTCCCTCTCGCTCTCCTTCTAGCCTCAGCATCGGTCAAGCGAGTGGGTTACTTACAGCCAGAGGACTGAGCAGTCAGGCACGAGTGAGCTCACGCCGGATAGATCCCGCGTGCCTCACTCTCCCCACAAAGAGAGGTTTCCCCTGTGCTCTTTCTGCACCCTGACCAGCGCCCCTCGTCTGGTGTGAGTGGCCTAGTCTCGTTCGGG
Organism: Meda fulgida; assembly: GCA_030578275.1. Classification (NCBI taxonomy): domain Eukaryota; kingdom Metazoa; phylum Chordata; class Actinopteri; order Cypriniformes; family Leuciscidae; genus Meda; species Meda fulgida. The sequence continues at coordinate 19,531,388 of CM060635.1, read as the reverse complement.
GTATCTGAAGAGGGTCTTCCTGATGACAGCATGTCATTAGTAGCTTCAGACACCCCCACCCCCTTGTCGTCTAAGGATTCAAGCGACGCTAGAGCTGGGATGGACGCCGAGTTGATCCACGTCCTCTCAAAAGCAACTGGGCAGCTCGGATTAGAGTGGTCTACCCCTGAGGAGCCTGCACGCAGCCGCTTGAACGAATGGTTCCTGATGGGGCGCGATTAGGCCCCTTGTCAGCGTTCTTCCTGGAGGTCCATAACGACCTCACCAAGTCGCGGCACGCCTGGGTACTTCTACCTCCACCGCCCTCACCATAATTGACGTTGCTGAGGAAAAGGGCTATAAGAAGTAATCTCCGCTGGATGAAGCTGTACACCTCTGGCCGCCCACAGCGATTGGATGGAAAGTGAAGGTCGCTCATCGATCCAAGCCCTGTAGGACCGGTTCAGCTTTCGCTGGACACGCCTACACTTTGGCTGGACAAGCAGGCTCCGTCCTTCAAACAATGGCAGTCCTACAAGCCCTCAATGGTCCCTTCGACCCACTCCAGCTGGCCAAATTACTGTCCCTCTCGCTCTCCTTCTAGCCTTAGCATCGGTCAAGCGAGTGGGTGACTTACAAGCACTCTCTGTGAGTACTTCTTACCTTGAGGTTGGGCCTAACGACTGTAAGGTCGAGCGCTCTGCCCCGTTCAGGCAATCAGACCAGCTATTCGTGCGCTTCAGCGGCTGCACCAAAGGGCATCCGGTCATGAAGCAAAGACTGTCCCACTGGACTCCCATCAGAGTTAAAGCACACTCCACCAGAGGCATGGTCTCATCCTGGGCTAGGTCCAGCGGAGTGTCCATTGGCGGGGCGAGGTCAGTTGCCACACGGAGCTCCCAGAGGAGCTCTGGGTCAGAACCACCCTCGTGCATGTCCATGAGCGCCTGGCCCTGGTGGACCTGCTGGAGCGCCATGGCATGGAGGGCGGAAGCAGCCTTGGACGGGAGGCGTGGATTACCCCACCAGGAGGAAGTGGATGCTGGACACAGTTGCGTGGATTACCCCACCAGGAGGAAGTGGATGCTGGACACAGTTGCATCGCAACGGCACACTTCACCAGCGAGACATCCATATACCTCTTAGATGCCCCACCATCGAGGGTGGTGAGGAGGGAGGAGCCACTCGGACGGCTTCTAGCACTATACGGTGCTGTCCACGTCCTAGTGAGTTCCTCATGCACTTCCGGAAAGAATGAGAACCAGCACGGCCCGCCCCCAGAAACCAATTGTCCAGCCGGGAAGGTTTGGGACGTTGTGGAGGATTCCACGGAAGCCCTACCTTCTCGGCAACCCGGGAAAGCATATCTGCCCACTCTGGATCGGACTCGGGCAACACTACACTCCCTGAAGGGGTTAACGCAGCCGAATCCTCATCTCCAGAGGACTGAAGGTCCCCCTCCAATGCTGCAACCGACATCTGGCCGTCAGGTGGAGCTCCAAAGGACACGACTGGTTGTCCATGAGAAGGAACAGAACGCTCATTTGAAGGCTCCAACAGCGGCAGCGTTTGTGAGGCGTTAGGGGTCCACGGAGATTGCCTCAGTGGGGAAGCCTTCACGGTTACCCTCAGATCACCCTGGCTAAGCACCGAAGTAGGCCTATTCTGAGGTCCAGAATAAGTACTAGATCGGGGCATAGGCGAGGGGACTGCACCTCCCTTGAGGTAAGCGAGTCTCGATCTCAACGCTGCCATAGTCATATTCCCGCAATAATAATAATTTGTTGGATTTGTTGCTACATGGAAGGGGGGGAATCTCCTCAACCACCACCAATGTTCAGCATCCAACTGGATGATGCGACGGCAGCCATATTGCGCCAGTACGCCCACCACACACCAGCTTACTGGTGGAGAGGAGACAGTGATGAAGCCAATCAGTATGTGGGGATGATTAGAAGGCCATGATGGACAGGCCAGGGGCCAAATTTGGCCAGGATGCCGGGGTTACACCCCCACCCCTTTTTCGAAGGACATCCTGGGATTTTTAATGACCACAGAGAGTCAGGATCTCTGTTTAACGTATCATCCGAAGGACGGTGCACTTTGACAGTATAGTGTCCCCGTCACTATACTGGGGCGTCAGGACCCACATAGACCACAGGTTGAGCACCCCCTGCTGGCCTCACTAACACCTCTTCCAGCAGCAACCTGGTTTTCTCAGAAAGTCTCCCATCCAGGTACTAACCAGGCTCAGCCCTGCTTAGCTTCAGTGGGCAACCAGTCTTGGGCTACAGGGTGATATGGCTGCTGACATTTTTTATTTGCGCAGATATAGAGCAATTTTTCCAACCATACTTTGTTTGCTGAGTTTGAGTGGCGAAGTGTGTTTGTAAGCTTATTTGTGTTGCAGGATGGCAATTTACTGAGCCTGTTTTTTCCCCAATTAGTGTGCTTATGCGTTGCTGGGTTTAGGTTGCTGGCCACTGAAGTCCGGACGAGGGCACCGCCGTGGAGCACCGGCTGAATTGACTTTTGTCGGGACAGTACGATTCCATCGGTATTGGTGAGTAAATGAGCCTTGTTCTTGGACTTAGTGTGAAGATAGGTAAAAATAGTAGGGGGGTAAATGTTTAGGGGGAAACTCCGTAGTTGTCCTGTAATTTGAGCTACTTTCCGCTTCGCCTGATTAAGTTTGTGTGGTTGGTTTTGTAATAGTAACCTGAAAGACGTTGAGGTATTAGCCCAGTTTGATTTGGTTAGATGTATTGCTATGGAGTGTTTATAGACCATGGCCTGGTTTGATTGTTGATTGGAGATTGGTGAATTTAGTTGTGATAATGAGTACACTTGAGGCGTTTTTAGCTGCTCCTTCGGTGGTCTTGCTCGCGGCGTTGAATGTTAAACAGTTGCATAGTGTGGCTGAGCACTATGAAATTGATATAACATTGCCGAGGGTAACTAAGAAGTATGAGCTGCTTGACTTTATTCGTGCGTGTTTGATTGACAAGTATGTGTTACCTGGGGAGGAATTGCCGGAGCGCGGTAGTGAGGGTCCGCCGGGTTCAGATGGTGAGTATTCACATTTGAACAGCAAGTCGAAATGTTAAAAGTGCAACATGAGTTGCAAAGGGAACAAAAGATATTGGAATTGGAAAAATTAGATGACGACTTGACTCAGAGAAGGCTTGATAACGAAATGGACCGTAAAAGGTTAGAAGCGGCACAGAAAGACAAGGATCGTGAATTGGAATGGGAAAAGCTAAAAAATCTAGAGCAGGAACGAGAGATTGAGCGTACTAGGCTACAATTAGTAGCTGAAGGTAAACTTGGAAAATCACAGCAGTTTGGCCTGGCTGGTATGATCAAGTTCCTGCCTAAGTTTAATGAGCATGATCCAGATGTGTTTTTTTATTATTTGAAAATATTGCTACAGAACAGAATTGGAGTGATGAGGATAAAATTGTATTGTTACAAACTACGTTAACTGGACGTGCTCAGAAGGCATTTGTGGCTCTACAGTCTTCTGAAAATAGAGTTTATAAATCCGTCAAGACAGCTGTGTTAAAGTGCTACGAGTTAATCCCTGAGGCTTATAGACAGCGTTTTCGATCATGGAAAAAATCAGACAAGCAAACTTATGCTGAATGGGCTAGGGAATTGACTAGTTTTTTTCATCGTTGGCTTACAGCTGAAGAGGTTGATTCTTTTGATGAGTTGTGTAATCGGGGTAAACGGGGTAAACCATCGGATTTCGATCTTAAGACAGATTGTAACTACTGTTTTGGAAAAAACATTGGAAAAAAAATTGCCCGGTGTTATTGGAGCGAAATAGGGGGAAAGGAGATGGAGGTAAAGTTGGCCTCTGCACCTCATCTGTTCCTGGTGTGCGCTCAGGGAGTAAAGATAATAAAACTCATGCAAAGACATTGGATCGTGCACAAAGTACAGCGTCAACTGAAAAAGGCTTGAGGAATGTACAAAATAATGAGTTTGATTTTCCTGCTTCCATAACGGATTATGTGCCGTTTGTCACGGGGGGTTTTGTGGCATTGGTTGGAAACGCACATCGCGTTCCAGTAAAAATTCTGCATGATACGGGTGCATCAGAGAGTTTTATTTGTCAATCTGTGTTGCCTTTCTCGTCTGAGTCTGATACAGGTAGTTGTGTGTTGATACGGGGAATTGGTCTTCAGTCAGTTCCAGTGCCGCTGCACAAAATTCAATTGTTCTCTGGTTTTGTGAGTGGTGAAGTAATCATTGCGGTGCGCCCTTCTTTACCTATAGAAGGAATTGATCTGATTGTGGGTAATAATTTTGCTCATGATTGTGTTTTTCCTGATCAAGTGTCACCACCTCCTGTGGTTAATACTGGAGTTTCTTTATTGGATGAGTCAGATAGCTGTCAAAAAGATTTTCCAGATGTTGTTACGGCATATGCTGTGACGCGCTATGGCAAATAAGCAGGATGTAAATTTGTCTGATGCATCGCAGCACAAGTCTGCTCAGCTATTTATTCCGCAGTTATCGGTACCGTTGTCTCGTGTTGACATTGCTGAGGCTCAAAAGAGTGATCCGAGCTTACAGAAATGCTTTGAGTGGGCTGCAGATGACAATTTAGATCGTTGTTATTTTGTGAAGGATGGTTTGTTGCTAAGAAGGTTGTCCCCTAATGTGGGAAATGATGTGAGAGATAAAATTTTGCAGGTGGTGATGCCTGAAAAGTTTTGTGAGTTGGCACTAAAAACAGCTCATGGGGAAACAGTGGGTCATTTTGGTGTAAAGAAAACATACAATCAATTGTTACAACATTGCTACTGGCCACGAATAAAGAGATACGTTGCACGGTTTGTTCAAACTTGTCATGTCTGTCAGGTGGCAGGTAAGCAAAATGCTGTCGTTAAGCCTGCGCCTTTACAGCCCATTTCGTCTGTTGGTAAGCCTTTCGAGCATTTGATCATTGATTGTGTGGGTCCCTTACCCCAGTCAAAATCAGGCTGTGTTTATTTGTTTACCATCATGTGCCAAGCGACTCATTATCCTGCTGCGTTTGCTTTGAGGACTATTACAACAAGGTCTGTGGTGAAATCATTGTCGCAGTTTATTTCAATATTTGGTTTACCCAGAATCATTCAAACTGATCGGGGTTCCAAATTTACGTCAAAAACGTTCGCAGCAGCTTTGAAACAGCTGCGTATTCAAAACAATTTGAGTAGCGCGTACCATCCACAAAGTCAAGGGGTTTCGGAGCGTTTTCACGCCACTCTTAAGTCTCTGTTGCGTGCATACTGCATAGAGATGAAAAGGGAGTGGGAGGATGGTTTACCATGGCTATTGTCGGGGGCTAGAGCGGTTGGGCAAGAAAGCACAGGTTTTAGTCCAAATGAATTGGTATTTGGCCACAAAGTGCGTACACCATTGTCTGTCTTGTCATGTGATCTGGATTCAAGTGAACCACCAAAGAGTTTGTCTAATTATGTTGTATGGTTTCCGCCACAGGTTACTGTTAGCATGTAAAATGGCAACTGAAAATTTGACTGATGCCCAAAGAAAAATGAAGCGGAAGTTTGACAGAAAAGCAGAAGCTTGTGTCTTTAGTCCAGGGGATCAGGTAGTGGCATTGTTGCCTATACCTGGTTTGCCTTTTGGGGCAAAATATTGTGGACCTTACAATGTGGTTCGTCAAGTGTCAGAGACCAATTATGTTGTTGCTACGCCTGATCGTAGGAGAGCAATTCAGTTATGTCATATCAATTTACTTAAGCCATATTATGCATCATCACAGTTGCCTAGTGGTAAGGGTGAAGCAGCTGTTTTGGTCGTGGCAGGCACATCTGTAGCTTCTTCAGAGTTAGATGATGATTCTATGCTGCATGCTCGTCTAGATAATTCAGAGACGTTGGGGAAATTAGAGGGAGTTTTAAATCATTTGGATTTCCAACAGCAATCAGAATTGAAAGCATTAATCCTTGAATTTACATGTCTGTTTTCAGATATTCCTACATGTACAACATTAATCGAGCATGACATAGAAGTCGGTGATGTAAAGCCAATTCGTCAGAGGTTTTACCACACAGGTGCTGATAAGCGTAAAATTCTGGATGATAGTGTTCAATATCTTCTAGAAAATGGTCTTGCCATACAGTCATATTCTAGCTGGGCTTCACCCTGTTTGTTAGTCAAAAAACCTGATCATACGTACAGATTTTGCACGGATTACAGAAAAGTGAATGGTGTAACAAAACCAGATTCGTATCCATTGCCTAGGATAGAAGATTGTATTGATCAAGTCGGTGCGGCTCGTTATGTGAGCAAATTCGACTTGCTTAAAGGTTACTATCAGGTTCCTCTTACTCCTAGGGCACAAGAGATCTCTGAGAGATCTACGAGAATGGCTTTTGGGTTGCGCAACGCTCCCTCCAGTTTCCAGCGGCTCATGAATTGAGTTGTTGCAGGACTGGAGGGGTGCGCTGTGTATATTGATGATGTGGTCTGCTATTCAGACACCTGGACGGTCCACCTTGCCCGTATACGTTCATTATTTGAACGGTTGGCGGCAGCAAACCTTACTGTAAACTTGGCAAAGTTTGGTTGGACAGGGCAACGTTCGGCCAGTGAGAGCGAAGGTCCTTGCCATTGACAAATTCCCACGTCCGGTCACTAAGAAAGAATTGATGCGCTTCCTTGGTATGATAGGGTATTACAGGAACTTTTGTTGCAATTTTTCATCTTTCGTTGCCCCATTAACTAACCTGTTGAAGGGTTCAGTTAAATTTAATTGGACTGCTGATTGTCAACACACATTTGAAAACGCCAAGTCTCTTCTGAGTTCTGCACCTATTTTGGCTGCTCCTTGGCTTGAGGAGCCCGGCTCTGAAGTGAAAGGCAATGAGTGCGTGCGCCCGCTTCCTGTTACGCCAGCATTCGTTGGCTTGTTCTGTAGACACTCGAAGATGATAGGGCTCCCTGAAGTGATCGCAATTATGTCGCCACGTCAACGTAACGTAGAACGTGAGCGACTGATAGACCAATAAAATAAATAAAAAATTGTATCATAAACTGTTTCTTACAATTAAGAAACTGAATTAATTTTATATACATGAATTAATTTTATATATATGACAGTGATAACAGGATGCATTAACATTTTAATTGAGGTGCGTTAATAGAGTGTATTGTTGAAGTATTGTTAATAGAGAATCTTATCGACTCTTAGCACTATAAAATGCACAAAATAATGACCCTTTTATATTTAATAACCTAAGCTAAATTGTTAATTCCATGCAGCAGCTGTGTTCCTGCAAAACTAATGTATGGATGGGAGCTTCTTGTCATGTATTTGTATGATATATGTGTATGTTTGTGAATGCAGACATATCAGCTCTATTCAGGCTCTCTTTAACAATAGATAAATGAGTTGCAAGCTTGCCTGTGCTGTACTGTGTTCATTTTTCTTCTTTTGACACATTTTTGCCTTGCCTGGCATAATAAATTGCTCAAGCTGATATCTAATGAGGTGTGGGATAGGCTACAGTACTGAAGAGTAGTGTTTCAGCTCTGATAAAAAGACTGCACTTTCACATCTGCCTCATTGGAGAACCTTTTTTAATGTGTACTTACAAAGGGCATGTTCCCACTATTCACATCATTTTATTTAATTAATTCTCCAGGTCTGACTATGACTCAAAGTGAACCTTCCTTGACTATTTCTCTCTGTGAGCCTTTGAAAGACTTCAGTCATGAACAAACATACTTTACTGAAATAAAAATGACAGTCAGGGATATGTCAAAGGAGATGAAACAAATCTGAGGACTTTTAGGCATTAAAAAAAATTGCGTGAGTGAGTCCAACAATCCAGAGTCTCCATTAGAGGAATGAAGTATCAGTGTATTTCAAGGGAATGTATTTCATTCTTAACTGTCAAATAAGAATCCATTGTTTATTTGGTGCCATCCATTCCATAGTGAGTAAGAAATGTTTCTGAGAAGAATTTGGCAAGCCAGCTGCTGTCATTATGCCCTTATTCCTTGGCTGGGATCGTGTAGAGCCCTTTGAAGCTGCATTTGAAGCTGCAAAATTACTTAAGGGGTCATTATCTTTTAGAATATAAAAATGTGTAATTAATCAATTAATTACAGCATTGAACAAAAATGCAACAACAACAATACTAGAACCCAACACGCACTAATTTGTTTAATCAAAACAGCATGTAACCAAATATCTTTCTGTAAAAAACATCTAAAATGCAGTGCAAACACTTCTATGTTGGCAATCACCCATGGATGGAATCAAATCAGTGAATTGTTCCTAGAATTGGTTCATTTACATAAACCATTCAAACTAAGAAAATGAATCTGACTTTCCAACACTGATATGAGAGTGTTTCAGTTTGTTTCTGTCAGTGTGTTGTCAGCACACACAAACTAGACCAGGGGTATCCAAAATCAAACACTCTTTATTAATAATCCAACCAAGAAGGAGATCATAGGAGTAATATGTCTATCATAAACAACACAAAGTACTAACCATAACCGACAAGGGACTGAACTAAACTGGGGTCAATACAAAGAGCAAACAAGGGAACTAGACACAGGTGACAGCAATGTGTAACTATAGAAGCCAACAAGGACATAATCAGTAACCAAAGAAACTGAAACTAAACAGAGCTGGGAAACAGGAACTAAAGACACCAGAACAGAATTTCAAAATAAAAGACAATAGAATGAAACATAAATCTGACAGTTACACTACATGTTGGAAAAAGTTGCTAAACTTGAAGACAGTTAAGGGCCGTTCACATCAAGTATGATAACTATAAAGATAACTATAACAATAACTATACTGCCATACACACCAAAGCATATTATATCATTGATAATGATCTTTATTATAAGCATGCATTGCAGTTATGTCATCTACCACTTTAAATGCTCCAGTTATTTAAAGTCGGGTGGATTCTGATTGGCTGTCAATGTTTTTATCCTTCAACAGCAGGAAAACAACTAGTTTTAATATAGTCAAAAAAGAGACACTTGAATATAATGAACTGAACAAAACGAGAGCAAAACATGACACAAAATGTTGTTTTTATTTTGAAGTGAAAAGATAAAATTAGACTCTTGGGAAAAGATTGCCCACCAAAACTGGGACAGAAGGCTACAGTGTTGTAGTGTAATTATTTTATTAATTTTATACTTCATAATTCATCGGGTTATTGTTCAATAATTCTATTAGATAGATGTACATTTCAGACATATTCACTATAAATGAAAACCTATTTAGTAAATTCATAGTGTTGATATTATAACATATATTTAATTAAAATATGAGTAATTAAATATGTAAATATTCATAAGTCTGTATAAATTTTACCTTTCAGAGGAATCTGTTTTATTGGAATTCTGCTTTGTCTGTCAGCAAACTTACAAGTAAATACACCTTGCTCTTAAGAGAGCATCTTCCCCCATCTCCCCCTATTTGTCCTGATTTAGTCCCATCAGACCCCAAAGTAACAAGAATGGACATAGAATTGTCACCCAAGTGTCAGATTTACAAGCCCTCCATCATGACAGCTCCTGCCACCTCTGGACCAAGCCGAGACCTCCCAAGCTGGTCACTAGAGTTGCTACAGCAATAATTCACGGTTAATTAAACAGTCCCACCAAAGCCCCTCACAGCCCATTACTCATGTAGCTCCTGATAGTGCGCGGCCTGAAGCACACTGACCCAGTGACTGGCAGCAGGGTCGGCCTGGGGCCACCGTGTGTCTTGTCAGTCTCCTCTGTGTAAATCCACTAGTTAGGCGCAACTATTGACTTTCTGTCAGCTAAGACAAATTTGTGAACACCTCCTCTGATCTTTGATCCAGCACTGGCCTAGCACTTTTTGATTCTGAAGAGTTAAGCTTTTTAAAAATCCAATGTTTAATCATTGTTTACAAAGAATTGCACTAGATCCATTAACATCAAGGCAAGCATTCAATATAAATTGGCAATGTATCAAGAATAACTTTTTAGCTTAGGCTCTATTTGATTTATATTTATATTTGTAAAATGTGTAGTGGAGGTGTGTATTTTTTAGTGTTAATGTATTTTTTTAATGAAGAATCGATATCTAATTTTAATTTGTTACATTTAACTGGTTACCTATATGGTGAAGTGAGTCTTGACTTGCTTCAAACCCTTTCTTCTGTAGAACACAAAATAATAATAAAAAAAACTTTCACTAGCAAACAATGCCCTAATAATGAACGGTTGGGTTGAAGCTTCTTAAATCTTTTCGCTTGATCTGCTTCACAAAAAAGGTCTGAAATATTAATTTCTAATTCAGACTGATTTGATTCTCAAGTTCAACTCACTGACAAAATGATCTGTGGCCAGTTGCATAAACACATAGCCATTTAAGAACTAGTCTGACCAATTGGCAGTTAGTCAAGGGGTTATCAGCTTTACTCTTCGTATTCAAATACTTCCAATTTACTTTTTATATAAGTGACATAAGTTATGACCAGTCTTAAAGAAAGAAATGTGATGTTTTAATTGTAAGACTAGTCTAAGCAGTTTATGCATCCGATCACAGTTAACCGCTGTAAGTGAATGGTTCAGTCTGTTTCTCACATGATATTCATAAGTCATGTGAGCTACCCTGTTGTCCTTTCCATCCTTTTTTAAGCTTGAAGTCCCATTTATTGCAACTGCATAGAAATGAGTGACCAGTACATTTTTTCAAAATTACGCCTTTTGTGTTTTACAGAAGAAACAGCTTTGTGGCATCATGGGGGTGAGTACATGATGCTAATCTTCCTTTAGGATTCTGACTTTGTCTTGAAACTGTGTCTTTTAACTGCACAATGATTGTGTTAATGACACATTGAAACATCAAAGAACATGTTCTTGCTAGATGAGTTGCTAGCTGTAGAATATAATATCATCAAATGAATGACAAATCAAAAGGGAGTACTCCTAAAAGCAACACTAAATGCAGAATTATGTTAAAGATATGCTCAATATGTTAGATGTTCTGAAATCGAATAACTAAATGTGTTTTATAATTGCACAGCTAGTGAGTAATATGCTAAGAATCCTTTGTCAAAGTCATGCAAATGTCATAATTCATTAATTCCCAATGTGTTATGAGTCATATCTCTTTCAGCCCTTCATATAACAAAAAAAATAATAATCACATTAAAAGTTAGAGACAGCACAATGCAACAGAACAGCTGAATGCTGAGTCTAAATGGATGACAAACTGAGACAAAATGGCTTCCGGACAGCTCCATAAGCCAAATCAATCTGGAAACTCTCCCTAACTAATTCATGAAGTTGTCCCTATATTATTAGAGTCCCAAAGAATCAATTTAAATTCAAAGCAAATAAACAGGATGGAAGTGTATAATGACCAACGACTGAAATGAACTGAATGAAAGCAGTGACTAAACTTCTTCCATGTAAAACGGCAAACACGCAACTGGACACATAAACAGTTGCAGTGGTAAAAGCGTATATGTTGCTGTCTTAAAAATGATTCTGTTGAATGATTTGCACCAGATGGCAATACTTCCCTATCTCCAGCTCTCTGCTTCTGAGGCAAATGATGCTTGTTAAAGGAACATCTGGCCCCATCACAGTTGTGAACAGACTCAATTCACAGATAAACTACCATTTAAAACAATGCTACAATACAAATTCAACTGAAGTAATTACAAAACAAAAACTAAACCTGGTATCAGTGCTTGAATTGAATCAGGTCTTATGAGGGGTCAACCAATAAATAGCACAAGTAAATAATGAATGGAAATAATTTAAATCAAGTCAGATTTCAGATGACCTTTAAATGAATGATTAGGTAAAACAAAATTAAAAGTATCAAATGTATTAATTAAAGTAAAAATTTGGAATATAATACAAAAATAAAGTCACATTGTAACAAAGTCGCAACTGTGCGATATGAAGTCACAATTATGAGAAATGAAGTAGCAATCCTGATGTATAATGTCACAATTACGAGAAATAAAATCGCAATGATGATAGGCACAGTTATGAGAAGTAGCAATTCTGATATATAATGTCAAGTTTTGGTTTTAGTTCACGTTAATGTTTTCATAGTCATGGGCTGTGTTCGAAATCACCCCCTATACCCTTAAATAGGGCACTGTTTGAGGGAACAGACATTTGTAGTGGTGTCCGAAACCATATTGGAGGTAATACTGCTCTCATTGACCATTGGCTTTTGACTTTTGGCTTGCAGTTGGGGACATTAAATTTAACATTGAATTTAATATTCAATAATAATATTGATCTGCCTGCATTGACACCATTATATGAGAACTGAACTGAGCTGGACGATGACATCACGTTTTTCTCCAGAACGGCTATATATGCAACTAAATAAATAACTATTTTACAACAAAAATGGAACATCACTGAACTTACTTAAACTGGACTGTGACGCTATTTTCTTCTGGAAACAAACTTTGTTACATTATTTTCCTGTTATATTTGATATTTTCCTCTGTAAAGCTGCTTTGTAAAACAATCTGTATTATAAAAAGCACTGTATAAATAAATGTGACTTGACTTGACTCATTCAGTCCCATAATGCACTGGAATAAGTTTTGTTCAATCACCGGTTTCATTCAATTCTTTAAATATGTTAGCTGATATAGGGAATAGTGAATGAGAGAATAGGGGGTGATTTCAGACAAAGCCATGGTTCCTGTTTGTTATATGATTCCCTTCCAGTCATGTGATCATGTCATGTGCTTCCATAGTCTTATCTGTATGTTCTCATTAGTTCATTGTCTGATTGTTAACAGGTGTTTCTTGTTAGTCATTCGTATTTGTGTCATATTGGCCACGTTCCCATTGTGTCTTGTCTTTGTTCCCGGTTACATGAGTTTGTTTAGTTCAAGTCTTTGTTTATTTTGTATTGGTTTCAGATTTAAGCTAATCACCTGCACATGGGTTCAGCTGCCACTTGCCTACAGTGGATCCTTACATATAGAGTCACATTGTAAGAAATAAAGTCACAATTGCACAATATAAATTGCAATTATTATGTTTAATATATTTCTAGGCTTTCTATATACTGTATTGTCTTGCTGACTGCTTAATAAAGCAAACTGATTTTATCATTAAAAATTTCACAGCTCTTTGGCGACCCCCAAATCAAATTCTAGCAATTTCATTATCTGTCTCTATCACAATGTCAAAAATATTATTAAATTCAATCAAGTAATGTTGTGCAATATGCCATTGTGCAATTGACAATATTTTCTGGATTTGAATGCCAAATGTAGTAGAAAAGGAGAGGAGCAGAGGTGGAGATGAGAGGGAGAGTGAGATGAAAGAAGTGAGATGACTTTGAGCGTAACAGATGTCAGAGTGTCATCATTGTAGAGGGGATGTGTGAAGCTGCCAGTGTGTGCACATCACCTGGCATTTAACACATCAGCCGGCCCTAACAGAGTGTGACAAGCCCAGTGCCTCGTGTTTGGGCTGAATATCACTCTCTCCACACACTCCTACTGAAGCTGACACTTGAGACAAATTATCTGAGAGTGACACCAAACACAATCTCTCTTCTAACGCCATCATTTCTGAGGGTTAAAGGCACACCAGAAGAACAAGAAAGGTTATCAGAAGATAAAAAGGAAAGATTCTGAAAGGAACAGCAATGAAGAGGGATTCTATTCATGATGATTGTAACATCACACACATTTTTTAAATTCTTAATATAGCATGCATTCTTCTTATCATTAGACATTGTCAAAGGCCTGTTTTCCCTCAGAATGCTTTGAGATATCATTCTAATGAGGTCTTTGATGTATAAAGGTCGCAGTCGAAGATAAAGGCAGCTCACGTGTGAAATTTGAATAGTTTGTAGAAAATTAAGATAGGATTTATTTCCGTTCTTGGCTATACTTGATAAATGAAAACAATAATTACTCTAACCAGCTATTAAACAAATTGTGATTACATTAACTAAGAACCAAAAGCATTGATGTCATTATCAATCTGACAATATTCATTTTTCATCACAGCGAGTAGATCAGCATTAGCATTAGTCCACCAATAATTTCCAGGAAAATAAAGCTCAATCACATCATATTGTATCATTATAAAGACGTATCTGCTGTCCCAGCAATCAGAAGCTTTAGGCAAACAATTATTATTCCATACAACCACAGACCTGGAAAACAATAAGGCAAACAATGCTGAAATATTTCAGTGATGCTGAAATATTTATCCATTTTGAAATGGAATGTGGTGGCAGCATGTGGACTAATACTGTTGCCAATGGAATGACAAATGTGTGCCAATGACTTTGTTTTCAATGATGTTACATTTAGCATCTAAATAATTAACTTGTTCACATCTGTGTGCATATATTTTTAACCTAACCAATTGAACTGCATTATTTTATAGCACTGATGATGGGCTGAGTTTGAATGTAATCTGGACGTACTACATTCGGCATGTTGTCATTATCATGTGACCTACCAGTGACAGTTGCGTTGCTTCACTCACTGGCTGTGTCCAAAATCTCCCACTACTTACTATATAGTGGACTATATAGTGAGCCTGCCATTTTGTAGTGCTGTCCGAATGTATAGTGATGATTATTATACCCTATATAGTCCACTCAATGTATCCCAGAATGCATTTTGTAAAGTAGTGTACAACTGATGTTCAAGCCCTACATACCATCATGCATTGCGCTGATGGTAAAAATGGCGGATGGACGTTAAGGAGAGCAGCGCGACAATACAAATTTGTCATACAAATGTAAGTTATGTTCTTTCTCGTTTAACTTATATGTAGTAGTTCTACAATTTTGTCAGACATGTATAAATTGTTTGTAAGCACGTATTGCCCATTACGGCACAAATCATGCCTAACGACCCAGCTTGCTAACATTAGCCCTCTACTGTACAGTACAGTAATTCTTTTTTTTTAAACAACCCTTTTTATTTACTGCTAAAATATGTATAAAAAACTATTCATCAGTCTAAAAAGATTTTATACTAAGTATTGATACTTAGCTACAAAAAAAGTAGATACTATTATTCCTAAACTCTAGAAAGAGATCTAAAAGCGGTCTGATGTACTGTGTGATGTTTGCAATAATACGGTAATGTGTGGAGGATTGCGTCATGAC
The DNA here is from genome assembly GCA_030578275.1 of Meda fulgida. Taxonomy (NCBI): domain Eukaryota; kingdom Metazoa; phylum Chordata; class Actinopteri; order Cypriniformes; family Leuciscidae; genus Meda; species Meda fulgida. The sequence goes on along the minus strand of CM060635.1, from coordinate 19,516,252 downwards.
AGGAGGAGCACGGACTAGGGGGAGAAGGTTTTGTATTGGTAGCTTTGCAGGCTCAAGATGTTAACAAAGTTTAAGTTCCTGCAAGTGATAAAAGTAGACTCGTGTGTGATTTTCTTCTAAGAAAATACGATAGTTCCTTGAATAACTGGTAAAGAAAAAATACATCTATGCCCATAATTTAATATACATATAAAGAGAGCGATGAACTAATAAAATTAGGGCATATTTTGTCATGTTAACATGGCCACATGTGAATGTCAGCATCACCGTATTTCTAACGACTTGTTTTTGTAGCACAGGAAAATGGGATTCATGCTTTGAATTGAAACACATTCATATAAGGGAATTGTTGGACAGACTCCATATCTTTTCTCTTATTTGGTGCGATATTACTTTTTATTTTTTGTTTTTCCTTGAATTGGAGTACAAACAAGTTGGAAAAGAGATTGTGAGAAAGAAGAGACGGATAGTGAGGTAAGGGGGCGGGGGGTTGCGGTGGTTGTTTGTGTGAGATTAAGAGAGCGAGACAGAGCAAATTTGCAGAAGGGTGTGAGTGGAGGTAAGGAAAAGGCAATCCCAGGTGACACCTGGTTTTACCATCCATCACAGTCCAAAAGCCAGACAGGAAACCACTGAACCATCCTCATCTGTCATCCAATCACAGGCTCTGCCTTTTCTCCACCACCAATCTCATTTGTTCCCCTCAACAATTCATTCCATACACGCTCCCTGCACTCAGTGAGATGACAACTGGTTGTCACCTTGAATATGTTTATTTATTCCTTTTTCCTCCGTTTTCCTCATTATTCCGTTTTCCTCAGCTCAGGCAATGATGACTCAAATTACACCTCAGCATTAGCCAGGGCAGAAATACAAACATTTTGCTGGATGTTGTTTGTGTAGTAGAATGTACATTGTGTTGTTGTTGGTTTGTTTCAAATTTGATTAAGATTATGAAAAAGATTCTCAGTCCAATTATTGTGGCTTCAGAATGAATTCAGATTCTTCAAAATGCAAAAATAAAAAAATCAAGAAAATTAATTGAATTTCTTTTTGTAGACAAAAAATGTTACTCTAAAGATTCTTCATGGTGCAACACCAACATTAATTGATCTTTTTCAACTTAAAAACATTTAAAATCTCATAATCATCCTTGCATTATTTGGCAAAAACACTAAATATAGGTTGGATCAGGTTGAAATAGCTCCTTCAGGTAAAAATTGCATATAGTAAGACATCTTTTATTTCTATAGCACCTTTCCAGAGGTTCACAAGGTTCTGTTCATCCAAAATATAAAAGAGAAATCACAAATAAGAATAACAGACATTAAAAAAACAAACAATCAATAAAAAGTTCACAATTTAGACAAGTTTAAACAAGTGAGTTTTAGCTGCTTTTTAAAAATGTCCACAGAGTCCACCGATCTTAGATCCAAATGGAGAGCAACATATACCTCATAAGCACAGTCACCTTTGAGGTGATGATACACAGGGCAACTTTTTGAGCAATGTTGCTGGGCAATCTTGCTGAGGGATTGTTCCTTGGGCACTTTCACATTTAAAATGGGCAACACATTTCTATCTGGATAATTTAGATGGGTTGTGGGCCCTGTGTCTCATCTGGTTGCCCGTTGACGGCAACATTGCTCAAAAAGTTGCCCTGTTTATCATCACCTTTAGTCTTTAATCTAGAACGAGGGACAGCTAACAAGATCTGTTTTGAGGATATACGGCTGCCTGGAGTTATAAGGTTGCTACAACTCTTTAATATAAACAGCAGCTTGACCTTGCAATGCTCTAAATACAATCATTACAATGTGCATTCACAAACTTTCAGGCCTCTAATTTCCAACTAATAACAGAGAAAACTTTTTCAGACATTTCAGAGTTAAATTCCATTAATTGCTCATCAGAGTCAAGCACTTGTATTTAATAGAAAGAAAAGGAAAACATGACTTTAACTGAGGTCCAAGTGTCAAGGTTGGTTTTGGACAGTGGCGTAGCGTCTGGGCATGCAGGGTATGCTCGTGCAAATTTGCCCGGGCCGATAGGGGGTCCGCCCATGGGGAACTTTTAATTAAAACGAGGTCATTCATTTTTAAAGTGTAGCCACAATAAATATATTTTTGTATGCATGTCATGTGTAATAATGTCTTGTTTCTCTGTAATGTCTAATTTCTCCGTCATTTCTTGTGTGCGTTTATTATTTTTTGCACCCCGCGGCTGCCGTAGAACTGTGCCGTCATCTTTTATTTTGGCCCGTACCATTTTATTTTGCATATGGGCCCGGGACTGAATTGTTACGCCACTGGTTTTGGGTCTTGTTAGTGTTCATGTCTTTTATTTAGGAATTTAGTCATATCGGTAGTCATGTTTCCTAGTTTCTTGTCATGTGACCTCCTTGCCCTCATATATTGTGCTTTCCCTGTTTCGCGTGTCATGTTCTCATTGGTTGTTTTTGTCAGGTGATCCCTATAGTCCTGTATTTAAGCCCTTTTGTTTGCCATGTTACTTTGTCATTTATTAGATTTAAGTATCCCTGCTGTTGGTGAGTGATTTGGTCAAGTCTGTTCATGCTCATGGTCAAATCTTCTATTTTAGATTTGAAAAAGTAGTTTTAAAAGAATTGTGTTGATAAGCACAGTTCATGCCAGTAAATTAGATTTAAATAATTAAAAAAATAGATAATCAAAGTCATGTAAAATAATTTAGCACTCATTCTTTGCTGGGTTTACGGACCAATTAACACAATGAACTTTTAAAATTAGGGTGGTGGAGAATCATTGGAAGTTATGATGAATCCTGATGAAAAACAGACGCCCTGCTTTCTGTGCATAATGGCTTATTTCAGTGAATGTGCCAGAGGCAATCTCATAATGGCAGAGATCTGTAATGGGATAATTTTAAGGTGCAATTTCTTTGACCTATGAAAATATGAATCAATTTTAGAATAAGAGATGTGATAGCTTGGTGAGGCAAACATTTTGCACTTCGCCTGGCTTTACAGAAGCGTGATCTGTCTTGAACACATTAACCATATGGCATGATATGAGCAGAGCTGAGCAGACGTTTTCAATTTACAGTGTTTCAAACGGCACAGTTAATGACAACTAAGGGGTCAGAAGAGAGAACATTCACTGAAGCCATGTTGAAGGGTCATTCCAAACCCACTCAGCAGATGTTTTTGTTGCATTCAATTTATGAACACTTTTTTCCACATGTTTCTTTACAGTGTTGTGAGGTGAATGCAGTGATAACTGCCATAAGCAGTGAATAACTGCCAAGAGTTACTAGTTGATTCAGTGTTCAAGTCATTACATTTCAGATGTAACATATATCTCTATCTATCTATCTAGCCAGCAGCCATATCACCCTGTAACCAAGTATCATCTTTCCTGTCTCTGAACAGCCAGCTGGATATCAACCAATCTGGCTTCAAGAAAGGGCATTCAACCGAGACTGCATTGCTGTCGGTCACCGAAGCCCTGCGGATCGCAAAAGCTGCTTCCAAATCATCAGTTCTCATCCTCCTGGATCTGTCTGCTGCCTTCAACACTGTGAACCATCAGATCCTTCTGTCCACCCTCTCATCACTGGGCATCACAGGTACTCCTCTCCACTGGTTTGAGTCCTATCTCACAGGTAAGTCCTTCAGGGTCACATGGAGAGGAGAGGTATCCAAAGCACATCAACTGACCACAGGGGTTCCCCAGGGTTCAGTTCTTGGACCGCTCCTCTTCTCCATTTACACCACATCACAACGACAGCTCGATCATGCAGGTTTGCTATGCACAACATCAGGAAGATCAGGCCTTTCCTAACTGAGCATGCAACACAACTTCTCGTCCAGGCCCTGGTCATTTCTAGGCTTGATTACTGCAATGCTCTCCTGGCCGGACTTCCAGCATGTGCAACTAAACCTCTACAAATGATCCAGAATGCAGCTGCTCGTCTGGTCTTCAACGAGCCCAAAAGGGCCCACGTCACTCCTCGGTTTATGTCTCTGCTCTGGCTACCACTCGCTGCTCGCATCAAGTTCAAGGTGTTGACACTTGCTTACAGACTGATCTCAGGATCAGGTCCCTCCTACTTCCACTCACTACTACAAGTCTACATCCCTACCAGAAGCCTCAGTCAATGAGGGACGGCTCGTGGTATCATCACAGAGAGCCTCAAAATCAATCTCTAGAACATTCTCATTCACGGTACCTTGCTGGTGGAATGATCTGCCCACCCTCATCCAGAATGCAGTATCCCTGATAGCATTCAAAAGACAACTGAAAACTCAACTCTTCCGTGAGCATTTAACATAAAAAAAATCCTTTTCCTTTAAATCCCTGATTATCTGGCTTATGCTACTCCGAGCAATATCTGAACTTTGTATTTTGAGCTCTTCTTGCGTTGTTTTTGTCTCTTCACGATGACTCGCTTGGTTTAGTTCTCAGTTGTAAGTCGCTTTGGATAAAAGCGTCTGCTAAATGACTAAATGTAAATGTAACCTAAGACTGGTTGCCCACTGAAGCTAAGCAGGGCTGAGCCTGGTTAGTACCTGGATGGGAGACCTCATGAGAAAACCAGGTTGCTGCTGGAAGAGGTGTTAGTGAGGCCAGCAGGGGGTGCTCAACCTGTGGTCTGTGTGGGTCCTGACGCCCCAGTATAGTGACGGGGACACTATACTGTCAAAGTGCACCGTCCTTCGGATGAAACGTTAAACCGAGGTCCTGACCTCTAACTTTTTAATAACCTCTGTGGTTATTAAAAATCCCAGGATGTCCTTTGAAAAAGAGTAGGGGTGTAACCCCGGCATCCTGGCCAAATTTGCCCCAGTGGCCTCTGCCCATCATGGCCTTCTAATCATCCCCATATACTGATTGGCTTCATCTCTGTCTCCTCTCCTCCAGGTGGATGCTGCACATTTGTGGTGATTGAGGAGATTCCCCCTTCCATGTAAATCCCATTGAGTACCCAGAAAAAGCGCTATATAAATGTAATCAATTATTATTATGATCTATCTCTCGATCACACAATTTCCATCCATCCATCAGAGGGAGGGGTGTCACAATTCCTCTCTTGTTTAAGGACTTTTATTTTGAAGTGATTTGTTCCCATTGTTCCTGTGTTTTTACTTCTACTTCCTGTACTTTTACTTCCTGTTTCCGTTGTTTGATTGTTTGTCTCCCTAGTTAGTAGTTACCCTCATTTGTTACCATAGTTACACATATCCTTCACCTGTGCCTGGTTAGCCCTTGTGTTTCTGTTTTTCATGTATTTGTGTTCTAAGTTGTTGCACTCCTGGTTTCTCTGTTTGGATTATATTCCTGTTCCAGGACTAGGTTGTCCTTCTTCTTTTTAAAAATAAACTGTGCTTGCATTTGGATTCTCACCTCTCCCCGTCCCTGCTCACACATTACAAATTTAGGGGCTAATGTCTTAAATATGTCAAAGCAAACATCATGATTCAAAGATGTCTGAAGCTCAGGACATGAAGTAAAACAAATTAGTAAATTATACCTGTATACAGTATGTGCGTATGACAGCTGGGAAAGAAGAGAAAACAATGAGCTTGATGGTATTATTCAATAACATGTAAATCATATTCAAAGGTTCTCTATTATTATCAGTGTCAGGTATAGTCACTGGCAGCTCCTCCTAATTATATTTCACACATTATCACTGCCAGTGGATGGCAGCTGGTGATCAGATTGTTTGTACCAATGCAGAACTTCCATGATAGATGTGCTTTGCTTCACTTTGCCAGCATCAAATCTTTGTCATTATGGAAATAAATGCAGGCATTTTTCATGTCATGCTCCAATATTGATACAGAAAAGAGCAAATCCCTATGGACTGGATATTACGCTGTTGTCACAATAATATTATTCTTATCGCAAATAAATCAACAGTATCACCTATACTCAGTTCATTGTGAGCTACATATTTGTTCTCAAGTGTAAACACATAATGTCAAGGGATGAAATCTGACACGTTTAATAATTCACTATTCATGCTAGCAAATACAAAACTGCACATTTCCAGTGCCTCTTATCCTCTTCAATTTGATGAGTTTAGACTATGAAACAATAAAAGAATGGTTGAAAAGCCCTTTGGAGATCAATTACTGTTATGCTATATTACAACAATATGTCATTAGCATTTTCTAAAGAAACCACACAATTTTAAATGGCAGTGTATTGCATATTCGAATATGTCATGCATTTTTTACCCCCTTCTATATGTAAAGCGCTATATAAATGTAATAAATTAAACAAATTTCAAGTTTTTGTGGAGTCATACCACATGACATAAGAGACTTTTGCTGACTTTGGCACACAGTCATGGGATCTTGGTTGCACCACATGAATTTGAAAATAAATATTGTGAAAAATGTGTTCATAAAAGAGCTGTATTAAAGTCATAGTACATAGTACACGTGGTACATTATTTCATATTTAACATTTTTTAAACTTAATAAATGGGACAAAAAAAAGTATTGCCACTGACCCAAATATACACAATTTTCTTTATGGAGAAGCACAAATGCTTGAAATGTTCTTTTTATTTAACTTTTAAGTGCATGCCAAAAATAAAAAACCTCATCCTTCCTCGCATTGTAGACAGATCTAAAGAAACAGCTTCTTAGGTTAATAATTATTTTCCCTTTGGCAAGGTTACAGAAGCTCAGCTCTCTATAATTTCAATTAGATCTGGTGTGAATCCAGTGAAAATCCAGTTGAGAATATGGATGGAACAATAAAGCAATCCAGTGACAGTAGCCAAGATCCCTCAGGCCTGGTCCTTGTCTATTAGTAAAGTCAAAACGAACGAAAGCTTTAAACAGAAAAACAAGAAAAAACAACCTCCAGCAGATGGTCAGATGAGGAAAAGTTTAACTGCTTTACAATGACGATATTACTGGCCTGGAAAATGATCTGGGTCATACATTACTCTGGACACCAAAGAGTGGGCGTGTATGCAATATAAAACCTGTCCCAGAACAGATGTCGTCTTTCTTCTTATCATTGATTGTCTAACAGAAACACTAATCAAGTTCATCGTTGTGCTAATTGCACACTGTCACAAATGACTTTCACTTGATTAAAAGGTCATCAGTGTTTCTGCTAGTGCTAGCCACACATTATCAAATGGATAATCGATTTTTCCACATTGTCTCAATCAAGCTTGGATTCATATAATTAACATACAATAGTAATGCAAAGAGTTCAGCTGGACAAAACGTCTTCATAATGCAGATTTGATTTACAAGGCCAATAGGGGTTTTATTTCTATAGGCTCTGTTTTACTATAGTAACCATATGTTTCTGGCAAACTACTGCAATTATTGTTATTAAGCCTACCATAAAACCCTTCAATTCAAACCATGTCAAACGCATTCATAATCTTTCTGGATTTTTTTTTTTTTTAAATATCTGTGATAACCAGGAAACATTTTTGTAGGGGTTACAGGAAAGAAAGCCAAAAAATAGTATATTACTTTTCCAGTTCAAATGGGATATTTCTGAATTGTATCAGCCTCAATTCACATCAGTGGTTTTGTGCATGTTCAAATAGTTAATTAAACGTTTTTTTTTGTGTGTGTATTAAAATATATATATAAAATATAAAAATGCTTATGTTGCATAACATAAACAGTGTGTGTCCCAGTTAAAGACAAAATGTCATATTGCAACACAATCTCATGCCAATTTGTAACTTTTCAGCAAACTGGTGGCTAATTTGTATGAATTCATATGATCTACTTATTGTTTTGTATGTCAAAATCACCGTGTAATAAAATAGTAGTGGTCAAAGTGATGTACAGAGGGGATATTTGTTTGACTTACAAGTTTGATTAAACAATCAAAATATGAGGAAAATATTTTCAATTTTTCAATATTTTCAATCTTAAAGAAAAACAAAACACTAAACTTGAAGGTATTTATATGATCAAATAGTTTGGCAAAAAAAGGCAAACTACAGCTTTAGAAACAAAAAAATGCATTGAAAAACAAAAAGCTGACAGGAAAAATCATAGGCCTACATTGACTATGACTACTTTATACATATACATACTGTTATTATACATACTGATTATTATTGATATTTTGTTGGTTGTGTCTTGTTTTTGCATGTGTTCATAATTTCTTTGTATGACAGCCTGGCCAAAAAATATGTGGGCACAATTTGTCAATTTTCATTGCCTTTTTATGGCAAATAAAACAATTGACTCCAAGCACAACTATGAAATATGCTTATAAAATCTTTAACTAATTTTTTATAATATTTAAATAAATGGGCCGGACATCAATTTTGGCCACTACGGTACATGTGGGTGTCGTGCTGAGAATGTTTAAATGCCTTGAGTCAACAAACTCCACCACATCCAAAGGCTTTTATAGAACTAGAAATTGATTTATAACTGTGTGATTGGTGTGAAGATTGTTCATCACAAAAAAGAAAAAAGCTTATATATATTCCTTCTAGTGTGCCATGAAAATAATCATCAAGAAATTCACCATGAAATACTTTGCAAAATGAAATTCTAGACACAAATGAAAATAAATATGTTACAAATTTGTTTATCTGAAAAAGTATGCAGAGTAGCAGAGAGGAAAAGAACATGTCAAAAAAAAAGTAAGGATTACTGTCTCTGAATGTACCTACATGAACTCCATTTCCTCCTGTCATCTGCGTATCTGAAAGCACACATTTCACCTTTGCCAAAGTGTCCTCAGCAGGGAAATGTTTCAAACATCCCTCACTGCACAGTGTGGATTCAATCCACGCCACCATCTGTCTCGCAGACTGCTGCTGTGCCTCGAGATGAAACGCATGTTAATCAATACTGTTACACCCTGCATCTACTTAAAAATCTCAATTACGTCTAATTGTTATCACAGCAGTTTCGATGTCAGGACCCTGTCAAAACGGAGGACACACGAGCGGCCTCAAGTCAAGGCAGCTGACAAGAAACTGCTTCCATTGGAGTGCGTCTAATCATGTGCCCTGCCAGAAAAACAATTAATTATGCGAGGCAACCGACAGACAAGAGTTTTAAAACACACTTATTGCTGACCGTTCCTGAAGACATTGCAGTGATATGAGTAGCCATAAAGCCATAAATTGGGAACAGCACCTCAAAGCTGTGTCATGTGACCTTGGCCTGATAAATAGCCCTTGGAGCTCATCTTCTTTTCTTTTACCTTAAAAAAGATTTATGAGATGATTTACAACAGCTCAATCTCACCTTTACTCTTTTAGCAGATGATTCCTTCCTCCGCTGCCAGCCAATTCCACCAAACGTCTTAGTGGCAGCCATCTGTAATAAATAGCTTGAGCTGAGTATAGAGAGGCTGTGGTGGTCATTTTCTAAATATCAATCCAAGGCAAGGTTTTTAATGTCAATAAAATAGACTTAGGTGCCAGTTAAAATTCTGCGGCATGTGTGTCTTCAGTCACACTTTATATTTGGATCTCTTGAGGAACGAATGTTTCATTAACTTATAAGTAAAAAATACTTGGATGGAAACCACAGTGAAGCCAAGGCTAAATTAAATCTTAATATCACACAATACATATTCAGACCAGCAGAACGATTGTGAGTGTGGTGTTGTACAACAGTTAACAGTAAATCACTTACATGATCAACAGAATATTGCACTTTAACTTTTTGCTCCACCATTGAAAAAAGTTCCAAACTAAGGAGAAACTGCACTTAAAAAGAATATGCCATGAATGAAGCTTGCTTATAAGCCACTTTATTGTATTCACCCCAGTTATCAACTGTGATAGACTGGTGACCTTGGTGGGTCATTTATGATGTTCTTTCTTATTTCCGATGATCACATGACCACCTTTAGAAAGCCCTTAATACATCTCTTCAAATAGGATCTTACAGTTTATTGGCATGGCACTGAAAGGACTATGGGTCTACAGAGCACAGATCAGTGTCAAGGTTAACAAATGCTCCTGATGATCCTCAAAGTAAATTCGGAAACCTGATGGATTCAAAGAGAATTAGTCATGCAGTAAATATTAAGGCATGTTATGTGAATGTAAATGTGAGTGAAAAACAGATTAAACCATAAGATGCTGGTTTTGCTGGTTTTAACAGATCGCCCACCCTGGTCATCATAAACCAGTTTAGGCTGATTTAAGATCAGAACACTGAACACATTTATATGTTGGAATTTACTGTGAAACAAAATTTAAAGTGTGGATATTCAAAAATATATGTTTGTGGAGCATGTAAAATATTCCAAAACAATTAGTTTTGCTCATGTCATGTGTGTACATTTATTCTCAATTCAAAGTTAAGCAATTTATGTATCCTCATCATAAACCAATCCGATTGTACTGTATGTAGATGCTAATTTCTGTATACTGATAGAAACAAATTCTAAACAGTGTTGTGAATAAAATAATTGCAAAGTTATGATTGATTGCAAGTTCACAATTGAAACAGCAGAGTAAGCCATGGCTGCAAATATGAGATATGAAACTAATATGAACGACAGTTGCAGGCGCAAGGTTATCTTATTCATAATTAAATTGAATCTGTTTTTCTTTTCTTATTATTTTCATTCAGTCAACATTGCGCAAGCATGCTAACTTATAAGAAATGTGCATTTCTACATTTACTTTGCTCAAGGCGCGGCTTTGGTGTCATTTGGTTATATTTTGTCTCCAGCATAGACCATTCTTTATTCTATTATTTATATTCGCTCTCCATTTCTATTAAATAATTACTTTTTTATCAACTTGAATACATTTTTGCATTGAATAAATAAACCACATGGCATCCATAGTATTATAGCTTGCATCAATTTTAGTGCATCTAGCATGAACTCCATTATTTGCTTTTTTAGTGTCAGCATTGGTCATTCTCTAGAAGTTTCGTTCTAGTCATTCATCAATTTAATTTCTCAATTTGTGAATTATATGTGCCTGGGAGGTCTGCATTGGATATGCACATTTCATCTGAGTAGCAATAAAGCCGATTGGAGAGTCTCTAACCTGAGGTGTGTGGGTGATGACTTTGTATTGATGTTTGTGTAAAATAGATACTATAAATGATGCATTGGAATGTTAATGCAATTGGTTTTTAAAGTCATGGTTAGCTGTGTATCCCACAGCAGTGTGTCTCTCTAATCCTTTGTTCAATATAAACAGGAACATTTTTCAGCATATCTCACTTTCCTATCAATATGGCCTTGTAACAAAACCAGACAGATGGACGTAAGCTGTTTGATAATGGTCTCAAATACCAAAATAGCTGCAGGAGCAGGACATAAAGCAGCTTTATATATTGTCAGCAATCATCTACAAAAAAGATGGAAGTGTTAACCCCAGCTTGTGACATATGTGCCCATTAAAGGCTGGAGATTCAGTCACAGTTTTAATCTGATGCTGTGCATGGATGCCTTTCACATCCATGATGTGAATCATTTTTTCTAATTTCATTCAAAGACTGTTTATTGGACTTATTTAACCTAACATTTCTGGAGTGAGTGAGAAGGCTAAACTATTTTGCTTAATTATTCCTGGTGGAGGCACAGTGCACTTATTAATAGTTAATTTAGTTATTTTTGGTAACAAAAGAAAAAAACACAGGCTCTTGTTGAGTTAAAATTGATCCATAGCGTCAAAAAAGGGTTACATGTCTACTTAAAAAAAAGAGAAGCTTTCAATAAAACATGTCTGCATACAGTAGAAAAGCAAAACAAATTTGAAATCGTTGCTACCTGACTGGAGAAACTCTCTTGGTTATGACTGTAACCTTGGTTCCCTGAAAAGGGAATGAGACGCTGCGTCGAGAATGGCGATGTGGGAACGCTCTGCATGATTGACGTCATGACAAGGAAACCCTGACTTTAACCCTAACCAGGAAACTTCAAAACCCTTTGACAAGGCACTTGACGCAGCCTGTGTGGGCAGAGAAAAGGCCAGGCCCATCTCTAACCCCTCTGCTAGATCCATTTGCAATCCCCACAACTTGAATCGGGACTAAACCACAATGCTCTCAGTCAGGTCTTTCAAGAGCTGCTGACTGTGCATGCTCCGCTCCCAAACACATAAGTCATGTGTATACGCACATAGGGCAGGGAGGAACACACACAACTAAAATTGCTGCTTGCTTGCCATTTTTATTGCTGTCAAACAATTAAAATATTTAATCGCGATTAATCGCATTAATGTCATAGTTAACTCGCGATTAATCGCAATTAATCGCACATTTTTATTTATTCTAAATATCTCTTGATTTCTTTTTGTCCCATTATTTTTTTCTCATTTTAATTCTCTTATCAACATGGAAAAGTGGATCGGCTTGCTTTGTGCAAATGTTTTTTTTTATTGAAAACAACATTGGCATATACTGTGTTCAATTTCACACTAACATTCTCACTTGGAGCAAATAATCTCTCACACAATGTAACACTGTCCATCAATAAAAGGGTGAAAGAAATACTGACGAGGTCCTGATATTGACGAGGCAGCGGAGAATGCGCATCATCAGCTGTGTGTGTGCTTGGCCATCAAGAATTTCAGACTGGATGTGCTGCGATGATAGCTCAGTTCACAACGACAGAACACACAGATCACTTTGGTCTTGTCAATGGAACCATTTGGCAACTTTTTAAAAGTAAACTTTCCATTCAGAATCTTATTGACATCCATTTCGGCGTCTCGCGCTCGTCATCCACTCAAAACGTAACGTTAACCCAGCGTACGTCTCCTTGGCGGGATCGCAAGCCCAAACAAGTGTGTGTGGCGTGCCTGTTGTTTTCGGTCTAGCTAGATCCGGTGTGGTGTTGTAGTTTTACTTTCAGACAAGACGAAGAATGCGCAGCGTCAAAAGTTGAACTATTTCGAACTTTGACCGTGGCGTGCGCGCCACTGCGCTTGCGCTTTGGTTGACGAAGCAACAAAACGTCCTCGCGCGGCGCAACTTAAGCCATTGAAATCATGATTTAAATAAATGGGTTTTGTAGCGCAGCGCCGCGCATGCCGCATCCTGTTGCAAAAGCATGTGAAAAAACGACAAAGTTTGCTAGGCATAAGGCACTGGACATGTTGTTGTCCAAGGCCACTCCCACCAGTCTGCTATGGATACGCATACCAGAGACAAATATTGCCTTTCTTTACTAGCAAATACTTCTTAGCCAACTTTTAGTCGACTGTCAACTTGAATTGTTCCCGGGTGCAACTTTTTGTGTGTGTGTGTGTGTGCAAAACATACAGAGATGACATGTTTATGACATATAACTTTGAACATAATATATTTTGTATATTGTATACAATGTCATCAGAATACAAATTAAAAGAGTTAACAATGAGCTGAAAACTAAAAAAACTAAATGCACTCTTAAAAATAAAGGTTCCAAAATAGGGGTCATAGAAGAACCATTTTGGTTCCCAAAAAAATGTTAAGTGAATCGTTCTAAAAAGAACCATTTTTTGAACATATTAATAATATAAAGAACCTTTTTCCACTCTAAATAAACTTTTGTGGAACAAAATGGTTCTTTATGGAGTCAATGATGCAGATAAAGAACCATTACATTAAATTTAACAGAATGATTATTTATCTTACACAAACCTTTCTCAAAGTTAATAAAAAAATTACTTTTGGATTTTTGATCTGACACTAGGTGGAATTTGCGGCCAAATCATCTAAAAAAATGGTTATTTTTAGAACGATTCACTAAAGGGTTTTTTGGGAACCAAAATGGTTCTTCTATGACCCCTATTTTGGAACCTTTATTTTTAAGAGTGCACGTTAAATAAAAAAGATAGAAAAAAAAGAACATGAGGGTAAGAAATTGTACAAATTTTGTCATGTTATATTTAAATAAATTTCATAAGAAATGTTAGATAATGGGTCCAAAGATGAGAAAGCAATTAAGTTGATACACTCAGATATATAACGCCTATTTTAAAAACTTTTTTTTGCATAAAATGTATATTTATTTGCAACATTTTGTATATTGTTGCCAGCAATAATAAGACATTTCTGTCGTAAAAACAGCTATTCAGCTGATGCTGCGTTGTCATGGGAACATCCCAGGTGAAAATAATGAGGAAATTACATTGTCATTCCTTACTTCACCAAGTGCGTTCCAAATGGCTATATATTGGCACACAAGTGCCCTGCTCACTTCAAAGTCCCCACTTCAAGGGCTCTGCCCTTTTAAGGGAGTAGGGCATAGGGATGCTCACGAGCAATAAGCATGTGTGTCCCAGCCGGGTTCGTCCCTACTCGGGTTCTCTGGAAACATTTCCTTTGTGGTCTGTGCTATTTCTGTATTTCTGCACGTTTCTGAATTTGGTTGTGTTGTGAACTTTTGCGACGCGTTTCTGTTTTAGTTGTGTTGTGAAGGTTTGCTGCACATTTCTGTATTTGGTTGTGTTGCGAGTATTTGGAGCACACACGTGTTGTGAAACTGATTTTTTTAATTTGCGGGTGTTTTTCTATTTGCATGTTTTCTTCAGTTACAGCGTGTTGAGCTCTCTCGGCCATCGTACTAAAGGCTGCAAAGAATGGTAAATATGGAGATAACGCCGTGACGGACAATCTGAAAAACCTTTGTGTTTGTAGTCAACATCTCAAATTGGTTGACCATGATAGTTCCCTTTCGTGGTCACTCCGAGTTACGTCGGATGACGACAAATGGGGTTTCGCTTAGAACACCTATCGACTTCGAGTATACAAAAACGAGCCAATGGCAAAGAAATGCCATGGGTCTGCGGAATTTGCATGACGTAACTCCGCCCCACCTCGTGGGTATAAAAGGAGGACGCCGGCAACATTCAGTTATGTTTTCGCTTCGGAGCCAAGAGTATCTATTCACTCCACAGCCATTTATGACTTCGCTCTACGAGACGAGCCATTCTCTCCGGTGTTGGTGTGACGGAGATCTGCAGCGAGTTCACATTGCCTGCTGATCTGTGCAGTGATCTGCCAGTGAGTGTGTTTCTCCCTGCTCGCTTCAACATCGCGGAGTTTTTTTCTCCTCTCACAAAAGAGTTCGCACGCGGCACGTCTTTTTAAAGACGGCTCACCCGTGCATTTGTGGTTGCGGCAGATTGTTATCGGACTCTGATGGGCACGAGCGCTGTCTAGTGTGTTTGGAATGTCCGCGGAGTGGAATGGCGAGCAAGCGAAGACACCTGAGCGGGTCCGGAACTAGCTGTTTGAAGCGAGAACACGAGAGGACACTGGCTCCACTCGGAGATTATAGAATCTGGCGAATGTGTTAGGTGTCGCCCAGCCTGCAGCTCTGCAGATGTCTGCTAGCGAGGCGCCATGCGCCAGCGCCCAGGAGGATGCCACACTCCGGTGGAGTGGGCGGTCACACCAAGGGGGCACGGTCGGCTTTGCTGCTGGTAAGCTAAAGCAATGGTGTCCACAATCCAGTGAGACAACCTCTGCTTTGAGAGAGCCTTTCCCTTCAGCTTCCCACCATAACAGACAAAGAGCTGGTCTGAGGTCCTGAAACACTGCGTCCTGTCTACATAAGCGCGGAGAGAGCGTACTGGACAGAGCAGTGCCAAGGCTGGGTCTGCCTCCTCCAAGGGCAGCGCTTGCAGGTTCACCACCTGGTCCCGGAAGGGAGTGGTAGGAACCTTGGGCACATATCCAAGCCGGGGTCTCAGGATCACGTGAGGACCATGCTTGCAGGTCCCCGACCCTCTTGAGAGAGGCCAATGCAATCAGGAGCGCTGTCTTCATTGACAGGAACTTAAGCTCCACTGATTGCAAAGGCTCAAAGGGAGCACTCTGCAGGGCACTTACGACCACTGAGAGGTCCCAAGAGGGAACGAGAGGAGAGCGAGGAGGATTCAGTCTCCTCGCCCCCCTCAGGAACCTGACGAACAGGTCGTGCTTCCCTATGGACTTACCTTCCACTAAGTCGTGGTGAGCGGCAATAGCAGCAACATAAACTTTAAGGGTGGAGGGAGACAGCCTTCGCTCCAACCCATCTTGAAGGAAGGAAAGCACGAAACTGATCGAACAACTCCGGGGGTCTTCTCGGCGAGAAGAGCACCAATTGACGAAGAGGTTCCACTTCAACGCGTAGGCATGTCTCGTGGACGACGCTCTAGCGGAAGTGAAGGTAGCCACCACCGCAGGTGGTAGGGTACTCAAACCTGCCTCGTCCCGTCGAGGAGCCACACGTGGAGGTTCCATAGATCGGGACGAGGGTGCCATAGGGTGCCCCGTCCCTGAGAAAGGAGGTCCTTCCTCAGAGGAATTGGCCAAGGAGGTGCTGTCGCGAGGAGCACTAGTTCGGAGAACCAAGTCCGGGTGGGCCAGTACGGCGCAACCAGAAGGACTTGCTCCTCGTCCTCCCTGACCTTGCGCAGGAGCTGCGCAAGAAGGCTCACTGGGGGAAACGCATACTTGCGGCCCCGCGGCCAGCTGTGCGCCAGTGCATCCGTGCCGAGCGTGCCCTCGGTCAGAGAATAAAACTGGGCGCAATGGGATGAGTCGCGGGAGGCAAACAGATCTATCTGTGCGTCGCCAAACTGGTCCCAATCAGCTGGACCGACTGGGGATGGAGTCGCCATTCTCCAGGGAGGGGCTGAAGCCGTGACAGCTTGTCGGCAGCACAGTTCAGGGCTCCGGGAATGTGAATAGCACGAAGGGACCTCAGGTGCTTCTGACTCCATAGGAGGAGGTGGCGGGCGAGTTGCGACATACGGCGGGAGCGTAGACCACCTTGATGGTTGATGTACGCTCACTGTGGCGGTATTGTCTGATTGGACTAGTACGTGTTGACCCATGAGCAGCGCTCGGAAGCGGTGCAGAGCAAGGCGTACTGCCAGCAACTCGAGGCAATTGACATGCCATAGGCGCTGGGGTCCTGTCCAGGAGCCCGCGGCAGCATGACCATTGCACATGACGCCCCAGCCCGTGGTGGAGGCATCTGTTGAGACAACAACATGCCTCGACACTCGTCTCAGGGGGACACCAGCCCTGAGAGACTGAGGTTCAACCACGGGGTGAAGGTCTGACGGCAGCTCGAAGTCACTGGAACTCGGAGCTTGCCTTGTTGCCATGCCCACCTCGGGACTCGGTCGCGAAGCCAAAGCTGAAGCGGTCTCATATGAAGCAATCCGAGCGGCGTGACCGCGGCTGCAGATGCCATATGCCCCAGGAGCCTCTGAAAATGTTTCAGTGGAACCGCTTTCTTGCCCTGTATTTGTCTCAGACAAGTCAGCAGTGACTGCGCGCGCTCGCTCGTAAGCTGCGCGGACATGGCGACCGAGTCGATGTCCATACCGAGAAAAGAGATCCTCTGCACGGGGCAAAGTTAGCTCTTCTCCCAGTTGACCCGAAGGCCCAGACGGGCTAGGTGCCGGAGCACAAGGTCCCTGTGTTCGCAAACCCGGTCTCGAGAGTGAGCTATAATCAGCCAGTCGTCGAGTTAGTTCAGGATGCGAACCCCGTGAGCCCGAAGGGGAACAAGGGCTGCCTCGACGACCTTCGTGAAGACGCGAGGAGACAGGGCTAGCCCGAACGGGAGAACCGCGTACTGATATGCCTGTCCCTCGAAAGCAAACCGGAGGAACGGTCTGTGACGAGGGAGAATGGAGACATGAAAGTAGGCGTCCTTCAGGTCAATCGCTGCAAACCAATCCTAGGGCCGCACACACTCGAAAATGTGTTTGGCGGTGAGCATTTTGAACGGCATCCTGTAAAGGGAGCGATTCAATACTCGCAGGTCCAGGATTGGTCGTAACCCACCGGTTTTCTTGGGGACAATGAAGTAAGGGCTGTAGAAGCCGGACCTCATCTCGGCTGGAGGGACAGTCTCGATTGCACCCTTCGCCAGCAGAGTGGCAATCTCTGCTCGCATGATCGGGGCGTTGCCACCGACCAAAGTGGAGCGGACTCCCCTGTATCGGGGAGGAGACCGTGCGAACTGAATCGCATAGCCGAACCGGACGGTGCGGGCGACCCAGCGGGACAGTAGGGGAAGCTCTAGCCAGGCTTCTAGGAACTGCACCAGCGGGGTCATGCGGACCACCGGCGTCCCCCCGGAGGGGCAGTGAAGCGGAGTAACTGGCCCGGACGTGGACGGCATAGCGATCCGGTGTGGGGGCGCAGTTAACATCCGCGCCCTGACAGAGGAGGCCAGGGAAGGACCAGCGTTCCACGGGGGCCTGCTCTGCCAGGGGTCTGGCGACAGAGTGGGACAGGGACGAAACGGCCCGTGGGCGGCACGCCGTGTCAACCGACTCTGGGACAGAGGGGGACGAGGAGAGCACGGCTGGTGGGCGGCGCTCTGTGTCGTCCGAGAACTCTGTGTGCTCAGAGACGAGAGAGTCAGTTCTTTTTGAATAAGGATTCTTCCCCAGCCCTCCACCGGGGAAAGTAGTGGCCCTGCTACCAACTCCTGGAAGAACTGAGTCCCATCACTGAGCAGCCCATCTCAAAAAGCGCCGCTTAACCCGGCGTCTAGCGGGGGGCGGGGCTGGAGAGGGCTGAGGCATCCCCCCACGGCCTTCCAAGCCAGCCCGGATGAACGGGCGGGGTTGTGACCGTGGGAGGGCACCTTCGGCGGTTAGCAGACTGAGGGGCCTGAGCGGACGGCGGGGCCGTCGGCAGAACAACCTCAATGTGCTCCCGGGCGGTTGAGAACTATTGGGCAGAAGAACTCAACCGCACCGCCGAAGAGGCCGACCTGGGGCGTGGGGGTGAGCAGACGAATCTGCCGACCTCCAGCACATCAGACCGGTCAGCCCCAGAGTGGTAAACATCACCTGACTCGGAGAGCGCGTGGCCACCTTCGTCGCTCGGAGAGCAAGGTCAGTGGCGGCGCGCTGTATAGCTCATTAAGAGCCTCGAGTCAGTCCCGCCCTCATGCAAAACCATGAGCATCTGGGCCAGGTAGACCACAGAACGGTCACGGGATGCAGTGAGGCGGCTGCCTGTCCTGTGGCACTATAGGAATTCGCCACAGATTAGTGTAGACGAAAAGAACTACAGGCTTCGGACGGGTGCTTAGGATAGCGCCGGGAAGCACTCTGAGGACACAGTAGCATCGCAACAGAGCGCTCAACCGGGGGGACCCCAGTGTACCCATGGGCAGCGGCCCCGTGAGGGGGGAAAGGCGGATGAGACCAACGAACGGTCGTGAGAAGACACGGGGGTCTTTCAGGACATCGAGATCTCATCATGCACGTCCGGGAGGAAAGATATTGGGGTTTGCCGTGGACGCGGGTCGGCGGCCTTACCCAAAACCAATCGTCCCAGGAAAGCATGGCCGTCATCTCCGGATCAGACTCAGGCACAGCATAACACACCAGAAGGTGGCAGCTGTGACGAGTCGTCACTTCCAGAAGAACCAAGCCCACCTTATGATGTTACAACAGACATAGCATCTTTCTCTGTAGCTTCAACCGAAACCCGCGGGCCACCCGAAGGTCGACTCGCGGGAATCGGAGGTTCACTAGCGGGCACCGTCACACAGGAGGGAGCTGGGGTCGCGGACAGATAGTCGGCGCCTTGATCCAGACTATAACCCTCAGGTCACCCTGGCCACCAGCCGAAGTAGCACCCCTCGTTCTCTTTTTTTTTTGGGGGGGGGGGGGCGCTAGATCGGGGTGTGGATGAGGGGACTCTCACTCTTGCGAGTTCATTGAGTCTCGACCTAAATGACGCGATGATCATGTTCCCAGAGAGAACATGAATCACCCACGAGCGCTGTACAAGCATGATAAAAGCCCTACACACTAGACAGCGCTCGTGCCCATCAGAGTCCGATACCAATCTGCCGCCACTTTTTTTAAAGCACGGGCGAGCCGTCTTTAAAAAGAAGCGCGCGCTCGCTGGATATCGCCCACAAAGACCAACACCAGAGGAACTCGTACGTGAAAAGCTGACAAATTCAGAGATGGCTTTGTGGAGTGAAGAGAGGCTCTTGGCTCCGAAGCGAAAACATAACTGCATGTTGCTAGCGTCCTCCTTTTATACCCACGAGGTGGGGCGGAGTTACGTCATGCAAATTCCGCAGACCCATGGCATTTCTTTGCCATTGGCTCGTTTTTAAATACTCGAAGCTGATAGGCTTTCTAAGCGAAACCCCATTCGTCGTCATCCGACGTAACTCGGAGTGACAACGAAAGGGAACGAGGGTTACATACGTAACCGAGACGTTTTTAAGGCCAAAAAGAAAGGGAAAACTGAAAGAAACTGCCACTCTCAGACTCTACTCTGTCGCGTATACAGGTAAAAAGGTGTTGCCATATATATGTTCAATTTTTTCCATAATACTCAAAGAGTAGACCTAGTACTATACGATTTTCAGTGATAAACCTACTCTTACGAAAACTGTTTTGTTAATAACCTTCGGTCAATCCGACTATCCGTGTGTGGGGATACAAAAATGCGGAAGTATAATCTTTCACAAAAGCCCTGGAACCATCAAAAAAAATTTTTGCTGACATATAAATGGGAATTTTTCCTGTAAATGAAATATTTGTTTGTTATTAGAAATATGAAGTTAAGTACTGGAATATGTATTTTGTCTTATGTTTTGTTTGGTTGTTTGCAATGCCAAATAGACAATAAATGGATTGGCATATCTGACTTTCTCCTGAAGGACAGTGGACAATGCGTTTATTTTATTCAAATCAGAAGCATGCGTCAAAACTTCTTAAAATCACCTATAGTTGCTTTAAAGTGTGATTAGGAGAGAGTGTGAAAAGGTGTGTCATTGGAAGAGGCACACTTGATGGAAAATCCATTGCTCGGACAAGGTAATGAGGTGCCGGGGGTGATGAAGGCAGAGTTACACAGTGTAGATATCCAGAGAATACTGGCTTGAGCACAGGCTTATGTCCCCTTTCATCTTTCTCCTTGATCATGGCACTTTAGAACCTGCAAAAGCCAAAATGACCAAACATGCTCATGTAATACAGATAATCTTACATTACACGAAACGCAGATAACTAATCCAAGATGCTTTGATCTCTACACAATCAGTGATACAAGTTTTACCATTTGGAACCAGAATGTCATTTCTGACATTATTCTCTCAACATTCAAACACATAAAAAAAGCTAAATCGTCAAGTTCTCAAGAGACCTGTTTTTGTATGCCATATGGAGTTTCATTGTACTTGCGAATTTTTATAATGATAGCCTCGACTTCAAAAGCTTAGCAGACCTAAAAGGCCTAGTATAAGGAATTGTAATTTCATTATTCAAATTAATTCATGTCCAGAGGTTAAGATTTAATTTGAGAAGAATCTCAGAGTACTAAGCAAAGTCTAATTGCTTACAAAGAGAATGTGTGCCTGAACTGAAGATTTACATCCAATACATATAAAAAATATATATAAAATAAAATCTTATAATATAAAAACATGATATTAAATATACTATACATTTATAGGTCTTCATTGGCATATATGGGTTCAAGAACCTTTAACATCCATGGCTTTCTATTGAACAAGAGCATCTTTTCAATGAAATAAAAAGGTTCTTCGAATTATTTAAATATTTTTCAAACTAAGAAAAATTATTTTAAAAGGATTCTGTTCACGAAAGGTTCTTTGGGGAACCAAAAAATGGTTATTCAAATGCATCGCTACAAAAAAAAAAACTTTTGTTAACTTCATTTTTAAGAGTTTAACAAATATGCAGAATTAAGTATTTTCTTAGTAATTAAAATTGAATCACAGATAAAGAACTAAAAAAACTAAAAAAGTGTCCTAGACCAAATTTCCAGCATTCCATCAATCTGATTCCGATTTGAAGACAATTGTCTCCTGTTGACTCCTTCTGTCTATCTCTGTCATCACCCACTGAGCTCTTGAGTGAATTTCATCGCACCAAGAGCCTGTCAGCAATCAAACCACCTCAAATCCTGACAAAATGATTCTTCGCACCCCCTGTGTCCCTTTAACATGGGACAATTCTTCACTCTGTCACCCAGCCCAATCTCCTAAATCTGGACTTAATTAGATCCTAATAGAGCCATTTCTCACATTATGGTAGAGAGCTTTCCTTAGGTAGAGCCTGATTAAGCAGACCGAGAAGTCATTGTTTTTAGTGGAAAGCTTATAAAAGCCAACTGCTTTAACACTGTGTCTTTATTAACTTTCAAATAATTTCTTAAAACCCCTTAGAAAAAATCGTTAAAAGCAATAACTTAATTTACCTTTAAAGAAGTATAGCATAAATTAAAACAAAACAACAGTAGCCTAGTGTATTATGCAGTACAACCGAAATGTATCATGTCTCATGTAATTGTTCAATCAGTGTTTTAACCACAGAAGGACATCAATAAAACAAATTGTAAACAATGTCCTGTTAAATTTACCTCAGAGAAGCCATTCAATGTTCATAGCGTGGTAATTAGAAAGAAAAAATAACCTAACTCTATAAAGGTGGAAGTTGATGGCCTTTTCAACAACAAATTGGGGTAGATCAGAATTAAGACTAGGTAGTGACAGAAATCCCCTAATTTGATTTTGATTCAATTCTGATCTTGATTCTATTTTGACTCAATATTGATTGATTTTAATATATTTCAGATACAATAAATGTAATTTTTTCTAAAGGAAAAAAAAATCTTTCTTAAATAAAGCCTGATTTGTAAATACAGCCTGATCATTTTTTATAATACTAAAGTTATAATAATAACTTTTTAATGATTATATTTCTACTCCAATTCTTTGTTGAAAAGGCAAACTTGCACCTCTCCTGAGTTCATTTTTCTTGCAAACTATCAAGCTATGGACATTGAATGGCTTCTCTGAAGTAATTGTTACAAGCATACTTGTACACTGCAGAAGGCCAAAACATGCAATTGTTACATTTCAGGAACTTTTTATGATATAATATAATATAATATAATACAAATTATTCTGAATTATTAGCATCAAGCTCTAACTGTTGAGCTGCAGAAGTGAACTGAGAAACAATTGTATCCCCAGTGTAAGTAAACACAAAACACGCAAGTAAAAAAAAGCCTTAAACAATGACTATTAGCATTAAGCATGGTGCTGATTTACTTTCATTCTTTTATAGTACAGGACCCATCTAGTTACAAGAGATTTATTCTTTTCATGACACACTCATTAGATTTTGTTGAAGATTTCGACCCTGATTCTGACACAAACTGAGAAAGATTACTCTATAAAACATTGTACTGACACTTAAAAGATGAACAGTAAAAATTATAGAAAACTCTGAAAATGCCCTTGAAAATTCGATAAGTGAAAATGGAGGTATACCAGAGAGCATTGAGTAGTGTGGCTTTCACTGTTGGAAGAGGTGAAGATTACTTTAATTGCAGTTGTAAAAGTCATGTTACATGCAATCAGGGAGTTGATGGGTCAACATAAATCATCCTGGATTCCTCATTAATTTTCCCACGTAGGAACAGTAAAACAGCTTCATTCTATCACTTACTTGATGAGGATGAATTAAAGGCATACTTGAATGTGTGAAATCAATGGCACTTGAACAGCATGTAGCATGAAGCAATTAGGCAGTATGCAACACAAATGACAACACCTGCAGTACAGCATTGAAAAGCAGCCTGTCCATATCTTCACAATGAGTGTGCTGTTTGATAGTGTCAAGAAATCAAAAACAGATTGCTTTACTTTACGACTTTACAAATCAACATAAAGTTCAATTTCATGTTCAGATCCATATTCTTGACCCAGATCAGCTCAACCTGTCAATCAATGAAGCCTGTCATCCATGGTCATTAGGACATGCAAACTGCAAAAAGCCAAAACAGTATGTTGGTGTTTTATTTGATACAGTATAACATAAATTGTAATGTTTGCCATTTTTCGACCAAGGAAACTATAAGTTAGAATTTTATGATCTCTAATGTTTTACTTCAATAAACACCAGCTAAATAGAAGTTACCACATAAAGCACATTTTTAGTATAGTTGACAACATTACAATTATTATAATATCATTAAAAGTGTGTGTGTGTGTGTGTGTGTGTGTGTGTGTGTGTGTGTGTGTGTGTGTGTGTGTGTGTGTGTGTGTGTGTGTGTGTGTATGTGTATGTGTGTGTGTGTGTGTGTGTGTGTGTGTGTGTGTGTGTGTGTGTGTGTGTGTGTGTGTGTGTGTTTGTGTGTGTGTGTTTAACTTAAATTATTAAACATGTAGCATTTTACATTGTTCATTTCAGTGTTTGATTTAAAATGTAATTAGTATACATTACACTAATAATGGCCATTTATTAGTTATCAACCAATGAAACAAATTATTGACCAGTATTGTAATATCGCTATTCCTAATTTTTTTTATTTGAGTAAAACCAGTTAATTTAGATGTTACCAAATAAAGCAATTTTTTAGGTTACCTGACAACATTTTCCTAATTAATGATATTACAATCATCACAAACGTGATGCCATGTTTGCCTGTTTGCATAAATGATGCCTCTCTTTTAGGTCTGGATGCCAACAGTAGCGGTCTAACACTCATGAGCAGCAGCTTGCCTACCCCATTAATCTTGGATTTCATTGTCTGGCAATAAAAAGGTGTGTCTGAACATAAAAGATCCCTCCTATCCATCAGTCTTAGTGCCACTCAATAAATGGCCACAGATTTAAACAAAGTACGGTGCCGTGATAAAACCTTGTTTGTAGTCTTGTCTTTCCAATTGACAAGGCCAGATTACCATCTAAAGCTTTTAAACCTGTGGGCTCTGTAAGGTTACCACAGCACACAATAAGATGGTGACAAATGTCAAACTTATCCCCAGTGACATATGTCTGATGTTAAGAGGTTTCAGGGGGAAATTGAACAAACAATCTGTTGATCCTATATACCTCCGGATATACAAAGAAAATCAATGTAAAACCAAATGAGATCTATTGCATTATATAACACTTTTGTAGCAAGGTTACAGATTGGGTAGGACTTTGGAGCGGATTAATTGCATTGACGTTCCCATAAACCATAGCAATAAATGATTGAACCCAGCTGTGTCAATCAAATCATGGTCATCCATCACCACCAACAACCGAACAACTCAAACATATTTTAGGGTGCTTTCACACTGGGCTCGTTTGCTGCGGTCCGAGCCCTGGCGCGATTGTTCCCGTTGGTCTGGTTTCACACTCAACTTGATTCTATCGAACCCTGGTGCGTTTGCGTCATCACAAACGTGCACGGCGCATGATAGATAGATTATGCGCAGCTGAGTGAACAACACGGGTTTACCGTTTACTGTGTGTGTGTGTGTGTGTGTGTGTGTGTGTGTGTGTGTGTGTGTGTGTGTGTGTGTGTGTGTGTGTGTGTGTGTGTGTGTGTGTGTGGCGCATAAGGTGGCTTTCTGCTGCTTGCAAATGGACTCTTTTGAGGAGACAGTGGATTTCCATTCATTTGTTGCCCTGATTCCTGGTTCTATGAAGGCTCACTCTCGCTCGTATCCAAGGTATATAATTAACACTATCATTCCCTTACATGCGTTTTATTTAAGTAAATGCATCATAATCAGCTAAAACGCACACGCAGGTCACTTTATTTCCTGAACAAGTGCGCACCCGAGTCTTTGTTGCTTTCACATTCACGTGAACCGTGCCGAACTCAGACCACCTCCTCCATAGCCTCGGGTTTGGTACCCCAGTGCGCACCCGGGTCCGCATGACAGCGTTCACATTAGCGATTTTTCATGCAAACCGTTCCCCGGTCCGAACTAAATGCCAGTGTGAAAGCACATAAAATCACAAGAAAAACTAAAAAAAAATACACATTATGGCATGGTTTGTCCAAAGCAGACACGCATATCAAATTCATAGTTGTACATTTTCAGCGTTCATGTTGGGGACGGCATTTGCCAGCGTCCAGTATAAACAGAGGAGCGGCAATCAGCCTAATGTACTCGAGTGTGTCCAGCGCACAAAGCCTTCTCACTGAAGCATTAGCTCAGCAATCTCCCAAAGTGAAACACTCCTCATTAACATGAATGACCAGAATTTATCATCATCAATAGATTGTGTTCTTTGTAGACATTTCCACAATAACAAAAACAGTTGAGAGTGAGGGTGAATTCTCCTTCAGTCTAAACTTGATTGATCTGTCTTCTGTCCTAAAAGCAGGCTCACTGTTTGCTCCAGTTTTGTCCAGAATGTAAAATATCTAAAAGCTAATTTCTCTCTATCTATATCTTAGGTTTTAAATGTTCTTACATCAGGGACAAAGCAAAGCCACCTTGATGATAAATGTTACAAATGTGTGTGTGCAAAATGGCTTTTAATGAAATCAAAGGAAATCGAAATATCAAGTGCAGCTCTATAGTTCTGAGATATATTTAGGGCGACGTGATATGGCGATAGCTGTTTGACTGTGAGCAGATCCCTACCATCAGCTAGTTTAGCATCCAAGCATAGAAATGTGAGATGCTTCTATAGACAGCACTGTTCTCTTCTGAACCCATGACACTTTAATTTAAGCGCAGGTGCAGTCTGATAATGGCTGAGCAGACCACACATCCCAAGGTGAAGGAGACTGTCTGGACATTTACCCAATTGACACTGTGCAGACAAAATGCTAAACATAGAAAGTAGAGGACAAGGTCTGTTGTAGCACCAAATTGCTGTGACAGCACTGTACAAAATAAACCGGAGGTGAAGCGGACTTGCATAAGATCTGTAAGCCCGTATTTATTACAGCAGACACAAGACAGAACAATTGGGAATTTTGCCAGTCTCTGATTCTGGGAATTCTCATGGCCTGCTGACTTAGAAAACTGTTTTATGATACTGTAGATCCGCTGAGAGGAAACCATGAAGATATTATGTTCAGGCTGAGCAGCTGCTCCTCTAGTTGCCATGGCACTTTAACACACAATTAATATCAAGAATCAATTTTGATCCCTTGTAGATAAAATGCAAAGATCTATTCCGCCAAGACCAAACATACAACATTGTCATATCAATTACCATGCCAAACACTCCGAGAGTTGTCATGACAGAACAGATCTCTATGTGAGCTGTGTGAAGTATTTTTAAACTAAACTAAATTTGAACACTCAATAAACAAGTAATATAATATGTCAAGAGTTACTATAATATGCTAGTAATATACTATAAACTATACTACAGTACTGTACTATACTGTACTAATATAATGCAATATAATAATATTACTATAACATAAGATCATGTAAAATTGTACACTAAACAAAATGTTAGAGGTAAATCTGAGGAAGAGCTCAAGGACAGAACAGTGTAAAATAAGATAAGTCAGAAAGTCACCAATAAGTCAAGTGATCCACAGGGTTTTTATGGATTATTGAAGAATCAACTATGAGGGACCCATCCACCTGCTTTATATGGACTAACAGGATGGATTCTTTTTCTAAAAATCTTTGTTTGTGTTCCACAGAAGAAAGGAAGTCATAGAATTTTCATTTTTGGATGGAGTATTCCTTTAGCTTATTGTTAACAGTTGAATAAAATGTATACACGTGATGTTGTCAACATCTCTGATATGCTTGAAGAGACACGTGAGATATTAGAGAGATATTGGAGAGATCTCATTTGTGATTTTTCTTGCTCTTGTGTTATACTGTATGTACAAAAGATACTATTAGCTGTTCAGCTAAGCCAATCCGTTGACCAATCCTGGATATCGAGTATACCATAAAATGTTTCCAATCTCAGCAAAATGTTTTACAGCTTATCCAAAGGCAACTAGTTGTCCTTGAGGAGAAGACTGACAGAAGCAAAGCGGTTCAGTGGTTTATAAGAGGTAGCCTGTATTTCAGTGGTCTTTTCATGTTACAAATGTTATACAGCATCTTCCTCCTTTTGTAATGATTTAGGTAGGACATAAATCACTGGCTAATAAGTTTTATTTCTTTTCCTTGGCAGAGATAGCCTACTCAACTTCTTTCTTTTTTTGTGCCATATTCATCGACGCTTTTTAGTATACTCTGCCATTTATTGATCCGAAAGATTGTTCCAAGTAAAAGATTTAGTTTGGAGCACGACTCTTACAACAGCACTTGGGAATTTTAAATGGTTTTCTTCTCTTTTAAACATCTTTGATCCTGAACTGCGAGGGGGCCAAGGGTAAATGCAATTAATTTGTGTTTACAAAATGCAAGGGTGTAGGTTTAGGGGGGGACGCTAGTACTAGTCCCAATCAATATTTAGAGATGACAAATTTGTCCCCACCAATATGTAGCAAGCTCCTTTGAACTGCTATTTTGATATTTGCGCTGCATTTGGATCTTTGCGCTGCTATTTGGATCGATTCTAACGGCCAGGACGACGACAGCGAGCGGGTGGTGTGTGCGTGTGTGTGTGTGTGTGTGTGTGCGCGTGTGCGCGTGCGTGCGTGCGTGCGTGCGTGCGCGCGTGACGACGCCGACGGTGTGGGCTGTCTCTCTGCCTGCCATATACAAAGGCCAGAGTAAAACATTTTAATATTCCGTTTTTTTTGCCCCTTTTTGTACTTTGTAGATCAGCTATGTCACCCAAGAAGAAGAAAGGGGACATACAAAGCTTTTTCATAAAGCAGAGTGTAAGTAGGCAAAAATAACTAGCCACACAAATAACTAGCAGTAGTATTGTGACTGACCAGGCTTTCAAATGCAGATTCTTCTGTGGAAAATAGTATTAACTGGTGATCCTGGTTACTCAGGATATTGTTACAGTTAAACCAAGCTTCTGCAATCTTTCAATTAGGGGTGTGCAGCACGGATACGGATAGACTCATAGAAGTCGCGCTAACATGATAGAATGCTACGTTAACAAGTCACTGAATGTTAATTAGCCTACCTTAACTTAGAATCTTGCAGTCATAAACAGTGGATCATCTGAGACATGGGGGGATGTCCCCACCAAAGCGGAGACCAAACCTACGCCCATGACAAAATAAGAACTGTTTGCACAATCAAGCTCTCATTCAATTTTGCCCACAACACACTTGTTCTCAATTGTACTGAATTTCAGGTTGAAGTGGTAATGTGGGCCTCTTTAGGCTGTGAGATGTAAGAGGAAAGTCACGTAAAAACAGATTGAAAAGGAAATAAATAAATAAAATTATTCTTAATGGATAGAGAGAATCAGCCATGAAATCATGAACAGAAGCCAATCAGCCCATTCAATCTCTTGTGCTTTATGAGCCGTGCAAGTTTTTAGCACTCTGCGCAATGAAGTGGGACACAATTAGCATGCCAGCAATTAGATATATAGTTCTTACACTGCATTTAAGCAGCCAACTCTTTGCTTTAAGGGATTTGGTGAGGTGGTTTGCAGCATAATTGCTATCAAATGTGTATCACAACGTGAATGCTTGGTTTGATCATATTTTCTGCTGCCTTTTAGCTGTCTTTGAGAACCTCTGTTTCATTTAGGACTGTCAATTTAATGTGTTAATTTAATTAAATGGATGGATTTCTGTGGACTGCAGGTTTATGTTCAGTGAAATGGAAATAAAACAAAAGCACTTTTTTAATGTCTATTCAATGGTTTCACCCTTGCCGCCATAACGTAATTTCACAGAATAATCTTTGGGAGCTTTTCTTTGCAAACATTTATATACAGTATGTGATTTGAATTACCGTTTACCAATGCCTTGTTTAGAGTACATGCATGCAAGGACAATTGAATAGTGAACATGTGACTTTTAAAAAACAACCTGTCTCAGTTTCATAAGGCAAATGTGAATCATATCTGACGCAGTCCTTTAATAGATCCTGTCTGGCTCATGTTCCACCCCCTTAATGTTCACTGACCTCAGCATTAGAGGAAAGGATGCTGACTGGGATGCCCTTTGACTTTGACAGCCGGGGATGTGACACCCATATGTGTGTATTTAACAATGCTGACCCACTGGATTTTTTTACACAGAAGTATGTACTATTCTGAGGTGAACTGTCTATTTATAAGTGACTTAAGAGACATGTTGCCATCACCTGATGGCATCAGTTGCACGAGACATTCATTAGCCACGTTTCCACTGCCGGGCCAGGGCCGGGCCAGGGCTAACAGCTAGCCGAGCCGGGCCAATGGCCTCGGGCCTCAAGCATCGGGCTTGCGTTTCCACTGCCGGGCCACTTGCCCCGCTGCGCTGCCCTAAACCCCGCCCTTAACACGCCTTCCTGGATCGAACGTCATACAACCGCACCCATTTCAGCGGGGATTATGAAGTTCATTCAGGCAAGACACAACGATCGAGATGGAGAGGACCGAAGCGTCTGTTTGTTTGCTTTTGTTGGTGTTTGCTTGGTGGAAGATGAGCGCTGTTCGGCGAATACTTAGCTTCGCAATTTCAGCAACGATGTACTTGATAGCATCCTCGTTTCTGCACACGCCGTCAAATTGACGTTGTACTTTTTCTTCTGCCCAAATGCTCAGAAGAGCTTTTGTATCTTCAACAGACCATTACAGGTGATTCTCCATTTCGTGCAGCGATTATTTTGCACGATATAAAAAAGTGATATGTGCATCTTGCCGCAGACCATACCTTTCCCTAACACCGATAAACTCCGCCTTTTACATTGACCACGCCTCTAGCCCGAGCTGGCCTGCTTTGGCCCAAGGTATTCCACGGGCCAGAAATCATGGCTGTTGGTCCCGAGTAAGCCCCGATCAAGCCCCGGAAATGGCAGTGGAAATGCGACTGGCCCTGGCCCGCACTACGCGGCTCGCCCCTGGCCCGGCAATGGAAACGCGGCAAATGTAAGACAAAACTTCATGTGTGCTCTTTTTAGTCCTTAAAAATCTACAGTACATAGCAATTCTACATTTTAATTAATTTCATAAATTCATTTTAATTCACATCAATATTTTTTTCTATTTGATTATATATTGTTTATTTTACTTGCAGCACAGTTATTCCAGCCACTGCAAAACACTACACTGCATGTGAGAAACATTTCACATTACACAGAGTGTAGATATGAGATGGTTAAAAATTAGCTACGGAAATCATGCACATTTAATTCAGCAGGAAAAAAACACAGGACATGGTTCTAGATAGAGAAGATATGAGTCATACATCCTGTGAGCAGTCAGGACCACCAGTTATAACCGCCCAATTATAGCTCTCCACTGGACGCTCAACTGCTTAGTGGTCCAAACTATTATTTCCCTGACAGAGAACAGTGATCCCAGCTGAAATGTATGTGGCTTTCAAATTGAATTTGGAGATTGACTTAATTAAATCCTTTTATCTACCTTTTTTTTTCTTTCAGCCAATTTCAAAACCATTCAGTTCCAAATGAGTGTCAAAATGATCTATTTATTACAGAAAAATGAAGAAATGTATACATTTATGATAGAATTAGAATCACAAAGCTTCTTTTACATCTATTTGGCTTAATACAGATATAATGACAATTAGAAGTAATGCATCCTACAACAGATCTATAAATTGGAAAACATCTGGTTTGTGTAGTCTGCTTCTTAGTTGCACCCCTCTGAGGCAAATGGCAAGTAAATTCAATAAAATCTGATTTACAAGGAGTTTTGAAATTGAGTTTAGATAACTAATTGCAGATGGACTGGCTCCTAAATAAATGAAGCCAACAAACATACAATAGAGTATGTCTGTTTAAAAGAAAAGTTCTGTCACTTAAATTATATATATTCAAGTCAGTTGCCTTATACAGACCATCAGAATAGTGAGCTCCATAACACACAGACCTTTTTCTTTATTTGTGTTTTTTGTTATTCATTTATTTTATAAAGCTAGTTTCGCAGTGAACATTGAATGTTTAGGCATACCATTTACATAACCTCATCTCATAAAACCATGTCACTTTTTAATTTGCTCTCCAAAGATGACCAGAGGTCCACGATTGTGGAAGACACTGAATAATTCATCTTATATTAATAAAAAAGTGTATATTCTTGTATACTTCCAGGTTACACCAGTAAACAGAGACGGTTGAACTTCACCAGTTAAACACACAAAATACAGACACTTGGATAGTTGGATAAAAGCATCTGCCAAATGTGCAATATTTAGTTGTTTTCAAACTATTTTTATTGCTTCTCAGTAAAGCATCACTCTAGTTTTAACTTTTAGCCATTGTTATGTTTCATCGCTGTAATCTACAGCTGAATTGTATTGTTAATAAACAAAGTTACAGTTTACAGTCAAAGTCTTAAGTGTGGGTTGGCAAAAAGCATATTCTCATTCATCTAAAATGCGTCCTGTTTTTGACCTACATTAATTGTGTTAAAAGAATGTAGTTTATAGAATATAGTTTCAGTTGTTTAATTCTCTGTGCTGAGAACATTACAGTATTTAATGACATTCACATACATTTATCATCCACAATCTAAAGCACATTGGCAAGTTTACACAATACATAAACAGTGTCCATCTGAAACTGCCTGAACAACTCTGCAATCAGAGTGATGAAAAAATATAAATTTCCATCTTGCATGGGCCCAGGGAGCTAGTAAATCAAATTAAATAAGTATTTTTTAATAGACTTTCAAACTTGTACTTTTGTGTCTCTATATGAACTGTACAATGTTTGCAGGTAGATTTGGCATGTCCATCATTGTTTTTGGCAGTAAACGCCACTACACCATTGTCACGTTCTGTCATGTTTGCACCTGTTCTCATTATCCTTTATTTGTTTACCTTCTTCCTCATGTGTTCAATTAATTAGCATCACCTGTTTTCAGTTAATCAGTGTTAGTATTTAGTTCCTTGAGTTCAGTCAGTCTTTGTCCGTTCACGTCGTTTATTGGTATGTGTTACCCTCCTGCCCGTCTGTACCTTTTCTGTGACATTGCGAGTAAAAGTTTATATTGTAGCTCTTTGACTCACTAGTCTTATAACCTACACCACACTGTGACAGATGAATGGACCTCTCTAACCGAGACAAAGATTATGGACTCCCCTGTGCTGCAACTTCTCCTTCACTCAGAGAGCAGGCCCTACCTGAACTACCTTGCCTGGTTACTCCAGAACGGGAGCCTCTCCCTCACCGCCAGCGAGCCCGAGGTGCCCATTAAGACCCATCAAGGAGCAAGAGCTGAAGAACATCAAGGCCCCGGAGTTGATGCAGGCAGGCCAGTCCACCTCAGAGCCAGGAGCGTACCTGGATCTTATTGACGTGTGGTCCGCGGATCCTATTCCCTCCCAAGTTCCCACCCTCAAGTCTTTTTCATCTTCGCCGGTCCCGTCCAGACATCTTCTGCCCGTATCCCAGCCTGTCCTTACCCCGTTCTCATTGCTGGTTCCAGCCAGTCCCCTGGATCCGTCGGCACCGCTGGTTTGGTCCAGCTCCTCGGCTCTGCCTCTGCCGCTCACTCCGTGCGGCTCATCCTCTGCACCTCGGGCTCTCCCTCCACCAGCTCAGTTTCACCAGTTCCTCTACCTCTCACCATGGTTCTGCTTCCGCCGATCGGCCCCAGTGTTCCATCCGCCCCCTCTGTCTGGACTCCACCCTGGTTCCTCCCACCGTCAGCTCCACCATGGTCTACAAGTCCACTGATTCCTCCACACCTTCCGTCATCAGCTCCACGCCCTCCGCCTAAACCTCCGCCTTATTCTGTTTTTATTTTTATTTTTCTTCTTTTTGTCTTCATCACGCCGCGCGCCTTTCCGAGGGGGGCGTTATGTCACATTCTGTTCTGTCGTGTTTGCACCTGTTCTCATTATCCTTAATTAGTTTACCTTCTTCCTCCTGTGTTCAGTTAATTATCATCACCTGTTTTCAGTTCATCACTGTTAGTATTTAGTTCCTTAAGTTGCTGACAACCATCACTTGAGAATTTTTTTATGTCTTTTTTAAAATTGCGGTTTTCAATTTAAGAGTGAAATAAGTCTGCGATTAACATTACTTTAAGAGACTTTCACGTGTTTGACTTTCACTTTTCATGTGTTTGACAAATTGTTTTTCAAAGAAGTCTCTTATGCTTACAAAGCCCGCAATTATTTGATCAAAATGACAATATTATTGTGAACGTCTCAGCTACTGATGTAACCCTTGTTCCCTAAAAGGAGGAACGTATTTGGGTCCCTGAGGAAAGGGCCACAGCCACTGAACTGTGTTACGAGTGTCGGAGACGCAGATGCTTGCAGGCCGTAGCGTGCCTTTTGGTAAATGCCCTCACACAGTTGTAACCTACCCAGCACCCCATGTAAGCCCAAGGAGAGTAGTCCTCCATACCAAAGGGATGTATGGGACAGGGCTTACTCTGGAGACAGTCGTAGCTGCTGTTCGTCTTATCGTGATACTTCACGAGGAAGTGCTTCGGATCTCGAACCCATCATTTTCAGCAATGACCAGTATTGTTAACGCTGGGGAAGCATGCCTAGTCCAACGGAGGCCACACCCTACCAATAGGGAGGTAGCGTGTGGTGGATACACATATGGACTGACCCGTGGGGCAGTACTACATAAGGAAGATCTCTACAGTAGGTCCTGCCTAGCCAGGGAGGAGCTACTACCAATTCAGAGCAGAACTGCCCAGGTAAAGACATGGGTTTACCGACAGGGAAACCGTATTATGGGCAGTACTTATATGGGATTACCCAAGGGGATCACATCATATGGGCATCTAGCCCAAGGCTGACCGGTCAGGCAAAGAGCTGCTCTGAGCATCTGAAGCTCTGCATGTGGTCCATGTAAACACTCAATCTGAAAAAAGGGCACAGCAATGCCAGGGCTGGGTCTGGTTCCTCCGGGGGCATTGCTTGCAAGTTCATCACCTGGTCCATGAAAGGAGTGGTGGGACTTTGGGCGGAAGAGCTCCCATTGTAACCCTCTGGTCTCCCAAAGTGTTAACCAGACCTGCTATGAGAAGTAGCGGCGGACTAGGTAACTGCAGAGGGGACTCATGCCTCTGTGAAGAAGGAAAGTCATGACCGCAATGCAAACATGCACATCTCGCAGTGAGAACATGAACCATTCATGAACGCATGTGAGACAGCAATCATGGTGGTCAGATGAAGCCAGGATACGAGAGCATCCAGAAACACACGGACAGAAATACATCATTAAAAAGACACCTGCCGCCTGTGCTTGCTCTTTTAGGAAATCTTTTCTGAGCGCCGAGGGGTGAAGCGCTGCACTGCTCCTTGCACAGCTCTCTCAGGAGGCGAATGACCGCTGGATGCGCCCTCACACTGGCAGGAGAGATTTCCACAGGATAAACTCTTTAAAGCAATTAAAATGGCTGTTTAGGAGAGATCTCCAGAGAATAAGCTCTCTAAAGCAATTAAAATTGCTGTTTCTCTGCCACAGGAATCCACTCAGATGAAGGATGACTGGAATGAACGATCGCTGTCACAACCGCTCGGCTCCGAAGCAAATTATGAACGAGTGAGTGTGTGCCGGCCGTATTTATCGTGTGGTACTCACTGCAGAGTCAAATGGCATCCAGCTCCACCTCTCTTGACGTCTGATGGGGTGGGGATAGTCCAACTGTAAAAAAAAGATGGATGATGACCCTTCGAGACACTTGGGCTTCACTTCTCAGGACTTGTGCGGCACGCTTGGTCCACCTCTTCGGGGTTGGACGTCTAATAGGGTGGATGGATAGGGTTAGTGTGTGATTGGATATTCTAGCTCCACCCATTAGACCCAAATTACATTCAATCCTCCTCGCTGGACATCTAGCGAGGGGGAGCTAGACGTAAGCTCCACCCATTTGCTCTGCAGTGAGGAGCCTCTCCTATATCCATATATATCCTGCCATAGATCTCACTATCAATAGAGTTGTTCAGACATATATATATATATATAAACATTTATAATAAATGAAATACAAAAAACTGACTCATGACTGAACAGCTCGATAGGCAGGAATAATATTACATCACTTTTCATCCTCTGACGTAGTTCCTCCAGTCCATTTTCTTGTTTTTCATGAATAAGCTCTTTATATGGGTTTTGTGTCCAGTCCAAGCAATGAGAACGGAGGAATCCAATATAAGCTGGGAAACTGCATTGTGGGTTTTGAAGAGCTTCTTACTGGAGATTAGCATTAAAAGATAAAAGACGATCCGTGTGTCATAAATAATGTATGAGTAAATATACAACTGAAACAAAGTAATCGATATAGGATTTTAAGTTTAAATGCATTTCATTTCAGGGTGGTATATCTCACTGACATATATTGGCTGACAGAAAAAGCGTTACATTCCTTCAGTGTAGTACCTTCATATTGTTGCAAAGAGAGCTTTATATTCTTATCTTTTAACAGGTAATGATGGATAAACTTTGTATCTGAAAAGCTCATGTAATGTTTTTATAACTAGTTTTCACCCTTGTGAAGTTGGGGGAAAATGTAATGTGGAGTTCAGAGCCTTGGAAATATCTTTTTATGTTTTTAGCAGCTTTCATTCCCTTCATTCACTCATATCTCAACATTCTTACTATTAAAATAAATGGATGAGTGAAAATCCGGCATGGTCATGAAAAGACTTTTCCCCATTTCTACGAAACTCTATCATACATCAGGGCGCAGATGTGAACTAGATTACCACACACTCCCCCTAATATTCTTCTCCTGCTCTCTCTCTCTCTCTCTCTCTCTCTCTCACTCACTCTCCTAACCACAAAAGAAAGAAATCATTGAGTTTCACCCTTTTTATAAACACTCCCTCCCCTTCCAGTAGTCTCCAAATAGGGGCACAGACTTTCAGGTTCCCAAACTTTGTTGGAAGAAGTGAAAAGAGGTTTAAGGCAGGCTGATTGTGTGCTCCACTTCTCTGCTTTTGAAAGGCAAAGTAAAGAATCGAACATTCCTTGAACATTTATTTGACCAGACACATGGCTCTAACTGGTGACATGGCAGAAGATTCTGGTGAGTTCTGTCAGTTTTGGGCTTTGTGAATTTGATTTTATTCATGTTTCTACCTCGAAAAACAAGACATTCCTTATGGCATAGTTAGTTTATGCATTTTTTTCTGCATTCATGTCTAAAAAAATCGAAACTGACCACTGATTGACTGCATGATTCACTGCTTTAGTGATTTGTGTAAATATATCCAGTTTTAATTATATCCTGTTACTCATGGTAAAAACAATTTTCATAAAATTTTCATTTTCATTTCATAAGATTACATTAAGCCAAAAACTGTAAAAGTTCAATATTGCAATTTAGCAAATTTCACCTGCTCTGATGGATGAGTTTCAGCTCAGGGTGAACATGAAAACTCCCAGACACTTGGCAATAAGGTTAATTGTGCCCTTTTTATTTGGACTGAGCATTCGACTTTGTTATCATTAAAAAGATGCATTTCCCCTGCATTGAACTGGGTTGGCATTTATTTTTGGAATGAAACAATGCTACTATTAAATATTCCCGAAGGACACATATAGGTTAAAATTGCGGTTTAAATGGGATTTTATTGTTCCAATTGTATAATTTAAGTGTCGGGCAGTTGTGTGGGATAAAAATGGAGCTGCTAATCAAATCGAGGCATTTGTGCCTTTTCATTCATATTGTTGATCAGTACATCTAAAAATGATGTCTGCACATGACTGGATTTGGTTTACGAATAATATGCATCATTCTAAGATATGAAAAACAGTTTTAATATTTCTCATCTCAATACATTTTCCACATTAAGACTTAAGTTAAAGCTGCAGTCCGTATATTTTCCTCTTTTCGCTATCTCTGTTCGAAATCTGCAATTGCAGTTATTCGCGGAATTATCAACTTTACCGGGATAATTTTACAGTGTAATTGAACACTTTACAGTGTTGTGCCTCGGCACTACACAGCGTGGATGAATCCAATGTTTTGAGGAGAATGTGCTGTCAGTCGCCGCGCTGGTGTGGATACTGGCATTCAGAATAACAGATTATACTTTTTGAAAGTATGACCAACATAAGAATTTTCACTGGAAAATGTCTTCTGAACAAGTGAGTAACATCCACTTTTGTTCTGACCAACTAAGGGGAAAAAAGCATTGCAATAAATCGCGCTGATTATATCTAGCGATAGCTTATCATATCACGTCAAACCGTGCAAATTATACTTTGTTCTCAAATTGTTAATGTTAACAACATCAGCATTGTGTGACTACATTAAATGCGTATTAGGGCTACCTGTAGTTCAGTACTCCGTAAATTTATGAATTAAGCGAACAAGTGCGCTACTGTTACATAATTGTGCCATTGAAACGTCTTACCTGTCCAGCAGAAAAAATCTCTGTGTTCGTTTTGAACCCCTTCAAAACACGGAGTTCACGCCCCTTTTTCAAAAGCCCTTTCGATATCTTTGGTTTCGCATGGGCCCGGTTGCAGTCTTTTTTTTCTGTAGCCACTCCAAAGTTTTTTGCATTTTACAATCGGGTGAATCTCCAGCTGTCACTGGTGATTGTCGTTTGAACCTTTGAACCTGGATCCGCCATCAAATTGAAAAGTTCAATTATATCAAGTGCTGTGAGAAAAGGCTATAAATCTCCACCTCCAACATCCTCACACGCAATATAGCCCACTAGCCGAAACACCTTCTTTATGTGTACAGATGTGACGAAATGACGCAAAGAAATCCCACGGAAACCCACCAGTACCACTGGAATTAAACATTATTACAAGCTTACCGTTTTGAATCGAGCTACGGCAAGCAGATAGTTTTAAAAACTGGCAAGTTATGTATTTGTTCAATTTATTTTGGATAATTTTTAACCCAAAAAAGTTACGGACTGCAGCTTTAAAAAATCCTGCAAAAACATTTCAGTAAGAGGCACAGAAAGTGAGAAGTTAGAGGCACAGAAGCTCTTGATGATACTCGTTTACTAAAAGAGATTGATAAACACTGATAGTGTCTTTGTTTATTTTAAATGAAAAAAAAAAAGATGCAAACAGATTTGGGTACCAATGACTTATTGTTATTGTTAATTGGTAATACAAATGTTTTATTTGTCCGAATGCAGCAGAACTTGATTTTGCCGAGTACAACATGTTCCTGGATCAACATCTTTGTTGAACCTGGAATAACATTCCAATCAAACAAATAGGATTTGAGGGACAAGTTTAGAGTTTATATTAAATTTAGGCTTACAACCAGGGTTAGGTGCATCTGGTTATTCTACATCTGTGTTAATTAGCCTACCTATCATTTCCCTCTGAACACGTCTAACTGCAAAATCAGGACGTGCTCTGCATGCAACCCCCGAGGTCAAGCCTTTCTGCAGATTTGGTATTCTACACTAATGCAATATATATACAGTATGTATATATATATATATATATATATATATATATATATATATATATATATATATATATATGTTGTGTATATATATATATATATATATATATATATATATATATATATATAAAAACGTCCATGCATAGGAATATTTTTTCTGAACTTTACTATACCGCATATATCTCAGTTCAGTCACACCTGGAGACATGAGAGATGGGGTGATGAGTCCTCCCTACATCAGAAAGCAGGAGCTATAATAACTTCACTGCATTTTTGCTGCGAAAATAACTAAACATCCCTAATAGAAGATTTACTTAAAGGTGGTACTTAAGCGATGTCACGCGTTTTTTAGGCCAAAACATTTTTTGTCACATACAGCAAACATCTCCTCACTATCCGCTGGCTGCCTGTCCCCTGAACACACTGTAAAAAGACGCGGTCTCTGCAGACACCTCAGGCTCCACAAATGGCAACAAAAACAAACTGGGCTTACCCGCACCACGAAACTGTTCCAGCCAATAACCGACAAGAAGGATTTAGGGGTGGGTTGGGGGGTTAGTGCGTGGATGAGGAGGAGGGAGGGTCGAGCTAGCCTCCGTTTTGTTTGACAATACTTTAAATGTCAACAAGAAGTGACGTCACCCGACATCGCTTAGAGCACCTTTAAGATCCAAAATTGATAATAAGACTTGCTTTCAGAGAACATAGCCCATATTCGTTTATTTTAACACAAACCTCTCTAAATTTAATATATGTTCTTAGTAAGTTTAAATATCTGTAGTTTTGCTTGTTTTCTTGAGTATTTGCTTTACATACTCTACAAAACTACAGTCAACATTTTATTTATTTATTTCACTTTTTTAGATTATAAAACCATTGTAAAAACATTTTGGTGACATAGTGGTGGCCACTGTCCACTACGCATTGTAGAATCTATGAAGAGGAAAGTATTAACAAAAGCCTGTGTATTATCTAAAAAGGGACTCGCACTTTTTGAAAGAGTGAAGAATGAGAGAGCGAGAGCAGTAGAGAGCACTCATCCTTGTACATGCAAGACTAAACAAACAGACTCCCTTTCTCAGAGGGTCATGTGCTACACCTCAGGGCCCTCACATAAATGAATGTGCTCACTACACACACCAGCAGGAAGCCCCCCACCACATGCTCCGGAAAACCTGTAAAAGTGACTGGTTGATTTAACTTTCACAGTACAGTTGTCAGACAGTGTAGTTTCACAAATAAATAAACTTCTTTCATCCCCTGACCTCTCAATTGTCTATCACATTTTAACCAAAGTTACAGGAAATTATTGGAAGATATGTGTATTTTTCTTTTTAGTCAGTTGGTATCTATAGTATAGTGTAATGTAATAGAATACAATACCCATTTTTTGCACACACATATACCACTGTTTATTCATTAATATGTTTATTCAGCAAGGAATGCGTTAAATTAATTAAAAGTGACAGTCAAGACTTTTAAATTGTTAAAAAATATTTTTTAAAATT
This sequence comes from Meda fulgida, assembly GCA_030578275.1. Taxonomy (NCBI): domain Eukaryota; kingdom Metazoa; phylum Chordata; class Actinopteri; order Cypriniformes; family Leuciscidae; genus Meda; species Meda fulgida. The sequence goes on along the minus strand of CM060635.1, from coordinate 19,475,609 downwards.
TTTAAATGCAGTTCTTTTGAACTTTCTATTCATCCAAGAATCCAGAAAAAGAAAAGTATCACAGTTTTAAAAATGCCAAAATCAGCATATTAGAATGATTTCTGAAGGATCATGTGACACTGAAGACTGGAGTAGTGATGCTGAAAATTCAGCTTTACCATAGCAGGAACAAATGATTTGTTAAAATATATTAAAATAGAAAAGTGATATTAAATTGTACAAATATTTTACAATATTACTGTTTTATTGTAATCAAATAAATGCAGCCTTAGCGAGCATACAAGACTTCTATATAAAAACATTAAAACAATTGACAGACTCAACTTTTGAAGAGTAATGTATATTTTCACTTGAGGAGACTTTAGAATCAGACTTTTTAGGGATTTTAGCTTCTGTTTATTTCTTCGCAGATGAGGTCAGAGCTTTGCAGCAGTGGTGATTGTGTGGAAAAGCTTTGAGAGGGTCAAGAGGGTCCTCACATTTCTCATCACCTGGGTTCTCATCCATCACTCCATCAAGTCCCAGGTCATAGAGGTTATTCTGGGACTCTTCTGGGTCATGATGAGGCTGCACTCAACACTGAGCACTTGGCTTTTCACACTCCTAGTGATGCCAGTCTACTGCCAGAGTGGTGATGATGGAGAGTTGGGATCAGGTGACGTCTCCGGGCCTGTGGTCACTGGCAACTCCTCTGCTCCAATCTTCCATGCAGACGAGGATGAGCCAGACAGAACCAGGTCACTTTTTCAAACTCTGCCAGAGACGGAAGGCGGCGACTGTTATGTCAACTTCCACACCAGCCAAGTCATGTCAAGACGGTTACGAGCTTTCAGAGAGGAAGTTGCTTATCTAAAGGCTCTTCAACATGGGAACCAGGCAGTGATGGAGAATCTGGTCCAGTTTGTAGGAGCAGAAATGGGAGATCAACGCTATGAGGAGGTGATCCAAGAAAACATTGTTGGAATCAGGGAGGATCATGTGACCTGTGAGAGTGTGGTGACAAAAGCAGCAGAGGAGATGGAGAGTCAGCTGGAGGGAGACGCACTAGACACTCCGGCTGGAATTCAGAAGTAAGATGAGTTGAATCCTAATAAGACAGTCATATCCTCTTATCTTCCAGGCAAAGCTCCAAGGCTTTTAAAAATGTAAGATGCTTAAAGGAAACAAACCTGAATCAGGGGAATATTTGATACGTGGGAGAGAACATTTTGAGTCAAAATTATGTTATTTTGGTTCACACAGATAAGAAATGGTGATGGAAGATCAGAGGTCATTCTTTTATTATTGTATTTTAGGAATTATTTTATTTAGGTTTTATGGATGCACCAGTATTAAAATGGTCCATATGGAAATCTCTAAACTAATTTGTCTGATACTGTCACATGATCCTTCAGAAATCATTCTAATATGCTGATTTGCTGCTCAAGAAACATTTCATATTATTATCAATTTTGAAAACAAAATATTTTTTGTGGAAACTGATACTTTTTTTCAGGATTCTTGGATAAATAGAAAGTCCAAAATAACAGCATTTAGGCCTATATGAAATATTTAATGTCTTTAATGTCACTTTTGATCAATGTAATAATTTCTAATTATTTATCATTCAAATTGTGTAAAGAGTTCAAGTTCATTTCTACACCACTCACTAAATATTGCAGCTTAAGAGTCAAGTATCTGCATATACATAAACACTTTCCAGGCAAAAGATAGTAAACAAATAAAGAAAGAAAAACTGTTAAAAATATTCTAAACAAGAAAATATGCTTATAAACACAGTGATGAGTTGCATAGAAACATGGAGCCTCAGACTAGCCACAATGATGCTTGGTCTCTGGGTTTTCCATCACCAGCCTGGACAGTTGGAAGGAATGCAAATTTCAGCCCCTCAGAGGCCCCTGGTTTAAGAAAAACTAAACTGAGGCCCCTCAGAGGCCCCTGTTCATTTCCTCCTTCTCCTCCATCCTGCTCTCTCTCTCTCTCTCTCTCTCTCTCTCTCTCTCTCTCTCTCTCTCTTGGATTATATCTGATGTTGTGTCTGCTTTATGTCTTTATCTAAGAATAAAAGAGGAGTCCCTTGCCTTTGAAGAAATGCTGCGTACTGCGTCAGACATTGCCACTCGACTGGAGAGTTCTTCAAGAGTCCTGCATGTGGAGATGATCGCACAGCTGAGGAAGAACATGAGACAGCCACGCTAATCTAAATGACTCGGTGGGAAGGCGTCCAACCTGGAAAAAGTGTCAATTCTGTATATATCCACAATGGTTTAATAACAGTGATACCATGTCATCACTTTAAACATGTCAAATAGCCTATGCTATCTCCCATCCTTACATTGTTTTTTTGGGAAACAGAATTATTGTCAGAGGACTGAAACGCAAACTATATGTTTCCTCTCTTGTGCAATGTTCATTTGTGAGCCATAATGAAAACATAATGGCTCTGTGTACAAGGAAATTGAAAAAATGATCTTGGCAGTGAGGTGACATCTTAAAAGAATATTCTCTTTCCAAGTATACAGACAACCCCGCAGCTATGGTCTGGCTGTCTTGGCGCTAGGGAGCAGATGGTGAAAAGACTGTATGAGGGTCTGGGAATCAACAAGCAAGAACTGATGTACATTGGAAAGAGAAAGCAAGGCGAAGAAAGAAAAAGAGAAAAAAAACATCACAGTGATGTCACTGAGGAATAAATGAAAACATGACTTGGCAGCTTGGAGCCAGAACCTAAAGAAACAGATGAAGAAAGAGTATGAAATCTTTGTGAACAAAGAATGTTAATTTTCAGTGTATTAGTCAGTTGTTGTCAGTTTTGCTGTATGCATATTTGGACCCAATTCTGAGTGTATGCTAGTATTTGTATGTTCAGATACAGCCGTGAGTGAATGAATTACAGGGACATTAAATATATAAATAGCCTACTATATTGAGCATTTTATACTTAAATAAATACTATTGATGCTAGTCAGTCTTGATGTGCCATTGTTAAAAATGATATTCACATAAATTCAACTTTGTAAAAGAATAGCAGGGTTTCCACAGTCATGTACTGTAAAACTGTATAAAAAATATGTTAAGGTCTAGAAACTTCTATAGTCAATATAGATTTTTCAAGTAATTCCTCAGCCAACGCTTTGTGTGTGTAAACTCATTAATTGGATTAAGAATAAAATCCAGATATCGCAAATTACAGTAAAAGTCACTGAAAAGTGCAGTATAACAATTAGCCTATATATTAATATAAAAATGGCAATGAGACATAGGCTACTACTGCCTACTTGTATGTCTAAAATATATTTATGTATAGGCTTTAAATAAAAATAAACTATAAATCTAAACAATTCTGTCATTAATTACTCACCCTCGTGTCATTCCAAACCCATAATTTCGTTCATCTTCGGAACACAATAAAGATCTTTTTGATGAAATCTGACAGCTTTCTGTCCCTCCATTGACAGCTATGCAACTAACACTTGAGCTTCAAAAGGTTCATAAAGAGATCATAAAAACGAATCCATTTTAATTGAGCGGTTTAGTCCAAATTTTATGAAGAGACTCAATCGCTTTATATGATGAACAGATTCAACCGAGCCTGCTTGAGGCGCGAGAACCCTCTTGCGCAAGCTCAAACGAGACTGAATCTCATTGGTTCTCGCATATCAAGCGAACATGCTGCTTTCGTTTACCACAACTGATGAATGTTTAGGCTACATGTGAATAAAAGCCTAAATTCAGTCTGTTCATCATTAAGCGATCGTGTTTCTTTTTGAAAATTTTGGACAAAACCGCTCAATTCATATGGATTACTTTTACGATCTTGTTATGAACTTTTTGAAGTGTCAAAGTGTCAATGGAGGGACAGAAAACTGTCAGATTTCATAAAACGTTATCTTCATTTGTATTCCGAAGATGAACGAAAGTCGTATGGGTTTGGAACAACACGATCGAGGGTGAGTAATAAATTAATTTTCAATTTTGGATAATCCCTTTAATAGTCCTATTGTCACGGTAATGTTCTGTTTAGGACTACTTTTATTTTGACATTTATTTTCGTTTTGTGACTATTATTATTCCTGCGATCTCCTTCGTATTCCTGTTGCATTTTAATAAATAGCTCTGTTTTGTTGGATATTCCCTCGTCTAATTGACAATAGGCTAGGCCTATTCCTTTATCCATAATCGGTTCACAGAATCTTTCAGTATTCCGGTCCTGTGTGTTTAATCAGCATAAATTATATTATGAGTAGATTCTAATAGAGTCTCTGTCTCTTAAAAAAAAGATACCCAAACTACGTGTCAGTTGCACCGAATTCTGCCTGAGTTCTCGCTTTCCTTCAGCATTTATTCAGCTACCCTGACCTCTAGCGGTTATAAGATGCAATAACATTTAATCACTTTAAATCCAATAGGTTTGGCCGAGAAAGATTTTTTCCCCCAAGGTTTGGTATAGCCTACGAGTTCGCGCACGTACCTATCCATTACATGTGTGTTCATTATACTGTTATATAAGGGAAAAAAATACATTTAGATTAGTTGCTAATTGAATTTGAAACCAGGTCACGCTCGTGAACTTGTGATGAGGTTCCTCCCTCCCTTTCTGCCTGACATGAAAGTGGATGGGCGGACTGAGAGAGAGATGCTCAGTCTGGAGTAAACCCTGGAAACTGCAGGAGCCAGGTCATGAGTGCATCTATGCATTTTTTGACACAGATGGAGTTACTCTGGGATATATCTGCTCCTAAAAATCCTTATTTTTGGATGCATTTGGAAATAAATAATACTTTTGCAGCACGGCATCTGTGTTCCTGATCTTCAGCTGAACAGGTGCGCAAAAACTTAAGCTCATCGTCGTGCCTTTTCACGTAGAAGAGCAGGAAACTTCGAGTTTGGAGAAATATCGATAAACACGGGATTTATGCAACTTACATCGAAACATATTTATGAAAATGGCAATTCTGCCAGCATTTAAAATACACATGATTTAAAAAACAAAAAGGGGGGAAAAAGGGGAAAAAAGAAAAGGAAGAAAAACTTGTGTGAGGAGAACATCTCACCCTAAATAGCCTACAACCACCAGCCCCAGATGTAGAATGAGTATGACAACACAACAGAAAACACAGAAGCCATGAGAAAAACTGAATTATATGGAAACTGTCGCGTGGAATTGGCTGTATGATGGAGCGCTTTGAGAAGCAGCGGTTCTTCCTGCGGATTACTATTCTCTTCACTATCCTATGTGAGTCAAGTAAGTTTTTTTTTTTCTCTACATTTTTCCAAAATTATAGCTGTTTAAGAAATGGAGAGACTCATGGAACTGGTCTTTAACTGTCTGTCCAAACTGCTTTTGGTAGGTCAAACAGTTGGCTTGTGCCCAAAACACTTAGCCTATACCTGAATCTGTTTGCCTAATCAGTAGCTCTTTGTTGTTGGCCTAAATTGGTCCGTCCACTTAAACTAGCTAGCCTCCCTGGACTAGAAAAAGTTAATCTTAAAATACATTTTCTGTAAAGTTTATATTTGTTTGCTTTGTGTGTGTTTTAGGCATTGCTAACGTGCATTGGTGATTGATCAATTTGCATTCTCTGCTGCTTTTTTTTTTTAAGCTGGCTTTAAGGTGGTTAAACCAGCCAAGACCAGCAAATCATCGTGAGGGGTAGGCTATACGAAGGGGTACAGTGTAGCTATTTGACTCTCACATTCACATTCAGAGATGTGTAGTAGCCTATAGGCATTAGAATGGCACGCACGGTTGCCAGTAAAATAAAACGTCCTCTCCACCACGGCCATGTGTCCATGTCGCTTAAATCAAGGCAGATTTATTGGTCTTGCTCATCACTCTGCGTTTACGCTCGCACTCTTCATTTATGTGTCGGCTCGCTGTCAGCAGCCGCTGGACTCCTGATGAATGAATATCACTGCAGGCATCTGACACCCCCCGAGCGCTCGAGCTGCAGCTGGATGCACTTTACCACCGCTATTTGCATCGGGTTGGCTTAAGAACATCCCCGCGCTTTGGAAAGTTGCCTGAGTTGAACGGAGATACACGAAGGAGCGGGTTGCAAATCAATTTCAGGTCCGAGGCTTTGATCTACAGAGTCGAACCCGTCCACCTGATGTGCTCCTCACACTCACACTGGAGAACAGATGTGCTGTTGGAGAGGCTGCAGAACTGACGCAGGCGTCACCATTCCAAACTGGAGTTCTGATCGAGGCTAGGAATCTGATGTTCATTTAAACACAACATGTAAAAAATTACCCTGTGTGTATATACACACATAATTGTCTATTTAAAAAAAAAAGATTATAAAATGAAGACAGAAGACAATTTGAGGAAACATTGTAAACTCATAAAATCAAGATGAGATTATAGAAATTATTGTAACAAGTGGAATATCTATGGACAAAAAGTTACAACAATCACGTAAAAAAAAGTGTAAAAGGATTCTCAATCTTACATAATTTTATTTATTTTTATGACAATGGAGAAAGTAACCACAGTCTATCTTTGCTTTATTTTAGTGGATATATGGTTAAAATAAATGGAATAATAATAATAATATAATGACTGAGGAGAAATGGCTCTTTAAGAAAACATCTGCACATTTTTACCAATTAAACCATGAACACCTCTTTTATTTTAAGCTATAAATTAATCATCTGGGTTATATATTTAGATAGGGCCTAGGCTGTTTTCTTCTAAAAATATAAAATTCCTGCCTGAGAGTAATAATAGCTTTGAACCGCATGGTCTGGGCATAATATCCTTAAAAAAGCAAGAAATGTGCCTGAGGTGAGAAAATATTTCCCTCCCCATCTGCAGGCCACTGACTGTATTCGTTGCTGTGCTCGGGTTTCACATCATGTCCCACTGTGCTTATGCCCTGTGGTGCAGACCCTATATCTGACTTGTTAATGGCATGTTGTCATTCGCCCAGAGTGTGACTCATTGTGCCAGCATGACCCATGGGAGCTCACTTCACCACACAGCAAATGAATGCGCTCAGAGAGCAACTCCAGCCACGCTACAGCACTCAAATAGCAGGCCTGACACATACTATCTGCAAACACTGTCCTCAGGGTTCTGTGTTAATGCCTCCTCAGACCTCAGCTCAGATGAGAGTTGGCCGGCTTAATGGTGTCTACACTCTGTCCTGCATAGGTGTCAACCAAAAGTGCAGATATTATAGAGCATCTCCTCCTGGAAAATGAAGAGAATCAATCTCATTCAGTTAGCCACACTGGCCCACATATCATTAAAAACTGTTGGCCTTTTCACATATCAGGTGTTTGAAGCAATGTTCTTGAGATAGCTTTGTAAGTCTAAAGGAATACTTATATATAGAACAGTGAATAGTTATGGTTAAAGCACTGAAACTTTTCACTGTTTGAATCACTCCGCTTGTCCGTGTTAGCACATTCCAGACAGCCTGTCACTCGTTTTGCATTTAAACATGAGACTCATTGCAGTGAAATAAAAAAGGGCTAGAATATATATATATATATATATATATATATATATATCTTCTGTTTTTAAAACTACAATATGTTACTTTTATCACTATGTAACTCGGTTACAAAAATAATACTGCATGACAAAAATCAAGTCCCGCCCTACATTTCTTCTTGTTTGAGAAGCTGTTTCACTTGGATATACGTCACAATAGGAAAGAAAAGACTATGGCGACTTTAAATACGGGAGTGAATCCTCTAAATAATTGTTCTGTATGAATACGGAACACAACTCACTCCCGAAGGTACAATGATTGACACTGTGGTAACCATGGTAAATTGACAACCAAATTTAGTAGCACTGTGTAGGCCAGAAAAGCAGCACAGTAGAATGCAAAAATGAATTGCATTTCTGCAACATATTTGTATGATAGGCTAAGAGTAACTTAGTAGGCCTGTGATAAGAGTGTGATATTTTGAATGGGTCATTGAATCATTTACTCAACCAATTCCTTAAAACACACCAATTCATTAGACGAAACACCTGCTGTGTTTTGTGTTGCTCAGAGACGTGCAGGGGTTCTTTGTTTGGAAGTATTTCCATTGTTGGATCAACAACAGACAAAAAAAAAACTGGGAATATTGTTGCCTAAAATGTAACTTACTCAATATTAACTATTTATTGTTTAGGTTATATTAAACTGACAAATCATGCTGTTTCCAGCTGGGATTACCTGCGGCACTCAGCAGATACTGTACTGTTGATTTTCGGAAACACTCTTGCTCGTGTGATATTGCTGAAGTTTAAGCGTGTAAAATAATTCGCCTTAAAACATTTTTGAGCAAATCCATTACTGCCAGTTGACGGATGAGAAGTGATGGTGCGTGTAATTATATATGATTAGAGAAATGAATGAGAGTTAATCCCCTGATGAAGCGCTTTAATACTATAAGTTTTACTTATTTAACATGCAAAGAGTGCGCACAGTAAACCCTAGATAAATGAATAGACTGTCTGTCCCATTAGTTCATTAAGTATTTAGAGTCTAGCTTGCTGAATTCACACTTGCTTAATGATTTGTCATGCCATTCACAAATCTATAAGAAAACTTTCAAAACGCTGAGTGTGTGAAACTGCTCTAAGCTTCTCTACCACTCGGGATGTTTTGTAGTTTACATGTGTGCATGACTGACATTATATGATGACGAGCTGTGTATAGCACAATAAACAATATGAGTTTTCTCCACTGCCTCATGATTGTGTGTGTGTTAACAAGGAGTCACATGAACACAGACTATAGTTATGTGAAATTCTCACTGTATACCAAGTCTAAACATATCAACTGTTTTGTTGTTGTCGTTGTTCACTAAAAAGTTGCAGTATTAGATGATCAAAAATGTTGTCTTATAAGATATATTATTACATATTGGAATTTATGTTGAAACATTTTATTTGACAAATCTAATATAAATAATGTCTGTAAATGTTTTTAAAAGTTGAAATGTCTTTTCCACTGACAGTTTCTTGTTGTGAGAGGACTCACTCACATGGTGAAGATGATCTCTTCAAAAAGCTCTTTGACGGCTACAACAAGTGGTCAAGGCCTGTACCAAACACCTCTGATGTTGTCATCGTCAAGTTCGGTTTATCTATCGCCCAGCTGATTGATGTGGTAAGGTACTAAAGGCTATATCTTCAAAAGAGGGAATAAAAAGTATGTGTGGGTCAGTGGCACCCAAATTATCATGATTTCAACATGTTAACACCTGAAAATTCCTACTAATTGTGCTAACTGTACTAACTATGCTATATTATAGGACTTACATATAGTTATAGTTAAACCTATGTATGCTCATGTGTCTAAACTTGTGATCGGTAAGATTCTTAAAATTTTTTTTGAAAGAAGACTCTAAATGTTAAGAGTAAGACTCTTAAGTTGCATTTATTTGATCAAGAACATAATCAAAACAATATTGTGAAATATTATTACAATTTTAAATCATTTTATTATTTTTTATTATATATTTTAAAATGTAATTTATTCTTGTGATGGCAAAGCTGAATTTTCAGGGTCACATGATCCTTCAGAAATCATTCTAATGTGATAATTTGCTGTTTAAGAAACATTTATTATTATTATCAATGTTGAAGACAGTATATGTTATAAATGCTTAATATTTTTTGTGGAAACTGATACTTTGTTTGGGATTCTTTAACTATAAAGTTCAAAAGAACCGTATTTATTTAAAATAGAAATCTTATTATAAATGCTGACCCCAAACTTTTGGCACTGTAGTAAACATACTATAATTTTTATGCTATTATTATTCAACTACTACTTTGTCAGATTGCAATTGAGATAAATTGAAGAAAAAGAGATATCCCTGTCATTAGCTTACACAACTTCAGACTTCCATTCATTTCAAACTTAAAGTGCATCCTTGATCAATATTGGGGAACAACGGTCTATTTTGGCCCAAGGCATTTAAAGCTTAGTGTACTTATAATAACAATAAATAACAAAATGCCGGTTGTTGTTTGTTTTGCTTACAGATGTCATGAAATATTCATTTAATAGAGGAAGTGCCAGTAACACCAACTTCCTACAGTAAATTGTCATATTAAGAGCCTTAAAACCATATGAATTAGGGTACATGGTCCTTGAAGTATCCAAGTCCATCAGAAGATTAAATTTATAAGGTGTTTGTGACCTTTCTGAACTAAAAGCTTTCTGTTGGAGCAAACCCAGCATCCTGACTCATCTAATACCCACTGTCCTTCCTTCTTTTCCTCCTCCACAGGATGAGAAGAATCAGATGATGACAACAAATGTCTGGCTAAAGCAGGTATGTTCAGCAGGAAAGTTAATATAAGGAACGGATCATTTAAAAAAAAATCAAAATATCTGGCAGCATAAATAAGAGCAAAGTTGGTTAATTAATAAAAGGATTATAATAATAACCTCAAATTGGCAAATAATGGTGGTAGACATTTTGAAATTAATTGGTTTTAATTTGTGGCCTCTCTCTCAGGAGTGGAATGACTATAAACTTCGCTGGAAGCCTTCAGACTATGACAATGTGACTTCTATCAGGGTTCCGTCTGAACTTATATGGGTCCCGGATATAGTCTTGTACAACAAGTGAGTAACAATGTATCTAACTTAAACAACACTCAGCATGAATTCCCACAAGTTAAAATGCAAAGAAATCAAGCCAGAGCGTAAAAGGCTGTTTTAAATGCAGAGTTGGAAGCGCACAAGCAGTGACATGATCTATAAGGTGTACTGTATGTAATACAATGCCATTAGAGTTGCACTTAAACTGAAATGAACTTGCACGTTTGTTTAGACTACCACCTATTGGTTGAGTGTGGTAATACAGAAGCAGTTTACTGCCGGATCATTATTAAAATATGGGAATAAATCTGTCCTGTCTAAAATTCATAGTCAGGAAACTCCACTTGAACGGGATATGACATGACATAGCTTATAAAATAATATGAAAATAGCTTGACTATATTGTTTTGCAAATTATTTATTTATTTAAAGCATCATTAATCCTGTTGTTTATCTTTTATACATGTGATACAAATAAAATAGAAAAAATAACCAAAGTCTATAAAAATCCTATAATCAAAGTGAGTATATTTAGTGTAAAACTTATTACAAACATCAGCTATTGTTACTGTCATAGCTGCAAGCATGCTGAAATACCTCTCATCCCCTTCATCTGGTAGACCACTTATGCATTTATATATTACATCACATTAATTACTTAATTAATTAAATAATATTGCTTGAGTTTATTTGATCAGTTTAAAGTCTAAAAAGTCCAATAACCAAACTGTGTATATTTAGTGTAAAAAAAAAGGGTTTTGGAAAATATTGAAAATAGTATTAACACATCACATCCATTGTAACAGTCATTGTATCTGCAAGCATAGTTTTAATTGCTTCAAAGCAAATTTTAAAAAGTGCCAAATTAATCCTGCTGAATTGTAGATGCATGAAACCAGCAGTAAAGCGGCAACTGCTGAAATAAATGTTGTTGTCCTTTTCAGTGCAGACGGGGAGTTTGCAGTGACCCACATGACCAAAGCCCACCTCTTCCACACAGGTAAAGTGCGCTGGGTTCCACCTGCCATCTACAAGAGCTCATGCAGCATCGATGTCACCTTCTTCCCCTTTGACCAGCAGAACTGCAAGATGAAATTCGGCTCGTGGACTTACGACAAAGCCAAGATTGACCTGGAGCGCATCGAGAACACGGTGGACTTGAAAGATTACTGGGAGAGCGGTGAGTGGGCCATCATCAATGCTGTTGGCACCTACAACACCAAGAAGTATGACTGCTGCCATGAGATCTACCCAGACATCACCTACTTCTTCATCATTCGCCGTCTCCCGCTCTTCTACACCATCAACCTCATCATCCCCTGCCTTCTCATCTCCTGCCTAACCGTGCTGGTTTTCTACCTCCCGTCAGACTGCGGTGAGAAGATCACACTGTGTATCTCAGTCCTCCTCTCGCTCACTGTCTTCCTGCTGCTCATCACAGAAATCATCCCGTCCACCTCACTCGTGATCCCGCTCATCGGCGAATATCTGCTCTTCACTATGATCTTTGTCACCCTGTCCATCGTTATCACCGTCTTCGTGCTTAACGTCCATCACCGCTCGCCCAGCACTCATAAGATGCCCCTTTGGGTTCACTCGGTCTTCTTGGATTTGATCCCACGGTGGCTGTTTATGCGCAGACCTGGACCGGACAGCCGTCGCAGGCAGAAACTCCTCCTCCTGCAGCGGCAGGGTCAAGGAATGACGTCCCGGGTGCTCGGACCGGCAAACACAACCCTCAGTACGTCTACTAGCTGGTTCAGAGGGGAGAACTCTGGGGAGGAGTCCCGCAGGCGCTTCTGTTATAAGGACATGGAACTGGGGACGCTGTCCTCCGCGATCTCACTCTCACTCCAAACTGCTTCGTCCTGCCCTCTTGGCTCAACTCCATCTACTCTACAGAATTTCGGTCCCACCCCTAGACTGGAGATGGGCATGGCTTCCAGGCAGCCCAGTGGAAGAGCTACTGTCACAAAGCGGCCTGACAACCTGATAGCAGACAAGTTAGGGTTTCCTCTGTCCCCCAGTGTCCTGCAAGCTCTGGAGGGGGTCCACTACATAGCAGACCACCTGAGAGCAGAAGACGCTGACTTCAGTGTAAGTTTCTCTCAGATTTCCGAGGTCTGTATGCTACCAGTCAAAAGTGTTGGGGCGAGCAAGATTTTATTATGGTTTTGAAAGAATTCTCTTACCAGGGCTGCGTTCATTTGATCAAAAATACAGTTATAGTGTGAAGTATTACAATTTCATATAACTGTATAAAATAAATCTATTTTAATATTCTACAATTTAATTTATTCCTGTGTTGTCAAAGCTGAATTTTCAGCATCATTAGGCTACTCCAGTTTTCAGTGTCACATGATCCTTCAGAGAACATTCTAATGATGATTTGCTACTCAATAAATATTTCATATTATTATCAATGTTGAAAACAGTTGTAAATAAATAAATTTAACTTTTTCCATAGCTTTCAAGCTACAGTAGATCTATCAATCTTGGCACAGACCTATTAACTATTCAAACGTCCAAGAAAGGATTTGTCAAGTCAAAATCAAAGTTTGACTTCAACTTTTATTTTCTAGTCGTGTTACTGCTATAAGAATCCGCTCATTTGTCTTATCTCTTCACACAGGTAAAAGAGGACTGGAAGTATGTTGCTATGGTAATAGACAGAATCTTCTTATGGATGTTCATCATAGTGTGTTTGCTGGGCACAATCGGGCTTTTTCTCCCGCCCTGGCTCGCAGGCATGATCTAGAAAACACTCATATGAACAATAAGGAGGCTTCTAAGGCTTCCACTGGAAGAACCAGCATGGGGACACAATGCCAATCCTAGCAGGGAGATTTGCCCTGCATGGGGTAAGAAAATGCATGTTTGACATCAGGAATGTGATTTTTTTTTTTTAGGACAGAAATTGAGAGGAGATAAGCTTGTATATGAAAAAGCTTGTATTTGAATGTAATGTATAACCTTGAATATTATTGTCCAAATTGAAAGTGCCAACTGGACAAGATACACAGTGACTTTAATCAATTACACAAATAAAATCACTACGGTTGGTATTTTTCATATCTTGTTACTGTTCATATCAAAGAGTGCACACAAAAAATATAGAAACAAAGTGGTTTGTTGGTATGTTGCATCAGTCAATGGTATCAGAAACATTTTCAGTGTTTGGCAACAGTTTGGTAACCAACATAAAATTTATTATGTTGTGTTCTGGAGAAGAAAGAAAGTCATAAAGGTTTGGAATGATGTGGGTGGTTAAATTATGAAACAATTTACATTTCTTAATGATCCCCCCCCCCACCCCCACCCCCCCGCTGTTTATGAAAGCCTGTAGAATTTACTGATTTTTTATGTAAAGGCCTTGGTTCATTTTTGTCGGAAAAATCAAAAGGATGTGCATGTTTACTCGTGCGCCACCCCAGTGAGCCTCTCTTCCATTCTATGACACTGTTGACACATGAAACAAATGCAATGTCCAGGATAATTCCGAAAGAGACATTCTGTACTGTAATGTCAATGTGTAACGCAAAGAAACGGTGTACTTTAAACTAGTCTCACATAGCCACATCTATAGTCTCAAATACTGTAGGCCTATACTTTAGTCAAACAAACTATCACAACAGCTTTAAATTTTAATTATAGGCTACCTCATCTGTCGACATGATGCATTGCAGAGCTTGTGCAAACATACACATCGTTATGATCAGATGTTTTTCAGTAACTGCTGTTTTCTTACCACTTGTTTGAGTGTTTTGTTATTGAGAGGAAAGCGTGCAGCACATATTTTTTCATACGGTATTCATCTGAACGTCGCTCTCAGTAGCGTGGACAGCACCAGGGTCATCATTAACAGTAGGCTATATCGCTGCAAAGGTATTTCCAACTTCTTTTTAATTCTAAGCAAAGATCGAGAAAGAATTTGCTGGGGGACCTCGAATCACGTTCAGTCCGTTACGTGTCCGAGCACAAGCAATAAGTTGCTGGCTGCAGTTCACTTAACGGCCACCGGTGTCGCTAATAATGAGGTTTCTGAATTCTACATCTAGCCCCTTTCATACAATATAAAGGGTTATATTTGCACTTTTGATCTGTGGTGTTTTAGGAAGACAACATTTACCAATAACAACATCTGTTAATGCTGTTTGCAAACATAAATAGCATATTTGCTTGTGATTATTTTATATAGCTTTGGTCTACAATACATAAAAATGTAATTAATAAGACAGGATGTCCAGAGGAATGTTAGGTCATGTAGAGGGTTCAGCAAGCTAGCTGTTATTAACAGTAGCCTGAATTTCTACTGGATATTTCATGTCCCATACTGGTGTTTGTGTTGCCATGTTATTACATGAGAAATGAATCTTATGCAAACAGATGATTCAATCTATCCTGTACTCAAGCTGCGGGTCGGCATGTCGTGAGCTGCTCCTCTAGTCAGTCTGTGAGTCTGCGTCCTCAGGTTTGGGTCTGGCCAGGTTCGAGCGCACCCGTGCCTGGTCTACAGAATCTAACAGGTTCTTGGCATCCATGGCCAAACCGTGGGCCGCTGTCAGCATCTGTTTCTTGCACTCTTCCTTCAGAGAGGTGATGGCGTTCTGCTGGGCCAGACGCATCTTGCTGATGAGCTCAGCCAAGTCCTTATTCAACAACTTCTGAGTGCCTTCGATCTGAGAGCAGAGACAAAGAAATGTTGAGTTCACCTTTGTGCTCTTAAAATCTAATCTGTATTGGAGAAGATTAAACTCACTTTTAGCAACACTTAGAGAGGGCATTTCACTTGGAAAATGCAAAAATGTATTTTTATACTTTATATTGTTAGTGTCATGAAATCAGGTCTTATACCTCTGTTCTACAGGAAACATGCAGAGTTGATAGTATATCATCCACACTGTTGATCAGATTTCTTAATGAGAGTCCGACAGTCTGCAAATTAATTATATACATTAATACACAAATACATTCATTTTAAATTTAGGCCTACATTTTTTTTTCACAGTATGAATTAAATACAAACTGATTCTTATTAGGTATAACATACAAAATTCCTTCAGCCTAGAGCAGTGAGTAATTTTCTCTTTGTCTTTTGTTATTTTAACTCTAATGACACAGACGGCACAAGGTATATTAGGCTATCAGTCAGTGTGAGTAATGCATCTAGTTCTTTTTTTCCACAGCTTATTGCACTTTACTCTTTTTAACATCATGCACGTCCTGTTCTTTATTTTCTCATGCATGCACGTTTCTTTATCACTCTAATAAGTGCCAATACATTTTAGTACTTTAGTTGAAATATCTCTATATAGACACTTTATATTGTCACTTTGATATATCCTCATACCGCCCAGACCTAATCTCACTTTGACAGAAGAGATGTATTCAGTAGATGGCAGTGTGTTAATGTCATTTTTCAGCTGCACCACCACTTTCACCACGTCCATGACACACTGGTACACATTATCCTCTGAGCGGTCCAGCTCTGCTGTAGGTGTAGGCTGAAAGACAGAAGACACATTAAACTGAATAATTGTTACTACCATTGTACTGGGAAAGTGGGGTCAATTATTAGCACATTAAACATATACAGCATGCATACTGTACATGTGTAAACAAGTCTTTACTTGCACTGTAGTTCTGGGTGGTTTTGAAGGAGGATGATGCAGTTCAGCTTTAAGTGGATACATGAAACAGTCAGTATAGGAGGTAACAAGTTAATCTGGCCCAAGAATTACATACATTTTCTCATCAAATATAAATACATGTGATATAATTTACAATAGATTGACATCCGTATCTTGACTTTTTACTAGAATGCAGAGGACTTACCATAACTAAGTGGTGGTTCAGGTGCCTGGTAATTAATAAAAAAAAAAATATTGGGGATGTCAAATTTTACACTCAGGTGGTAGTCATTTTTTTACATAGTACATCAGATCTACGAACTCGAATGAAAATATAATTGATAAAACATGTGATATGGGTTTAAAAATGAAAAAACATACACACCTCAGGAATATTTGTGCCCTCGTGAACCATTGGGTCCTTAGAAAGAGCAGCAAACAAGCAATGTGTATTATAACAATTAAAGACAGACCTGTTTTACATAAAAGATTGTTAAAGGAGCCGTATGTAGGATTGTGGCCAAAACTGGTACTGCAATCACTTTAAAAATACAGTAGAGCGGTGTATCCCCTCCCCCTACCCCCTGACTCGAGGTTGCCAGATAAGCTGCAGGATTCAGCAGAAATGTAGGCTGCTTCAATGAGCTTCCAATGGCGAGTGACGACGAGACGTACACAGTACGTTTTTTTTCTTTTAATTATGTTTATGCTTCATGAGAGATATTTTGATAAGTAATTATGTATTTTAAAAATGTACTAATTGTCATTAGTTAAATATAATCGTAAAGATTTATGCTCGTATATGACAGTATAATCGTAAAGATGTATGCTCGTTTGTGACAGTATAATCGTAAAGATGTAAGTTATGCTCGTATGTGACAGACAGCAAGGTAGCTGTTAGTCTAACTTGTAACGTTATTTATCTGTCATTAATGTACGGTAAGCAAGTTTTTGTCATAACTAGGCTAACAGCAATTATAACGCGGGACAAATTCAATATCACCAATGGCTATCACAGGGTTGTTTTCAGTCCCATCATAAAATATTGTTAGAGTAACTAAATTTCAGAGCTGCCAACTCTCACGCATTGGCCGTGAGACACCCGCATTTGAGTGGTTTCACACCCTCACACGCCACACCCCCGATTTCTCACGCTGAAATGTCAACCCGGTCGGTCAAATGCCTGAAAGATGAGTTTATCTATAGATTTACCTGTTGAGCCACTCGTGATCGACTAGTTATGCCGCAAATGAGTTAAAATGTCCCGGAATCTAGAGCGAGCACACATGAGACAGAGAATCCGCGTGGCGCGCGCGCACGGCAGAGATGGAAAGCGAGTGAGAGCCCGTGTTGGAGCCATCGTCCACGATATACGCGAAGAACGAATGACGAATCATTTTTTCTGAGGTAAAGTTAAGCTAATTTCTCAATTACGTTTCAAATTGCCATAATGGGCGTGCTAATGTTAGCATACGTCCATGTGAGCTAACGTTACGTTACTTTGCACGAACATGCATAACTTTGTTCGACTGTCATGAATATATGAAATGTCCATTGACATCAAGTACAAGTTAGCCAAGCATAGATGAATCTTACCTGTCCAGGAGAAAATTAGCAACGTTGGCGTCTATGTTCAAATTCTTCTCCGTTTTCAGCCATCTCCATCTTTCAAAAGCATCTCCAATACAAATTCTGGTTTTATTTCGGACTTTGTCACGCCGAATTTCTGAATTATAACGAGGTCTTTTTGATTTAGTAACGTTAGACATTTTTATCCGACTAGAGTTAGGGTAGATTAGAGCAAAGTTGGCAACCCGGATCCCGAAACACTACCGACTTCCGTGATTGGTAGATAGGTGGAGGGTGGCGCATCAGACCAAAACACAACATGACAACATCAACATCAGTTGAGGGCTGCAAGTCCACTTTTTAAATGACAATATCCTAGCCATACTACTGTGTTCAGTGATATAAGTATTTGAAATGAACATGATTTGAACACTAGTGAACACTAATGACACATCAGGGCCTTTTTATGATTAATTGAAATAGATTTCTTACAAACAGCTCCTTTAAAAAGGTTTTCCTCCTTACCAGTAGCTTCTCCTCCTCCTTTAACCATTTGGTGTCCTCCTCCATCTGCTCTTTCTGCATCTTCATAGTATCCTGCATGCGCTCCTTCTCCACCTGCCACAGCCTCTGGGCATCTTCCATACTGGATGGACCGAAGCTGAACTCGCCCTCCTACCCCGTACACACACACAAACCCATATAGCTTCTAATAAAAGTCTACAGTTATTTTTAGATTTTATTTATTTTATTATTATAATATTTTATTATTTTTTAAATAAAAAATAAAAAACAAATTCAATAATGAAATTAAATGAAAATACATTTAAAATAGACATCATGGCTTAATTTTACCCCAAGACTGAGGCGACGGGGCGAGGCCTTGGGAACGGACAGGATGTTGGTTGAGTCCACAGGTGACTGGTAATCACACGGGCTGGCCAGGTCTGGTGAACTGGCACATAAAGCCTCATTAAGCTAGTGAAAATAAGAGCAGAATACATTAAATTAGTATAAAATTAAATAAATACAAAAAATATAATTATGTATAATTATTATTATGTACTAAATATTATTAGTAATACATAATATAGAGTATATATATATATATACTTAATTAAATATTAATTGATTCTATATTCTATATTTACAACAATTCAGTGCTTAGTGATTTGAACTTAAAACTACACATTTCCTATATATGACATTTAAACAAAAAGAGCACACTACCTGGAGATGTAGGCCGACTCCAAGGGTATTTCCGAAGCGGCTTGTATTGACTCTGGAAGGCTGGAGGTGCAAACAAATACACTGACTGTTAAGAGGAATGTGCTGCTGTAACTGAATTTAAGAGCAAACAAAAAGCCAATGAAAGCTGACAACTACCTTTGGTGGAGGTTCACTAATGTTAAACTTGGGCTCCAGGAACCGGACGTTACGGGCTTTGTCTCTCTCTCTTTCCACCTCTGCCTCCTTCTCCATTTGGTGGACATCACTGTTAAAAAAAGAGTGCATTTGTTACAATGAATGTAAACACATTGGAAAAAGATGGATAAAATGTCAGTTAATGCAATGTTCTTAAACATTTTATATAATTTAGAGAGAAAAAAGCAAGATATTATAACAATAACAGTGATTATTATTGGGCAGAAACCTGATGTTGCAGGCTAGTTCAGTGAAGGTGGGTCTCTCGCGGGGGTCGTAGCTCCAGCAGCGGGTCATGAGTGAGTACAGGGCAGGAGGGCACTGTTCAGGTTTGGGCAGCCTGTTGCCCTGTTCCAGCTGGTTAATCACATCACGATTGTCCAGCCAGTGGAACGGCTGTTTACCTCGGTTCGTAATCTCCCACACGCACACAGCTGGACGGGAGCAACACGAGAGGAGGAAACACACTTTACTCTTCTCAGAAGAAATGAATTCTTATATTCTGAAAATATGGATTAAATTGATACAAAAGACCATTTAAACATTTAATTCAGAATAAAATGTCAGTTCCTCTTTTTTGAAAAAGTTAGGCCAAAGCTTGAGTAACTGTCGGGATCATCTGTTCACCTTTCCCCTGCTTCAGTGCTGATGATGGTGCATCTGCACTCTTATGTGAAGCCATCCATCAGAGAGACTGAGTGAAAGGTCATGATTCACAGAACATGGCAGCTAAGGTCCACAAACAGAGGAGTCTTTGTCTCTCTAGTCATGTGTTATTTCCCCATGTGTCAGTGAGGGGCGTCACAAATAAAATAAAATCTGTTGACGTCTCAAGCTCTCAAGATATCAGTTGATTAAAGACTAAAATAAATACAGTAAAGAAAAAGTATTACAGATATGTTTTATTCCAATATGAGTATTTAGTAATTGTACGAGGAAATTAGTTTAAAATGAAAAATTGGCAATTAAGTCAGTTATTGTATGGTAATTTGTCTAAATTAAGTTTGATAGTGAGCCTGGGGCACTGAATAATGTTTTCAAGTAGAGGATGGTTAAGCATGCCAAAACAGAAAATTGGATTCATAAAAAAGAATCATGTGCCCCCCGAGAACTTTACGATGACTAATAAAGATAGAGGCGATTTTAGAAATATTTGTTTCTAAACTGCCAATATACAAGCGATTGTCTGTCTATATTAGTGTAACAGTGTCATTGGTTGGTACACTGGCCTTGTGTTAAAATCTGATGATTTTCTTCTATTCACTCACCAAACATCCACACATCACTGGCCGCGGTGAAGCGTCTGAAGTTAATGGATTCAGGAGCCATCCATTTGATCGGTAAACGAGTAACAGATGCTGCAGACATAATGCAAGGTAATGAGAAATTTCCAATGCCTGCTAAACAAAATATAAACATCAACACAGCTAAGAATATTTTCAAAGATTTATACAACGTGGCACTAGCGGAGATTAGATGCAGTTTCGACGGGGAAACGATGAATCATGCAATGATTGAAAAATCACAACTTTTATGAGCGTGTAAAACAGCTGAGATAACCTTTGTAATATTCTTCATCCTCTATGTATCTGGAAAGGCCAAAGTCACCCAGCTTCACAGACTCAGGAGTGGCAACAAGCACATTTCGTACAGCTATGTCCCTGTCAACCAGATGACATAAACACATAAGACAAACAGCAACAATAATGACAATTTAAGATGAATGCATAGAATTCAGAATGTCTAAGTATTTGGTTTGTTCCTTTTTCTTTAATGACAGTAGCACTCCAGCTGCATGAACTTCACAAGTTTGTGTAAAACCTGATGATCATACTTTCCAGCATTTATTGAGATGATCTAAAGAGGACCTTGAGCTTCAATGGAATCAAGAACATCTGACCATCTGTACAGAGTTGTATAGACATTGTCACAAATCTACTTATTTGATTAGTGACTTAAAATAATACAGATTTTTATTTTTATTTTTAAGGATCATGTGACAAGATGAAAAATTCAGCTTTGCTTTCTCAGGAATGAATTACATTAATGTATTATTTCACAATATTGTTGTTATTATTGCATTTTTTATCAAATAAATGCAGCCATGGTGAACAAAGTAAATTAAAAATACTGAATTGAATGTCACACCGGTGGACCATGTTCATTCCCTGTAGGTAAACAAGTGCTTTGCAGATCTGTAGGCTGAAGAGAACCAGAGTCACGCTGGTCAAACTCTGCTGATTTTTTGTCAAGTACTTCCCCAGCTGCAAGCACAAAAGAAAGTATTTTAGAAAAGGATTAGTGTGGCAATTTCCACTTTATTAAAGTGGAGCATTACACATCATATAGGAATTCAGTCTTTCTGCTGCCCTGAAAGGCATTTTTTAGGCCCTATGATGGTTTCTAAAGCATTTAGTTACTGTATTAAATCACAACCATGTTTGCTAACCACTACTTGACTTCCCAAGCCAGTCTTTCTGGATTTGACAAGAATCAATCGTGTTGATTCACATAATACTGAACTTCCAGTGAGTTTGTAAACAGTTTATGACAGTTTCACAGAGCCTGTAAATGTTAATAGAGCCATATCTATGGCATTCACTTAATTGAGTTTGCTACATCAATCACATCCTTTCTGGCAAATGGAATTACACTATGGATTGAAAGGGAATTTTATTGATTTAATTTAAAATGTACGTAAACCCCTCTATCTCATATAGTATATTACCACTCTTGCCAATATAATCCCTCATAGTGACAACATTATTGGCCCTGCAGTTTTCCAAAAGACGTGTTTTGACATCTAATAAAAATAAGAGTGATATCATCCAGCATCAGAGCTGTTGCTTACCTCTCCATGCTGACACAGCTCCATGACGATCCATACCGGGTCTTCCTCAATGACACCAATCAGACGCACTATGTGTGGATGGTCAAGGTTCTTCATGATAACTAGATGGGTGGGACGTTATAATGCAAAAAAGAATACAGTTACTTATTATTATTTAACATTATATCATGTCTTTATAGGTTTTTGTTTTTTTTGTTGCTTGATTTCAAATGTCTGTATCATCAGTGAATTAACTAACATGATTATGAGTTTTTTTTATTGAATAATTTGAATTTTCAATTATTTTTACCTAGTATATGAAAATTCATCAAAACCAAATATCACTTTTTCTCTCTTGTGTATCATTTCTAATCAAGCTGAAATTTTATAAAATTATGCAAAAATATGTATTAAGATACATAAAATGCTAGCTATGATATTAGCCTTAGCAAAACAAATGAGTATGATATTGTGGCGAGGGGGGCGTGGTTTTGCGAAGTCTGTAGCGAGAGACGAGTCAGCGAGCTGTGCGGTGAGTAAGTGGGTCAAGTGCAGATGATGAACACCTGTGTCTGATTGCAGTAATTGGCCTGGAGACCGCATATAAGCTGCCGGGAATGAGAGAGGCCTGGGACTCGCACGCGACTCCAACAGCACACACTGGCAAACGGACTGAGTTGATTCGAGTGGAAAAGAGTGTTTTGGATATTGTGCTGCAGTGTTTCACTACAGTGAAGGCGCACGAGCGCACCTTTTTGTTTTCCACTTACTCACCGCACAGCTCGCTGATTCGTCTCTCGCTACAGACTTCGCAAAACCACGCCCCCCTCGCCACAGATATTTTGTTACAAAAATATTAAAAATATTATTTCCACCAGAGAATGTTATTAAACAAAGTATCATTTGAGATATGCTTGAAAAAGTTGACAGTTGTGACAGACAATGACAGAATTCTCTGGTGATTGATATGTAGATACACTTGTTGTATATACACAAGTTAAATATTTATTGTCTAAAAGTCCACAGGTCCACAAGTGCCCACAGTTGAAGAAACACCCATCTCTTGACATTTACATTCACATACCTGCTTCACCCACAAACTTCTCTCTGACGTCAGGTGCACACTCCTTACAGGTCTTCACTGCAACACTGATCTTCTCCCCAGTCTAACCACGACAATTAATGAAAATTCAAATTATTCAATTAAAACAATTCATAATCATGTTAGTTAATTCATTGATGATAAGATGTATTGATGTTATTGTGAGACATCTAACAATATTATGCTAAATGTAAACGGAAAAATCCAGATTTGACTCACAAAAAACTTTTTTTTAGTATTTGTTGCATCATAACACATCTAAAGTGTCTGGAAGTACTGCTTGCCTTTTTATGGTAAACTCCTTCATGAACCTCCCCAAAGAACCCTTCGCCCAGCATCCGCTTCAGGATAATATCTTTCCTGTACAGGCCAACCTTTGCTATTGTGAAACACATGAAAAACTATGAGAGGACTTTAACATCGATACAGTACAAACAATAATGGTTTTACAGTGATACAAAAAACAATTCCCTTACTTACCAGGTGGTGGCGGCTTTTCATCTGCGATTTCACAGTATATATCAGAGTCTGAAACATGGAGTTGATGTTATTCACATTGTCAAGAAGATGTTAGAATAATACAGTAAATATCAAATACTCACTGCTGTATCTGAAGCTTTCTTTCTGCTCCCTAACAGCGGGAGAGAGTGAACAGCATTGAGGACAGTGAAATAAAGTCTAAAAAATGTGCAACGTACAATCAGCAGGTCCAGATCCATTTCACTTATTGTAAATGATTCCATATGAGATCACTTTAGAGTTATAGCAATTAATATTCATTCTGTGGAGAACAAAACAGAGATAGAGGAATGTTGATGTACTCACCCTGAGGGAATTTCAGGAAGAGAGTTGCGCAACTGCACACCTAAGATAGCAAAGATAAATCTCAGTTTACAACACAGAGAAATATGGCAATATCCAAACCCACATTCATCACAAAAGTCATGATTTAAAACGCACAACATTCAGAAGAATGCTGCCCTAAACTCTATTCTCAGATCAACTACAAAACTATTAGTCATTTATCTCATTGGTAAATGCCTCTGAAACTAGCTCACACAAACTCTTTTAAATGACACTTTGCCAGATGACTATTGGCATTTGCAGACATGCATTAATTGGGACTTACCTTGAGATTTACTTTTATTTGGTCCAGCTATCAAAGATGAGTCTGTGTGGTTAAGCAACCGACAGTAGCCATCGATCAGATCAGCCATGTTCTCCGCAATGGCCAGAGATGCCACACTGACAGAGAGAGGCTATGAATGGAAAAAAATGTCATGGCTAGTTTAGTACATGAGTGGCATTGTGCATACAAAGTTTAACAACCTAATACTGAGCATAGTGAGCACATTCTTACCTGTTTGGCACCCTCGATATCAATAAGTAACAATGTTCTGCCTTCAATTTGTGCATTATACTTGATACTTCGGATCTGTTTAAATTCAGCAAGGCAGACAGCCTGGGGAGAGTAAAAGAGAATGAACTTTAAACAACATTTGAACACTACGAATGTTTATTTCACCACAAAATAATAATATTAAAAAGGTAATTGCGACTTTTTAACTCACAATTCTGACTTTTTTCTCCCAATTGCAAGTTTATATATCACAATGTTGACTTTTTTTGCAGAAAACTGACTTTTAAGTTATACATCTTGAAATTCTGACTTTTTTACTCAGAATTCTGCATGTGCATGTGATCAGGTCAGGTGTCTAAAAACTTGGGAATAAAAATAGAATTTTGAGATGTAAACAGATTTCTGAGAAGAAGAAAAAAGAATTCTGCAATTCTGCGATAGTTTACTTCGTATAACTAGCAATTGCGGGATATAAATATGCCATTCAGATTTTTTAAAAACTCACAATTGTGATGAAAAAAGGTCAGAATTGCAAGATAAAAAGTCGCAAGTAACTTTTTTTTTAAATATTTTTATTGCGTGGCAGAATTAATCTTCCATAGACAACTGTCCTGAGACTGAAAATAAACTGATTGTAATTAAAATAAAGACTTTTCCAAGTATGATGTTGCTCACCGTGGAGTCTGATTTGGTGCGTTGACGAATGCCTTTGAGACCAATGACTAAATCCACTGCTAAACTCCAGCCTTGCTGTGTAGATTAAGAGGGACTTAAGTAAATTAAGTAGTACATTAAATCCGAGTTAAATTTCTAACATGGCCACAATTCTTTGCATAATCTCCAATATTTTTTAACACCTAAGTTGGGGACCTTGTGGAAACTTACCACTAGCTCACAAGGGAATATTTCCTCGTCAAAGTTGGAGAATTCACCATAGGTCTCGAAGAACTTGATCATACACTCGTCCTCTTTTAGTGTAGCATACTGCTGAAACGTCTGCTGGATGAGCTTCCGAAGTTGCTTAGACTGTTAAAACCAAAATTTTAGTTTAGATCAAGAATTTCAGTGTTTTAAGCTCTCAGAAGCTGACACTTTTTTATTTTTCTGTTTATTTTATCAGGGTCCTGATCGCCCTGAGAGGTTTTTCTTTCGGCACTTCATCCATTCAGTCAAAAATACATGAGCAAATCTGAATGAGCTGAGTTTAAATGTCTTATCGGTAAAAGTTTTGCAATTGGTATTATAGGTTGTGCCGAACAGCTGGTTAAGGAGGGATGATTACTAGTACTATTTAACACATACAACATTAACTTGGGAAATGGCCATTCAATCAACTATTGTCATCTCTATAAAAGCAGAAAACAAATCTAACCTTCATACTGTCAATAAGTCCCTTAGGAAAGAACAGGTCCAGACCAACATCTTTTCTAAATAAAAAAGCCACGATATTAGCAAACAAAATCACCTTTTTTTTAAATGACTTTTGTCCAAATTAAAAATATATACTTACTCTAGTAAGTCAAAATTTGTCTTTTTCTCTAGACCTTTGGCATTCATGTCTTTATAAAATCTCCTGAAAGACAGAACAAACCACATATGACATTCAATGGTCCGACATTACCTCTCCCAATTCAACACAGTTCAACAAAAAAAATTCTCAGTAGTTGCTCATGAAGTACTGTGGTAACACTCGAAAACAGAAAGTCTGCTGTTCTTTACCTGATCTCTAAACAGCCTAGCTGAAGTGCCATGCCGTCGCTAACTTTGCTAGCATAATGCTGCATGTAGTCACAGCGCACCTGCCGCAAGAGAAACAGTATTTTCATGGACTGAGCAACAAAAGGTGACTACATACAAGTTACAACCACAGAGACGAAGCAAATCTGGAGATGTTTGCTGACCTGTTGATAGAAATACAACAGGAAGGTTCTGTCTTCTTTTAACCTCTTCATGAAATCAACAGGAATGTAGCGAATTCTAAGGTCATATCTGAAATAAAACACACACACACACACACACACACACATATATATATATATTATATATATATGCAACATTATGATAACAGCCAGTTTATTTGGTGATGTGAGTGGGAGTGTTGACCAGCGTCATTGTCCCTCACCTCCACTCTGCCTCAGCATGATGGCTCTCGTAGCGTGTCTCAACCTCTCCTACAGTCAGGTCTGGGTGAAGCCAGTGGAGCTCCTCAGATTTGAGGTGTTTTAGCCTCAGCCCAAAGCAGCCTGCGTTCTGCACATTTGGACCCAAACGCCCACTGATCAGAATAGACTGGATGATAGTCTGATGGATAAGAAAAATAAAAAGTGTTTAGACAATGTATTCCAACATTTGGGATATTATTACTAGAAATAGTATGAATTCCTTTTGCCAATCATATACACTGCCGTTCAAAAGTTTAGGATCAGTAACATTTTTTTTTCTTTCATTCAGCAACGATGCATTAAATCGATTAAATTGATAAAGTGCCAGTAAAGACATTTATAATGTAACAAAAGATTTCTGTTTTAAATTTCTATTTAGAAACTTCTTTCAAAAACATTAAAAAAAACTTACCAACCCCAAACGTTTGAACAGCAGTGTATGTATACCTTGATCTGCCATGAGCTGTCACATTTGACCAGTTTGAAGTTTTTGCTGAGGTTGTTGCTGCTACTGAAGCACACTTTGATAATCTTCACAGGGCCACCATCTCCAACAGGACCCAAGTCAGGACTTTTGATGCCCCCATCCCAGTCCTGTGTGGGTACCTTCCAGGAAAGGGTGCTTGCATCACTCGCCATGTCCAAGTTACGTCCTCAAAGATATTCACACACCATTACACAATCATCTCATCTGCTAGTAAGGCCAGTTTGGAAAAAAAAGAACATTGTTTATAGTTAGATGAATCATTTGTGGCATGTGCTAATAACGACTTTGTACTGTATATAATACTTGTATATCACTTTTACCATTTTACAACAGGAATTGTAACTAATTACAGTAGGATATTTCATTTTGAGGATTGCTAAAGATTACATTTAACAGTTTTATTAAATTATTAGTGTTTTTAAAGATTACATTTAAGTAACCATTAGATGATGAGACACTTCTGCGTCCACAACAAAATGATGGAAAATGTAATCTACGTGTAAAAATAAGGGAAATTAGCATGCACAATTAAATATACAATATCAACAAATACTGGTAAATATTTTTTTTTTTCTAAAATCGGCTGATAACTGATATATCGTATGCTAGCCATATACTGTGCATTGTTATTAGACAACCTGATAAAAGCATATTGAAAATGGATGTTATATGTCAACATCTTTCAAAATCCATTAGATCAAAGTTTACACTGTGTTTGCTCACACTGGTTGTGTTTCAAATAATCACATCTCTCTGTCCCCACACCCAAGTGATTGTATTTTCTGGAATATAGAGCTGATACAATATTGATGATTGATTTGTTCGAAGATAATCAGAGGCTGTTTGACAAAATCTAAAGACACAGCAATATTCTAGTTTATAGGAGGTTTATAAATGTATGTTTGTATGTGTATCCATCTGTGTATTCTCTAATAGGGCCTGTCTTGCTTGCCTGAGGCAATGAATTCCTAGAAGTAAGACTACTTTTTTTTTTACTCGCTCAAGCATGACTGCCACGCTACCTGTGTTTGTGCACAAGCAACTGAAACAGTCCTGTGCAATGCATGCATATGACAAAACCTTTATGTGTTGTTTTTTTAAGTGTGAGATTAATTATAATCCCTTGCAGTTACTGTTGCAAAATGTCATAAATGGCAAAATAAAAGTGCCAGCTTTACTTTGTTTCAGTTAAGCCTTTATTTTAAGTTACTAATCATTTGTTTACACAGGGCTAAAAAGTTTCAATGTAGCATCAGTAAAGTGGACATTGTTTTTAAAGTCTAATTAGTTGAAAAAATAATAATACATTAGTGTACCAACCAGAACGACTTTACAAGCTGTTCTGAAATAGTTACAGTCGTGCTCAGAATTAATGGTACCCCTGGTAAATATGATAAAAAATGGCTGTAAAAAATAAATCTGCATCATTTATCCTTTTGATCTTTCATTCAAAATATTGCCAAAATTCTAAACTTTCATTGAAGTAAAAGAATAGAAAGTGGGGGGGGGGGGGGAATCACATTATGAAATAAATGTTTATCTCCAAAACACGTTGGCCACAATTATTGGTACCCTTTTATTAAATACTTTTTGCAATCTCCTTTTGCCAAGATAACTGCTCTGAGTTTTCTCCTATAATGCCTGATGAGTTTGGAGAACACCTGACAAGAGATCAGAGACCATTCTTACAGAATCTCTCCAGATCCTTCAGATTCCCAGATCCATGTTGGTGCTTCTCTTCAGTTCACTCCACTCATCAGGTCTGGGACGGTCATGGCAGAAGCTTCATTTTGTGCTACTTAACACATTTTTGTGTTGATTTTGATGTTTGTTTTGGATCGTTGTTCTGATGGAAGATCCAACCACGGCCCATTATAAGATTTCTAGCAGAGGCTGTCAGGTTTAGATTTTTTATCTGTTGGTATTTGATAGAATCCACGATGCCATGCATGTATCTGAACAAGAAGTCCAGGACCTCCAGCAGAAAAATATGACCACAACATTAAAGATGGTATATTAAATTGTACACATGGGGTACTTTTTATCCTTGTGTGCACCAAACCCATCTTGCATGTTTGCTGCCAAAAAGCTATTTGTTAGTTTCATCTGACCACAGAACCCTGTGCTGTTTGAAGGTCCAGTCATGCCTGACAACTGAATTTGCTGGGGTTTGTTTTTGGATGAGCAAGGAGGATTTTTCTTGAAAACCTCCCAAACAACGTGTGGTGATGTAGGGGTTGTTTAAATTTTTTTTAATAGGCTTTCTGAACCCAAGACTCAACTGATCTCTGCAATTCTCCATCTGTGATCCTTGAAGAGTCTTTGGCCACTCAAACTTTCCGCCTCACCATGCATTAAGTCAATATAGACACACGTCCACTTCCTGGCAGATTTGTAACATCTTTAGTTGATTGGAAGTGCTTAATTATTGCCCTGATGGTCAAAATGGGGATTTTCAATGCTTTAGCTATTTTCTTACAGCCACTTTCTATTTTGTGACGCTCAACAATCTTTTGATGCACATCAGAACTATATTCTTTGGTTTTATTCATTGTAATGGATGATTAAGGGAATTTGGCCTTTGTGTTTCCTCATATTTAAACTCCTGTAAAACAAGAAGTCATGGCTGGACAATTTCATGTTCCTAGTCACCCTGGTGTGCAAAAAAAAGGTAAAAATGAATGGGAATATACTTAAGAGATATTTTACTCGTAAACAATTCTAGGGGTACCAATAATTGTGGCAAACTTGTTTTGGAGAAAAACATTTATTTCATAATGTGATTTCCCCTCCACTTTCAATTATTTTACTTTAATGAAAGGTTAAATTTTTGCCAATTTTTTGAATGAAATATCAAAAGGATAAACGATGCGGAGTTATTTTTTACAGCCATTTTTCATCATATTTACCAGGGGTACCAGTAATTCTGAGCACGACTGTATCTAACGATAACTAGTATGTGGGATTTGACCTCTGGAGGCTGTAGTTTTTACAAGCTAACGCTAGCTCAGAGCAACAGAGCACACACACACACACACACACACACACACACACACACACACACACACACACACACACACACACACACACACACACACACACACACAAAACAGAAATAGCACAAGGGAGGAGTTCTATGTGTAAACAGCATTTCAAATACCTGGATAAAGTATTTCAATGTTAAGTTCTAAAACAATAAAGAAACTAGTTTGATTTTGAGATTTTAGTTTGTTTTATGTCCAACATTTTTTCAATTACACTTTTATAAGTCACTGAATCAAATATGGAGTTATATAAATATAATTACATAGCTCTTTGTTTTGTAGTTTAAATAGTGAATCACATGCCCAGACTGAGAGCAGACAGCAAGAAGGAATGAATAAATAAATCATGTATAGGCTAAATTATACATTTCGCTACACACTCTTATGTTCTGGTATTGTTATTTTACATTTGACACTGATAATGAACATTTTAAAAGTCTGATAGTCTTGATATTTCCAATATCAACTCTAATGGAATAATAAAAAATGCGCTTATAAGTTTAGCATTTAATGATATAATTGTGTATGGTTTCCTGAATCCTCGATCCTCACCCAAAAACAGGCCAAAAACTGAAGTACTGTACTGACTTGCTGTAAACGCCTATCAAAGGGTGAATACTTATTTAAGAAACTGACAACTTTAAACCCTTCTAAAGACGAAATAAACACTAAGTTAAGGCAGACCGCACTATTAAATCCTAGATTGCACCAGGTTGCGTGGCTAGAATACATGCTCTATCTATGAAGACACTGGAATGCGCGTGCACGTAACCGTACCTGCGCAGACTTGCCCTCCCAAAAAACCACACAGAGCCTATATATAAATGCAGGTAAAAGAGTTGTAATGTAAAATTGTGTATTTGAATTAATAGTATGTCTATACATTACAACACTTTGGAATCTATTGCACGTTTTGTGATTTTAATGAGTGCCTTAAATTAAAAACTTGACCTGACAGTACATGGAAAACAACAGCTCAGATTTGCCCATCGCCGTTAACGCAGTATTAATTCAAGTTGCTCATTTACCTTGCAAAGTTGTGCTCTTGTTTTGTTTTTTGTTTTTTCCTTTAAGATCCCCGGCCAAAGTCCAGCTCTCAAAGTCAGGTAGATAGAGACAGACACTGTTCAAGCCACTCCCTTCGCTTGAGTGAGGACACTTCCTAGCAGTGGTGAGACTGAGCAAAAGGTCACCGCTAATAACACGTTCTCACATTGTAATTAATATGCACACATTTGATTTGAAACTCCATCCAGTTTGTAAAAGTCACAATATATTTTAACATATATTTTATGAGCAATGATGGGAATAATCAGGAATAATAATCAATTAAGCAGTATCTGAGAAATAAAATATTTTATTTTTCATCAAATTCGTGTTATTTTACATAAGACACGACTGACATCTAGTGGCCAAGTATGGGAACAACTACTTTTTTTCTTTCTTTTTTTAGAATAAGAACAAACAAAAATAGGACATAATTGAAAAATAAAAAATAAAAGGGGATACGTCTATCTATAATTATGTATAATATATTGACTTAAGAGAAAGTTAGAAACCAGTAATTGGTACTTAAGGGGAAAAACAGCATATAATAATTCACTTTTCAATTAGCTTCAATTCTTTAGCAAATACAATTGTATCACTACATTTTTTGTTATTAGGCTACTTTAGACTTTGCCCTTTCATAAAGTGACGCGTATTATCTGTCCTGAACATAACTGCTGATGTTTACATTATAAATCCATTAAACTAACCATTAGTGACATTTGAATTTTGTAACACATTTGAATAAAGGAGCAACAATGTAACATTTAATAGAGATGTGAACTAGCTTTGGTTGGTCGTTAACATTTTTTTTTTTCACAACAATTAGATTGAAATCTAAAATTAAAATAAAGCTTTAAATCTAGGTGAATAGTGAACAGAAGCTATATAGCCTTATTTATACTAAAATACCACTGCCATGATCACCTGACCTGAAGACCCCTGCCTGCTCTATAACTGCTCAGTCAATCAGAGTATAGCACCAGAACTAACTGTGTTATGTTAGTTTATTACTGTAATATCTGTGCACCAGAAATACACCACAAAAGTTCTGCAACAAATGTGTTAAAATTTGTCATTGAACCATAACTTGTCTGCTTCAGTAGATGGCAGTATATTCACAGCAACACTGGGGGGAAAACATCCCTTGTCCTCTGTACTGAAAAACAGTTACCATCCGCCATTGCACAACAGATGAACATTTCTTTGTGCAGTGTCTAGTGTAAATGACAATACGGTTGATTTCCTGGTCACAGACACTGCACGGACCTTAAACTTATTTCTGACAGCTTGACCCCTTCAGGATGAATGAGCCATGCGTGATGGACTTGTGCAGAATCCAGTGCTGTGGCAGATGGAAATCACACTGATCAGATGGTAATAATAAGACTGTTTAATGTGCAGAAAAATCACAGTACAGACACACACAACAAGAGCAGACTCATTTTACAGAGCTTCCCTTACAACTTAAATAAGTATACTTTTATACTATTAAAGTATATTTTTTAAGTAGCCTACTTTTATGTAGTAGGCCAAGTATAAGCTACTATCAATGTTCTAGATATACTTGTGTTTCAATCCTACTTGGGACTACATTTTTAGTGTATGCCTAAAGTAAACTCTTAAGAATACTTTAAGTGCAACAGTAGTACACAACTAGTTAACAAAAGTTTTTTTTTTTCCACTGCAACTATAGGCTACTAGGCTACTTGTGTTATTGTAATGGATCCTACTGGAGGTGAGTTGCAGAACCCAAAGGCAGTTTAAAAAAAGTACAAATATTTATATCATTATGAGTATTGTTATGAAATAGTATTATAATAATTTGTCGCATAGCCTATCTGAAAATTATACGCACTTGTAATGCTAATCTTTTCGAGATGCACCGATTGATTGGCTGGTGACCGGAATTGGCCGATTTTCATGTGATCGGCGACCGGCCGGTCAGTCTGACATATGCCGATTTTATGCCGGTCTAATGCACTCGGGCGCCGCATGATTAACATCGCGCAACATCAGCATCACACATGCACACGGAACACACATAGGAAACCTCTTGAATTACGGCCGTTTCAGATCGCGAGCGGCGCATGTTTTCTCGGCGTGCATGTTAGGCCGGAGACACACTGGCTGCGTGGCGTGAGCGTGGCGTTTCTGTTGCGTGTCAGCTGCGTGGCGGCTGCGTCGAGTTTTCTGTGTCTTTGCACACCAGAAGCGTGTCTGACGCGGCGCTGCTGCTTCTGGTGACATAGAGGGATGGCGCCGACAGGCCAGTCTACATTTGGATTAGCGGTGTGTTGCTCTTGCCTTTACGACAACAATTTCAACTGTTATCACACATCTTCCAAAAATCCGAGAAAAAAGCGGCATGTCTTTTTATTTCAATAACATTTACAAATGTTGTGTAGCAAAGTGCCTATATTTAGCCTAGGCTACCTGATGTTTAACCGTCACTCAGAAGACACACTATGTTCTGTCCTATCTTTATATCCTCCTGAGGCCCAGAAAGTTTTTTTCCCCCATTTTTTTGTTTAATGTAGACCTAATCACATTGTTAAGAGCCTAAGACACAAATTAGAAAAAAACGATATGTTATATGCTATGACATCTGTAGTGGACACCGGGACTCGATTGTTTAAAAAATAAAATGACATGAAATTATATGTATAGGCAAAAATAATGGCAATATTTGAAAATCGATAATTATTTATTATTTCAATTTTTTTAAAGGACATTTATATCTAAATTTATGTCAAAACCTAGACTTTCAAACATCAAAATGTAATTTATTAATATGTATTCGTGTACAAAATGACATAAAAACATCCTTTCCTATTCTATTTTGCCTGGAAATGCTTCCAACACGCTTGCGTGTCGCGTGAAAAATAGGCGTCGGTTCTATTTCTAGCATGCACGCGTTTTCCGCACGGCTCTTGCCGCACCTGAGACGCGCGTGTCACGCAGGCAGTGTGCAAGCTCTAACCTGTTAACATGGGAGCCGAAATAAAAACGGACACGCTACGCAGCCAGTGTGTCTCCGGCCTAATGAGTGCATTCACACCGCGAGCAGGAGCGTCGCGTGAGCAGCAGTGAAGCAGTTTCAGCGCCGAGTATGTGAAAGCACACTTTTGATGGACAAAATAAATATGATTTCACTCAAAAAGTGCCTAAAATGCTCATAATTTGCATGTCTAGTGTGTTTTAATAAGAACTGGAGTAGGCTATGTAAAAGATAATGAAGACTCAAACATATTTATAGAAAATGTACCCATTTAAACTTGTCTTAATTATTTAGCTTGGGTAAAACTATATGGTGTTTTATATGTATGCATAGAAAATAAATATTTGTGTGTGCTGTGAAGTGGTTAGAAAAAATGAAATCAGAATCGGTTAAAATCTGTATCGGCAGGTCAAACTCAATGAAAAATTGGAATCACGGCCTAGAAAATTGCAATCAGTTCATCTCTATAATCTTTCTGATAGGCTGGTATCAAACACCATCACATAATCTGATGTTCACCTAGAGGTTTGATTTATTTATTTCTACATTTGCTTGTCGATGGGTTTAATAACACATCCTGCAAAAGGGGGGCCTTGGCCAGAACCTAGTGGTATTTGGGGGACCTTGTCATGGAAAAGTTTGGGAACCCCTGACCACATGAGGAGGGGAGCACATGGCAGGATCACGTGACAGACATGGCCCAAACAAGGGAAGCACAAGGCAAACAAGAACATGAATTAGCTACAAACGGACATGAAACATGAACAAAACCGTGACAGTTTTGGGGAAACTGATAGTTTCTAGTCAAAAATTTGTAGCACATTTTTTAGTTTATGAAAATACACTTTGAAGTATACTCTCAGTAGACTACAAGTTTAGTAGTTTTATACTCCAAGTATAGGCTGTATAAGTTATCTTTAAGCGAACATGACATCATACTTATAGTTAACTATTTATAAAAAAATTTTGCTCCTATTTAGGTATTCATTTTTTATACCTGAAATGTAGGCTACCTTTAACATACTTTAACTCTTTACATAAAAAAAAAAACATTGTATTCTAGCTTCATGCATCTTTTTTATCAACACTTGAATGTGGGTATGTCCCATAAAATAAGCAACATTTTAAACAAAAAGCTGAGAGCATCGCATTTTTGTAAAAGACTATGGAAAGATTATATGTTGAGTCCATCAACACCCCCAAAGCTTCACAGTCGTTAACCCTTCCTGGGTCGACATTTCACTCGGTAACGTTATGCAGTTTGGAATTTATATACTGTTTAATGTTTGATGATTGCGTTATTTTACATTTGCGTAAGCAATCTTCTCTCACTTCAACTTGTTGTTTCTGCATCTTCTTCGCCTGTATTTTTTGATCAGGAGATTCTGTACTTTATCAGAAGATGTGTAATAGCGCCCCCCCTACCGTATAACAGTGAAAACATGAATAGGCTCTATGCACGTCACAGTTCCGGGTTCGATTGTACTAGGGCAGAGACTGTCTAACATGGGTAGAACTTCCACTCTCAGTAAACTTCCGGGTTCTGAACTGGTTGCAGTTCTACTCTGGTTCCATATGAGGGCGCTCACAGGACGAGTGCAGAATGAATGGAGGTCTATGGAGCTACACCCCTCAAACTCCACTTTTCTCAGGATATTATTTTTTGTCTACGCTTGTCTAAGGTGTTAGATTTTTTAGAGTCACTTATTTGCTTTAAAAAGTCTTTTAAAATGTCAATGACGTCATACACATCGTACGACCAGAGATACTACTTTACGGCAATCCTTCAGTCACTTTGATGCTTTTGCGCTCTGCACTTTCTTTTCTCTCGAGGCATCGACAACACAGCTGACACAGGTAAATACACGTGCTAGAAGAGTTAAGTCCCCCTTAACATTCTGGTCCCGCTTCGGATGGCACGATGCCATCAAGCGGTATCTCTGGTCGTAATCAGTCCTTCACTGACCAATCAGCGTTCATTAGCAGAATGCTAGCGTGTTATGGGCAACAAAAACTCAACCTGTAAGAAATCGAAAGGACATAATTACTCGTTCATTCAACTTTCGACCTATAACCCATGTTGAACTTGCAAAACCTACAATCAAATCTGAGATTTCTCAACGGCAATCGGGTGAAAGAGACAAATTTAGCCGTCTAGCTCCATAGACTCCCATTCATTTTGCACTCGGACGATCGCCCCCAGTGGAACTCCAACCAAAATTTGATACAATAGGACTTATTAGGAGTGGCCAGGCTCTTCGTAGATGGGCTCTGACTAGGGCTATCAACCCCCAGTTCAACTTCCTGTTTATACACGGACAGATATGGCTCTCTTTTATAGTCATTGTCTTCAGGACTTACCTCGTATGACGGTAAATAATGTAGACCGACTACAAAAAAAACTTTTTCTCCATAGTTAAGCTGCCAAGATAAGATTAACTAGAAAGATAAGAACAACTAGAAATGTTTGTCGTTGTTAAGTTTCGTGCCATACACAAGGTTATTGCGTGTGTTAGCGTCAGATCTAATATGGAACCGGAAACTGTTTGCCCAGTAGAGAGTATAGCCGGGAAACACGTCACAATCCCTGCTGCTTATAGTGTATAGACTGAAGATTCAGTCAATGGCGGGGAAAGAGTAAAGCAGATTTACTACTGTGGACTAATAATTCACATAGTACTCAGAATTGCCTACATGTCTTTTTTATCTATAAAATCAATATTTCAAACAATGTAAGTTTATAAGATGGTATTTAAAACTATGAGGACATTTTTTAATAGGTTACTCAATCAAAAGAGTACACATAACTAAAAGCCAAGTGTAGCCTACATAGAAAAAAAAACTTGATCAAAAGATTGAGTATAGGCCAAATATACTTAGACTTTTCTATCAGTATGTCAAGTATACTTAAAGCTGCAGTGTGTAACATCTATAGACGGATCTGTAGACAGAAAATCAATATAAGATCCATAACTATGTTTTCAGTGGTGTATAAAGACCTTGCATAATGAACCGTTATGTTTTTATTACCTTAGAATGAGACATTTATATCTAACCGCGGGCACCCCCTTCTATGGATGTCGACATATTATGTCGTCATGTTTCTACTGTAACCGACAGCGAACAAACAGCGCTACAGAGTACGTTCCGTATACCTTGAAAGAGAAACAGTAGAAAAAGAAGCAGCAGAATTTTGGACTAATGAAGGACCACAGCTATTATTTTAGCACAAGAGCTGACGGAGGGTGAATCTACTTCGAAGAAGCGAAAGCATGATGAAGCCAGAATAATACGGGAGAAATGCAGGCAGAAATCACGGGTCAACATCGTTGTGGCTTTTCCCAGATGGAAGGGTCTAATGAGGGAATTTTTTTTTCAAAATTTTCAACCAAGTTGCCTGTTTTCTGCTGGACAGATAAGGTATTCCAACTTTAGCAATGCAAAGGAGAACTGCTGTTTGATAATGTTAGCATTACCTAGAAGCTAGCCATAGACACTGTGAGAAGTGACTTTTCCCTTGTCAGTGGTGTAAAATATGTAGTTGGATTGTTTCAGGTAACTTATTTTTCCCTCCCTGTGTTATGGCTTTGCTATGTGGGTATAAATGTGCTGGTTACGTTCGTGAGACAATCATCTGATTAGTACTATTGACCGTAAAACAGTAACATTAGCCTACAGCATAACAGAAACTCTCTGCTGTCTAAGACGAAGACATCTCCTGTCGGCCACCGTAACTTTTGATGGTTGCAATTCGTGACCTCACCACTAGATGCCGCTAAAAAAATCACACACTGCACCTTTAAGTGCGATTTTAAGTAGGCCTATTTCTGAGAAGTACATAAAAAGTATAGACTGAAAGTATACTAATAGCACCTGAATAAACTTCTGGGTTAAGGGTTACTGCTTCAGTTAGATTTACCATTTCTACATTTTAAGTGAACAATATTTTGTTCAGTGGTTTTAAAAGTTTTAAAAGTCAGTTCCATTCTTGGATCTTTAATGTGTGTCCAACTATATAATGACTGAAATTAGAGCTGTTCCTGCATCAGAGGTCGAGAATTGGCGGCCTGTTCTGAAGTAACTCAACCAAGAAGGATTCCAACTGTGAAGCTTTAATGGGACACGTTTAAATGCTCATTATATTGATGGTCACACCTATTGCTCTTTTCGCTGTCATTCTGTCTCCACATTGACATAAATGGGTAATTTAACAATGCACAGTGCACAAGGTGGTACACTGTGAAAAAAATGACATGGATCCTTTATCATTTTATTCATAGAAGTAGTTCTCCAATTTACTAGTTAAAGCTGCCGTCGGCAATTTTTTTTTGATCATATTCAGTGAAATCTACACTATAATCCGACAGAACAACATAAATAAAGTGGTTTTAGAAAAAACCCCGAGCTTCTAGCTCCACCTGGAGCGTGTAATTTGTTTTGCAAAAATCCACCACTCCCGGTTCATTGTGTCCAATCAGCGCAGGGGGGTGTGAGATCTGACTGTCAATCACACGTCGTGCACACACCACCCCTCGCGCACGTTACAATCACATGCACACGCCTGAAGTTCGCACAGTAACGAAGAGTGAAGGTGGAAAAGATTCCAATTCCTCAGTTAACCTCAAGAGCTAGGAGGTCAAAAACAACACAGGAAAAGAGAACACCTGCTGAAAAGAAAGAAGTAAAGAAAGAAAGCGACCGTTCCCGTAATAAAACCAGGATCAACATCGGATCGCTATTTGACAGGTGGAGAGATTTACGTGATTTAATTGGGTTCAAGCTGGATGCAGAGCTTGCAACATTTCTTCTCGACAGATAATTGTGCTTTATCAACCAGTTACTTTATTTCTTAGTGTTATGTTAGTAATCTAAGTATGTTTGCCCAAATGTGTTGGTATTGATAGCTAACGTTAGCACTTGTTGGGCAGGTTCATGGTGTACACGCACTGACGAGCACGAACTCGGTGGGAGGGTATTCGTTGATAGTGGGGGAGGGGCACGAGAGTTGTAAACATTAAAAATTTTGCCTAAGTCCACTCAATCTGCCAGACTTGCCGACTGCAGCTTTAAATAACAACTGCATTGTGACCTCAGACTGCACAGTGAACAAAACTGTTCTGTGTTAATATGAAGGATTTTTCCGTAGGCCTATTGATTTTTTTCACACCTGTTTTACCCATAATATCTAATATTTAAATTCACAAATGTAAAGATTTTACTATTTGGTAAAGATTTTCTTTGCACTCAAATCGCTTTTACATTTGAGGGGGGAATCTCCCCAACCACCACCAATGTGCAGCATCCACCTGGATGATACGACGGCAGCCATGTTGCACAAGATTGCCCACCACACACCAGCGTACTGGTGGAGAGGAGACAGTGATGAAGCCAGTTAGGGTATATATATATGGGAATGATTAGGAGGCCATGATGGACAGAGGCCACTGGGGCAAATTTGGCCAGGATGCCGGGGTTACACCCCTACTCTTTCGAAAGACATCCTGGGATTTTTTGTGACCACAAAGAGTCAGGACCTCGGTTTAACGTCTCATCCGAAGGACGATGCTGTTATTGTTCTGTTATGCAATAAAAAAAAATAAAAAACTGACAGTACAATACTCCCCGGTCTCCCCTTTCCGTAAAATGAATGGATAATGTCCTGGCAGAAAATTACATTATATTATCGTTTATTTTTATTTTTTTTAAGACCAAGCCTGAATTGATTCCACTATAAACTTCTAAATACAGAATTGTATTGTGACAAATTTCTGTAAAATATTGTAAAATCCCACCATTTGTTTTTACAGCTTAATGTCTCTCATTAGGATCAGGATGATGAATGCACGTATGACAACGCATTACAGTGCGAGTAGTCCATGTACTGATCCACAAGCAAAGCTAGCTCTTCCTGAACCGGCTCATTTTAATTAGAGTCAGGTATCTCATGTCTACACAGAATCATCCTAAATTGTTCATTGAAACATGTGGGAGGATATCACACCTGTGGCTCATGACACCCCAATTACCGCTTTGCTTCTTGTACAGGCCGGTTATTACTGCTGCTTCCCATTGAACCACTGAGGGCAAAGTGGGCTGTGCTGGGTCTTCTTTGTCATAATTAAATTAGACTTTATTACAGTGACATCGAGCTTGTGCCCAAACACACACGTGTGTACTTAAATGTCAAGCAATGGATTAATGAGAGCTACACAATCACATCTGCCATCTGTGTTGTTGCATATAAACCTCTCTAAGGGTAGCCTATGTTTACACGACAACGATGTACAAAAAAAAAAAAAAAATTTCCTTTGTACAGGCGACAACGTTGTCAAAATGGTCCCCATTCACACAGATCTGCGAAAATTACTAAAAATGTATGCCAGTTATGATTGCCAGGCTAGTAGTTGGTGTCACTTTGTAAAGAAACACCACTCACCTATAGACTGAACACATAATACGCATGTAATTACTTCTACGTTTTCACAGATTTGCATTTTTGTAGTTTACTCAGAGATGATGAGGGTGTTGTTTTCTAAAAGGTGCACTTTGAAACCCTTTTTCAAAAGTTTGCATTTTCAGGCCCCCAAATAACTGTAAATACAACAAGGCCATAAAGCATAAAAAGTTCAGTTGAAAACAGTGAGGTTCACAAGAAAATATTGAAAATATTTATACATTTTAATATGGTCCTAATTTATGTGGCAAAAATTGTATATGATTTGTTTTACTGTTTTGACAAATAAATACTATGTGATGTATTGAACCAGACGTCAGCTCTATTTGCTTAGTAAAAACTGAAATGTAAACCATAATATTTTGACTTTATATGCAATAAATAATTAAATAACCATTTCTGTGCTTTTCAACAAATTAAACTAAAATATAATGTTTCTTGAGCAGCAAATCAGCATATTTCAATGATTTCTGAAGGATCATGAGACACTAAAGACTGGATTAATGATGCTGAAAATTCATCACAGGAATACATTACATTTTAAAATAAATTCAAATAAAAAAAAAAAACATTTCACAATATTAGTTTTTACTGTTTTTTTTTTTTTTTATCAAATAAATGCAGCCTTCTTGAGCATAAGAGATATCTTTCCAAAAAAAGGTCTGGGTTTCTTTTTAAACCTAAATTGTTGCTGCATCTCATTAATTTGCCACAGATCCCAGCACATGGTCATCACATTACACCTCACACAAACAAAATGGAAGTCCCTGCTTGACAGTTTCCGCATTTTGCCATAAGTGTAGTGAAGGGGGCAAAACCTGCCATCATGGTAAAAAGATGTTTTGACATGTCCCTGTCATTACAGATGCCTATGGATAGACAGTTCACACTGAAAAGGTACAGTTGATTTAGCACATCAGGCCACATTAATGTTAGCAGAAATGAGACACAAGGTGAAGTCCCTTTTCCCTGTTGTTCATGGCTGATTATGTG
Organism: Meda fulgida; assembly: GCA_030578275.1. Lineage (NCBI taxonomy): Eukaryota > Metazoa > Chordata > Actinopteri > Cypriniformes > Leuciscidae > Meda > Meda fulgida. The sequence continues at coordinate 19,433,937 of CM060635.1, read as the reverse complement.
TGTTGCTGTTCTGCACATTTAAACCCTGGAGACGTTGCACAGAGACACTACTACACTGGGCAACAGTTATGGGATATCGGAAAAGACAGAAAAATGCAGAGAGAGATTGATAGGGCAAGGGTAAAAACTTTTATTGAAAGTATTTTATATAAGTATTCAAACCTGACATATCTGACAGAAAGAGACAGGCCCTTACTTAAAAAAGGGAGCAAGGCACGCAAATATTAGCCCTAAGTCATTTTCACAAAGACTAAACAAACATTTGGCAAACCTCTAACCTTACCAAGCCAATTCCTAAGTATAAAACGGCTTTATTTCTCAATGTCCTGGTGGCTTTCTGGACGGATTAGACAGTAGTGGGACTTCTGGGACAGGAGACTGTAGAGGGAATATGGCTGAGAGACTCAGTGACTCCCGTCACAGTCATGCATTGAGACACGCACACATGCACAGGGGACCCAAAACGCACTGATGTGTTTCAGATTTGAATTCCCCTCCCTCCAATACACAAGGGCCTTCTCCCAAAGGTGTACTTCTATGAATTTCTCTCCTAAGGCTGTATGGCTGTGAGAGCATGTGACTTTTTTCACAGAGAATATGTTTCTTGTCTAACACAAGCTAAACTAACAATGTTTGTTGTTGTTTTTTCATAATTCTTGACAGATTTGTACATTTAGTTGAGATTATTCACCCAGGATGTTATAAAAATGGTCTACAAAATAATGTTATACTGCACCTGATCATTATCACAGTTCTTTTAACGATAAGTTCATTGTTTAAACCATAAGTAGAATATTGTGCTGTGCATAGTTTAGTCTTTACACTGTAATTTAAATCAATACACAGGGCTGCTTTTTATTTAAATTTCCTCTGTTGTTCAACCAGCTTCACACCTTCAAATCACACTAGTATTCTTCAGAAATAAGGGCAGTCATTCAATTTCACTTTTGTTATTGAAAGGTACCGTTTTGCATAATAAGATACTACATCCCAATTGTATTATTACAGATTCACAAGAAATTGTTTCCCGGTTAAAGACACCATGTCTTTGTCACCATTTTTGTGTCTGCATCAAATGAAATTTACAAAAGTGATTTTATATATTCATAAAAAAAGCAAAGTGTCTACTTTCCTCTTTCAAATAACAAAAAATAATATAAAATATGAGTGAAATAATGTTCCATATTCAATTGGTAGTCTGTGACATCAAAAGGCACCCTGAAGACGTGTGCTGCAGCAAAGTCAGTTTCAGGAACGTGCAGAGAGTTCAGATGTAAAAAAGGGCCATGCATATAGGCCTATATATATTTGTTATATATATATATATATATATATATATATATATATATATATATATATATATATATATATATATACATACATACATACTGGTCAAAAATTTGGAAACATTACTATTTTTAATGTTTTAGAAAGGAGTATCTTATGCTCATCAAGGCTGCATTGTTTTTTAAAAAACAGTAATATTGTAAAATATTACTACAATCTAAAATAATGATTTTCTATTTTAATATAATTATAACCTTTGATACTTTTTTCAGGATTCTGAGTTTAAAAGTTACAAAAAGAACAGCATTTATCTCAAATAGAAATATTGTGTACCAATATCCAAAACAGCATATCTTCGCTTCACTTAATCTTAATCGTATCGACCACCCGGTATAGGCTACAGCCTATGAAAGTAAAAGAGTAGCTAGAGCACGTAGATGTGAATTTGAGAACTTGTACAATAAATATTCGTACTTGTACGCTAAAACTGTTCAAAAGTTTGGGGTCAGTCATTTTATTTCTTTCTTTTATTCAGCAATGTGTTAAATTGATTAAAATTGATAGTAAATACTTATAAAATAATTTCTATTTTAATTAAATGCTGTTTTTTTTTTACTTTTTATTTATGGATCCTGAAAAAAGTATCACAGGTTCCAAAAAAAAAAAAAAACATTGCGCACCACAACTGTTTCCAACATTGATAATAAATCAGCATTTTAGAATGATTTCTGAAGGAACATGTGAAATATAAGTTAGGGTTAGTAATGATGTAGAAAATTCAGCTTTGCATCAGAAATAAATTATATTTTTAAGTAGGCCTATATTAAAATAGAAAACCATTATTTTAAACTGTAATAATTGTTTTCTGTATTTTTAATCAAATACATGCAGGCTTAAAGCGCATAAGAGGCTTCTTTAAAAAAAAAAAAAAAAAGTAATGTGTCAATTTTTGACCGGTACTGTACTATTATCAAAAATCACCATTTCACGTGTTGTTGTCAGCCTACACTTCACATCATAGGCCTGTAGGTTGCGCCTGGGCTTCATTCATTTGAACCAACTATGATAGTTTTCAAATGGTAGCCTAAACGGTGTATCAATATAACAGGCTAAATACAAGTGACTTGAATACTACGATTAAAGCGACTTTTGGTGCTGGTTTTGTGCAGTGGTTTGTAGTCAATTAACATCCATTGTTTCAACGACGCAGATCCAGATCGCTTCATACATGTAAATTCGTCTGTAATTTTCAAACGATTTCTGAATGACTAGAAAATTTCCGCTCCACTTCACATTTTCCAAAGAAATTTGAACAACTTGTGCCAGATGGCGATTGGTCGGTGTATTATATAACAAAAAGTCATCAATGAATTATGTAATATTTTAAAATATATAATATGTGGATTTTTATGTGGAAGAGTTAGCCTACCTTTGATAATTTAAAAAAAAAAAGAAGTTTAAAATGGTTTGGTTTATTTTTTCCTGCCGTCGAGCCTAGATAGGCACTGCTGAAAGAGCCATTTATTTTGGCTCGAGCACATCAGTTCGGTTCCCGCGCAGACTGTGGAATACCTACGTGGTCGTTTACACTAGTGCATTTTTGTTTTAAAAAGCATAACTGTTGCTACGGTTACGCGCGCCTGTCGTCCTCCTTAGTTTTAGACCCTCGAAAGCGGGGACTTCCCTTCAGTCGAGTCCGAGGCAAGACACGAAAGTGACGCAACCCATAGAAACGAGTCATGGCAACGGCACCTCAGACTGACAGAAACGTACAAATAAACGTGAATTTAGGCTACTTTAGTTTTGTACGCATTGTCATGTTAATTATAATCAAATGCGTTTTGCTTTATTTAAAATTACCATTATTTGTTTGTGAGGGGCACTTTCGATTAATTTTGAAAAAGGGCAGGGGCTCGAGCACCGAGCAATTCATTTATTGCTCTTTATGAATCTTTATTGCCCTTTTCTTGGTGTGGTAGCCTAAGTTACAAAAACGCATGTCCTTCAGTGAAATGGCAAAAAAAGAGTAACTTTTAACTATCTTTTATTGTTAGATATTTTGAAAGATAAGTAAATGTTGTGAATAATTTTGATCAACTTTACTGGTCAAGCTCACTGTTTGACATAGGTGGCCAGTTGATAGCCTGCATGAAGTAGAAGTTTCGTTATTCAGAGTAATGCAAATTCTTTTACGCAGCGTCATCCATTAGCCTATATTGAATGACAGTATCACTATAACAATTTTAGCATCTTATTTATAGTACAGTTAAATGAGGAATATTTAGCACTGACAAATATGTTAACCAATAAATATTAGAGGTTCACCGATCATGTATCGGCCAAAAATCGGTATCGGCCGAATTATATATTTTATTATATAAAAACAGCCGATGATCAGTGCTGATTATATCCTGTCAATCAAAAGGGTGCAGTGCAGCACGACTGACTGCAACTCACACTGTGTGTGAAGAAAATCTTTCTTGTTGAGTTAGTAGGGAAAGTTAATGTGACAATTACGCATTAACAGCTAAACACATACAGGCAGGCTCTATTTGACCCTATGAATCACCCATAGTTCAAGTCAGGGTTGCCAGATGTGCAGTTCCCTTTCGTAGTCACTTCGAGTTACGTCAAATGACGACGAAATGGAATTTCGCTTAGAAAGCCTATCAACTTCGAGTATTACAAAACGAGCCAATGGCAAAGAAATGCCATGGGTCGGTGGAATTTGCATAGCGTAACTCCGCCCCACCTCGTGGGTATAAATTGAGGACGCCGGCAACATGCAGTTATGTTTCTTCGCTGAGGAGCCAAGACTGAGCTCAGGCGATCCCCGCGGTACAGCAGAAGGAAGACGTAACGTCTCCGTTCCCTACTCAGTGACACGGAAAGTCACTCCGTGTTTTCGCTTCGGAGCCAAGTTTATTCTTCATTCCACAAGCCATTCTGAGTTTTCACTCTTCGAGACGAGCTACTCTCCAGGTGTTGGTGTGTTGGTGTGACGGCGAATTCCAGCGAGATTCACATTGCCTGCTGATCTGTGCAGTGACTGCCAGTCGTGTGTTTATCCTGGTCGCTTCAGCACCTGCGGGGTTTAATCTTACATAAACATCTTGCTGACTAATGGGTGAAACCTAGTGGTTTGAATGATAGTTACCAGGTATAAATATTTAAAACTGCAATTAATTAGTATTTGAGGGATGCCCTGTGATCCTTAAATAGAGTCTTTTAATATGTCATCAAATGATTCTTGTTTTTGTTCTGTTTAGTTCTGTTCTTAGTCCTTGTCAATGGCTGCGTCCGGAATCTTAGGCAGCTGACTTGTTGCCTCGCTGCCCTATCAGACAATGACTTTGTGGCCCGCGTTTGCGCATGAAGACACCTCACAACACTGATTTCGGACAGACTTCTGAGGCAGTGTAACAGTTTAATGGTCTACAGCAAAAGAGAGAAAATTACTACAATAGTAATTTCTCGCTTGAAATGACATCAAAAGTGGAAAGCATTGGTCAAAATCGTACGTTTACACACAAACTGACCACCAACCTCAACTTTCAGACTCCATCTTCATTTTTTAGTTCAACTGTCACAGAATGGAAAGCACAGGTTTTTGGGATATCAAAGGCAGTGAAGGATACATATATGCTGCCTTTAAAGATCAATCTAATGAAGGTATCTCAGGAGACAAGAAGTGAAGCTAACTTTAGTGCCTTGTTGCCTTTTTCATTTTTCTGACACAGCCATTGTCTTTGCCTCTAGTTTGTGTCAAAGGTTTTTGATTTGTCCTCACCTGTTCCTGATCAGTAAATCTTCTTCCACTGTGTATACCCTCAGTTCTGTTTAATCGGTTTCCGTGTCGTCTTTTTATGGTTGTGTTAACTACCCGTGATCTCCAGTGATTTTCTGTGTTGGATTATTGTTTTAAAGACTTTTTTCTATGAGTTCCTCTTTTTGTGCACTTACTGCAACCAACAGTGAGTTTTAAAAATGCCTTATTTTATTCGGTATACTGTAAACCCTTTTTCGTCTTTGACCCTGGCTCAGGTTTGTTCACTATAGCCTAATTGTTTTGTGCTATTTTGTGTGTATTGCATGTTTTTGTGCATCATTATAGTATGATTAAGGATATAAAACCCCTGAAACGGCAGCTTTATTTGTTGCTAAAGATGATAATAAATTGGAATCGCTTGATGATGATTACAGCATGTCTGATCATCTTCCTCTCTTTCATTTCTTGTCACCTTGACGTTCAACACCACCAAAACAACACCATGGCAATTACGCAAGGTAATTACATCAAGCTTGGACAAGTTTCACACAATGACTTTTTGTCTTCCTCTTTTGTGCCATTTTTTTTCTTTTCTGTTTTATTAAACCAAAAGTGTTTTTAATTCAAGCCTGAACCCCTTTAAAAGGAAATCAAAACCAAAAGTTTGAGTAGGCTTTATTTATTTATTTAATTATTTATTGACTTTACTTAATTTACTTAAGTATTTTCAATTGAGCTTCAAACATTTCAGTATAACCTCAAACAATCACAACTCAGGCCACAGGAGGTAACCGTGGCAACAGAAGGAAGCTTAAGCATTCAGAAAACTGACGAAACAAACACTTACATTTAATCAAAAATATTTTATAATAAATATATCACAATTGTTAGTGTGCGGTCGCATTTTTTAATTTTCCTTGATGAAATCATGTCAATAGGTATCCACGCAAGTATTTCACACGGGTTTATAAGCAAATTTTACACATTGTTCAAGAAAGTTGCTCAGTTTGAAAGTGACTTTTGTGTGAGCTGCGCTTTATACATTGACAATGGACCTTTCTTTTTTACTTACAAATACAAACTTCGTTAATGTGCCTGCAAAGTCTTTATGGTAGTTGACATTTGACTAGCAAAAAATCCTTTAAAATGTTGACCCCCTCGATTTTGAAGTTATTGTACAATATGCTAAGAACCCAAAGCTTTTTCACACCTGGTCTTATTTTGTCTATTATTTCTATCTGTAGTCTCTCTTAATGTCGCCATCCTCGTTTTTTTCTTCTTCAGCTCTTCTTTCACTGCAGAGCCCAAAGTCAGCGGGGAAGTATTTGGAGCAAACCCAAAAGCTTAGCCAAACTCAGTCCTACTGATTCTCTCTATTCACTAAAACGTACAGTACTTTCTCTTATTCTGCTCTCTCTCCACTGTTCCATTCATTCAAAACACAGTTGGGGTCTCCAATAGATCTCAGCAATGGTCCCTGACCTTCCCAGCCTTCTGTTTGCGCACTCAGGGGTAAATGAATAGCCAGCACTCAAAACTGAATGATTACTTTCACAGACGACTGCTTACCGACTCCCCCATTGCAATTAAATAACATTAAAGTTTAAGGTAAATTGACATCTTTACAAATTAAGGAGGCAACGATATTGATCTTCTACTGTCAGCAACATCAGTGTGGACGTTTCAAATGTGGCTGGTGGGTAATGAGCAAATATCACTGTGACTGTTCATTACTAATATTTAGACTCTTAAAAAATGACAACAATGTAGCAACAAAAAAAGGTATTTCAAGCATTTTGAGCAAATTTTATTTAAAAAAAAAATTGCAAACAGTATTATAGTGTACAATATTATTACTTACTGAAACAAAATGTGCATGGCTGTAAAAAAAAAACCTCGCCAATTTATGCTGAGAACAAAAACAATGTCCGTTTCCACTGGTTAGGTTGTTTTTTTAAAACTGGAGACTTTGTTTTTCTTGGGAAGAATGTTGCAGAAAGTAATTGCATGTTTTCTTGGCAGAACTGGGCAATTAGTTAGTTTATATGACAGATAAGACACTGGGAATATTTTTTTCTAATCTGCCTCTGAATATTGTTTATTTGCAGCACCTCAGATTCTTCTTGTTCCAGCACACACTTGCAAACGTGCGCATACATTTTACTCTGCCCTCACGCTTTTTGCTGCAAGCTTTGCGAGTTTTTGCAAGTTGTCATGTAAATCAACTTTATTACAACACAAACATTTCCCCCCGCACAAACACTGGCAAAGGCCATTCAATATTTCATTCTCAATGTACTTTCCTCAGCACTTACTAATACAGTACTGTCAGCCTGTGTGTTAATGCGAATTTGCCCACTTTTTCATGCTGTCTTGGCATGTTTGATATGAAGTCTTGACACCTAAGGAAATTAAAACGTGCTTACTGGTGCACTTTCTTGATTTAAAAGTGATAAAAGTCACAAACGAGACGTCTACTTCTTTCTTTTCTTTTCTTTTCTTTTCTTTTCACAAAATTTTTCCCCACCAAGAATCCCAAACAATAGCTGTAACGTCTCGGTTACGTATGTAACCCTCGTTCCCTGAGCAGGGAATGGAGACGTTACGTCGGATGACGACGAATGGGGTTTCGCTTAGAACACCTATCGACTTCGAGTATACAAAAACGAGCCAATGGCAAAGAAATGCCATGGGTCTGCGGAATTTGCATGACGTAACTCCGCCCCACCTCGTGGGTATAAAAGGAGGACGCCGGCAACATGCAGTTATGTTTCTTCGCTGAGGAGTCAAGACTGAGCTCAGGCGATCCCCGCGGTACAGCAGAAGTGGCAGGAAGACGTAACGTCTCCGTTCCCTACTCAGGAAACGAGGGTTACATACGTAACCGAGACGTTCCCTTTCATAGTCACTCCGAGTTACGTCGGATGACGACGAATGGGGTTACCAGTCTAATCACGCCACCTTCACAGCTGTCTTCCAGTGCCCTGCGTAAATCTGAGATCCCTGCCGTGAGACTAGCACGAACGAAGGACTCCTATTTAACACAGGAATACCAAGGTACACTGGGAAGCATATCCCATAGTTTAGAGGAAATATGCAACTAACAGTATTGCTGGTATGCCTAACCAATGGTGTCCACTATCCAGTGGAACAACCTCTGCTTGGAGAGAGCCTTTCCCTTCAGCTTCCCACCATAGCAGGCAAAGAGCTGGTCTGAGGTCCTGAAACACTGCGTTCTGTCAACATAGGCGCAGACAGCATGTACTTGACAGAGCAGTGCCAAGACTGGGTCTGCCTCCTCCAGGAGCAGCGCTTGCAGGTTCACCACCTGGTCCCGGAAGGGATTGGTGGGAACCTTGGGGACATATACAAGCCGGGGTCTCAGGATCACGTGAGAGTAAGCCGGCCCGAATTCCAGGCATGCTTCGTCAACGGAGAATGCTTGCAGGTCCCCTACCCTCTTGGCAGAGGCCAGTGCAACCAGGAGCGCTGTCTTCATTGACAGGAACTTAAGCTCCACTGATTGCAAAGGCTCAAAGGGAGCACTCTGCAGGGCAGTTAGAACCACTGCGAGGTCCCAAGAGGGAACGAGAGGAGAACGAGGAGGATTCAGTCTCCTCGCTCCTCTTAAGAACCTGACGATCAGGTCGTGCTTCCCTAAGGACTTACCTACTACCAAGTTATGGTGTGCGGCGATAGCGGCAACATAAACTTTGAGGGTGGAGGGAGACAGCCTTCACTCCAACCCATCTTGAAGGAAGGAAAGCACGAAACTGATCGAACACCTCCGTGGGTCTTCTCGGCGAGAAGAGCACCAGTTGACGAAGAGGTTCCACTTCAACGCGTAGGCGTGTCTCGTGGACGACGCTCTAGCGGAAGTGATGGTAGCCACCACCGCTGGTGGTAGGGTACTCAAACCTGCCTCGTCCCGTCCAGAAGCCACACGTGGAGGTTCCAAAGATCAGGACGAGGGTGCCACAGGGTGCCCCGCCCCTGTGAAAGGAGGTCCTTCCTCAGAGGGATTGGCCAAGGAGGTGCTGTCACGAGGAGCACCAGTTCGGAGAACCAGGTCCGGGTGGGCCAGTACGGCGCAACCAGAAGGACCTGCTCCTCGTCCTCCTTGACCTTGCGCAAGACCTGCGCTAGAAGTTTCACTGGGGGAAACATATTTGTGGCCCCGCGGCCAGCTGTGCGCCAGTGCATCCGTGCCGAGCGTGCCCTCGGTCAGGGAAAAATACAGGTCGCAGTGGGTCGAGTCGTGAGAGGCAAACAGATCTATCTGTGCATCCCCGAACTGGTCCCAAATCAGCTGAACCGACTGGGGATGGAGTCGCCATTCTCTAGGGAGGGGCTGAAGCCGTGAGAGCTCGTCGGCTGCACAGTTCAGGACTCCGGGAATATAAATGGCTCAAAGCGACCTCAGATGCTTCTGACTCCATAAGAGGAGGTGGCGGGCGAGTCGCGACATACGGCGGGAGCATAGACCACTTTGATGGTTAATGTACGCTACAGTGGCGGTATTGTCTGACCGGACTAGTACGTGTTGACCCCTGAGCAACGCCCGAAAGCGGTGCAGGGCAAGGCGTACTGCCAGCAACTCGAGGCAATTGACATGCCATAGGCGCTGGGGTCCTGTCCAGGAGCCCGCGGCAGCATGTCCATTGCTCATGGCGCCCCAGCCCGTGGTGGAGGCATCTGTTGAGACAACAACATGCCGGGAAACTCGTTCCAGGGGAACACCTTCCCTGAGAAAACTGAGGTTTGACCACGGGGTGAAGGTCTGACGGCAGGTCGGAGTAACTGATACTCGAAGCGTGCCCTGTGCCATGCCCACCTCGGGACTCGGTCGCGAAGCCAAAGCTGAAGCGGTCTCATATGAAGCAATCCGAGCGGCGCTACCGTGGCTGCAGATGACATATGCCCCAGGAGCCTCTGAAAATATTTCAGTGGAACCGCACTCTTGCCCTGGAATTGTCTCAGGCAAGTCAGCAGTGACTGTGCGTGCTTGCTCGTAAGCTGCGGGAACATGGCGACCGAGTCGATGTCCATACCGAGAAAAGAGATCCTCTGCACGGGGCAAAGTTTGCTCTTCTCCCAGTTGACCCGAAGGCCCAGACGAGCTAGGTGCCGGAGCACAAGGTCCCTGTGTTCGCAAACCTGGTCTCGAGAGTGAGCTAGGACAGTCAGTCGCCGAGATAGTTCAGGATGCGAACCCCGTGTTCCCATGGAGGAACAAGGGCTGCCTCGACAACCTTTGAGAAGGCGCGAGGAGACAGGGCCAGCCCGAATGGGAGAACAGCGTACTGATATGCGCGCGTCCTGACAGCAAACCGTAGGAATGGTCTGAGTCGAAGGAGAACAGAGACATAAAAGTAGGCGTCCTTCAAGTCGATCGCTACAAACCAATCCTGTAGCCGCACACATCCGGAATGCGTTTGGCCAGGAGCATCTTGAACGGCAGCCTGTGAAGGGGTGGTTCATATGTGTAGGTCCAGGATTGGCCATAACCCACCAGATTTCTCCGGAACAATGAGGTAGGGGCTGAAAGACCCGGACCTCATTTCGGCTGGAGGGACAGTCTCAATCGTACCCTTCGCCAGTAGGGTAGCAACCTCCGCTCTCATGATAGGGGATTAGCCTCCGACCATAGTGAAGCAGACTCCCCTGAAGCGGGGAGGAGACCGTGCGAACTGAATCGCATAGCCGAGCCGATGGTTCGCGCGACCCAGCGGAACAGATAGGGAAGCTCTAGGCAGGCTCCCAAGAACTGTGCCAGCGGAGTCAACGAACCACAGGCGTCCCCTCGGTGGTGCAGCGAAGCGGAATGACCGGCCCAGAGGTGGACGGCATAGCGGCCCAGAGTGGGGGCATGGTCATAACCGCACCCTGACAGAGGAGGCCAGGGAAGGACCAGCGTTCCGCGGGGACCTGCTCTGCCAGGGGTCTGGCGACAGAGGGGGATGAGATTGGTACGGTCCAGGGACGGCACACACTGCCATCCGGCTCTGAGAAAGAGGGGGACGAGGGGTGCGCGGCTCGGGGGCGGCGCACCATGTCGTCTGTGAACTCTGTATGCTCAGAGACGAGAGAGTCAGTTCTTTCTGAATAAGGATTCTTCCCCAGCCCTCCACCGGGGAAAGGAGTGGCCCTGCTACCAACTCCTGGAAAGAACTGAGTCCCATCTCTGAGCAGCCCATCTCAAAACTGCCGCTTAACCAGGCGTTTAGCGGGGGGCGGGGCTGGAGAGGGCTGAGGCATCCCCCCACGGTCTTCCAAAGCCAGCCCGGGTGAACGGGTGGGGTTGGAACCGTGGGAGGGCGCCTTCGGCGGTTGGCAGACTGAGGGATCTGAGCGGACGGCGGGGCCATCGGCAGAATGACCTCAATCTGCTCACGAGCGGTTGAGAACTGTTGGGCAGAAGTACTCAACCACACCGCCGAAGAGTCCGACCTGGGATATGGGGGTGTCGAGCAGACGAGTCCGCCGACATCCTGCACATCAGACCGGTCAGCCCCAGAATGGTAAACATCACCTGACTCGGAGAGCACACGGCCAGTGGCGGCGCGCAGCTCATTGAAGAGCCTCGAGTCAGTGCCGCCCTCATGCATAACCATGAGCATCTGGGTCAGGTAGACCAGCAGAACGGTCATGGGATGCAGTGAGCGGCTGCCTGTCCTGTGGCACTATAGGATTTCGCCACAGATTAGTGTAGAGGAAAAGAACTACAGGCTTCGGGCGGGTGCTTAGGATTGCGCCGGGAAGCACTCTGAGGACACAGTAGCATCGCAACAGAGCGTTCAACCGGGGGAACCCCAGTGTATCCATGGGCAGCAGCCCCGTTGAGGGGAGGGAAAGGCGGATGAGACCAAGGAGCGGTCCTGAGAAGACAAGGGGGTCTTTCAGGACGTCGAGATCTCATCATGCATGTCCGGGAAGAAAGATATTGGGGTTTGCCGTGGACGCGGGTCGGCGGCCTTACCCAAAAACCAATCGTCCCGGGAAAGCATGGCCGTCATCTCCGGATCAGACTCAGGCACAGCCATAGCACACCGGAAGGTGGCAGCTGTGACGAGTCATCACTTCCAGAAGAATCAAGCCCACCTAGTGATGCTGCTACAGACATAGCACCATCCTCTGTAGCTTCAAATGAAAACGCACGGGCCACCCGAGGGTAGACTCGTGGAATCACCTGATCGCTAGCGGGCACCGTCATTGAAGAGGGGGGCTGGGGTCGCGGACACAGAGTCGGCACCTTGTTCCAGACCATCACCCTCAGGTCACCCTGGCCACCAGCCGAAGATCGGGGGGTGGATGAGGGGACTCTCACTCTTGCGAATTCACCAAGTCTCGACCTAAATGACGCAATGATCATGTTCCCACAGAGAGAACATGAATCACCCACGAGCCCTGTTCAAGCATGATCAATGCCCAAACACAATAGACAGCGCTCGTGCCCATCAGAGTCCGAGACCAATCTGCCGCAACAAGAAATGCACGGGCGAGCCGTCTTTAAAAAGACGTGCCGCGTGCGAGCTCTTTTGTGAGAGGAGAAAAAACTCTGCGATATTGAGGCGAGCAGGGAGAACACCTTTCTTTCCCATTGGCTCATTTTTGTATACTCGAAGTCGGTAGGTGTTCTAAGCGAAACCCCATTCGTCGTCATCCGACGTAACTCGGAGTGACTACGAAAGGGAAAAGTTCTGAGCTAAAGGTCCCTCTGATTCTTTTGGGAAACTGAGGTTATAGAGGTTAGTTATAGAAATGCAGCACTATTGGTTGGCATCAGGTATTGGTTGGCACCAGGTGCCTCGTTGCCAGGGAAACTAGTATGCATGTGTGATTTCATAAAGTGAGAAATAATAAAGTTACTGAAAGATTGAGACCTTTTGATATTGTATGGCAATATGTTTGAAGTAACAACCTTTCACCAGTGAATCGACTCCAATACACTCTTTTCTATCATTCACATGTACACTACCTAAGTTGTATTTGTCACTTGTTTTGTTTTTCAGCAGATGCAGTCATATACACAAAGTCCGTAAAATAGGCTCCAATGTACTATTATGTTAATATGAAAGAACTTTCTGTAAGCCTATTGATTTTTCACAGGTGTTTTTCCTGTATTTGCATCGGGTTTTGTTTTGGGGTTAAAGGAAATGTCTGTAAACTTAATGGATAATGTTCTGTCAGAATAATCACTAGGCTACCTTTTCGGCTTTCAACAGATTATTGTCTTACAGTGCAGATTCCAAACTGAAAGAAAGTATATTGACGTGGTGTATAGGAATGATATCCTTTAATTTCTGTGAGAGAAAAATATGATAAAAATCAATACATTTGCAGACAGTTTGATTTAAAAACATATCATATAATAACATATCATGACATTATATCATATGGTAAAAAAAATAATCAAATGCAGAGTGTTCTTTAATTTGAGAAGCTGAATTGAGTGCAATATTTGCATTGTAAAAATGGAACAAAGTTGCTAACTCAAAACTTAGCAATTTAGTAAGCAACTTCAAACAAAATAATGGTTTGAGAAGATGAAGGAAAATCTGAAGAAACAGCATATAATGAGCCATCCATCTTCACTCTGTTTACCTTCAGGATGTCACCATTGTTTCCAGAGGATTCATCATGCTATTCAGCACTATCCCAGAAACACATTGTGCCTTATGTTCATAATTCATCAACTGCCTCTAAATGACTCGCACAGTGTCATCAGAAAATGGGCTCAGTGTAAATGTGTTGATCTTTAAAATGCGGTAGTGGATTGGTGTTCCTCATTAATGCTTGTTGGGTATATCAAACTTTCATCAGGATTGGAGGAGATGAGTTAATTGTTCACTGTATTACAGCTGCATTACACAACAAAAATAACACCTGAGCTTGTTAAAAAGCCAGAGCTCCCTCATAGCTGTATTCTCTCATAGTTTGAACGATTTCAAAACACATTTCTCGGCAAAAAGGGCACGTTTGACGGGTGATATCATCAGATTAACAAATTTAACATTCACTCTGCCTTACTTCAAGGAGCTTGAATTCTATGCTGACCTCATGGGCTGAATGCAAAATAAACACATATTGCGTCTTAAGAGGCGGTATGATTCAAACACATACAGTACGTGCAACCAGAGTAGCCTGATTCCCGAGACAAATGACTCTCATCATCCGTTTTTAATGAATATTTCAAAAAGACGAGATACCGGCTTATAAATCAGTCTGAAACACTACACTGTATATATTGCTGCCTCTATGTAAGCAAATGGACTTAATGACTGAATATACCCAAATCAAAACCAATCCGAATGGAATCAAATCTTGTAATTGGAGTAATATAACATTTGCTGATTTATCCAGAGGGTGTATTACCAACTCACTCACGTTAATTCTACCTGAGGTTTACTCATGTGTGCCTCCTGTTCTGGGCCAGATAAACCTGACTCAAGAGATGAGTCCGTTTAATGGAGCTGAACACGCAAGCCCTTTCTGTATATCAGAGTGAGTGGCTCCATAAAGATGGAACTCTGTTTACTGAAGCAGGTAAATAGAGAGGAACCACAAAGCGATGCCTCATCAATCAGACTACACATACTGTAGCTGTTAGTGCCAGGATGCACTACAGTCTGACAGTACTTTCTCTAAATGATCCATTCTTGCAGAACATATTTGATCGCACACAATGAATCATTTATTTCTTGTATTTTATTTATTTTATAAAGTCATTTGACCATCAGTTATCCTTTGGGTATAGAAAATAATTGTTCTATATATTAAAACAGAAGTACTGATCAATGCTGGGGCCATCACTGAAATCCTAGACACTTAAACACAACAAAACAGCCCTCTTCCCATACTGCAGGCACGTCCCTACACACACTTGTTTCATGCATCCATGCACACACACGTACGTGCACACAGAGTCTCATAAAGTGATTACGCCTGACAGCTCCGCTTTCTGTGATGGGAAATCTGGGGTATTCACATCTGAACCAAGCACATCTTATTCTAACCGTCTCCACCAACAGACCATTTCAGCAGAAACAAAAAGTGCCACATACCAATAAAAATGCCATGAAATGTTAAAGAGTTAGCTAAATTTCTCTTCCTAGAACCCCAGGCATTTTTAGAGCTGAGCTGACAGTCAACTGAACATAGGTATAACAGCACTCAATAGCTAAAATATTAAAAGGGGCTATATTTAGATTTCAGAAACCCTTGTTATTAGTGACTTGTTATTGGCTATTAAATGAACTGCAGCCAGGAGACTGAACTTGATTTAAGTCCCTGATATACTTAAGGCGCAGTTCTTTTTTAGAAGTAAAAAGAAATTGGAAATGCCTTTGCAGCGATATACTGTAAATGAAGATCGATTAATCCCTTTTTTTTGTATGACACATTGACATTACAGTACAGAAGGGCTCTTCATTATCCTGGAAATTTTATAAGCATTTGTTTCATGTGTCATAGAATGGAAAAGAAGTCTCATATAAAATATCTTTATATTTTTTTTCATATAAAAATCAGTCTTTCGTAGACAACCTAGGAAGTCGGGGGAAGGACTTGTTTTTTTAAGTTTTGTCACAAGCTTTTCATACATTGGCAATAAGAAAGTGAATAATACATAAAAATTCATACTTACAGCCCCTTTAAATTTGGATTTTTTTTTAAAGTTCCACATTGTGATCAATTACACAATACACTATTAAAGCCATTAATGGCTCAGATATACAGGGACGGTTATTTTGATTAACATAAGCAGATGGTATACTCTGAAAGAGCTGGCTTCTCAGTTGAGCAATGTAATGGCTTTTAAAGGCAACCAAGCATTTCCTGTTCAAGGTCCAAAGCTATATAATCACTAAAGAGTTTTTAAATTTGTTTAATTGGAACAAGAGCTCGTAAGATTATGTGCATTAAAAAATTCAGAACAATCTGAATGAATACAGAACAATCGCTGTGCTTTTACGGTGAGTAGTCCTCAATGACTGCATAATGCAGTGGATCTCGATAAGTGGGCCGGGGCCCACTAGGGGGCATCAGCAAACTTCCCAAGGGACTCAATCTGACTTAAAATAATAATACGAAAATTAAGATATTCCTTATTTTAATTCACCCCATAACAAGTGTTTTATTGTTCATCAAAGAACTAGGATAATCACTGTATTGAAAAACCTGGATATAAAATAGTTACACAGGAGAATCTCACAAGAGCACAATGGCTTAAGACATATACTGACAATTATCGACAAAAAACCTGAACAAAACAGTGAGTACATATACACAAGGGGACTAATGATCGACAGCTGGACGTAATCAGTAACAAAGGAGACAAACTAGGATACAATCAAGGCTAAACTGAACTGAAGCACAGAAACAAACACATAGGAACGAAAAGACAACTGAACAAAACAATCCTGACAAAATTCGGTATAATAAAAGTCACGTATAATAAAATCATATAACTCAATAGGCATTCTTCTATTTATGCCAATCTCTAAAATATTATTGGTTGGATATAAAGATTAAACAAAATTAAATAAATTCTCAAAACCTGGAAAATTCATGGGGCTTTCATTTATTGTTATGGACAATGGGGGGCTTGCAGTCAAAAGAGCTTGAGAACCACTGTTAACTTTTGTAAGTAATTTTTATATATATTTTTACATTTAAATTGTACTGATGTAGCCTATAAAATTACACTCACGCCATTTTTTTAACAGCAGTATGCTTTTTTGATATTTCTTAAATTATTAAAGCCATTGTTTTCCTTTTTTAACCTTGTGCCACCCAGACGCCCACTTTCCCAGTGACCCTTTTTTTTTAGCCTTGACAGACCGTTACGACAGAAGATATAAGACATGCATTATGTCTGTGTTCCTTCAGATTCATTCATACTTCTGTTCTTCAGTATAGAAAACCATGTAGAATTGTTGTTCTTAATATATCAAGCAGCACAGTGATACATCCACCATCGTACTGTATAAAAAAATACCTGCATGGATAAATTCAGCTCTTCTGCTAAAGAAGCTTCTCTGTGCGCTGGCGGAGGGCTTATTATTGGATTTTTTTTTATTTATTTTTTTGCCCAGAGGGTAATAAGGCAGGGAAGGTAACAGCCCACAGGAATGGAAATGAAACCAGCAGACCCACCATGCCTCATCTGCCAATGTCTACTTATGTACTATCTGTATCTCACAATTTCACATTCCCCTCCAGATCACCTCCAGATTTCCTACGTAGGCTATCTCAACACACTAAAAAAAGACAAGACATGCTCGAGTGGCTTTAGAAGTAGAGGGATGAATTCTTCCTCTAGCTTATCAGAAGTCAAGCTGCGAAGGCTGTCCTTGAGAGATCCCATATTTCCCTCTGGGCATAATAAAGTTAGTCTTGCAGGTAAAGGCATTCAAATGGCCTATACTATATGAGAAGAGTTTTTTTTTTTTTTAAGTTTTAACTGCACTAAATACCCATTATATCATACCTACCTGGTTTTAAATTGACTTTAAATGTAATGAACAGTATATTTGCTTGAAAAATTATATTAATATTCTGTTCATAAATATGTGTTCCCTTTCGTTCGGGAACTCCTACGTCTCGTCGGAGGAGTTTCCAATGAATTGGGATCACGCTAGGGAGACCAATCGACTTCGAGTGAACTAAAACGAGCCAATAAACATTGGCAAGATTTGCGTTCCGCGACCCGCCTACCAGTGCGGGTATAAAAGCGGAAGCAAGCGCATACACAAACGTTTTTTGCTTCGGAGCCGACCAGTTGTGTCCTCTGAGTGTTCGAGCTGAAACAATTGTGGTTTCTTACGCTCAACGAGCTGCTCTGAGTCCTCTCTGTGCTGGTGTGACGGCGCTTCAGCGATCCTCGCAACCTCCCGAGTGCCGGCTGTTGCTACACGCGAGCTGTTTATTCAAAAGAGCTGTTTTAACAGCTGGTATTCGGTTGAGTGCACACAGCGGGCTTGCAGTTTCCCCGCTGTGTTGTCGCGTTGATCCCTGTGTGCTTCAGCACATTTAAGAGAGTGTTTCTCTAAAAGAGCAACACGAGTGAAGATCGCGTCCTTTTCAGGATGACGTTTCACCCGTGCGTTTCTGGATGCGGTCAGACACTGCCTCCGGTTGATGGTCACGATCGCTGCCTCTCGTGCTTGGCCCTCGCGCACGCTGAGGCTGCGTTCGTGAATGAGTCATGTTCTCACTGTGGGAACATGACCATCGCGGTGCTTAGATCGAGACTAAGATCCCTCAAACGAGGGGGAGTCCCTTTGGAGATTCCCCGATCTAGTTCATCTTCTGGTTGATTTCAGAAGGCGGCTACTTCTGCTAATCCCATTGGTGGTCTGAGGGTTACAGTGAGGAACGATCCGCCGGGTGAAAGACCCCCACGGGCCCCTCACTCCTCCGCACCGCTGCCATTGGAGCCCTCGGTGGAGCGTGCTGGGCCATCTCGTGTGGTCCCAGCCGTTTCCTTCGGGGCTCCGCCGGAGGACCAGATGTCGATCACTGCATCGGAGGGAGAGCAGTCATCTTCTGGGGATGACGACTCGGCTGCGTTGCCCCCTTCTGGTGTGGCGGCGTTGTCCGAGCCGGACCCGGAAATGACTGCTATGCTTTCCCGGGCGGCCGCTAGTGTCGGGCTCGTGTGGAACCCTCCACCGTGTCCCGAACCTTCGCGGCTCGACGATTGGTTTCTCGGAGCGGCTCGTGCTGGTTCTCAGCGCCCCGCCCCGGTACCTTTCTTTCCGGAAGTGCATGAGGAGGTGACGAGATCTTGGACGGCCCCTTTAACGGCCAGACATAGGTCGACTCCCTCCTCCTCCCTGACCACTCTCGATGGAGGGGCAGTCAAGGGATACGAGGGCATACCCCCAGTGGAACGGTCGGTTGCTATGCAACTGTGCCCTCAGACCGCCTCCACCTGGCGGGGTGCTCCTACGCTCCCCTCTCGCACCTGTAAGTTCTCCTCCAGTCTGACTGGGAAGGCTTATAGTGCGTGTTGAGAAGCTGCTTCTGCCCTGCATGCGATGGCGCTCCTTCAGGTCCACCAGGCCAAGGCGCTCTCTCACATGCAGGAGAGTGGTACCGACCCAGGGGTGCTTAAAGAGCTGCGTGCGGTGACGGACCTCGCCCTCCGGGCGACGAAAGTCACCGCACGCTCCCTGGGACGGGCGATGTCCACGCTTGTGGTCCAGGAGCGACACCTGTGGCTCACCCTGGCCGATATGAGGGAGTCGGACAAGAGTAGGTTCCTGAACTCTCCCATATCCCAGGGTGGCCTCTTCGGCGACGCGGTGGAGAACTACGCCCAACAGTTCTCCGCTGCCCAGAAGCAGTCTGAGGTTATTAAGTACATCATGCCCCGGAGACAGGCTGCTGCTGCCCCGCCTCCTGCGGCTGCGCCTCCGTCTGCTCGTCGCCGAGGGCGCCCTCCTGCCGCCGCCTCCGCCCCTGCCCAGCCTAAGCATCAGCCCCCTAGTCAGCAGGGTGCCGGCCGCAAGAGAGCTGCCCAGCCCGCTCGGGGCTCGTCTAAACCCCCCAGCAAGAGGAGAGGGAAGCGACCCTGAGACGGGCGACCCGGAGGATGTTTTGGTTGCTCTTCAGGAGGGTGCCTCTGCACACCTCCTTCCCCTGGAGGAGGGCCAGGTGGAGAATCTTTCTTTTGTTTCTGTTCCGCCGCTGACCAGCCGGTTGGCGGTACCCAAAATTTCAATAAAAGAGCAATTTCTACTTCCTCTGGGTCACTCTCGGTCGAGACTGGTAGTCCAGGACGACGCTCCATTGCCTCGCCGCTATCAGTCTCCTCCGTCCAAGAGGGTCAGAATGACAGTGCGGGACGCCACGTTGCCTCGCCGCTCTCATTCCCCTCGCCCCAGCGCTCAGACGTCAGTGTCGCCGCCACGGCCTCGTCACTCTCGTCTCCCGCTGGGCAAGGAGGTGCAGAAACCTGGACCCGACGCTCCCAGGCCTCGCTCCTCGTTTCCCCTCCTTCCTTCGCCTCGGGACAGCCAGCAGTCGAACGCCTCCGGGCCTTCCCTGCCGTCTGCGCCTCGGTGGAAGCAGGTAGGTGTTGCCCTGCACACCCAGACCTCTCTCCCGGCCGCAGTAATGCCTCCGGAGTCTGGTCCCTGGGTGGGCTCGCTGGTGCGGTCTCTTGAAGCCTGGTTAGCGCTTCCGAGGCCGTCCCGCTGGCTCATCCGTACCATTCGGCTCGGCTATGCAATTCAGTTTGCTCGCCGGCCTCCCAAGTACAGGGGTATCCGCTTCACTCGTGTGCGGAGCGTCGATGCCCCTGTCTTGAGGAAAGAGATCGACGTCCTGCTGGCGAAGGACGCGATCGAGCCGGTCCCTCCAGCCGAGATGAAGTCTGGGTTCTACAGCCCCTACTTCATTGTACCCAAGAAAGGCGGTGGGTTACGACCGATCCTGGACCTGCGAGTTTTGAATCGGGCCCTGCAAAAGCTCCCGTTCAAAATGATCACGCAGAAGCGCATCTTCGAATGCATCCGTCCCCAGGATTGGTTTGCAGCGATCGACTTGAAGGACGCGTACTTTCATGTTTCGATTCTTCCTCGACACAGACCCTTTCTTCGGTTTGCTTTCGAGGGTCGAGCATTTCAGTACAAAGTCCTACCCTTCGGCCTGGCCCTGTCGCCCAGTGTCTTCACGAAGGTCGTGGAGGCGGCCATTGTTCCCATGAGAGAACATGGCGTTCGCATCCTCAACTATCTCGACGACTGGCTTATAACAGCTCACTCGCGAGATCTGTTGTGCGAACACAGGGACTTGGTGCTTCGACACCTCAGCCGTTTGGGTCTTCAGGTCAACTGGGACAAGAGCAAACTCTGCCCCACGCAGAGGATCTCTTATCTCGGTATGGAGTTGGACTCGGTCGGTCAGACTGCGCGCCTCACAGAGGAGCACGTCCAGTCAGTGCTCAACTGCCTCAAGTCCTTTCAAGGCAGGTCAGCGGTTCCACTGAAACAGTTTCAGAGGCTCCTGGGGCATATGGGAGCCGCAGCCGCAGTGACGCCGCTCTGCTTGCTTCATATGAGACCGCTTCAGCGCTGGCTTCACGATCGAGTCCCGAGATGGGCGTGGCAGAGCGGCACGTTCCGGGTCAACATTACCCCGCACTGTCGCCAAACCTTCAGTCCCTGGTCGGACCCCGCGTTTCTACGGGCCGGAGTTCCCTTAGTCCAGGTGTCCAGGCATGTTGTTGTGTTCACAGATGCCTCTGCCAGCGGGTGGGGGGCCACGTACAACGGGCATGCAGTTTCAGGTCTGTGGACGGGGCCTCAACTGCATTGGCACATCAACTGCCTAGAGTTGCAAGCAGTACGCTTAGCTCTGTGCCGCTTCAGGGGGCTGCTTCTGCACAGACATGTACTGGTCCGTACGGACAGCACTGCGACCGTTGCGTACATCAACCGTCAAGGTGGTCTACGCTCCTGTCGTATGTCGCGACTCGCCCGCCACATCCTCCTATGGAGTCAGAAGCATCTGAGGTCGCTTCGGGCCATTCACATCCCGGGTATGCTCAACCGTGTGGCCGACGAGCTCTCACGGCAGCCGCCTCTTCCGGGAGAATGGCGACTCCATCCCCAGGTGGTCCAGCTGATTTGGGGAATCTTCGGAGCCGCTCAGGTAGATCTGTTTGCCTCCCCGGACACGACCCATTGCCAGTGGTTTTATTCTCTGACCGAATGATCTCTCGGCACAGATGCACTGGCACACAGCTGGCCCCAGGGCCTTCGCAAGTATGCGTTTCCCCCAGTGAGCCTTCTTGCACAGACTTTGTGCAAGGTCAGGGAGGACGAGGAGCAGGTCCTGCTTGTTGCGCCGTACTGGCCCAACCGGACTTGGTTTGCGGAACTCGTGCTCCTCGCGACAGCCCCTCCTTGGCCGATTCCTCTGAGGAAGGACCTCCTTTCCCAGAGACGGGGCACCCTGTGGCACCCGCGTCCAGACCTCTGGAGACTCCATGTTTGGTCCCTGGACGGGACGCGGAGGTTCTAGGTGGCCTACCACAGGCTGTGGTAGACACAATCACTTCTGCTAGAGCCCCCTCTACGAGGCGCCTCTATGCATTGAAGTGGAACCTGTTCGTCGATTGGTGTTCCTCCCGCCGGGAAGACCCCCGAACTTGCCCGATCAGAGTCGTGCTTTCCTTCCTGCAAGATGGGTTGGAGCGAAGGCTGTCTCCCTCCACCCTCAAAGTGTATGTTGCCGCAATAGCCGCTCATCACGACACAGTTGAAGGTAAGTCGTTAGGGAAGCACGACCTGGTCATCAGATTCCTTAAGGGTGCCAGGAGACTAAATCCTCCTCGTAATTTCCACCCCGTACCCTCTTGGGACTTATCTCTGGTGCTCAGAGCACTCCAGAGTCCCCCTTTTGAGCCCTTGCCTTCGGGGGAGTTTAATATCCTGTCTATGAAGACAGCTCTCCTGTTGGCTTTGGCTTCTTTTAAGAGGGAAGGGGATCTGCAGGCTTTTTCGGTCGACGAATCGTGCCTAGAGTTCGGTCCGCGCCTTTCTCATGTTATTCTGAGACCCCGGCTCGGATATGTGCCCAAGGTTCCTACCACTCCGTTCGTGGACCAGGTAGTGAACCTGCAAGCGCTGCCCTTGGAGGAGACAGACCCAGCCCTAGCTTTTCTCTGTCCCGTCCGCTCTTTGCGGGTTTATGTGGACAGAACGCAAAGCTTCAGGACCTCAGATCAGCTCTTTGTTTGTTACGGAGGCCAGCAGAAGGGGAAGGCTGTCTCCAAGCAGAGGTTAGCCCACTGGTTAGTGGATGCTATTGTCCGGGCTTATGAGTCCCAGGACGTGCCTTGCCCACCTAGGTTGACGGCACACTCTACTAGGATTGTTGCCTCCTCCTGGGCTTTGGTGCAAGGCGCCTCGCTAACAGACATCTGTAGAGCTGCGGGCTGGGCGACACCTAACACGTTCGCTAGGTTTTATAGCCTCCGTGTTGAACCTGTTTCCTCCCGTGTACTCGCTACGGCCAGTAGCGTGAGGAATTAGGTTGTGTCGGCTTGCTACGCCATTCCTGCCCCATGGGCCGGATACGTGCGTCTTTTTGCTCCGTTGGTTCCCCAACAAACGGTTAACCTCGTGAGTTCCTCCATCACCCCTCCAGCACAAGGCGAGGCGGATCGCCCGATGCCAGGTCTATTACCTCTCCTGGGAGTTGTTATTAGACTGGGTGGCCTTAACAGTGGTCCCTATGGTGACCCATTTCTTCCACGTTCCAGCTACCCTCCGGGTTAGCTCCGTGTCTTCCCCTCGACAGACCCGTTCTGTCGTCTTTGTTGAGTACGCTCCCACCCCTCGCGCTGGGACTACCTCAAGGATTGCCGTATGTTTCACTACCCTACGGGTTAGTACATATGTGTATTCCAGTACCTCCCTTCGGGCAGGCAGGGTCTCCGCAGCGTTCCCTCCTACGGGGTGGGCACGCTTTCCCAGTGTTATCCAATCCACTGAGCGGGTCTTGCGGAACAGCAGTGTGATTCTTCCTAGCTAGCTCCCCTCATATAAGTAAGAAACTGCTATGCCGGGAGCTGAGCTGGGCGCTGGAAGGGGTCAGCACCATGGCGTTTTGTTAGGGATCCCAATTCGTTGGAAACTCCTCCGACGAGACGTAGGAGTTCCCGAACGAAAGGGAACGTCTCGGTTACGGATGGTAACCCTCGTTCCCTGAGGAGGGAACGGAGACGTCTCGTCCTGTCGCCATGCTTGCTTTACCTTCGCGGAGGACTGGACACCGTTCGGCTCCTCAGCGAAAAACGTTTGTGTATGCGCTTGCTTCCGCTTTTATACCCGCACTGGTAGGCGGGTCGCGGAATGCAAATCTTGCATGCCAATGTTTATTGGCTCGTTTCAGTTCACTTGAAGTCGATTGGTCTCCCTAGCGTGATCCCAGTTCGTTGGAAACTCCTCCTCAGGGAACGAGGGTTACCATACGTAACCGAGACGATTTCTGTTATGCCAGTGGTCTTCTGTTATGCCAGTGTTATGCCACTGGTTCTAGGGATCCTCAAGGAGGTGCTTGAAGGTTCATGAAACATGTAAGAAGACAGTGTTTGGGGCTGTCAAATGTGTTAACATAAGATATCAAATAAATAATTTTTTAAGCTATTATTTTTGAACACATTTTCCAAATTTTATATTATTCTGATTATTATTTGAATCATTCTCTTTACCAAAGACATGAAATTAATTGTGATTATTTCATTCTATAGACAGCCACATATAGTTACAACTTAATCACATATAACTGTATATATACAGTGGGGGGTCAAAATGAATGGCACCCCTTGTAAATATGATAAAAATGGCTGTAAAAAATATATCTGCATTGTTTATCCTTTTGATCTTTCATTCAAATTTCACAAAAATCTAACCTTTCATTAAAGTAAAAGAATTGAAAGTGGGGGATAAATCACATTATGAAATAAATGTTTTTCTACAGAACATGTTGGCCACAATTATTGGCACCCCTAGAATTTTTTAAGAGTAAAATATCGCTGAAGTATATTCCCATTAATATTTACCTTTTTTAGCACACCAGGGTGACTGGAAACATGCGATTGACTAGCTATGACTTCTTGTTTCACAGGATTTAAATATGAGAAAACACAAAGGCCAAATTCCCTTAATCATCCATCACAATGAGTAAAACCAAAAAATATAGTTCTGTGCATCGAAAGATTTTTGAGCATTACAAAATAGCAAGTGGCTGTAAGAAAACAGCTAAAGAATTGAAAATCCCCATTTTGAACATCAGGGCAATAATTAAGAAGTTCCAATCAACTAAATACGTTATGAATCTGCCAGGAAGAGGACGTGTGTCTATATTGTCTTAATGCAGGGTGAGGAGGAGAGTCTGAGTGGCCAAAGACTCTCCAAGGATCACAGATGGAGAATTGCAGAGATTACTTGAGTCTTGGGGGTCAGAAAGCCTAAAAAAATATATATCAAACAACCCCTACATCACCACATGTTGTTTGGGAGGGTTTCAAGAAAAATCCTCCCCGCTCCTCCAAAAACAAACTCCAGCATATTCAGTTGTCACTTGTCAGACATGACTGGAACTTCAAAAGGGACTGGATTCTATGGTCAGATGAAACAAAAAAAGGGCTTTTTGGCAGCAAACCCACCAGATGTGTTTGGTGCAAACAGCGATAAAAAGTACCCCATGCCTACGGTTAAATATACTGCTGGATCGTATATGTTGTGGGCCTATTTTTTTCCTGAAGGTCCTGGACATCTTGTTCAGATACATGGTATTATGGATTCTAGCAAATACCAACAGATAGAAAATCAAAACCTGACGGCCTCTGCTAGAAATCTTATAATGGGCCATGTTTGGATCTTCCATTAGGACAAAGGTCCAAAACAAACATTAAAATCAATACAAAAATGGGCTACTGAGCACAAAATGAAGCCATGACCGTCCCAGTCCCCTAAACTAAACCCTAAAGAAAATGAGTGGGGTGAACTGAAGAGAAGAAGCACCAACATGAACATGAGATTCTGTATGGAGGAATGGTCTCTGATCTCTTGTCAGTTGTTCTCCAAACTCATCGGGCATTATGGAAGAAAACTCAGAGCTGTTATCTTGGCAAAAGGAGGTTGCAAAAAGTATTTAATAACAGGGAGCCAATAATTATGGCCAGCGTGTTTTGGAGAAAGGCATTTATTTCATAATGTGATTTACCCCCCACTTTCAATTCTTTTACTTCAATGAAAGGTTGGATTTTTGTGAATTTTTTTGAATGAAAGATCAACAGAATAAACAATGCAGATATTTTTTACCAGGGGTGCCATTAATTTTGACCACCACTGTATATATATATATATATATATATATATATATATATATATATATATATATATATATATATATATATATTTATGTTATGCAATCAGAAAATGGTCAGAACGTCGTTTCACATGGAAAGATCGGTTGAATGGATTAGAAAACGGTAAAACTCAACTGTTTAAATGAGCCAAAAAAGTGGAATGTTCCTTTAAAAGAAAAGAAAACCTCACTAAAGGGCACAGTAAAAAAAGAGTACTATAGGTATACTTAGATGCTCACGTGTTAAATTAATGTCTTCTGTGTTTCATGGAGATAAGAAGGGAAACAATGCTTTACAATGCATTTATCATTGATATACAGTGATATAAGGTCATGTTCTGTGCCAAAACCAATATTTAAAATCAACACCTGGTGAAATCTGTATATTCTTTGCCCAAACCCTGAACAACACCCTCACAGAAAACATTTTTACATTTTCAAAAAAACATAATTTAAAATGATTTATTAGCTGTTTTCCTCAAAACAAAAAAGAACAAAAAAAATAATAATCCACACAAGGTAAAAAATTTCAGGTTTTACTATATTTATGGGGACATTTGCTCGTATTTTTGTAGTGTGTAGGGTTTACCTGGGGTTCCCTTTTAAGTTGCTCACGTTCGATGTAACGTCGATGTGACGACGTAATGGGATCACTTCAGGGAGCCCTATCATCTTCGAGTATCTACAGAATGAGCCAATGAACGTTGGCATGCGTGAATCGCGTCACGCGCCCCACCCCTCAGTGAGGGAATAAACAGGAAGCGGGCGAACGCACACATTGTCATTCACTTCAGAGCTGAACTGTTGTCTGACTTGAGTTCTGCAAGACTGCTACTTCGTTGAAGACTCTTTGTCCAGTGTTGGTGTGACGGCGCGATCAGCGGTGGGCGCGAGCATTACAGCTCACAAACTGCTGTTTTCACAGCACTGCACTGTGTGTGTGTGTCGGTTGTGGTGGGCGTTCCTAACTGAGTGTGTAAACCTCGTTACACTGCGGCTATCCCTCGGTGACTGAAAGAGTTATTTTTCTATTTTTTGTTTTCACTAAAAGA
Organism: Meda fulgida; assembly: GCA_030578275.1. Lineage (NCBI taxonomy): Eukaryota > Metazoa > Chordata > Actinopteri > Cypriniformes > Leuciscidae > Meda > Meda fulgida. The sequence continues at coordinate 19,406,940 of CM060635.1, read as the reverse complement.
GCAACACAAGCGTGACCCTGCGTCCTTTTCAGGATGTCATTCTGCTTGTGCGTTTCTGGATGCGGTCATTCCCTGGCGCCAGCAGACGGCCACAATAGCTGCATCTCATGTTTGGGCATTCAGCACGCTGAAGCAGCTTTTGTGAATAGCTCATGTTCCTATTGCGGGAAAGCGCTAAGATCGAGACTCGCTTACCTCAAGGGAGGTGGAGTCCCCTCACCTATGCCCCGATCTAGCGTCTATTCTGGACCTCAGAATAGACCTACTTCTGTGCATGACCAGGTTGATCTGACCTGCTCTCTCAGAGACTGGGCACCCTATGGCACCCTGGACGGGACGCGGAGGTTCTAGGTGACCTACCCCAAGCGGTAGTTGACACCATCACTTCTGCTAGAGCCCCCTCTACGAGGCGCCTCTGTGCGTTGAAGTGGAACCTGTTCCTTGATTGGTGTTCTTCTCATGAGGAGAACCCCCGATCTTGCTCGATCAGAGCCGTGCTTTCCTTCCTGCAAGATGGGTTGGAGCGAAGGCTGTCTCCCTCCACCCTTAAAGTGTATGTTGCCGCTATCGCCGCACATCACAATGCAGTTGAAGGTAAGTCGCTGGGAAAGCACGACCTGATCGTCAAGTTCCAGAGGGGGGCGAGGAGACTGAATCCTCCTCGCCCACTCTCTATACTCTCTTGGGATTTGTCTCTGGTCCTTTCGGCACTTCAGAGACCACCCTTTGAGCCTTTGTAGTCAGCGGAGTTAAACATTTTGTCCTGTAAAACAGTACCCCTGGTTGCATTGGCCTCCATCAAGAGGGTAGGGTCTGAGAGTCTTGCGTAGGGCGCTGGATGTGGCAGCAACCGTGGCGTTTTCCATGGAATCCCAATTACGTCGTCATGTCGACGTTACGTCGAACGTGAGCAACTGAAAGGGACCGTCTCGGTTACTAATGTAACCCTCGTTCCCTGAAGGAGGGAACGGGAGGCGTAACGTCCTGTCGCCACGCTTGCTGACCATCGCTGTATGGCCGTCACTATCTCGGCTCCTCAGCGAAAAACAATGTGTGTGTGCGCTCACTTCCCGTTTATACCCGCGCTGCGGGGCGGGGCACGTGACGCGATTCACGCACGCCAACGTTCATTGGCTCATTCTGTAGATACTCGAAGATGATAGGGATTCCTGAAGTGATCCCAATTACGTTGTCATGTCGACGTTACGGGAACGAGGGTTACATTAGTAACCAAGACGTTTGTAGTGTATAGGGTTTACCACACACACACACACACACACACACACATACACACTGATGGTGCATTTCATGATATAACATCATTAAAAAAATCTTCTGCATTTTCAACTTTGTAAATGGAAACATGACTATTAGATGGTAATATGTTTTTTGTGCTGGTGTGTATTGGATGGTTGAATGCTTCAGACGTCATTCTTCTTACATGATTGAACAGTGCCAAGACACACCAGGCCTTCACAGTATGAGACTGTGTTATACAAGTGAAGTACACCACCAGCACCATCCTCTTTGGTTTCACAAAGTGACTATGACACTAACTTTCAGAAGACAAGATGATAGCTCAAACGCATAAACAATGAGTGCTGGTTTAAAACGGACATCTGGCATCTGCTATACACAAGAAAAGAAATGCTAACATAGGCTAATGTTAGAAATAGGGCTTTAATTAATCTTCTAAGTATCCTCTGGAAATTAATAGTATATTTTGTAATGACTGCTACTGGGGTATTTTTAGTAAAAGACAGAAATCTTCAATCATTAACAGTTCTCCAAGTGACACCAACCATATGTTGAACATTATAAAGGTCTGTGTTGTGTTTACATGCTGCTGCTTACTTAGTTGTCACCAATCTATTTGTATCTATCCTTTGAGAATGTTACTTTTTATGGAAGAATTAATATCAAAATTACATTTATGTATGTTCTTTAAATATTTAAATATGTTTATAGGGGGCTGAATATTAAATACTAAATACTTTAAACTTCCTTTCAAAAGTTTGGGTTCATGAGGTTTTTTTCAGTAAAGACATAAAATAAATGCTGTTCTTTTGAACTTTTCATTCATCAAAGAATATTGGGCGAAAAAATCATCATGGTTTCCACAAAAATAATTGGCAGCACAACTGTTTTTAACAATAATAATAATAAATGTTTATTGTAAGCAAATCAGAATATTAGAATGATTTGTGAAGTATCATGTGACACTGAAGACTAATGGTTGCAAAAAAAAAACAGCTTTGCCTTCATAGGAATACATTATCAAATATAATATTTAATGCTGCATCAAATAAATTCAAAATGTATAGATAAATTGTTCCCTATCTACAGTAACACATTTGGTAATTTAAATCTCAATGAGTTTTCTTGTCTTATAAGGTTGAGTGCTGCTGGCACAGGACTTGGCTACTGTTTCCATGGAGAGTGGTCCTATCAAGATGGATTGCCATGGTTCAGGTCTATAATACCATTTATAGTTCTGACACTGAGTCACTGGCTTTATACTTCCATCTTACTCAGATGAAGGTAATTATAAAAATAAGTCTTCACCTCGTAACTAAACCATTTTACACATTCATCATGACTATAAGTTTGCGTGTGCATTCGCAGCCTTTTGTTTTGTGCAAATGTAAGTTGTAATATTGTGTTTATTTTGTGCAGGCCTATCTATATCTGATTAATCTCATAGAGGATGCACTTTATTAATTAACGCTGTAGTAAATCTTAAGGCACACTTCGCTACCAGAGAGGCTATAACTTTATTTAAATCTCCTTATTATAACAAAAACACAAGACAAGTTAACCAGTTCAAAGTTTATTAAAATCTTGTATAGAAGGGTGCACATTTATATTCCTCTTTACTGTTTTTAACTCTACCCGAGTCCTAGATTCCTCTGGTCCATGCTCTTCAGTCTATTCCACATGTCAGCAAACAAAGGGAAAGGGCATCGGCCTCCAAACTTGTGCTTTTTCAGAGGAAACTGAACACCATAAAGATCTTATTTGGAGGGGGATCTTTTATCCTATTTCATTTAGTTTATCTTTTTGTTTTGTTTGTTGGAGTGTTTTTTATATTGTGCTATTAGTAGTAAATTGCATTATGTTGGTTAAGATAAAGTGTATATTTTGTTGTGAATATTATTGTTGTTTGGGGTTTATTTGGTAAAGTATTGTTTCATATTTACCTCATTATTCTGTCTTGAGTAATGGAGTCCATCACTTCTGGTGATCCTACTCAGGTCTTCCGCTTCCCACCCAGAGGCCAGACGTGGAGGTTCCAGAGATCTAGGCTCGGTTGTCAGATTGTGCCCTGCCCCTGAGAAAGAAGATCCACAAGAGAATTTTCTAGGGAGGGTTTCTGTCAGACGGTCTTCATGGTCTTTCCTGTCAGAAGGCATAAAACTCACCCTCCGATGCTGCGATTGACAACTCATCCTCATCTTAAGCATCAAATGAAGAATTAAGTTCACTTGTAGTGAAACCACCTAACTTATCAATGAACTCGACTGGAAGAGACGAGCGTGCTGAGGAATGGAAGGGCCGTGAGGATTCACCCAGTGGAAATACTTCGATTGGTACCCTCAGGTCACCCTCAGCGTTGCTGCTGTAACCTTGTGCATAGTAGCAGAAGGACCAGGACGGTGATCAACAATGTTGATCAACTCACAACGTTGAAGTGAGTAACAGATAGGGAACCGAAGTTTACTTTGGGCTTTAGCCAATTATAGTCACAAGTTCCATGGTTAGAAATATAGTTCAATTCATTGTTTTTTTTAAACCAATGAACATTCACAAACATCATCACAAAGTTGTGTGGTTGAAACTACAGCTCTCAACCTGTGGTTAACAGCATAGTTTCTGGTTAGTAGCCTACGAACTGTGGACTTAAACATATCCTGCTCTTCAGAAAATAAGCAAAGTAACATGCAGTACAATCCATATTTTTATTTCATACATACAAATTTAATTCTTATGTCTTTAAGTTTGTCAAGAGAATGACAGTGCCAATTTTGAAGAGCTTGAATGTGCCCTAGTACCCTGGAGGACAATAGTACAAATAAATCAAACATTGGTAAGCAAAAAGCAAAGCAACGGACAACAAAAAATTTAAGTATTCCTCAGATGTCATGTTCATTGATGGCATAAATGGCAACCTATATTGTTGAAACAATGTGGTGAGATGGGCAACAAAGTTACTTCAGTTTCGGGAAATAGTCATGACTAGCCAATTAATAAAGCAAGTTATGTTATTGTGCAGGAAATGCACTCCAATATCTCAACATTGGCTCTATGTTTGGTCGACCAATGGCAAACAGGAGAACCATTTGTTCAGAAATCCTGTTTGAAAACAATTGGGTGGAACCAGAGCCCATCTACGGAGAGCCTGGCCACTCCCTATTAAGTCCTATTGTACCGAATTTTGGTTGTAGTTCCACCAGAGTTCCACTGGGGGCCGTTGAGAAATCTCAGATTTGATTGTAGGTTTTGCAAGTTCAACATGGGGTATAGGTCGAAAGTTGAATAAACGAGTAATTATGTCCTTTCGATTTCTTACAGGTTGAGTTGTTGTTGTCCATAACACGCTAGCATTCTGCTAATGAACGCTGATTGGTCAGTGAAGGACTGATTACGACCAGAGATACCGCTTGATGGTGTCACAAGTTGACAAATCCAGCGGAACCATTTTCCGCTAGGGGGTGTTTCCCCCCGGGACGATTTCACTGACACACCGTGCTGGTTTACTTGTTGTCAGTTGCCATGACAGTGGCCGCTGATTCGCTAAGCGGTACCAGGTGCGGGTGTTTGGTGTGGGGATTTGTGATTGGGAAACACGGCCTAGAGAAGCAGTTAAAAGAAAAAGGAAAAGGCATTCGGGTGTGGTACTCCCCCTGGGAGAAATCGATTATTTTGGCAGTGGCTTGGATTTGCTGGGATCTTTGGAGCGGCTGTGAGGATCTGATTGGAAAGGGGTGCAATCGTGATTGTGGGAGTACAAGCTGGAACGTGAATGGGACGTGAAGAAAGAGTGTTGAAGACGCTGTGTTCCATGCGGTGTGAAGTCCTCTGCATCTCTTCAGCTTCTGAGTGGTGATCCAGCGCAACAGCGGAGGGATTGAACAGTGGGTGAGTGCTGGCCTTAGTGCACGAAGATTTGAGAGTGGATTGCGGTGCCTGAATTGAAGGGTCACACAGTATTGGACTTGACGTGAAGTTGTAGTGTGTGGATGTACACGTTTATTTAACCGCCAGTACTCCCCAGTTCACGCCCTCGCCCAGTGCTTACGGAGCAAAGCCCTCAGGTTGAATGTGATGTTCCATTTCGGCCATCAGGTCCTGTGATACGAGAGAGGAGTGTGATTGTCCTGTTTAACTTGTCTTGTCTATCTAAATAGAGCATTCGTCTGTTTCTCCCTTCTTGTGTGCTGCCTGTTCGGAGTAGAGACACACCCCCGCCTTAGTGTTGCCGTGGGAACCACCCAGTTCAGCCGTAAGCCTGAGTTTCCATTATACAAAAGGATCATGTTCGTTTTTGTATCAAAGGCTTTGTCTATTTAAATAGAAGATTCGTCTGTCCCTGCCTTCTTGTGTGCTGCCTGTTCGGAGGAGAGATACATCCCAGCCCAAGTGCCTGTGTGGAGCAACCCAGTCCAGCCGTAAGCCGATTCTCCATTATACGAAATGATTATGTTCGTTCTTGTATCCAGTGCCCTGTCTATTTAAGATTCTCCTGCCCCTGCCTTCTTGGGTGCTGCCTGGTCGGAGGAGAGACACACCCCCGCCTTAGTGTTGCCGTGGAAACCACCCAGTTCAGCCAAGATTCGTCTGTCCCTGCCTTCTTGTGTGCTGCCTGTTTAGAGGAGAGACACATCCAAGCAGCAACGCTGCGTGTTCAGAACCACCAGCTCCAGCCGTAAGTCCTTACTTCACCGAAATAGAATTGAACCTGTAAACTTGTCCCTATCTTGGATTAGAGGGGACCCTTGCCTCTGGCTGGAGCCGTCAAGGGCGGAAAGGCACCTGGAGGACCTCGCACCTGCTGCTCAGTGACGCTACGAAGGAGATCTGCCTACCTGACTACCTACCTGGCCGGCAGCGAGTCCCCCTTCTGGACTCCATCGCCCCCTGGGCCGGTCATCGACTGAGTAACTGACGCTTGGAAAAAAACGTACCTGCTACCCACCTGTCCGGTGGAGAGAGTCCCCTCCTGGCCCGTGGCCCCGGCCCTGGTCTGCCCGGGTCGCTGCCCGCCTGTATTACGCCGAAGAGAGTCTACTTACCACGTTACTTACCTGCACGCCGGACGGGCGTTCGACTCCTTCTTCCTCTGTGGCTGCCAGTAACCCGGGCCTTCGCAGTGAACCCCTTGGCCTCCTCCTCCCTGGGAAGGAGAGACGAAGCCCGCATTAAGACTTTTAATTCTTGCTTTATTCAATAAAGATTGTTATTTTTAGAAATTCTTCTTGTCTGCCTGCTCTCTGGTACGCTCCTCGAGGTGGTCCTGGGTTCGAGGGGTGGGCGCAGTCTGGCTTGGCCCCCCCGACCTGTGACAGAGGCATCGTGCCATCCGAAGCGGGACCGGAATGTTAAGGCGGACTTAACTCTTCTAGCACGTGTATTTACCTGTGTCAGCTGTGTCGTCGATGCCTCGAGAGAAAAGAAAGTGCAGAGCGCCAAAGTGACTGAAGGATTACCGTAAAGCAGTATCTCTGGTCGTACGATGTGTATGACGTCATTGACATTTTAAAAGACTTTTTAAAGCAAATAAGTGACTCTAAAAAACCGAACACCCAGCAATGTGGAATTTCTTTGCATCTCCTTTCGAATACAACATTCAAATTACTAGACAAAAAATGATATCCTGAGAAAAGTGGAGTTTGAGGGGTGTAGCACCATAGACCTCCATTCATTCTGCACTCGTCCTGTGAGTGCCCTCATATGGAACCAGAGTGGAACTGCAACCAGTTCAGAACCCGGAAGTTTACTGAGAGTGGAAGTTCTCCCCATATTAGACATTCTAATAGAAATTATGAGAGTAGATGACAACTACACTGAAAAGAAAAGCTGATATAGGATTTACTTAACCCTTAAACGCATACCTCGGGTCTTTAACCCTCCTCATTATTCATTTTTTTAAAGTTAAACATCAACCTTCTTAGTATTCCTCAATCAATTCATTATAAACAATAACATTATAAAAGAATGCCTGTTTTCCCATTCATTTTTAGTACAAATTGTATAAGGTCGCTAATGACCCGAGCTTTGACGAGGACACTGATGATGGTATAAAAAATCTGCTCAAACTGAACCCTTCCAAGCTCTCAAAGGTAACAAAATATGCTTTATTTTATTCAGTAATTGTTACTCTTACATGATAGGTAGAGCTCAATCCGTGTTAGATATATCCGGGTCGCTAAAGACCTGAATATGTAATAATGATTGGGGAAACATTCATGCATTTAAGGATTAAATAAATCAATAACATTTTTCACTCAGAAATTAAGTCAATTTCACAAATAATTACAAAGAATTTTCAAGTACTAACAAACTTAATTAAATGTGAATTTTTTAATTAGAAAGACTGAAATAGTATTTTCTTGTAAAACACACTAACAATTTTTGTTTTATTTACAATTTTTTTTTTTACAGTGTATGTTATCAACAGCAATATGTTGACTTGAGAAACATGACCAAATGTTGTAAAAATGCATTGAATGTTTGATGTTAGATTAAAATACAACATTGGCCAACAGCCCCTGGAAAGCTGGCAGGCAGACTTTGATTTTAGTCCAGTAAGTATTTAGAGAAGCCTTGTGAGATGGTGTTTTTTGGCGAGACATCACAGTGGTGAAACAAACTGAAAGATATTCAGATACTCTAGTATTCTCAGAAATAGCTTGTCCCAGAAAGAAAAAAAGGAAAAAGAATTAAATATCAAAACGCACGTCTCTCCTTGATATTATTTTCACACAATTATATGAACCGAAGAGAATTGTGTGGGTGGTAGCCTCAACTCTTCAGGAAGGCTTCATGCTAAGTATAGCTGTGTTGCACAAATAGTGCATGTTTTGTTTTGGCATTTAAAATGGAGTTTTCTAGTTCGGTTTGTGGTGTTTTGAGATAACTGATTTCAAATAAATTGACCATACAATATTATGTGAAGAGAGAGTATATCTGATAGTTGGATTAGCTGCAGTTCTTTTTATAGTATTGTCAACACGGTCTCATGGCAATTCAAAACTGTTTTTCGTTTGCTAATTTGTATGAATATGTACATTATAACTCCACTAAGGGTTAGGTTTAGGGGTGGACTTTCATGCTTCTTTTTTCCCCCCTCAAAATCATAAATTTTCCTATGAAAATTATGAATTTGCCAAAAATGTGCCAAAATGTAAAACAGTTTTCCCACGAGACTGGGTTGATATTGTGCATCTCTGGAACAAAATGGAAAACAGTTAGGTAGAGCATTCAGAATACCCTTTAACAATGCTGGAATCATGATGCAACAGAATTGTAACATACAAAACCTTGGGTAACACTTTAGAATACGGTTCCTTCGTTAATGAATAACTACACAGGAACAACTGAGTAACACAATATTAAGAATCTAGTAACTACTATTAACTAACAAGAAACTCTGATTAACGAATTAGTAAGTAATAGCACACACATGATAGTGGTAGTTCACAATTAACTAATCAATAACTACTGTTTATGTTATGCTTCCCAGATAACTACTGAAAAAGTTTCATGATTCATACAAAACTAATCAATAACTAATGCAGGACAAATGACTAACTGTAAACAACACAAGGTTGTTTACATTATCAATGTGTTGGCAGACTTATGATTTGGGAAAACTTTTAATAATTAACCAATGCTATTTCCTAGAGAACTATTTATCAACTGAATAATTTTAAAGAAATGAAATTTTAAATGCAGTTGACCTTACTTGTAATTTTCCGGCATTCCTCTGGACTTGCATTGAATCAATATAGAGTCATGGAGACTACTGGAACATATTGAGCCATCAGCCATATACCATGTACAGTGGTTTTATTATTTAACCTACCTCTCAAAAAAATGTTTTATGTATGTCTCCAAGCTCATATAAGTGTGTGTGTGTGTGTGTGTGTGTGTGTGTGTGTGTGTGTGTGTGTGTGTGTGTGTGTGTGCGTGTGTGTGTGAATATCTTGTGAATGATTAGAAAATTTGACACTTTAGGATTGGCTTTTCATTAGTAACTACTGTAAGAATCATGGTAACTAGCTAGTAATGACTCAAGTGTTACTACATACTTCCAAAGGAATTACTAAATATTTGGATCCGTATTCTAAAGTGAAGTTCATGTTAACTAGCTAGTAATGAATGTAGTAACACTTGTATGTAGTGTTGTAGTGTATGTAAGTATGTAGTAACACTTGAAACATCACTAGTTAGTTATGATCTTCACTTTAGAATAAGGATCCAAATATTTAGTAATTCCTTTAGAAGTATGTAACACTTGAGTCATATGTCTAGTCATTTGTCCTGCATTAGTTATTGATTGGTTTTGCATGAATTATGAAACATTTTCAGTAGTTATCTGGGAAGATTAAAAAAATAATACTGATTAGTTAATAGTGAACTACCACTTTTGTGCTATTACTTACTAATTTGTTAATCAGAGTTTCTTGTTAGTAAATAGTAGTTACTAGATTCTTAATATTGTGTTACTCATTTGTACCTGTGTAGTTATTCATTAACGAAGGAACCGTATTCTAAAGTGTAACCAAACCTTGATGAAATTTCCTCCCTCCTAAGTACACATTTCATGTAAAATAAGCACTGTCAAATTATTATGACAAATCCCTCACTACATTACTTCTCTACCATCTGGCTTGACACACATGAAGCAGCATCACAGTTAGTCTGATGGGGCACAGAGTTTCTTTTTTCACTTTTCAACCTTTAAAAATGCCATAGAATATTACATAAGGCCTACATATGTATATATATATATATATATATATATATATATATATATATATATATATATATATATATATATATATATAATTGTACCTATGACTAATATGTATATCACAACTTAACACACTTAAAACAATATAAAGAGAAAAATGTGAAATCAATCCATAAACGTCAGTGTGTATCATCAATGTAGCAGATTTGAATTGTGTACTTGCGCTCTCCTTACAATACTTCCTTACCTGGGTACAGTGTGTCAGGAGGGCTTATTATTCAACTCTTGTCATTCCATATTTGATATTGGTGAAATTTGCCTGATGGTTTCAGCGAATGATCTTGATTTACAGTACCCTGGTTAAACCCAGACCATTCTCAGTTGTAACCGATTTATGGTCTGGCAAAGCGTCATAGACAAATCATTTCCAGAGGGGCGTCACCAACGGACGTCGCGGGTAGACCTAAAACCAATCAGAGCGATGAAGGAGATGACGTATGCAGAGCGGCGGCCGGCGGAGAAACATCTCCGAGTGTTGTTCTTTGCTCGCTTTTTTTTTTTTTTAAAAAAGGAAACGTTCAAATGGCTTAAAACAGACGCGATAGCTGATTCAAACGAGTGATGTTCGACGGCGGCATCCATCTTTGTAATGTAGGCTACAAAATAATCTGCTACAAAATCCCAGCGCTGTCGTCATCGTGTAAAGCCCGCCCCAACGTTTCTGATTGGTGCCTCGATTTCGACGGATTAGAAATAGGTTTGAATGAGCTCTTTGCCAGACTACTTGCAGAGCTAATTTAAATTTCCCCGGAAGTTGTCTGGGTTTTCCCAGGCTAGATTTACACATAGGATTTACAGGGTAACTCTCCAGTCCATCTTGAGGGATCTGATTATAGAAAAAATAGATTCAAAAGTCCACAGGTCAACACTGTTGGCAAGGTAAAACATTTCCACGTAGATTAAGGTCGAAGTTGTCAAGGAAACTTTTTGCTTTTTTTTTTACATTTGAGATTATCATAGACAAACGGAATAATTGAAACAGGACAATATAGACATAGTGGACAGTATTAAAACAGTGTGCAATACAATGACATTTCTAATAATACAAAAACAATGTGCATTGTAATATTGCCTAAGTTAAATGAAAAAAAAAAGACAAGATGAGTAAATTAGCACAATTAAAATTTTATTTTATAACATCAGTGTACTACACTGTATATAACAAATTATTAATATTCATGCCAGTGTGGTAAAAATAAACACTTTCCCCCACCTCCCTCAGAAATATTATCATAACAATATTTTTTACACTGATAAAAAGGCAGTCTCATTTACAGTGGAAAAAGGAGCTTAATAATAAACTCAGTGGTCACTGCTTCCAAAAGGGTAAGAGGAGCCTGGGCAGCACTTCAGCTGAACAGATGAGAGCAATGAAATTCTGCTGAGGTCTGAAAAAATGCCGTCCTAAAAGAAAGCGATGATTAACCCTCCCTCAAGTGTGTGAATGAACTGAAATGATTTATCTGACACCTATTTCTATCCTGTTAGAAATTAGATATAATCTTGGCTGCTTTTTTCAATTCAAAAACACGAGGTTCTTTTTGAGTAAATGTCTAATCTTTGCCTTTACAGTGCCTATAAAATATATTCACTCTATTTTTCATGTTTTATTGTTGTACAGCACTGAAACGGAATCGTGGTGGACAGAACAATTTGGCTTTTTGTCAGTGATCAACAACAACAAAAAAGACTTCTTTACACAGTGATTAAAATAACTATAAATATAATAATGGTAAGTATTCATGTTAATTTGACTTGTCAAATTCATCACTGGTGCAACCAACTGGTTTGTAGCCATATAAATAGTCAATGTTAAATGGATCTCACTTGTGTGTAGTCTCTGATGGTTATAAATACCCTCTATCTGCAAGGTCCAAGTTTTGGTGAGTCACAATTGCGGCTGTAGAACATAAACAATGAAGAAAAACTAATATTCCAAGCAACTCTGCAAACAAAAAAGCAATCGTCCAGGCACAAGCCAGGAAATGGATGAAAAAACAGTTCCAAGTTAAATCCGTAATTAAGAAATAGACAAGCCTTAGTCAGAGATCTCGTCTAGAGTTTGGCAGAAGACGTGGGAGATTCTGAATCAAGCTGGAAGAAGGTTCTGTTGTCTGATCAGAATAAAATTGAGCTTTCTGGCCATCAGACTTAACGGCATGTTCCCTTTCGTTGTCACTCCGAGTTACGTCGGATGACGACGAATGGGGTTTCGCTTAGAAAGCCTATCAGCTTCGAGTATTAAAAAACGAGCCAATGGCAAAGAAATGCCATGGGTCTGCGGAATTTGCATGACGTACTCCGCCCCACCTCGTGGGTATAAAAGGAGGACGCCGGCAACATGCAGATATGTTTTCGCTTCGGAGCCAAGAGCATCTCTTCACTCCACAAGCCATCTCTGAAATTGTCAGCTTTTTACAAACGAGTTCCTCTGGTGTTGGTGTTTGTGGGCGATATCCAGCGAGCGCGCGCTTCCTGCTGATCTGTGCAGTGGTTTTGCCAGAGAGTGCGTGTCTCCCCGGGCACCTCGACATCAGAGTGTTTCTCTCTCTCACAAAAAGAGCTCGCACGCGGCACGTCTTTTTAAAGACGGCTCGCCCGTGCTTTAAAAAAAAAAAAAAAAAGTGGCGGCAGATTGGTATCGGACTCTGATGGGCACGAGCGCTGTCTAGTGTGTAGGGCTTTTATCATGCTTGTACAGCGCTCGTGGGTGATTCATGTTCTCTCTGGGAACATGATAATCGCGTCATTTAGGTCGAGACTCAATGAACTCGCAAGAGTGAGAGTCCCCTCTTCCACACCCCGATCTAGCGCCCCCCCCCAAAAAAAAAAAAAAAAAGAACGAGGGCTGCTACTTCGGCTGGTGGCCAGGGTGACCTGAGGGTTATAGTCTGGATCAAGGCGCCGACTATCTGTCCGCGACCCCAGCTCCCTCCTGTGTGACGGTGCCCGCTAGTGAACCTCCGATTCCCGCGAGTCGACCTTCGGGTGGCCCGCGGGTTTCGGTTGAAGCTACAGAGAAAGATGCTATGTCTGTTGTAACATCATAAGGTGGGCTTGGTTCTTCTGGAAGTGACGACTCGTCACAGCTGCCACCTTCTGGTGTGTTATGCTGTGCCTGAGTCTGATCCGGAGATGACGGCCATGCTTTCCTGGGACGATTGGTTTTGGGTAAGGCCGCCGACCCCCGTCCACGGCAGACCCCAATATCTTTCCTCCCGGACGTGCATGATGAGATCTCGATATCCTGAAAGACCCCCGTGTCTTCTCAGGACCGTTCGTTGGTCTCATCCGCCTTTCCCCCCTCACGGGGCCGCTGCCCATGGGTACACTGGGGTCCCCCCGGTTGAAGCGCTCTGTTGCGATGCTACTGTGTCCTCAGAGTGCTTCCCGGCGCTATCCTAAGCACCCGTCCGAAGCCTGTAGTTCTTTTCGTCTACACTAATCTGTGGCGAATTCCTATAGTGCCACAGGACAGGCAGCCGCCTCACTGCATTCCGTGACCGTTCTGTGGTCTACCTGGCCCAGATGCTCACGGTTTTGCAGGAGGGCGGGACTGACTCGAGGCTCTTAATGAGCTACCCAGCGCGCCGCCGCTGACCTTGCTCTCCGAGCGACGAAGGTGGCCACGCGCTCTCCAAGTCAGGTGATGTTTACCACTCTGGGGCTGACCGGTCTGATGTGCTGGAGGTCGGTAGATTCGTCTGCTCACCCCCACGTCCCAGGTCGGCCCCTTCGGCGGTGCGGTTGAGTTCTTCTGCCCAATAGTTCTTAACCGCCCGGGAGCAGATTGAGGTTGTTCTGCCGACGGCCCCGCCGTCCGCTCGAAAAAAGGCCCCTCAGTCTGCCAACCGCCGAAGGCGCCCTCCCATGGTCACAACCCAACCCGTTCATCCGGGCTGGCTTGGAAGACCGTGGGGGGATGCCTCAGCCCTCTCCAGCCCCGCCCCCCGCTAGACGCCGGGTTAAGCGGCGCTTTTTGAGATGGGCTGCTCAGAGATGGGACTCAGTTCTGCCAGGAGTTGGTAGCAGGGCCACTCCTTTCCCCGGTGGAGGGCTGGGGAAGTATCCTTATTCAAAAAGAACTGACTCTCTCGTCTCTGAGCACACAGAGTTCTCGGACGACACAGAGCGCCGCCCACCAGCCGTGCTCTCCTCGTCCCCCTCTGTCCCAGAGTCGGTTGACACGGCGTGCCGCCCACGGGCCGTTTCGTCCCTGTCCCACTCTGTCGCCAGACCCCTGGCAGAGCAGGCCCCCGTGGAACGCTGGTCCTTCCCTGGCCTCCTCTGTCAGGGCGCGGAGCTTAACTGCGCCCCCACACCGGATCGCTATGCCGTCCACGTCCGGGCCAGTTACTCCGCTTCGCTGCCCCTCCGGGGGGACGCCGGTGGTCCGCATGCCCCCGCTGGTACAGTTCCTAGAAGCCTGGCTAGAGCTTCCCCAACTGTCCCGCTGGGTCGCCCGCACCGTCCGGTTCGGCTATGCGATTCAGTTCGCACGGTCTCCTCCCCGATACAGGGGAGTCCGCTCCACTTTGGTCGGTGGCAACGCCCCGATCATGCGAGCAGAGATTGCCACCCTGCTGGCGAAGGGTGCAATCGAGACTGTCCCTCCAGCCGAGATGAGGTCCGGCTTCTACAGCCCTTACTTCATTGTCCCCAAGAAAACCGGTGGGTTACGACCAATCCTGGACCTGCGAGTATTGAATCGCTCCCTTCTCAGGAGGCCGTTCAAAATGCTCACCGCCAAACGCATTTTCGAATGTGTGCGGCCCCAGGATTGGTTTGCAGCGATCGACCTGAAGGACGCCTACTTTCATGTCTCCATTCTCCCTCGTCACAGACCGTTCCTCCGGTTTGCTTTCGAGGGACAGGCATATCAGTTCGCGGTTCTCCCGTTCGGGCTAGCCCTGTCCCCTCGCGTCTTCACGAAGGTCGTCGAGGCAGCCCTTGTTCCCCTTCGGGTTCACGGGGTTCGCATCCTGAACTATCTCGACGACTGGCTGATTATAGCTCACTCTCGAGACCAGGTTTGCGAACACAGGGACCTTGTGCTCCGGCACTTAGCCCGTCTGGGCCTTCGGGTCAACTGGGAGAAGAGCAACTTTGCCCCGTGCAGAGGATCTCTCTTCTCGGTATGGACATCGACTCGGTCGCCATGTCCGTGCAGCTTACGAGCGAGCGCGCGCAGTCACTGCTGACTTGTCTGAGACAAATACAGGGCAAGAAAGCGGTTCCACTGAAACATTTTCAGAGGCTCCTGGGGCATATGGCATCTGCAGCCGCGGTCACGCCGCTCGGATTGCTTCATATGAGACCGCTTCAGCTTTGGCTTCGCGACCGAGTCCCGAGGTGGGCATGGCAACAAGGCAAGCTCCGAGTTCCAGTGACTTCGAGCTGCCGTCAGACCTTCACCCCGTGGTTGAACCTCAGTTTTCTCAGGGCTGGTGTCCCCCTGGAACGAGCGTCGATGCATGTTGTTGTCTCAACAGATGCCTCCACCACGGGCTGGGGCGCCATGTGCAATGGTCATGCTGCCGCGGGCTCCTGGACAGGACCCCAGCGCCTATGGCATGTCAATTGCCTGGAGTTGCTGGCAGTACGCCTTGCTCTGCACCGCTTCCGAGCGCTGCTCATGGGTAAACACGTACTAGTCCGATCAGACAATACCGCCACAGTAGCGTACATCAACCATCAAGGTGGTCTACGCTCCCGCCGTATGTCGCAACTCGCTCGCCACCTCCTCCTATGGAGTCAGAAGCATCTGAGGTCCCTTCGTGCTATTTACATTCCCGGAGCCCTGAACCGTGCTGCCGACGAGCTGTCACGGCTTCAGCCCCTCCCTGGAGAATGGCGACTCCATCCCCAGTCGGTCCAGCTGATTTGGGACCAGTTTGGCGACGCACAGATAGATCTGTTTGCCTCCCGCGACTCATCCCATTGCGCCCAGTTTTATTCTCTGACCGAGGGCACGCTCGGCACGGATGCACTGGCGCACAGCTGGCCGCGGGGCCGCAAGTATGCGTTTCCCCCAGTGAGCCTTCTTAAGCAGCTCCTGCGCAAGGTCAGGGAGGACGAGGAGCAAGTCCTTCTGGTTGCGCCGTACTGGCCCACCCGGACTTGGTTCTCCGAACTAGTGCTCCTCGCGACAGCCCCTCCTTGGCCAATTCCTCTGAGGAAGGACCTCCTTTCTCAGGGACGGGGCACTCTATGGCACCCTCGTCCCGATCTGTGGAACCTCCACGTGTGGCTCCTCGACGGGACGAGACAGGTTTGAGTACCCTACCACCTGCGGTGGTGGCTACCATCACTTCCGCTAGAGCGTCGTCCACGAGACATGCCTACGCGTTGAAGTGGAACCTATTCGTCAATTGGTGTTCTTCTCGCCGAGAAGACCCCCGGAGTTGTTCGATCAGTTTCGTGCTTTCCTTCCTTCAAGATGGGTTGGAGCGAAGGCTGTCTCCCTCCACCCTCAAAGTTTATGTTGCCGCTATTGCCGCTCACCACGACTTAGTGGAAGGTAAGTCCATAGGGAAGCACGACCTGATCGTCAGGTTCCTGAGGGGGGCGAGGAGACTGAATCCTCCTCGCTCTCCTCTCGTTCCCTCTTGGGACCTCTCAGTGGTTTTAAGTGCCCTGCGGAGTGCTCCCTTTGAGCCTTTGCAATCAGTGGAGCTTAAGTTCCTGTCAATGAAGACAGCGCTCCTGATTGCATTGGCCTCTCTCAAGAGGGTCGGGGACCTGCACGCATTCTCCGTTGACGAAGCGTGCCTAGAGTTCAGGCCGGCCGGTTCTCACGTGATCCTGAGACCCCGGCCTGGATATGTGCCCAAGGTTCCTACCACTCCCTTCCGGGACCAGGTGGTGAACCTGCAAGCGCTGCCCTCGGAGGAGGCAGACCCAGCCTTGGCACTGCTCTGTCCAGTACGCGCTCTCCGCGCTTATGTAGACAGGACGCAGTGTTTCAGGACCTCAGACCAGCTCTTTGTCTGTTATGGTGGGAAGCTGAAGGGAAAGGCTCTCTCAAAGCAGAGGTTGTCTCACTGGATCGTGGACACCATTGCTTTGGCTTACCAGCAGCAAGGTCGACCGTGCCCCCTTGGTGTGACCGCCCACTCCACCCGGAGTGTGGCATCCTCCTGGGCCCTGGCGCATGGCGCCTCGCTGGCAGACATCTGCAGAGCTGCAGGCTGGGCGACACCTAACACATTTGCCAGATTCTATAATCTCCGAGTGGAGCCAGTGTCCTCTCGTGTTCTCGCTTCAAACAGCTAGTTCCGGACCCGCTCAGGTGTCTTCGCTTGCTCGCCATTCCACTCCGCGGACTGGATACGTGCGATATTCTGCTCAGGTGAGCTTCTCCGAAAGCCCTGAGTTCCTCCAGCACCCCTGATGCTAGCGCCAGTGTCTATTGCCTGGGCGTCGGCTAGGTGCCTCCGTGTGCATGGTCCCTCCCATGAGCTACCCCCACACGTGTATTTCCACTGTAAGCCTCTTTGAGCATGTGTCTTTCCCTCGGCAAGCCACCTTGCCACCCCTGAGGTTGAAATATTCCACCTGCGGCTGGACACCTCAGAGTTTCTCCATATGTTACTATCAGGTCATATGTGTATTTTCAAATGCCCCCCCCCACTGGGTTGGTGATAATTGCATATTTCCCCTTAAAGCTTGGGATATGCTTCCCAGTGTACCTTGGTATTCCTGTGTTAAATAGGAGTCCTTCGTCCTAAGATCTCGAGGGCTCAGATTTTTCGCAGGGCGCTGGAAGACAGCTGTGAAGGTGGCGTGATTGGACTGGTAACCCCATTCGTCGTCATCCGACGTAACTCGGAGTGACAACGAAAGGGAACGTCTCGGTTACGTATGTAACCCTCGTTCCCTGAGTAGGGAACGGAGACGTTACGTCTTCCTGCCACTTCCGCTGTACCGCGGGGATCGCCTGAGTTCAGTCTTGGCTCCTCAGCGAAGAAACATATCTGCATGTTGCCGGCGTCCTCCTTTTATACCCACGAGGTGGGGCGGAGTACGTCATGCAAATTCCGCAGACCCATGGCATTTCTTTGCCATTGGCTCGTTTTTTAATACTCGAAGCTGATAGGCTTTCTAAGCGAAACCCCATTCGTCGTCATCCGACGTAACGTCTCCGTTCCCTACTCAGGGAACGAGGGTTACATACGTAACCGAGACGTTTGTTGTAAGCTAACCTGCACATGATCAGAAACACACCCTCGTGGGGATGCTTCTCTGCAAAAAGGCCATGGCAGGTTTGTGAAGGTGGAGCGTAAAACGAATGCAGCAAAATACAGAGATATTCTGATGAGTCTGCAAAGACAGCTAAAAAGGAATCAATTTCCTGCAAAATGGTAACATCAAGTATAAAGCTAATGTTTAATATTAACAAATCCAAAAGTCCAGATGTCAATCAAAACATTTTTTGATTTATGGGTTGCACTTAATAAAGGCTCATCTAACTTAAGATATCCCTCCATTCAGGAAAGAATGGGGCAATAATTCGGTTTAACAACTGTAAGAAGTTCTGACCAATGGGCAATGCAGACGTTTGACATAAAATATTAGTGTAAAAAAAAAACAGTGAGGTTTAATGTTGTAAAACAATACAACACAACAACTTCTGATGGCATGAATCATTTTTAAAGACACTGTAGCTAATATTTGGTGAGAGACAATCAATATTCATGTCATAAAATAAACTATTGTAGGTCAAAAAATGCATTGAATTAATTTTCTTCCATTATTATTATTATTTTTTTTTTTTACATCATCCCACCTTTTGGTTTTCCTTTTAATGAAGACTGGAGATAAATGGCCATTTAAAATCAGTTAGGCCTACTATTAATCTGCTGATTGTGTTGCAATGGCCAGCATGTATTGATAGTCATCAAAAACTTCCTGTATTGGCATGTAATGTCTTTTAATGAACAGCATAATATTCTATTTTGTGATGTGTTTTTTTGTGATTTAGTGCCCAGGCCTCTGCCCATTATGTGTGTGTGTGTGCATGAAAAGTAGCAGGAAAACACTGCTTTGGCAGGCAAATATCATTCTCATTGGCATTAAGTTGTATACAGTTCAAAAATGCAGCATGCAGTCAGATGCTCAGAGTCCAACACCTCACTAGGCACATGGTGCTCGCCATCGGCTCCCATCATGTGTAAGGGTCGGGCACATCATTCCAAACCCACCCCACTCCAAAAAGTTTCAATACCCAGTGAAGTTGAATACCCTCATAATTTTCTGAAAACTGTGTGTAATCCTCGGAACAGGCACCCTGGGATTCACGCAGCGAGCCAACTCCATTCGATTACGGAGACTCGCTCATCTGCCACACTATTACAGCTTTTAGCATCTATTATATCCATCTCTTCAATTTCGTGGGAGACTCAAAGAATAATCCTTTCACTGTCTGTGCTCCCCTCTGCTGGCCTGAATGACAGGAAAAATAATTCAAACAGAATGAAGGAGCACAGGACACTGAAATCTCAAATCATGAAACCAGTGAATGAAAAAAGCACATAATCAAGGGTGTTTTATGATGCTGATCAAAGTGTGAGATATTATTAGAAGATATTACACCATGTCTACACCAGACATAAGTGGCGCGCCGTGGCGCGTAAAAAGCTAATATAACCCATTATAATCAGCGATGCTGTCTACAGTGGATTTGGCAGGACGCAACACGACAGATACCGACAGTAAACTGATGCCCCATACTATTGCTGATGCACTTCAGCCGCTTGCACTACTTCTGATATGAAGAACAAACCCCAGTGGTGGCTTTGTCACGTCCATTGTAGACAGCCTCAAGTCCGATGGAGACATGGTGTACTTGTTATTAATATTTTCATGCTTCAAAAAGTTCACCCAAAGATGAAAATTCTGTCATCCTTTACTCACTTTCATATCATTAAAACCTATATGAATAAATGTATATGTTAAAGAATGTACTAGAACCCCTTTTCCACATTCAAATTAATGGAAATCTAAGCAAAAAAACATATAAGATATCAAATTGACCAGTACATCAACATTTCTCATTTTGTGTTCCTCTGAAGAAAGAAAGTCATACAGGTTTGACATGAAATGAAATGGTGATAAAATTATGACAGAATTTTGTTGTTGTTGGGAACTATTCCTTTAAAACTTCTAAACTTCTAAATTCAAAATAATGGGGTTTAGAAATACTACAGCCAGTAAATGATATTCAACTGAATCCTGTCATCTTTCAAATGTTTATTTTGCTTAAGTAGCAAAACAGTGATGTCATTTACATATCAGTATAACCTAATAAGGCTTTTATCACCATCCACTGGTGATAGGTAATAATGGGATTTGGCAATTTGAGCAGGACACTGATGTAATGTTATTAGTACAAAAGTTCTAATGTCTTTGGTCCCCATGAACATCATAACCTCTGAAATGAGGATTAAACAATAGTAGTGAACTAATATTATTATCTGAGCACTTACAGTGATGAGCATGTGTTTATCAAAGACAGAACCAAATTAGGGAATAAGTAGAGGGATATACAATAATGGCTATTGCTTTGAAGTGCCACTGAAGAACTGTTGCTTGTTTGTGGATTGCTTTATGACAACATTTTCATTGTAAAGGATCCATAGACATTAAAAGTAAAATTAATACAACCACACTCCTGTTGGTGTAGTATTAATCTTAATAGTCTCTGTTCTGAACCCCATTCACAACTGAACATCCCTTGTGTTGGTATGAACATCACCAGAATGGACTATTAACATTACAATATAACTGACGGGAAATAAGAGGTGAAGAGCATTAGTCATGTTATAAACCCTCTAAAGCACCCTTTATGCTGATATGCAGTGAGTCACCGCCTGTGGATATAATAACATAATATTAAGAAAGTTCCCCACAGCACTTTCAAATGACCAACCACTAGGTTCTTTCAAAAACAACACCATAGTAGCCGGTTTAGTGTGGCTTTAGTTTGGGTACTAGAATAAAATGTGAAGGTTTTGAAATATGCATCTGGACTGAAATTAATTGTGGGTATTATATATTGATATCTATTGGGAAAAAATACCAGGGATCCATGACCTTTTACATGTAACACACAATGTTGATGTCATGCAAAGAATTCAGTGCATGCTTGTATAATTTCCAAATGACCTGAATGTGTTCATGCTTTCCCAAAATACAGCCCCCCCCCCCCCCCCCCCCCCTTGTGACTTGCACTTTGTATGTTTGCATAATTGATAAGGGAAAAACAATTAGTCCCTAGTCCTACCATGCCAGAGCTAAATCCATCCAGCATGCAGATATATCTCTCTAAAACATGTAAAAAAGCTCCCCAAAAACTGGGCTAAGTCATTTCTCTCTTATCTATCATAAAATTCCACAAAATAAATACAAGGCAATAATGATAATGGAATTTGAAACAGCGGTGGCAATGAAATGGGTTTCGCATATCAAAAGGGAGTTTAGTTATTGGATTATCGACTTAATCACATCCAAGAAATCATCTAGGCAAACAATTTCACAAACTTCCAATCATTTGAGCAATCAGTGATAGTTCACCTAAAAACGAAAGTTCTGTCATTTACTCACCCTGATGTCATTTTAAATCTGTATCACTTTCTCTCTTCTGTCATCCACAAAATCTTGAAAAAGGTCTTTGTGGGTTTTTTTTGTCCATACACTGAAAGTCTATAGTATGAAATTCTGTAAGTGAAAACTCACTTACTGGCAGCTGTCTGCTTTCAAATGCTCATGTGGGCTTATGTGCGACTCTGTCAATTAAGTGGTTAAATGCTCTTGCATCTCAAAATGCTTTTATGGCACGGAATTATGTAAAACACTGTCAGTTATGTCTTTTTATGTCAATTAAACAGGCAGGACAAAACATCTGATATGTCAAAAATAGATCTTTGCATTTGTGTGAATGCAGCCTATTAGATCTCCTGCAGTCTATGATGTCATCAGTATCAATCAAACAGCAGTAAAGCTGAGAAAGAGAAAAATCAATGCTCTTGACTGGAAAACATTTAGATACTTAAGCACACCATTTATTGCTTGTAATATGTTTAATTCCTCTTTATTATTTATGATTTGCGTGTATGTTTTAAAGCTATATTTAGTTGGTGGAAAATTCTTAACATACAACTCTTTTTATTTAATTTTTATTGTTTTAAAAAGTACTTATTATTATACAAGTAATTCAATAAAAATGCACACAAAAATTTGAGATTAAAAGTCGGTAAACTAATTAATTAAGAAAAAAATTTAGATAGTTTTGGAATCGGATCAGATTGTGAGGTGCCTAAAGATTCCGACCTCTAATTGGAAGTAAATTCATTTTGGATCACTACACATTCTTTGCTTTGAAAGTATCAAGTAGTCACACAGTGTGAAAAAAAAATCATGTATAGAAAAAAAGAATGTAATTCAAAATATCATCTTTTGTGCTTCGGAGCAACATGAGGGTGAATAAATGATGGCAAAATTTTCTTTTTTGGGCAAGCCATTCCTTTAAATGACTGTAGCTATTAATAGCCATTTCACTATGAAGAATTACCAATGGAGGTTTTGACCAAACCTGATTCTGCCTTACAGCAACCCAAGATCCCACATCTGGGGCACCAAGCCATCACTCAAACAGAAAATGCCCTGAAATATCACCTGGTTAGAAGATTCCGTGTGCAATGTCAGAATAAAATCATCTCCGCATGCAACCGATTCCATACGTTTACAAGCAACTACAATCCATAGAGAAAATTTCATTGGCAGGCCAGATTCCAGCTGGACATGCAAGTATATATTTACAACAGCAAGGATCCTTCCCCTAATCATCAGTATTCACCTTTCCTTCCTGAGTGAGAGGAAGGGAAACGATAAATAAAAACAGCATATCAATATCTAAATATATTTCTCTTATTCAAAGGGGTCCATCGTCCCCCTCTGTCTCTGGAGTGACAGGCTGAGAAAGGGCAAAGATGTCCTGGCACTGATGTGTAGTTTTTGGAGAGGAGGTCTGAGGAGGTGGGGAAGGTTTCCTCTTCTCTGACAGAAGTCTCAAAATCTCCCCCACCTGGTCCTCCAGAGCTGCTAGCCGGCTATTTAATGTCTGGATGTCTCCTTTTAGTTCCAGCTTTGCCTCATACAGGCTGTTTTGAAGCGCTGCCTGTTCAGAGACAGGCTGAAATTGAATCCCCCGAAGGGTCACATCACCCACTCCGGGACTAGGCTGATCATATGGGCTCCTTTCTATCGAGGGCCTGTCGTACGGGCTCCGTGAATCACCTACCCGGTCAATACGCAAGTCACTCTTTGTTATTCCGCTGTCGCAAGAATCAGTCTTGTGTAGGGCAGTATTCTCATCAGTCTCATCACTACTGTTCCCGTTTCCACCAGTACCCCTTTCGTTAGATCCCCCACCCTCTGCTTCCTGGTTCTTCCCATTGTCTGAGATCACATTCAGGGGCTGGGACACATCCCCCCACTCCTCTTCCTTCTGCTGCGGCTGCTTTTCTAGTTCCAGCGGAAGCATGGGAGATGATCCTGATGCAATGTTATGGAAACGCATCCAGCCTCGTCCCCTTCCACCTCTGGGTCTCACAGGACTTGTTACTTTTAGACAATTCGAGTCCTCTACGCCAAAGCTGGTCTTGAGCTCCATAGCCTCATGGGCTTCGCTGTTGGGTTCTTCAGTCTGAACGTAGGCTAGGGCATTCTGGATCGGGGTTATCTGCGAGACTGTTACAACGCTAGAACCACCGTTCCCGTTTCCTGAGCCAGGGGTCCCATTTTGCAAGGTGGTCACATGTTGGTGTTGAAGGGGATGGTGGCCCTGGTACTGGGGCTGATATTGCTGCTGATGAAGCTGGTGGGAGAGTGGATGGAGGTGATGTTCCACCTGAAATTGGTTCCTCTCCAGGTCATGCTGGGATGAACTTTGTGTACGCATCTCCTTCTGCTGCTTAAACTTTTGGAAAAGTTTGCGGACAGGATGGTCCACGGGGATAGACAGGGTCACCTCGTTTTTACTGTGTCTCCTCTCCTCTTCCTCTTTCTTCACATCGACAATCTTGCGAAAAACAATCTGTGGAGACAAAATGATATGTAATAAATCTGTATGCTTGGAGTCCTTGTCTGCACTGAATGAATTAAATAAAGACTTGATTCAAGCTCTAAAGAGGCGCTACAGATAATATGAACATAAGAAGGAATAAAGAATTATGATGCTGGTTAAATCATCCACTAATTACATCAGAACAAGAACATATTTGTCACAGCAAGCATGCAGAGTAAATTCGTCAATTATTCTTCACTCGTGACCTGTACATACTAAGTACAGGGGAATAGGTTACCATATATAACCCCTGTACTGTAAATCCCATTACCATGGAAGCCAGTTTCTGCCTCAGAGTATACAAAAAATGTGTGAAAATAGTGAAATAATGTTTACCTTTATAGGTACAGCTTGTCACCTCAAAGGGCATGTTTGTATCTTATTTATTTAAGGTTTATAGTAGTACCTTACACCTTTTTGCACAAGATAAGGTAAATAAATTGTCCCTTTAAGGGTACTGCCCCAGTGACAAGCTTTTGTATCCCTAAAGCAGGGGTGTCCAATCTTGCTTCTGGAAGGATACTGTCTTGCACAGTTTAACTCCAAGTCCATTTAAACACACCTGAACCAGCTAATCAAGGTCTTACTAAGCCAGGAGTAGGCAAAGTGGATCCTGGACAGAACTGTCCTGCAGAATTTAGCTCCAACCCTAATCAAACACACCTGAGAAAGCTAATCAATGCCTTCAGGATTACTAATGCCAAACCACTAGAAGGCAAGCCTGCAACCTTTATCCAAAAATGCATAGCGGCTAATGCTAACTCTCGGCTGTGGCGGTATGCAGGGAAGGAGACCAGAGGCTGTTTTTTTTTAATGGATGTCAATGGAAAAGAGGCACTGAATGAATCACTTTTGTGAGGAAATAGCTTTTCATTTAATGAATCGACTGCCTGCCCAGAAAACACATTTACGTTGTGGCAATGTCTGTAGCACGTTGCATTTCTGCTATGGCAACTTCGCTGTCTACGTGCTCGCAACTTTGTAACAACATAGAATGGTAAGACACAACAGGGCTGTAGAAACGTTGTTGCGCGACATTCAGCAACTGAAAGACAACATTCTGACAATTAATTTTTTTTAATATGCTAGATATAGATATCCCCATTTAGCATGAGACGGTTGGTTGAAATTTAAAGGCGGTGACGAGAACATATGTTGTCCAGTGGTTGTCCAGACACCCTAGGCACAACCTTACGCAATGGCCCTGAACGATGGTTCAATGTCAACATTGTGACAACGCCGTAACAACCTTCACCACACAATGTAGTTATAGCAACTTTTTGGCCATGTTGTTAAAACGTTATTAGAAGGTTGAGTACGTTGTACCAATGTTCTGTGTTTGCTGGGTGTGCACTAATCTTCATCATGTTTTACGCTAAACAATATTTATGTTGGGAACGATATGCAGATTTTACTATGATAAAAAGATTATTTTATAAGAGAAGGCAGAGAAGGGAATGTCGTGATATGTAGGACTCATTTACGGCATGACCATAGTATTTAATAGTAATATAGAGTGATATTATATATTGTCAAAAGAATGTAAAAACTACAGATGTTTTCTTTCTTTGGTTTTCAGGTTTTACCAGTTATGATAAGACTTGAATTGTAATGACTATTATAACTGCATGCACAGGTCCTTCTCAAAAGATTAGCATATTGTGATAAAGTTCATTATTTTCCATAATGTAATGATAAAAATGTAACTTTCACATGTTTTAGATTCATTGCACACCAACTGAAATATTTCAGGTGTTTTATTGTTTTAATACTGATGATTTTGGCATACAGCTAATGAAAACCCCAAATTCCTATCTCAAAAAATTAGCATATCATGAAAAGGTTCTCTAAATGAGCTATTAACCTAATCATCTGAATCAACTAATTAAATCTAAACACCTGCAAAAGATTCCTGAGACTTTTAAAAACTCCCAGCCAGTTTCATTACTCAAAACCGCAATCATGGGTAAGACTGCCAACCTGACTGCTGTCCACAAGGCCATCATTGACATCCTCAAGCAAGAGGGTAAGACACAAAGAAATTTCTGAACAAATAGGCTGTTCCCAGAGTGCTGTATCAAGGCACCTCAGTGGGAAGTCTGTGGGAAGGAAAAAGTGTGGCAAAAAACGCTGCACAACGAGAAGAGGTGACCGGACCCTGAGGAAGATTGTGAAGAAGGACCGATTCCAGACCTTGGGGGACCTGCGGAAGCAGTGGACTGAGTCTGGAGTAGAAACATCCAGAGCCACCGTGCACAGGCGTGTGCAGGAAATGGGCTACAGGTGCCGCATTCCCCAGGTCAAGCCACTTTTGAACCAGAAAAAGGCCTCCATAACACCTCAGCAGTGCTACAGGCTGATTGCCTCCATGCCACGCTGCATTGAAGCAGTCATTTCTGCAAAAGGATTTTCGACCAAGTATTGAGTGCATAACTGAACATAATTATTTCAAGGTTGACTTTTTTTGTACTAAAAACACTTCTTTTATTGGTCGGATGAAATATGCTAATTTTTTGAGGCAGGAATTTGGGGTTTTCATGAGCTGTATGCCAAAATCATCAGTATTAAAACAATAAAAGACCTGAAATATTTCAGTTGGTGTTCAATGAATCTAAAATATATGAAAGTTTAATTTTTATCATTACATTATGGAAAATAATGAACTTTATCACAATATGCTAATTTTTGGAGAAGGACCTGTATGCATATAATGCTTATATAGTGCATTTTAATGAACAAAGAGAAAATTAATAATTGAAAGGGGTGGTTGATTATGATTTTACTTTTCTAACTTTAGTTAGTGTGTAATGTTGCTGTTTGAGCATAAACAACATCTGCAAAGTTACAACACTCAAAGTTCAAAGCCAAGGGAGATATTTGCTTTTAAAGAAATTGCTTTTTAAGGACTACAACAAACAGCTGGTAGTGACTACACAACATTCCTCCCAGGTTAGTGACATCACAAACTCAAAAATTTACATAAACCCGCCCCGGGAACGTGATTTATAGATTATCATGTCAGAATATGCTAATCAATGACTAGAATATATACAGATAAAGCCAATTAGAAATGCCCTGTTGCATTATACATTTTGCCACCTCTACTTGAGTCTCTCCATCATTGTCTGACTCCGGTTTGAGCATAAAAGACTAAATGTTTTTGAAATTTTCAGTGCATGTCTGTGTGAGGTAAAAGGACACAAGCTGTTGAAGCTCCGCTCTCAGCAGCTCATTTGCATTTAAAGTGACGCACACAAAAACTGCGTTTTTACTCACCCTCAAAAATTGACAATTTAAACATGGTATATAAAAATATCTGTGGGGTATTTTGAGCTAAACTTTACATACGCACTCTGGGGACATCAAAGACTTATTTTCACATCTTGTGAAAAGGGCATTATACCACCCCTTTAATTATAAATATTGTGTTATATTGTATGTTTTTTAATGAAAAAAAATTCTATCGCTGCCTAATAATGATGATGTAATGCCTTTAACGAGTAATTGTAATGAATTATATATATATATATATATATATATATATATATATATATATATATATATTAAATTACAATTAAGTTTTCAGTGTAATTTTAATGTTATCTTAAATGTAGTTTTATGCACCCTGCATTGACTAGTACTTTGCAGCTAATGCATATTCGCACTCTTTTTATCCACAGTAAAACACATTCCACAAACAATGCAGTCCTACTGTACGTTTACTAGCGATATAAAAACAAATATAGAACATTTATTCACAAGACCGACAGGCTAATTCTCAAGAAACTGATTAACGTAAACTGTAACTGACTGTCACTGCCATTACACGACAGACTGTGGTGCCTCACGTAATCACGTCAAGTAAGCCGTTACGCTTTCTCCAATAATAAGAGATACAGACCCTCTCATCTCCCTAAAATAAGACAATCTCTGCTAAGGCTACAGGCACTGAGTTTTTTTTTCAGGCTTGGAGCTAAACTCTGCAGGACAGTCACTCTCCAGGACCAATGTTGCCTACCCCTGTACTAGGCATAGTAGAAACTTCCAGGCAGGTCTGTTGAGGCAAGTTGAAGCTAAACTCTGCAGGACAGTGTCCCTCCAGGACCGAGTTTGGATCCCCCTGCTCTAAAGGGAAAAAAAATTCTAACACTGTCAGATACAATTTGTGAGATATAAAGTCATAAGGGGCTTTCACAACAGATAGTTCTAGGAACTTAATTCTTTGAACTAACCACCAGGAACTAATGGTTCCTCTAGGAACGTTTTCTGGTTGCATTCGCACCACCAGTAGGAACTCTGAAGTGACATAAGCTGTGCTTATTGTTGAGACTTTTATTTTGATGGCGTGGCGGACCTTTATTTTGACAGTGCTGAGAAACGCCAGAGCCTGAGCAAACTAACAATTATCCGTGTTCATTAGTTTACGATCTGTCTAACAGTCCTGTCTAATATGTTATTTGATAGAACTATTATACATAGAAAGTAGACAGTAATGAAAAGTTAGTAGCGTATGCCCTGTGGTTGATGTCCAGTGATGCTAGCTGAGCATCATGTTTCGCTTGGTCCCCTCAAAGTTGCGTTGGATTTTCTCCTCAGCGTAAAGGTTAAGAGGCCCATCTATCACTGTTTTCAATGTTCTAAAAGTTAGTTTGTTGAGTAAATATATAGGCTATAATCTGTGTGTTTACGCAGCCTTTTTGAAAATGGCGGGTGCCCGTGAGAGTTCCTAGAACTAAAATCTTTCCTAGTTCCTGCGGTGCGAATGCACCAAAATCTGGGTATTTCCAACAATAGTTCTAGGAACTATGAAAAGGTTCCTCCGGTGCGAAAGCCCCTATACTTTTAGATATAAAGTCATAACTGAAAAACAAGGTTGAAATTGTGAACTATATCAAGCGTAGCATCAGTTCTGGCAGGTCACGTTAGTCAAGCTTGCATCAGCTGACTCTCAGCTGATCCAAGTCTACCTATAGGAATGCGACACCTATCACTGTATTCATATATAAGCTTCATTATTATCAAGAGCTATCGCATTTCTCAGGAGCCAATTCCCTCCTCCATCCCCAATCCTCCTCTGGTCAGTCAGGATTTGGCATTCTGATTACCCCTGAAATTATCTAATCATGTTGTACATTAAAATGAATTAATGATATCTGCAATACATTCATGTTGGTTCTGTTCTGTTTACCCAAAGGGGGGAGTTCTTGCCCAGACCAAACCATACCGCCAATCCAAACTGTATGCTAACTGTCAATCGTATTTGACGATAGTGGTCCTGACAGAAAAAGTGGCATATTTCAGAAATAGTCACATTGTGAGATATTAAGTCAGAATTGGGAGATATAAAGTTACAATTATAAGAAAGTTGCAGTTGCAAGATATACCTATTTCTGTCATGAATCTCTAGACAGCACAGGCTGATGGGTCCTTAATGCATTCTGCTGGACATCACTAAATGTATGATATTTTGCAATAGATACATGTTACCAAGTATTACCCCACTTAATCTGCATATAGAGAACAATGTGGTCGAGCAGGTTACTAGATTCACACTGCTGGGTGTTAGACTTGATTAATTTTTATCTTGGTCAGACCAGATTGACCACATTGTCAGTAAGATGGGTAGGGGTATCGCTATGTCTAGAAAATGCTCTGTATATTGTCCAACTGCTATATTGAAAAACGTTGTCCAAAGTCTTGTTCTGTCTCACTTATATTATTATCCAGTAGTTTGGAGTAGTGCGGCCCAAAAACATCTAAGAAAACTTCAAATTGCACAGAATAGAGCCACCAGAGTAGTTCTGCACTGTTCTTTTCGCGCTAGTGTGCGTGAGATGCATATTAGATTATCTTGGTAAACAGTAGAGGCAAAAGTAAAATATAATCTTTTGTTGGTCATGGCTAATGAAGCATATAACTTTATAAAAGAAAAAATATTGTTTAGTGGATATGGTCATGAGCATGTGACACGCTCAGTCAGCAACAGGATAATGATTACTCCCAGTCCAAGGTTTAATTTTATGAAGAAAACTATTGTATATAGAGGGGCTGTAGAGTGGAACTTACTTCCATCCAGTGTTAGGGAACTTAAAAGTAAATTTTCTTTTAAGAAAATAATAATAAAAAAAAAAAATTACAGGTGTGAAAGTATTACCTATGTTATTTTATTTTTGCATGTTTGTTTTTGTTTTAAATTGTTTTGAATTGCATGTTGAATAGATGTTGCTTTTGCATAACTACATAATTCGAACTCATTTTAAATGTATGTCATGGTAGCTAATATATTGTATAGCTCTTATAGATCTTATTGATGTATTGATTAATTGAATTTTTGTATTTTTGTAATGTGATTTCTATGGACCCCAGGGAGACTAGCGACCACCATGGTGGGAGCTAATGGGGATCAAAATAAAACAATAAAACATCATCACTACATGGAACAAGCTGATTGGTCTCTGTTGCATTGCTCTATGGAGCTACACCCCTCAAACTCCACTTTTCTCAGGATATAATTTTTTGTCTAATAATTTGAATGTTGTATTCGAAAGGAGATGCAAATAAATTACACATTGCTGGCTGTTCGATTTTTTAGAGTCACTTATTTGCAGAGATACTGCTTTACGGCAATCCTTCAGTCACTTTGGTGCTCTGCACTTTCTTTTCTCTCGAGGAATCGACAACACAGCTGACACAGGTAAATACACGTGCTAGAAGAGTTAAGTTAACATTCTGGTCCCGCTTCGGATGGCACGATGCCATCAAGCGGTATCTCTGGTCGTAATCAGTCCTTCACTGACCAATCAGCGTTCATTAGCAGAATGCTAGCGTGTTATGGACAACAACAACTCAACCTGTAAGAAATCGAAAGGACATAATTACTCGTTCATTCAACTTTCGACCTATACCCCATGTTGAACTTGCAAAACGGCCCCCAGTGGAACTCTGGTGGAACTACAACCAAAATTCGGTACGATAGACTTAATAGGGAGTGGCCAGGCTCTCCGTAGATGGGATCTGGTACCGTTCACTTCACTCCTGAATGAATCAGCCGTTTGAATGAATCGAAATGAATGAATGAATGAATGAATGAATGAATGAATGAATGAATGCAGAAGACATTTACTGCCACCTACTGGCAGTTTTAGTTTCTTATTTAGAGTATAATTTCATTAAAAAAAAATTTCATATTTTCATATTATTAATAAACAAAAAAAAAACATTAAAGGTATAGTTCATCCAAAAATGGAGATCAGTCATCATTTACTCAACTTCATGGTCCCAAAATGTATGTGTAATAAATTCTCTGCTTAATCAAATAAATATTTCTTTCTAAAGCTACTTTTTGTAATGCATATTTAATGCTGTAAGACTGGGGAAACTGGAAGAACTGGAAGAGAGTGCTACTCTCTGAGAAAACAAAGGGAATTAACATTTGAACTCTCTCTTGAGAAATTAGCATCCCCATCCAAGACGCATTCACACTGAGTCAATCACTTCAGTATTGTAATAATTTACATTTCTTTCCCTTCACTCCTTTTCCCCCATCTCTTCTCTCTCTCATGCTGTGATCACCTGAAATTCACTCAAAAATCTATGTTTTAATGTAAACAATTATCATACAACACTATACATGTTTGGTATCATCAGTGTGACTGCAAAGGTCTCATCTCCAAAGAAGTAAACCAAAAAGTAATACAGTTTTTACGAGTTTAGAGATATCTTGCTTACAGAGGAGGGTTGGTCTTTCATGCAAATTACATCCTGCCCTCAAAAGGTGTAAACTCTGAGACTGTGACTACGTTTACAAGCAGCCAATAACCCGTCCAAAACCGGAATATTAACAATAACCCGGTCCATGTAAACACCGGCAAAAACCCGAATATGCTCATATTCCGTTTTTTAAAAACCCGAATATGGTCCCTGGGTTACCACTTTTCTACCCCGAATATTTGGTCATGTAAACGCGTATCGGCATATCCCCATCAAAAGGAACATTGATTTGTGTTCTGCGCATGTTCTATTCGCAAAGAATCTTGGTCTTTTGAGTAGAGGAACTTCTTGTATGCGCCTTCTGGCCAAATTTCTCAGCCAAATTTGTAATTAATTAGATTAAAAAATGTAATCGCTTGACAGTACTAATAATTATATATATATTATTTATATAAACATTTTATTTATTTTGAAAAAAATCACTGGAATTTTGGAATGGGGGCTATTCTGTTGTGCATCTGGGTTTTGTTTCAACGAGAGACCTTAATGATTTACATATCATTATAAAAGATGTAGTATTGCTCTTATGCTTTCAGCCAGCTATGGGGTCAAGTGCCAATGGCATGGTTCCTGAGGCATGACAGTATTGCGCAGGACTGTAGTACACAAATTAAACTAACAACGCTGGAGTTATGCCAGGTGGGTCAACATTCAGGTTCAGGAATTACAATGGTGTCTAGAGTTTTAACATTTAAACCACCAATACCTCAATGCTACCACAGATCTGTACACGGTTTCAGAGCTTTCACCCAGCAGTAACATGGCACCTCGTAGAAATAGACCGCCTGCTTCTCTTCCTTCCCTCCTCATCGCTTCTCTTTCGACTGTGTGCAAACGCATGGCACTAGCTTTGATCGCGTACGTTTTAATTAGAGAGTGCTAATTAGCCACCCAAGCCCCCTAGCTGAGGACCCTAGGGAGGTCTGTACAGCCCCTCACCTGACATACTGAGGAGGTCATGTGGCCACACGGCTTGTTCGTTTTAATGGGATTTCATCACAAGTTCAAAGACCAGCCTGGAATAACGCATTTTGATTCGAGTAAAACTCGCATTTGTCGAGAGGTCTAATCTTTATATCACTTACACATTATAGTAAAAAAAAAAAAATTACAAACTCTTTACAAAAATTACTACATTCTTTTTTATCACTATCACTGTCATGTGTGATAACACTTACACATTATAGTAAAAAAAAAAAAATTACAAACTCTTTACAAAAATTACTACATTCTTTTTTATCACTATCACTGTCATGTGTGATAACATAACAGCGACCGTGCTGACTTAAAAAAAAAAAATCCTCCGGGCAAACATTGGTCTGTAGAGTTAAAAATAGAACAGAGCGTGTCACGTGCCCTTTAGTTATCCCTGTGCAGTCTTTCGGCACCCTGAAGTGCTGCGGCGCATGTCACTTCTCATCTCCCAGGAGGACTCTGGTAAATAATGAATCCAGCCCCCTTCTGCCTCTTCATATTATTTAAATGTCGCTTAGTACGAGCAGAACGAGATGGGAGTGATGGAGTAAACTAGGAAAAAAAAGTGAGAGTGGGCTATGAACGCTGTGTAGCCAAATACAAAATAAGCGCTAGGGTGCAGAATGCTAATGCTACAAAAGAAACAGAGGTGTGTGCAGTGATGGACGCTAAATATGTTTTGTCGGAAACAATAATCATCACATAACTGCTATTAACAGTTGTGACATCTAATTTACATTCTGGCGTTAACAGACGTCTATTTAGTCACTATTCAGAACAGTTCAAATGGTAGTCCAATAATGGTCAAAATTAAAATTCAATGCTATTTTGTCTAAATAAATAGAAAATACAAAAAGTAGACATCATAACATTATTATATACAGTATGAAAAATAGATTTATAAAAGATTACATTTAACAGTGTTTTATAAATGAGTGTTTTTAAAGATCAACTTTAAATGTGTAGATGACAACAAAAGCAATCTAAAAGTAAAGAGTGAAAATGAACACGAACAATTATATTCATTATTAACTGATACCAGTCAATTAAAACAATATATAATATTGCCATTGACCGGTTTCTCAAGTTTAAAACAGCCATATGTGTATCTGAGAAAACTTTTAAAACAACCCACATCCTTTAAAGGGTGAAGGGTAAAGCTGCTTAATACAACTAAATTATTCCTGTCCACCATTAAATACCATTACATAAATGCAGTGAAAGTGATGTGTATGACATATGGATGCGAAGTGATGTGCCCATGAAATGAAAAAAAAAAGAGCTGTAAATTATGTGGAGTGCCATTATGCCAGAATATAAAGAATTTACTCTCTGGCCTCGGCTATGCATGCTGTTTAATTATTCCCTTTGTGCAGCTTATTGGATAATGACAATTATCACAACGCTCAAGCTATCGGCTGAATAAAAGCAGAGACAGAAAGAAAGAAAAAAACACGTGTCAACAGCCTCCATCTCTGCTGCAGAGAGAAACTGATTAGGGATTTATAATGATCTATTAGCATCCATGGGGAAACTTAAATGAAGAATCCAATATTTCATTTACACTCTCTGGAGCCAGCGTTATTATTCTAACATTCTTCACCTGTGTGAAGTGACTTTTTTTTCTCTTCCAACAAAGACGGATTGCATAATTGGAATAATTACACAGGCATGTCGGGTCAATCTTGTTTTATTTAACACAGCTTTCATTTCTGGACAGAAACTCAAACTAATGAGCTGTAGTATTAAAGAAGTGTTGCTGCATGTCTGAACACCAAAAACTGTCCAGCCTGCAATTCAAGAGAACTGTCACAGTAAGAGTATCAGGGACAAATCTACACAGCATTTCTTCTAGATTTCCAGAGATAACATCAGCCCCACACAGCAACAGCAGGTCAACCAATGGCATACGTTTGGGGGCGGGGCTATCTGTTTGGCCAACCAATGGCGGATGATTTTGTCTGCAATTCAAACTTGTTCAACAGGGAACCTAAGAAAAAGATGTATGGCGTTGTGTCAATACATTAAAAATGAATGGGGTCCTACTGACTGTTGTTTTGGTCCAAATTGACTTTCAATGTTCATAATTCTACGAAATATATTCTTTTATTTTTTACAGAAGAAAGTCAGTCATTTAGGTTTGGAACAATATGAGGGTGAGTAAATGAAAACAGCGTGTTTATTTTTATGTGAAATGTACCTTTAAGGTGAACAACAGTATCAAGAAAAATGTCAGAGGTTAAAGGGATAGTTCACCCAAAAATGAAAATTATCCCATGATTTACTCACCCTCAAGCCATCTTAGGTATATATGATATGACTATCTACTTTCAGACGAACAAAATCGGACTTATATAAAAAAATATCATTGCTCTTCCAAGTTTTTATGGTAGTAAATGGCGGTCCTGATTTCATAAAAAGGTTAGGGTTAGGGTTAGGGTTAGGTAAGGTCAAAGAAGTGCATCCATCCATCATAAATGTAATCCATATGACTCCAGGGAGTTAATAAAGGAAGCAAAACGATGGGTTTTTGTAAGAAAAATATCCATATTTAAAACTTTATAAACTAAAATAACTAGCTTCCAACAGACGACCTAAGCAAGTCGACTTACGCCAAAAGAGTAACCCCTGACGCGATGGATGTAGGAGCAGCGTAAGCTTAGGTGAGAGTAGATGCCTCTCGTGGTTAAAACAAATAGGGCTGGGCAACAAACTCAAGCTTCTCTGACATTTCTCTTTAAAAATTCTCATTTTAGACTTTTAATTCGTGACCGGTGTTTTGTTTAGCTCTATCCTCTGCGTTTCCGCATTCGTCAATATGTCATGCGTCAGGTCACTTTCGCCATAAACCAATGCATACGGCCGTCTGTCGGAAGCTAGTTATTTTAGTTTTAAAAATGGATATTTTTCTTACACAAACGCATCAGAAGGCCTTTATTAACCCCTGGGAGCCGTCTGGATTACTTTTATGATGGATGGACGCACTTTAATGGGCTTCAAAATCTCATCCACAATTCATTGCAATTATAAAGCTGGGAAGAGCCAGGACATTTATATATATATACATATATATATATATATACGATTGTGTTTGGCTGAAAGAAAAAAGTCATATACACCTCGGATGGCTTGAGGGTGAGTAAATCATGGGGTAATTTTCATTTTTTGGTGAACTAACCCTTTTAAGTTTACCGATAGAAATTGTCAGTGCAACACAAACACAAAGACCACGTGGAATATAGGCTACATGAAAACTGATTTTGAGACAGAAGTAGAGTAGATCCACAAGCTCAGAAAAGAGGCTACATGGTTACAGAGGGAAAAAAGACAACATGAATTATTGTGCAGAATGTGCTTGCTTAATCTCACTTCACCTGTTTTTTAAAGTGCCCCATTATGCTTTTTTTTTTTTTAAATTATTACCTTTCATGCAGTGTGTAATATAGCGGTTTGTGAATGTAAAAGGTCTGCAAAGTTTTAGTGATCAAATTACATGACAAATAAAGTTATTGTCACCTAAAATAACAAATTAAATCTGAACTGCCAAAATGAGTCGTTAACAATTCCAGTCTCACTTAATTCCAAATTTGCATAATGACAGCCTAGTCTTCATTGGCTGCCCACAAACAATGTCTAGACCCTCAAACACTGTAGTTGTAGCTGAGGCCTGGAAGAGTTTGATTTGTGCTGTCGACATGTCAAGAAGATGCAAATCCACTTTGCATGAACTTCCAAAGGATGAGGACTCAGGCTCTAATCTGACGTCATTGTTACTGTTCGTATCACTGTATATACAAGCACTGAGGAAGCATCCGGAGTTGAAATTCAAATATGGTAGTTAGTGTTTTGTTTCCGACAAGGACTGTAAGCATTAAACCAATCACAACAGACTGGGCCATCTGACCGAGCAGAGTAGACTTGTGGAAACAAGGGTTTAGACTAGTGTTTTGCAGACTATTTAAGAAATGAGGTGAGGTCAATGTATGAGAAACTTTGTGTTTTTGACGGTGTGTGTAAACCTATTGTAGGAGACATCCAAAACAAAATGAGGGACCTTTAAAATAGCATAATAGGGGCACTTTAAATGAAACAGACTGTTTAAAACGGACTAAAACTGTTTAGTCCAAGATTACTAAGATTAATGAACAAAGTAATCTTAAGTGATGTTAATAAGCCACTCTCTGTAGGGAGGATTTTTATATTAGTTTTGGTTTCTGTCCTTTAGAAGTATTGTGACATAAATAAAGTGTAGCTAGAGTACTATTAAACAATGTTTGGTATACCTGACACATGCACTTTTAAACAAGGGCATTTAGCTGAACTATTTAGGAATTGCTCTCAAAAGAGATTTCCAACTTAAATGGTACAGTTTCTCATTTATATGCCTAAAATGTGAGCACTGGGAAATACTGTAAGAAACTCATAACAGCATTTTATCAAACAGAAAACAGAGTGCAGTTCTGAGACTAAGGTCATTAGGTTTTTACACAAATTGTGGAGTTCATGCAGCTCGAGTGCTGCTGTCATTAAAGTAAAAGAGAGACAAACCAAATACTAAGAGTAAGACATCCTGGCCCTTGCGAAATAGAATTCTAAGTGTGCTATTAGTATACTTCTTTGAAACTAAAAATAAGATCTTATGATGTTTAGATTTTAAGCACTTCTCAGAGATATACTTAAAATTGTAAACTATACTTGATCTAAACTGACAAAAAAGTTGAAGTATATTTAACCTATTTATACTCAATCTTGTGATTAAGATATACTAAAAGTATAATTAACTTATATTGAAAACAGATATTTTTCTAATTCTGAGTATGTTCATTTTTGTGTAGGCTAGTCCACAGGTCCACATAGCAATTTACTCCCAATCTGCTTTACTCTTTCCCCGCCATTGACTGAATTTTCCAGCTATCAATGTTTTCACTGTTATACGGTAGGGGGCGCTATTACACATCTTCTGAAAGAGTACAGGAAGAATCTCCAGATCAAAAAACACAGGCAAAGAAGATACAGAAACAAGTGAGAGAAGATTGCATACGCAAATGTAAAATCATCAAACCATTAACCATCATATAAGTTCAAAACTGCCTAATGTTACAGAATAAAATGTCGACCCAGGAAGGGTTGACGACTGTGAAGCTTTGGGGGTGTTGATGGACTCGATCTATTCCATCTGTTTTGATCATGCTTTACAATCCAGTTATAGTTTCTGACAAAACTGCGATGTTCTCAGCTTTTTGCTTAAAATGCTTCTGTTTTTAATTAAACTACCGACATTCAAGTTTTGATAAAAAGGATGCATGAAGTTAAATGTTTTTAAAATGGAAAGAGATGTTAAAGTATAGTAAGTGTCACGGTGGGCCGGTGGGCCCAAATCCATTACATATTTAAAACCGTAATATGCTATACTAAACCTAAACTAATCTTGACAAACTATATATCATTTGAAAGCTTACAATCTAGTTTCCATATTTGGTGACTGATATCAAAATAAATTACAGAGGAGCCGTAATTTATCAATTTGCAACAATAATATTTTCATACTCCTAAGGCGTGTTCAGACCTTTATTTTGAAATAGCGATGAACATGACAAATCATGAAAGAAGGGTCCAAAAACCTCAGTTTGTTTTCCTGCCAAGAGTTCAAAAGATGGCATCCATTCAATTATTTTAGAAAAAAAGGTCTGAAAATGTTTTAAATATAAAGAAAAAAATTATAGATACACCATTTGTGATGTGGCAGCAAACTATAACGCACATACATGTTCTTTTTTATGTTTATTAGAGGTTGTATTCCTATCAAAATCTGCCAAACTTCCAATACTACTTCTAAATAGGATGTCTACTTCATAAATTGTATGAAAATTGTGGAAATAAGGGTTCAGATCACTCAAACCACATATGGAAATGCAGGCACCCTTATATGGGCAGTAATGGAGTCTGGTTGTCATCTAGTGAAAAAGTTTGGTACTGCGCCCAAACAAAATACTGAAAACTCATTTTTTGAGATATCAACCTAAAATTTGAAACACAACTTGTTCAGATTTTTGGCTTTGATTTGTTTTGCAGTTTTAGAGTCGCCCAGGTTTTGAAAATATATATTTTATATAAAATATGAATAATTACATTTTTTACATTTTACTATGTAACTTTTTTTCTGTTTCACTTTCTTAGTTTATTTCACTTCTAGGTATAGCCTATTTCAAGTATAAAAAAAATAAATACATAAATTGGAACCTAGTAGTATACTTAAAGTACACAAATTATATTTAAACAGTAAACTATAATGATGTTATGTTCACTTAAGGAAATCTTACAAGTATACTTGAAGTTTAAAACTACTAAACTAGTAGTTTATTGACAGTAGGCCTATACTTCAAACTTTCATAAACTAAACAATGTGCTACAAGTATTTGAACAGTAAACTATCAGTACTAAGTTCACTTGTAGTATAGTTGCAGTACAAACGAAAAACTTAAGTTGTTAACTATTGTTTATTCAGAGTTTATAACGGTTCCTTATACTTTTATACACTAAAAGTGGGCAAATACTACCCAAGTAGTATTGAAACAGTACACTTACAAGTATACTACTAGTACATTGATATTAGTATTTATTACATAAAGTATACTTAAAGCTGCCGTCGGCAACATTTTTTTGATCATATTCAGTGAAATTGACACTATAATCTGACAGAACAACATAAATAAAGTGGTTTTAGAAAAAAATCCCGAGCTTCTATCTCCACCTGGAGCGTGTAATTTGTTTTGCAAAAATCCACCGCTCCCGGTTCATTGTGTCCAATCAGCGCAGGGGGGTGTGAGATCTGACTGTCAATCACACATCATGCACACGCCACCCCTCACGCACGTTACAATCACATGCACACGCCTGAAGTTCGCACAGTAACGAAGAGAGAAGGTGGAAAAGATTCCAATTCCTCGTTTAACCTCAAGAGCTAGGAGGTCAAAAACAACACAGGAAGAGAGAACACCTGCTGAAAAGAAAGAAGTAAAGAAAGAAAGCGACCGTGCCCGTAATAAAACCTGGATCAACATCGGATCGGCATTTGAAAGGTGGAGAGATTTACGTGATTTAATTGGGTTCAAGCTGGATGCAGAGCTTGCAACATTTCTTCTCGACAGGTAATTGTGCTTTATCAACCAGTTACTTTATTTCTTAGTGTTATGTTAGTAATCTAAGTTTGTTTGCCCAAATGTGTTGGTATGGATAGCTAACGTTAGCACTTGTTGGGAAGGTTCGTGGTGCACACGCACTGACGAGCACGAACTCGGGGGGAGGGTATTCGTTGATAGTGGGGGAGGGGCACGCGAGTTGTAAACATTAAAAGTTTTGCCTAAGTCCACTCAATCTGCCAGACTTGCCGACTGCAGCTTTAATGTTCCCCTGTAGTCATGCAGGATTTCCGTTTTTGTCAAACAGCGACCCCTTGAGTCGCTGTGGACTACTTGTATTTAAGTTACTGACTCGTATATACCACTCATGCAGAGCCGTCTCTGCACTCACGGCCTGATCCCCTTCCCCCTGTATACCGGTACCTGTTCAGTAGGATGAAAGAGTCGAACATCAAACAACCACAGATCGACTCCGAAGATGTCTACTGACCAGGTAATGTTTCACGATTTCATACAAACATTAGGCGCGCTAGTGTCTTCCATAGAGGGTGCTTCATATGTTGTTGATGTATGTGACGTCGTGCCGTAAAGCAAGTCGTGATCTTCGTGAGATTTGGTGGGGCGCCACCTCTCAAACTTGCATTGCTGTGTTTTCCAGCGTTCCTAGAAAAAAAAAATCTTCATGCCTAAAAATAGCTTGAATAAAACTCTACACCCTTGCCTTATTTATAGTATACGCGGTTCTATGAATATGCAAATTATCCCCGCCTCGACTCACTTACACCAGCTCATAGATACACTCGTTGACGATCACACGTTGACCTGATTGGTTACAAGGTAGTTTGTGACGTCAAAAACACCAGCGATTTCAAACTGCGTTTTTGAGAATGTCTTTGGTACACTGCCGTTTTAAAGAGAAAATACTCAGCAATGGTGCTGGCTTATGCATTTACACATGGTTTGTCTTAAAGCATATTAAAAACACCACATAGACATATAAACAATATTAAACGCTTGATTTTCCCCACATGGGGACTTTTAAAATATACTTGAACTTTACGTAAGTACTAAATAAAATGAGGAGAGTAATAAAAGGGGAGAGTATTCAATTGCCATTTAATAGAAGCAATTTAGTGGGTCTTTGTTTTGCATGGCTTTAAACATGACAGAGATTTAAGATTTGTACTCACGAAAGACAGGCCTTCAGTTCATTAGTTCTCATACAGAACGTATGTAGGCCTATTCAAGCAATATGCTGTCTTATAAGTTAAACTCTCAAATATAAAAATTTCTTTAATAAATACATTTAGATAAACAACAAAAAGGGGCCCCTTTTCAAAAGAAAATATTCTCATGCCTTTGATAAATACATTAAGGGAATGAGATGACACATTCATCACTCATGACAAGAGCCACATGTAACATAACATGCCATGGCAGTGACTGAGTGACAGACAGCGGGAACGGTGACAGTTAAACCTCTCTGCCTTATCCTTGGGGATGAGGTGGATTATGAGAAAAGGCCTTAAAGTACAAAATCTAGTTTCATTCAGGCTGTTGTTTTTTTAATGAATACCTTTTCCTTCTCACATAATATATCGATATTAAGGTAAACTATATATAGATCTTCTTTTTACAGTTGTTTTGCTACTGATTAGATATATAATATTTACTTCTATTTAAATTGGTTATTGATGATAAAGCTACCCAAAACAATTTTGTCATATTGACATCATATTTTTGAAAACTGACAGAAAAGCAAACCTTAGTTTGGGCTAATAATGGAATTTGAAGTAAGGCTGTTCTTGATAAAAAAAAAAAAAAAAAAAAATTGAACCAAACAACATGTTCAATATGTGAACATAAATTCAAAGAATCACTTAAAAAACCATGCCCAGAATTTGCAAAAATACAATAAATGAATTAATTAAATGGAATAAAAAAGTTTTTGGTTCAGTAAGCACTTAAATGTATTT
Source organism: Meda fulgida (assembly GCA_030578275.1). Lineage (NCBI taxonomy): Eukaryota > Metazoa > Chordata > Actinopteri > Cypriniformes > Leuciscidae > Meda > Meda fulgida. The sequence continues at coordinate 19,364,919 of CM060635.1, read as the reverse complement.
AAGTGGTATATGTACTGCACCTTGGAGCTCATCACATGTGAAGGTTAACAATGACAACGTTTTTTTCAGATATTTTTAAAAATACAAGCCTGTGTTCTCATGAGTATTCTGATCCAAGAGAAGAAATGTGATAAGCTGTATACAGTTTGTGTGCCTGTGTGTAAAGAATAATTTATATTTCATATGTAGCTAAATGATCCTTTACTGGTTTGGTGTTTATCATTCTATATTGAGCAATAAGCACAACCAGCAATGGAAAGTAATACAAAAAAAAAGTCAAATGCACAGCATGACTGCTGACACTTCTTTTTCTGGAGAAGCATTAAAACATTCCCCCTTTTTCTGGTTTGCATTGTGACACGGTTTGAAAAGGTCACGAGTCATATTATACACAGGTGCAGAGACCATTTTTTTGTATATTACATGATAATCAACTCACAGGGTTTATTTCTGTGCATGGTTTGAAATTATTCAAATTACTCATATTAGCTCTGCTGAGGTGAAGTAACAGCAGCTGTTGAAAGCCTTCCAGTCTCCGTGGTCTTTCATACAGCTGTTCTAGCTCTAGTTTTGTTAGAAACTGTTGAAAATCCACCCATTAGCAGCTGAAGATAAATCAAGTATCCGTGGATGGGAATGCCAGTCTAGGCAAGTGGCTTAAACCTGAACCTAATCTGATCACAGCTCTGCTACCATGACCAAAATGCAACTGGTTACTTGCTTATTCTGATTTCAATTTAGTCAAAACTTCTGAACAGTCCCACTGAAAACAGACAAAGGCCATTTACAGTGACTTAAACTAAACAAGATGAAAAAACATTCCTCAATACTCCACTGGTCTTGATTAGCTAAGTTTCCACCAAAATTACCCAGAACAATTTGTCCCGGGAACTCTGACCTGTTGCTGTCTGCGCTTCCATCGCGGTCTAAAGTACCGTGAAGATTAGGCAAATGAGTCTGGTGTGCTAATTTGTAATACATTTTTTAAAACTGTGCACGACTTTCCAGTTCCCGCTGGACTTTGTCCTCCGCATACAAGCTTAATAAAGCCTGAACTTTGTTGTCGGTCCATCTGCCATTTTTTTAAACTCCATTGTTGATTGGAATAGCAAACAACTCTTACTGCACGCACCGCAACAGACTTTTAAAAATGGTTGAAATAAAATGCTGCATGGAGTCAGCCAATCAAAATGCTGCGTGAACTCAACCAATCAGCATGATCAGCGCCCAAGTCCCACCCCCGAAATTTACTGAACTTTGAAAAAGTAGAGCAGGGAAACACACAGAGTACAACCCCAAAGTCCCTATAGTTCCTGGGGAAAAATCCTGCGGAGGAAAAGCAGCTTATGAAAAAAGATGATGTACAGTAAATGTCTAATAACCAAAAGATGCATTTGGGATTATTTGAGTTTATTTCTGTTTGCACTTACAGTATGGAAATATGTCTAGTTGCAGAAGTATCCTCCAGTTCAATCAAACACAAATGAAGTATTTAGGCTCACTCAAAATGACAGGAATGTGTGTTAGAGCAGGACTGGAACTACATTTTGAAAGATGACTGAGCACTTCAGCTTAATGCAAAAAGTCTATGATTGCATATCAGCTGAAAATAAGCCATAGGTTGTAATTAAATAAAGGGGCAAATAAACTAAAAAACGAGACACGCAAGGGTACTTGTTTTTATTGTTGTTAATGCTATAGTAGTTATGTTTGGGTGTGAAACAACCTAGTGGCAATCACTGTAGGACATTTGAAATGTTAAGAAAATATGCCCATGAGTTTTGAAAGATTCAGATGATTTTCTGCAGTGCAAAGGGGTGTAACGGCAAAAGGCACAGGGAATTAAAACTAAAGAGCACTGAGTCTTCCAACACAGCAAAATCCAACATTGTAGATTAATGGGATCTGGCAAGCATTCATCCTTCCTTCGCAGCCCCCCTCCCATTCAACACTCCTCCGCTTTGCTACTTTAAGTCTAGCGGGATGCTGAAGATCTGCCAGAGATTGGGTCCACTCCACCCCCCATCCCAATGCTGAGGCATCACCAGCCCGGGAACACCCCACTCAGCATTTTCCAATCACTGCCAGCCAATCAGCAGATTATTGCCCACTATACAGTCCGGACTATGATAGTCCCTCTCAGACAATCATGTCCATTTCTCTGCATTCAGACATTCAAGTGCCTCTTTTCACTCACCTATAATGCTTCCTGTCAAAAATACAATGGCTACAGAGAGCTGGTGCCATTTTGCAAGCCATACAATTAGAGTCTAAAATTGAAATTGAATTGGGGATCAATACCTATCTTGGCCTTTGCTCTTGGAGCCAGAAGACTGCATTTAATTAATTCATGTCTCAGCCTACAGACCTGCCAGCCAACTTCAACAGAAACTGCGAAGTCTAAAGGATAATTTCCGGATCAGCAGATTTAATGACAAGTGTAATAAATCTCAAGACACTAACAAAGAAGAAAATCAGCCAAGAGTTGACCAAAATGAGTTATTATATTATTCATTCAAATATTGAGTTCGATATTACCAACATAGAAATAAAACGCATATTAATTTTTTTGGTGCAAAATTCACTTGGTTTAATTAAGAAAGAAACTCTTCCACTGCTATAGGATTCATGTTCGCTATATCAAGTTTCAGATTTCACCTATGTGCAATCTGTACATGCATGTTGTTCAGGATTATTGAATTCATTTAATGTCTCCATAAAGTTCACAGAACTTAATATAGACTTTATAGTTCAGGACAAATGCAGCTTGGGTACTTTTTAAGTAATTTTGGTACAGTGAGAAATTGCCTTTGAAGTTTAGATCTATCCCTTAAGTAATTCTGTAAGAGAAGCCTTATGACCCATTAGAGTTACTATTTTTATCAATAAGGTCCACAGTGGCTATAAAACATTATAGTGATATACTTGTTTTGGGTCCTGCCCAGTTTCTAGGAAGCATCTGTACAGATAGATCGTACTGCTGATGCTGTGCCCTCTGGCAGAAAGACAGAGCAGCTTTAATTGTTTCTATTCATTATTTACCAAAGAAAAATGGAAAAAAATGTGTCTTGCCTCTTTGGGAGACAACTGACCACTTTTCTTCCACAACATCTCTCAAAATGATCTAATACTTGAATGTTCTCTGTTTCAGGTTTTTAGATGCCCATGTATGCACACAGACACACAACCATATGTACTACAATCAGACTGCAGCTTAATAGCAGAGTTCCTCATATTTGCCTATTCTACAATAATTGACTTTATTTATTTATTTGAAAAATATCTTACTGACCCTAAACCTTTGAACGGTAGTATACATTTAACACACACACACACACACAAACAAACGTTGTGTTTTCATGTTTTATGGGGACTTTCCATTGACATAATGATTTTATACTGTACAAACTGTATATGCTATCCCCTTACACTAACCCTGCCCTTAAACCTCCCATCACAGAACATTTTCTGCATTTTTAAAAAAAATCACTTGATTTATACGCTGTTTTCCTCATGGGGACCAAAAACTGTCCCCACACAGACAACGATTTTGGATATTGCCATCTTTGTGGGGACATTTTGTTCCCATAACGTAGGGTTTACCACGACCACATATACACACACACACATAAAATTACTGATGCTTCCAAGTCGATCACATGTCCTTTTTACAAATTAAACAAAACATCATACATGTCAGCAAGATAACATTGACAAATCAGCAGAATTTGCAGCAACAATGTAGAGTAGCCTATATAACAGAAAACCAAATGTTTACATGGCATAAAAAATGTGAGATCAATTAATGTACAATTCAAACGTCACAGTTTTTGAAAAGATTTCACTGGGGGTCAGATACAAATAGCCACAAAGGTCACTGCACCAAACAAATGAACTGTTCTATGTGTGGACACACTTTTTGCTGATGATTTTTGTGTGAATCTTTCTCTTGTTGCTGAGAGAGCATCTCTCTGCCTGTCCTGTTGGTAATGGAGGGGATGATAAAGTTGCTTCGCCCACCTTATTGGCAGGGGTTTGCAGCTTTCCGTAGGCCTTGTAAATCTTGTTAGGAAGAAAGCGTGGCAGGTGTGGAGGATTCGGTTTCCTCTTTACGTTTGCTGCTGAGATGAATCAGCTTGGGCAAAAAAGACTCCGATCTGACAATAATCAGCAGCCAAAGACAAACAGTTGTGAGCCCAGCGGTGATGGTGAAGTATTCGTTTGAGATTGGTTTGGATTGTCTGCTGATCTAGCAAAGGGATTGTCTAGTGAACATGTGGCCTCGGAACAGAATAGGTACTGTCAGGCATTTACTTTTGAACTGTATGTCATTCAAAGCTGTCTGTCAATATCAAACAAAAGGTCATCAGTTCTGCAAAGCTTAATGTGATCTACTCTAACCAACATGAATCAAGAGTTACTTTAACAATATATTGTTATTTAGTGAAATATTCACTCACTAGCACACTATTGACCACATGCCTGGGGCTCTGCTGGTCTTTTTTTTTTGAGTGACCTTTCCTTTCAGAGACATTTACAGGGCTTTCACTGAGCTTTTTTCCTTACAATCAGAACCTCTGTGAGTCGTTCAGACATTGACCAGTGGAGATAATGAGGGAGTCTGAAGGATAGATGAGAAAGCATTTAAAGAAAGTATGAGAACTTCGGCTGTTAATCTTTAATTTTATAATTATGCTGCCTCAAGACACTTTTACAACAAATTCTAAAGCATTATCACATCTGTCTTTCTCAAAGTCCCAGAGTCCATTATGATGAGCTCAGTGAAAAAATGTCCAAGATGGTGGACGAGGTATGAGAAATAAACATATTCTACTGTTCAAAATGTGGGGGTCAGTATGATTTTTTAAAAAGTAATTACCGGTAATACTTTGGTAAAACTTTATTTTGATGGTCCCTTTTGAACATTCTATTGACTATGTAACTTTGTAACTACATGTCAACTAGCAGTCATTAGAGTATTAGTAGACTGTCTACTTAATATCTGCTTACACTTTATTGTGATGCTCCTCCAACAGACATTCTACTGACAAAAATAATTTTTCAACATATCAACTTATTCTAACCCTACCAGTCTACTAATATTCTACAAACACTTTAATGAGAGTTAGTAGACATGTAGGTGCAACCGTGTTAAAGGGACCATCAAAATAAAGTGAAACCAATGCCTTTAATCAGAAGCTTTAAATTGACCATCAGTGTCAATAAGGACATTTATAATTTTACAAAAGACAGTGAAGACTTGTGTAATGGTTGTTAAATTCGGCTTTGCCATCTTAGGAATACATTTCATTTTAAAATATATTGAAAGAGATTGTTTTTGAATGAGAATATTTTTCATCCAATAAATGCAGCCTTGGTTGAGCATAAGAGACTTCTTTCCAAAAATGAAAGGTAGTACATATATAAATATAATTCATTAATTATTTAAGACAAATTTATTCTATTTATACACTCACAGTCTCTATTTAAACAATCGAAGTTACTTTAACAAAGTTTCCGCCCCTTTCGCAAAGTGTAGTCTGACATGTTCCCTTTCGTGGTCACTCCGAGTTACGTCGGATGACGACGAATGGGGTTTCGCTTAGAACATCTATCGACTTCGAGTATACAAAAACGAGCCAATGGCAAAGAAATGCCATGGGTCGGCGGAATTTTCATGACGTAACTCCGCCCCACCTCGTGGGTATAAAAGGAGGACGCCGGTAACATGCAGTTATGTTTTCGCTTCGGAGCCAAGAGTATCTCTTCACTCCACAGCCATTTCTGACTTCGCTCTACGAGACGAGCCATTCTCTCCGGTGTTGGTGTGACGGCGATCTGCAGCGAGTTCACATTGCCTGCTGATCTGTGCAGTGATCTGCCAGTGAGTGTGTTTCTCCCTGCTCGCTTCAACATCGCAGAGTTTTTTTCTCCTCTCACAAAAGAGCTCGCACGCGGCACGTCTTATTAAAGACGGCTCGCCCGTGCATTTGTGGTTGCAGCAGATTGGTATCGGACTCTGATGGGCACGAGCGCTGTCTAGTGTGTTTGGGCTTTGATCATGCTTGAACAGTGCTCGTGGGTGATTCATGTTCTCTCTGTGTGAACATGATCATCGCGTCATTTAGGTCGAGACTCGCTGAACTCGCAAGAGTGAGAGTCCCCTCATCCACCCCCCGATTTTCGGCTGGTGGCCAGGGTGACCTGAGGGTGATGGTCTGGAACAAGGCGCCGACTCTGTGTCCGTGACCCCAGCTCCCCTCTTCAATGACAGTGCCCGCTAGCGATCAGGTCTACCTTCGAGTGGCCTGTGTGTTTTCATTTGAAAGCTACAGAGGATGGTGCTATGTCTGTAGCAGCATCACTAGGTGGGCTTTATTCTTCTGGAAGTGACGACTCGTCACAGCTGCCACCTTCTGGTATGCTATGGCTGTGCCTGAGTCTGATCCGGAGATGACGGCCATGCTTTCCTGGGACGATTGGTTTTTGGGTAAGGCCGCCGACCCGTGTCCACGGCAAACCCCAATCTCTTTCTTCCCGGACGTGCATGATGAGATCTCGACGTCCTAAAAGACCCCCGTGTCTTATCAGGACCGCTCGTTGGTCTCATCCGCCTTTCCCTCCCCTCAACGGGGCCGCTGCCCATGGGTACACTGGGGTCCCCCCGGTTGAACGCTCTGTTGCGATGCTACTGTGTCCTCAGAGTGCTTCCCGGCGCAATCCTAAGCGCCCGTCCGAAGCCTGTAGTTCTTTTCGTCTACACTAATCTGTGGCGAAATCCTATAGTGCCACAGGACAGGCAGCCGCCTCACTGCATCCCATGACCGTTCTGTGGTCTACCTGACCCAGATGCTCATGGTTATGCATGAGGGCGGGACTGACTCGAGGCTCTTTAATGAGCTACCAAAAAGCGCGCCGCCACTGACCTTGCTGTCCGAGTGACGAAGGTGGCCGTGCGCTCTCCGAGTCAGGTGATGTTTACCACTCTGGGGCTGACCGGTCTGATGTGCAGGATGTAGGCGGACTCGTCTGCTCGACACCCCCATATCCCAGGTCGGCCTCTTCGGCGGTGCGGTTGAGTACTTCTGCCCAACAGTTCTCATCCGCCCGGGAGCAGATTGAGGTTATTCTGCCGACATCCCCGCCGTACGCTCAGGTCCCTCAGTCTCCCAACCGTCGAAGGCGCCCTCCCACGGTTCCAACCCCACTCGTTCACCCGGGCTGGCTTTGGAAGACCGTGGGGGGATGCCTCAGCCCTCTCCAGCCCCGCCCCCCGCTAAACGCCGGGTTAAACGGCACTTTTGAGATGGGCTGCTCAGAGATGGGACTCAGTTCTTTCCAGGAGTTGGTAGCAGGGCCACTCCTTTCCCCGGTGGAGGGCTGGGGAAGAATCCTTATTCAGAAAGAACTGACTCTCTCGTCTCTGAGCATACAGAGTTTCGGACGACACGGTGTGCCATCCCTGGACCGTACCGCTCTCATCCCCCTCTGTCGCCAGACCCCTAGCAGAGCAGGCCCCCGCGGAACGCTGGTCCTTCCCTGGCCTCCTCTGTCAGGGTGCGGTTATGACCGTGCCCCCACTCTGGCCTGCTATGCCGTCCACCTCTGGGCCGGTCATTCCGCTTCCCTGCACCACCGAGGGGACGCCTGTGGTTCGTTGACTCCGCTGGCAAAATTCTTGGGAGCCTGCCTAGAGCTTCCCTGTCTGTTTCGCTGGGTCGCGCGAACCATCGGCTCGGCTATGCGATTCAGTTCGCACTGTCTTCTCCCCGCCACAGGGGAGTCCGCTCCACTCTGGTCGGTGGCAATGCTCCTATCATGAGAGCAGAGATTGCCACCCTGCTGGCGAAGGGTGCAATCGAGACTGTCCCTCCAGGCGAGATGAGGTCCGGCTTCCACAGCTCTTACTTCATTGTCCCCAAGAAAACCGGTGGGTTACGACCGATCCTGGACTTGCGCGTGCTGAACCGCTCCCTTCACAGGATGCCGTTCAAGATGCTCACTGCCAAACGCATTTTCGAATGTGTTCGGCCCCAGGATTGGTTTGCAGTGATCGACCTGAAGGACGCCTACTTTCATGTCCCCATTCTTTCTCGACACAGACCGTTCCTCCGGTTTGCTTTCGAGGGGCAGGCATACCAGTACGCGGTTCTCCCTTTTGGGCTAGCCCTGTCTCCTCGCGCCTTCTCAAAGGTTGTCGAGGCAGCCCTTGTTCCTCCATGGGAACACGGGGTTCGCATCCTGAACTATCTTGGTGACTGACTGTCCTAGCTCACTCTCGAAACCAGGTTTGCGAACATAGGGACCTTGTGCTTCGGCACCTAGCCTGTCTGCCCTTCGGGTCAACTGGAAGAAGAGCAAACTTTGCCCCGTGCAGATGATCTCTTTTCTCGGTATGGACATCGACTCGGTCGCCATGTCCGCGCAGCTTACGAGCGAGCGCGCACAGTCACTGCTGACTTGTCTGAGACAATTTCAGGGCAAGAGTGCGGTTCCACTGAAATTTTTTCAGAGGCTCCTGGGGCATATGGCATCTGCAGCCACGGTAACGCCACGCGGATTTTTTCATATGAGACCGCTTCAGCTTTGGCTACTTGACCGAGTCCCGAGGTGGGCATGGCAACAAGGCACACTCCAAGTATCAGTTACTCCGACCTGCCGTCAGACCTTCACCCTGTGGTCGAACCTCAGTTTTCTCAGGGCAGGTGTCCCCCTGGAACGAGTTTCCCGGCATGTTGTTGTCTCAAAAGATGCCTCCACCACTGGCTGGGGCGCCATGTGCAATGGACATGCTGCCGCGGGCTCCTGGACCTCAGCGCCTATGGCACGTCAATTGCCTCGAGTTGCTGGCAGTACGCCGTGCCCTGCACCGCTTTCGGGCGTTGCTCAAGGGTCAACACGTACTAGTCCGATCAGACAATATCGCCACTGTAGCGTACATCAACCATCAAGGTGGTCTACGCTCCCGCCGTATGTCACAACTCGCTCGCCACCTCCTCTTATGGAGTCAGAAGCATCTGAGGTCGCTTCGAGCCATTTATATTCCCGGAGCTCTGAACTGTGCAGCCTACGAGCTCTCACGGCTTCAGCCCCTCCCTGGAGAATGGCGACTCCATCCCCAGTCGGTTCAGCTGATTTGGGACCAGTCCGGGGACGCACAGATAGATCTGTTTGCCTCTCACGACTCGACCCATTGCGACCTGTATTTTTTCCGTGACCGAGGGGCCGCAAATATGCGTTTCCCCCAGTGAGCCTTCTTGCGCAGGTCTTGCGCAAGGTCAAGGAGGACGAGGAGAAGGTCCTTCTGGTTGCGCCGTACTGGCCCACCCGGACCTGGTTCTCCGAACTGGTGCTCCTCGCGACAGCACCTCCTTGGCCAATTCCAGTGAGGAAGGACCTCCTTTCTCAGGGACGGGGCACCCTGTGGCACCCTCGTCCCGTTCTTGGAACCTCCACATGTGGCTCCTGGACGGGACGAGGCAGGTTTGAGTACCCTACCACCAGCGGTGGTGGCTACCATCACTTCCACTAGAGCGTCGTCCACGAGACACGCCTATGCGTTGAAGTGGAACCTCTTCGTCAACTGGTGCTCTTCTCGCCGAGAAGACCCCCGGAGGTGTTCGGTCGGTGTCGTGCTTTCCTTCCTTCAAGATGGGTTGGAGCGAAGGCTGTCTCCCTCCACCCTCAAAGTTTGTTGCCGCTATTGCCGCACACCATGACTTAGTAGAAGGTAAATCCTTAGGGAAACACGACCTGATCGTCAGGTCCTTGAGAGGAGCGTGGAGTCTGAATCCTCCTCGTTCTCCTCTCGTTCCCTCTTGGGACCTCGCGGTGGTTCTAAATGCCCTGCAGAGTGCTCCCTTCGAGCCTTTGCAATCAGTGGAGCTTAAGTTCCTGTCAATGAAGACAGCCCTCCTGGTTGCATTGGCCTCTGTCAAGAGGGTAGGGGACCTGTAAGCATTCTTCGTTGACGAAGCGTGCCTGGAATTCGGGCCGGCTTACACTTACACTGAGACCCCGGCCTGGATATGTGCCCAAGGTTCCTACCACTCCCTTCCGGGACCAGGTGGTGAACCTGCAAGCGCTGCCCTTGGAGGAGGCAGACCCAGCCTTGGCACTGCTCTGTCCAGTACGCGCTCTCCGTGCCTATGTAGACAGGACGCAGTGTTTCAGGACCTCAGACCAGCTCTTTGTCTGTTATGGTGGGAAGCTGAAGGGAAAGGCTCTCTCCAAGCAGAGGTTGTCTCAGTGGATAGTGGACACCATTGCTTTGGCATACCAGCAGCAAGGTCGACCGTGCCCCCTTGATGTGACTGCCCACTCCACCCGGAGTGTGGCATCCTCTTGGGCTCTAGCGCATGGCGCCTCGCTAACAGACATCTGCAGAGCTGCAGGCTGGGCGACACCTATCACATTCGCCAGATTCTACAATCTCCGAGTGGAACCAGTGTCCTCTCATGTACTCGCTTTAACCAGCTAGTACTGGACCCGCTCAGGTGTCTTCGCTTGCTCGCCATTCCACTCCACGGACTGGATACGTGCGATATTCTCCTCAGCTGAGTTCCTCCAGCACCCCTGATGCTAGCGCCAGTGTCTATTGCCTGTGCGTCGGCTAGGTGCCTCCCGTGTGCATGGTCACTCCCCGGAGCTACCCCCACACGTGTATTTCCACTGTAAGCCTCTTTGAGCATGTGTCTTTCCCTTGGCAAGCCACCTTGCCACCCCTGGGGTTGAAATATTCCACCTGCGGCTGGACACCCCAGTGTTCTCCATATGCATCCTTCGGGTCATGTGTGTATTTCCTAAATGCCCCCCCCCCCTTGGGTTGGTGTTTATTGCATATTTCCCCTAAACTATGGGATATGCTTCCCAGTGTACCTTGGTATTCCTGTGTTAAATAGGAGTCCTTCATCCGTGCTAGTCTCACAACAAGGATCTCAGATTTACGCAGGGCACTGGAAGACAGCTGTGAAGGTGGCATGTTTAGACTGGTAACCCCATTCGTCGTCATCCGGCGTAACTCGGAGTGACCACGAAAGGGAACGTCTCGGTTACGTATGTAACCCTCGTTCCCTGAGTATTGAACGGAGACGTTACGTCTTCCTGCCACTTCCGCTGTACCGCGGGGATCGCCTGAGCTCAGTCTTGGCTCCTCAGCGAAGAAACATTACTGCATGTTTCCGGCGTCCTCCTTTTATACCCACGAGGTGGGGCGGAGTTACGTCATGCAAATTCCGCAGACCCATTCCTGTCCACAACACGACAAGAATTGAGGAGTCAAAATTGCATGTTCTGACACAGTGACTTTTGTAACAGACTAAAATATTATGTATTATGTAGAACGGCATTAGTCTTGTCATTTTAGCAATTCAAATCGATGTTTGACAAACACCAACACAATGTGAACAACATTGGTAATGTTGTGTGTAGGGTGTAGATATGACATTAACTTCATAATATTAGTAGGAGGCGACACTTCTTGTTATTATGCATGATAAATGTGTGTGGTGTGTGTGAGTCGGTGTGTGTGCGTGTATTCCCGCTGATTTGACTCATGCTTTATTCAGAGTGTGCGCTGCGGGGGGCCGTTCCTCCTCAGTAAAGCCGGCCCATCAGCAGCGTTACCCAGTCGACTGAGCACAGCAGGGCAATGGGACGGCCTCTGTCACTCCACTGACAAAGAAACCAACGCGCTGCCCTTAAAACACTTCACACTATTTTCCCCTCATCCTGGTCAGTATAATTGATGGTTATCTGCTTGCTGTAACCTCTGTGGTAAGCCTAAATTTGCATATTAATACCAGTAAAACCCATCAGAAAAATCACAGTATGGCACTGACAAAATTAATATTGCAACAAGAATTTTTCAAATAAATCATGTCGTCTACTAATGCAAGATGTACGCCGAGCTCCAACTGCATGCAATCAACTGCATGCAAAATTCATGAACTCCAAGTTAGTCAGAGACCTTGAAGAACCATAAACCTTTAAATCAATTAATTAGTGCCCTTAGCAAAGTATCCTCTCATTAGACAGGTCCTCTTTTGCTGTGGCCAAAGGAAATAAATTAATATCGTGGCTCAGTGATTCCTGTCTGTGTCCAAGAAGTCCAGCAGCTCTATGAAAGAATTTACCAATTTAACTTGTTTACTTGGGAGAATGCAAGATCTATTCCTTCATTATTTAAAGATGACATTAACACACCTAATTTCAGGGCTTCGTTTCCTCAATGATAGAGATTAGATATAGCAACAGAGGAAATCTTTGCATCCAAATATAGTTTTACACAATGCTCAATAAATTATGTAACTCAATGGCAGTAAAATGCACAGCTGAGGTCTCCTAATTTTGTTGTGAGTGCACAGGGTCTTTCTTTCGTCAAGAGAATGAATCATTTATGTATTTAAGGAATGTGAGGTCAGGTCTGAAAGCCACAACAGAGCTCTGAACTCATGCCAACACAGCACACAGCAGGACTGCACACCACACATTCAGGTCAAAGTGCACAAGAATGTGCTTGAGTCTCTGAGACAAATAATCTGATTGATAGGACATGGAAAAATTTTATACGTGAATTTAGGTCTCACAGCATTATAATGCACAGTATGAAAAATGCATATTCATTTTGAGATTTACTGTTATAACTATTAAGTGTTTTCAAATGTTAACTGTGAGCGTTAGATGACAGCAAAGGTAATCTAAATGTAAAAATAGAGGAAATAAGCATGAACAATCAAATATCCAATGTTGATAAATAGCTACTGATAAACAAAACTAAAAGATTAAAATCAATAAAAAATAATAATGCTGATAACCAATATGCCTTCCATATGCCGCAAATCCCTAGTAATTTTTTATCGAAATATGTTATTCGTAATGATTCATGGGATTGTTGTGTCATTTTTCTGGTTTTCATTTAATGTACTTTTTGCTTTAAATCAGTTTATCATCATGTAATTCATCGCATAGCTGGTTAATTTTGTTCAGGTTTTTAATGCCATTATTTTTAAATGCCAATGCAGAAAATGGATGGGGAAAAAAAGTCTTCTTGAACCAGGACTGGAGAAAAAGTGGGCGATCATGCTTGCATTCTATTCTCCAAGTCTATTCCAATTAGAATGTGATATTTGGGCATGACAAGAGTGAGTTTGTGGCGCTTACCCGCTTGCGGAGGTTGCAGGTGAGGAAGAGATTTCGGGAGAAGGAGTTGGCGAAGGCTGTGTAGAACTCCAGCACTTTGAGTAACGCGTCCCTCCTGATGACATGCAGGTCACAGTATGTCAGAGCCCTCACATTAGCACAGGCATGTGCCAGTGAGGATTCCTTCCAGAACACGTCACCAAACACATCACCCTTACCTGGGACAGAAGAGAGGAATTATAGTTTTAGATGACACCATTAATAAAGTTGCAGGAAAAAAGCATGAGAACCCTTTGGATTTGCTTGGATTTCTGCAACTGGCCATAAAATGATCCCAGTGAATTTAGCAGACATTAGTCTTCAGCATGTTGTTCAGCTACATTTCTTATTATTGTCAAAGTTAAAAACAGTTGAGCTTCTTAATATGTTTTACTGCAACTGTAAATGTTGATAGTTCTAGCTATGGGCTTGTATTTGAGCTTCTTCTTTTTTTAACAGACTGACTTGATCTTCCTACATTAGGACCTAAGTATCTTCTAAGTTCTCACACCACACTCCTGAGAGAATCTGTACAAAGTACCCAGTGTTCAGTTCTTTTGATGAGGGGCATCATTAGGAGCTCAGCAGGTTTAGTCTGGTGGGTTCAAGTAAACGCCTTGGGGCTAATTAACTCACAGCACTCGCATCTTATTTCATTTCATAATCATTAAAACAAAAGAGCATCTGATCTGATTCCCCATTAGAGAGAAGAAGCATTAACTTCCCCTCTACAGTGTCTCCTAAGGTCTAATGTCATGTCATTTGCTATTACACCGCGTCAGTGAAGGGCACGTCACATCCTTGCGGTAGTGGTACATCAGCAAGACTCGAGAGATAAAGAGATCAAGAAATAGAAGAGAGAGAGAGAGAGAGAGAAATCTCTTACAGTAAATGCTACTGTTTGCACACGTGTTCTTCACAGCAAAATAGCCGTCTTTTTTATTGTTCATAGTGGAATTGGTTCAAGGCTCAAGAGTTAAATACAGCATTAGTAACTGTCCCTTTGTTGCAGAGACATTTGGGGGGGGGGGGGGGGGGATAAAAGCTACAACAGAACTAGAAGATGCACAAGGCCAGGATTGTTGTTGCTTTCTCAAATTCAAATAAGATGTTTACGAGCCCGGGCTTCCTCATCTTTTACAAGAGCAGTCTGTATTTGTGCTTAAATATATGCCTGTTTCTCTGGTCATCGTTATAGCACTGGCTGAACTGCGATTGTGTGAACTATCAGTGAACATCCCTGTGAAACAAAAGACTCAACAATCAATTGCAGAGAATCGGTCCCCACAGTTCCATTACAGCAGGATAAGAAGACGCCGTGGACAGAGTAACAAATGCCACATATAGCACATGGAGTGAACTGTGAGCTTTTATGTTTCTTCAGAGAATGGATGTTAGAGAGTTCACTGTTAGAATTGTGTCCTTTATACGTTTGTTATGTTTCTGCACATATCTGAAGCTTGATGGAGCCGTGGTATGGGCCCTAGGTAAAACCTGCAGAGCTCTGAAGTATTACAGTACTACAAACGGCCTATTTGTGCAGCATCGGCCTTTATTGAATTTAATGACAATGCTCGGATGTTGTGCAGGAATTATTTCAAAGCATATATTGCAATAAAACAGGATTCTGTATTTACTCAAGAATATCCAACCTGCTTAAAAACAGAATATATTGGATATTGTCAGCCTGTTTTACGTCAAAGAATATTTCTTAGGGTGTCTTCATTTTTGTACAGGCATATATCTTGAAGTCTTTGCCATTGCTATTAAACAAATTTGTCAATAGCTATTCAATGCTATTGAACATTTCCACTGTCAGTGGCCAGAAAAACACAGCTGATCTTCTGTGACAGGGGCATATTGTCACTAACTAATAAAAATGAAAAATAGGCTATCATAAACTATATATATGCTTATATTATTTATGATATTATGATATTAAAGTATCCTATAATAGTATATAGTGGATAATACAAATATAACAGTGCTTATTACAGCCTTGTTATCAAAGTGTGAAGTAAAACAAAATCTAAAAGGTAGTATAAAAAAATATCACATAACATGAAGAAAACTCAGGCAATCGAATAATAACTATCACAAATAAACAGTGTGTCATGCTCAAACAATACTCGACAATTGCTGCATTCATGCAATGTCTTAATTACTGTAGTCTCAAGATGACAACACATGAAGTCATATTCAGAGCTGTTCACGTCCTCAGACTGGGAATTATGCGTTTCTATGGCACCACTATCAATGTCTAAATGAACCTGCAGCAGTCAGGTGGTACAGCAGTCACATGGTACAAGTAGGACCTTCCAGACAATTCCCATCTTACAAGCTGTAATAACGAGCTCTACGAGGACGTGAGGGCTTTTTACAAGTTAAAATCACATAATTGCGTTAACTGTGACATGGCATAAACGCTCCTAATGACCGTGAGAAACAGAGAAACTTAAATACGCAATGGGACAAACTTCATTACAAACAGGTGTGCTTGTTAAAAGAGTTTTCATGTCAACTGATAGTGCCAGGAAACTAGAACAAAGGAAACTAAAAGTCCTTGAAAATGAAATGAATACTAACTGAACGCGACAACTACATTTTACCGACCAACGTACTCTCTTCAAAATAAAAGTTCCAAAAGGGTGTTTTCGCAGTGATGCTGTATAGAAGAACCTTCGTTTTTCTTGAAGACAAAGGAAGATTTTTAGCCTGGGAAAACCCAGACAACTTCCAGCAAATTTAGATTAGCTCTGCAAGTAGTCTGGCAAAGAGCTCATTCAAGCCCATTTCTAATCCGTTGAAATCGAGGCATCAATCAGAAACGTTGGGGCGGGCTTTACACGATGATGACAGCGTAGCGACGGTGAAGCAGATTTTGTACATTACAAAATGGATGCCGCCGTGGAACATCACTCGTTTGAATCAGCTATCGCGTCTGTTTTAAGCGATTTGAAAGTTTCCTTTTTGTTAAAACCCGAGCAAAGAACAACACTCAGAGATGTTTCTCCGTCGCTCTGCATACGCAATCTCCTTCATCGCTCTGATTGGTTTTAGGTCTATCCAATTGCGCCCAGATGCATTTTAGCGACGTCCGTTGGTGACGCGCCTTTGGAAATGATTTGTCTATGAAGCTTTGCCGGAATTCATGAATTTTTTATAATCTACCAACATATTTGCCATTTTTGGGGACAGGGAAACATTTACTTACTGGAGTAGGATTTTTCTCCATTTCTGGTAAGATAGCATAGCAATCATGATTATTGTGTTCATTAATTATTGGGTGCAATGGATTGCAGTTGATTCATGATGCGTACTGACTTTGCCCCATGGTTCGGCACGCATGGTATTCGCGGATTAACTGCTAAGTTTAATCATCATAGAGTGAAAGTTTATCATTTGGATGTGTTTTGTCTTGCCAATTTTACACATTCAAACGATTTTAAACGAGAGAGAGAGAGAGAGAGAGAGAGAGAGAGAGAGAGAGAGAGAGAGAGAGAGAGAGAGAGAGAGAGAGAGAGAGAGAGAGAGAGAGAGAGAGAGAGAGAGAGAGAGAGAGAGAGAGAGAGAGAGGCAAGTTTCAGACCGCGCTTTAACACCAAATTGATTCTTCTTTTGCATTTACTTGCACTTGAACAGACACATACACAAAAAATGATCTCAAAATACCCATCTCAGCAATTATTCTCTCGGTTATGTTATAAGTAAACAGTTGAGAAAGAAACCGGATGTGTCAGTGTATTCGGTCCATGCATTCAGTCTTGAGAGAAGCCTTATATTCCTGCAGTTGTCTGTGTCATTAATGTTAATAATATAAAATAAAACATCATCATCATCATCTACCATGTTTGAGAGAAAAGAAGATAGTGAGTCAGGAGGAAAGTGATGATGACAGCTTGTAGGATAAGTCTGCCGTATAAAGTGTACCAAGCAGCTTCTCCAGGTGCTCCCTTGAGAACCAGACCAAAAAAAAGTTATGTGCAAGCCCTTGTGACAACTACCCAATGTGACAACTAACCCCAGACGTCTCCCTTGAATTGTTGTTTTTAGACAATTCCAGAGTGGATTGACTAATTTAGCTCACCTAAAATGGCAATAACCTCATCATCCTGAATAACCTCCAGCGATCCAGACACCACGAAGCAAAGAGTGTCCACACTCTCCCCTGCGTGGAAGATGAGATCTCCTGGAGCGCAGTGTGTGGTCTGGAACTCTACCGCCAAAGAGCGCAGACAGCCGTCACTGGCCAGCCGGAAGGCAGGGTGCTCGTTGAAAACCTGGCGGTTCAGGTGCACACAGATGTCTGCACGCATGTCCTTAGGACAGATGGACAGAACCTAACGGGTAAAGCAAGGAAACCTTGTCTTCATGACACATTCTCTCAATGAAACTCAATGAAACTCTTCTAGTTAAAGTATTAGGGGATATCCTTAACATATTAAGGATAATTTTGCTACAAACATAAGGAAAAAGTCAAATAAATCAGGAATAAAGTGCAATACTAACCCCTTCTGGATGATACCAGAGCACTTGAACCACTGACTGCATATTTTCCCACTTATTACATGGCTACTTGTACAAAATAAAAATAATTTGTATATAATATATGAAATATTATAAAGATGAAATATAAAAAGTAAAACAATTATATAAAATAAAGTTTTTAAAAAATAATGAAAAGTGATTAATGAATGAATGCTAATTTTAATTAAAAAAATGGAATGTGGAATAAGTTATTGCAATAATAGGCTACAGCACAGAATTGCATTGGTAAGCAGAGAGTTTACTGTGTATTGATTCCAATAAAATACCAAATACAGTCACTCATTAGTGATATTAAGTGTCTCATTTAGATTTTGGCAATAGAAAAATCACAGGGGTTTACAGAGAATATTAAGACAAATACATCTTATTATCTGTAAATTTATATCTAACTGTTTGTCTTCATACATTACATATAAAGTATATATTTGAGCGGATTACACTTTTTTTTTGTCATCTGTGTAAGATGTGTAAGAGACCCGCAGTGTAGAATAATTACAAATTTCTGATCAGTGCATTCAAATGATATTAGGTATGAATATGTAAAGTCTTTGTGTGTGTGTGTGTGTGTGTCAGTGTGTGTGGGGTTCTAGCATTAATATTGCATCATTAAGTGCCCATAAAAAATGTGGCATGTACTGGACGCTTCATAAGCTAATGTTTCCATTATGGGCAGGAGCACATGCATGCAGGTTCAGTGCATGGAAAATATCTAATACACTTCACTTCACCAGAATGCAATTAAAGCTTTACAGAAACCAATTAAACTTTGTGCATCAGTCACCTGTACAGGATCTTTCTGGTCAAGTCTATTGTATGTTCAAATTTGCCCATTGTCATATGTCAATAAATGGAGAGGATTTCTCACCCCACGCAGCATGAAATCCAGTTATGAGAATCTTTTATAAGTCTAAATTTAAACCAGGGGTTGAATAGATATGCCATATTCCCTGAGGGTTGATGTCTCCTGGGATATAATGCAATTTCCCATTCCTCTTCTAGAATGGAATAAAAAAGGGGGTCTTAATGGACAAAAATATGTTCTTCTTTTCTCCACCTCTATTTTTTGTTTAACTTTTCTGACAGAAAATATAGCATCCATCATAAAAAGAACGTAAATTATTTATCTTTAGTTTAGCATTTGGGATCACTGCCTACATCCAAATATCTTGGTTTGGGGTCCATAATTAAATTAAATTCAGGCAGAGAGGATAGAGATCTGCTCATGAGCCATTATTTATGTTACCACTATAAAGAATAGGGAGAAAGTAATTAAACAATGCCTTCCATTATAAAAACTCAATCCTTAGCCCACTGAACTAACTAAATAAAAAATGTTTGCATTTTTAAAATGTGTCTTTCGCAGTCAACAAGAACTGGTGGAATCAGCCATGATTGCCCATGTCTGAAGAAATTAAATCTGTATAGCCTAAATACTTCATAAATTATTCAGACAGTTAAATAAATAAAAAGACCCCACAAAGAAAAGACACAATCATTTTTTTATGATGACATTTTTAGTGTGTGGTGAAAATGCCCCTATAACTTTTATATTTACATGATTTTCAATCAAAACTAAAATATCAAAACTTTCTGTTTCTTTTTATGAAAATTATATTTCTCTATCAATATTCAATACAATTAAATAAGCGAAAATACCACATTTCCCTCAAGAGGGCTTTTCTACACTCACTGTACCCTATTTAGATCTCCGCACAGAGAACGTGTTAAGTGCATCAGAAAGAGGATTAGGTTTACTCACCTTCTCTGTGTCTATGCCTTTGGTCATGGCCCATGTGGACACAATGTAGTCCATAACTCTCTCACTCAGTCCTTTCGGCACCTGATAGAGCTTCAGGAAGTCTCTCACATTGTTCAGCATCTCATGGTAGCGATTGGTGTTCGTGTACATCTGCTGAAAGATGGTGGTCACGTTTCCAAAGATAGTGGCGTACAGAAGAGCTGCAAATCAGAGAGGGGAGAGAATAAACTACAGGGAACTTTAGAAAGCTGCTATATATAAAAATCAAAGGCTAGACTGAAGTGAGAGTATCTAAAAGTGAAGAGAAATGGGGGTGGTGAATCACTGCTCGAGGAGAGCTTCATATCGATGCTTGTGGCTAAAATAGAGATTATATGCAATTTGTATTAAATCCCAGTAATATACCTTGTCAGGGGTTTGATATGTTTCAGTGTTTTCATTGTTAAGTTCAGTGCCTGTTTGCTTGTGCCAGTTTCCTAGCATGTGCCAGTTTGTTCCCTTGACTGTGTATCAAATTCACCTGTTGCCTATTAATTAGCTCTGTGTATTTAAGTCCTGTCTTCCTCAAAGTTCAGTGTCGTCAATGTTAAGACGTGTTTTGTCTGTTTCCTTGAGTTGTCCTGTGATCTATTTGGATTAAAGACTGTTTTGTTTGAATCTCAGTCTTCGTGTGGTTCCTGGTAGAAGCACCCGTGACACCTATCTATCACATTTTCTATTAGCAAAGTAAAACCTGCATCACTGTTAAAAACATGATTCTGACTGACAGCTGAAATCAATCATTTCAATTATTAACTGTATGTATGCACATATATTTGGATAAAAGCTCTTTGCAAATATTTTCACACAAAATTCGGTAACACTTGAATAACAAATGAATAACTACACAGGAACAAATGAGTAACACAATATTAAGAATCTAGTAACTACTATTAACTAACAAGAAACTGAATAACGAATTAGTAAGTAAAAGCACACATGAAAGTGGTAGGTCACTATTAACTAATCAATAACTACTATTCTTTTATGCTTCCCGGATAACCACTGAAAAAGTGTCATAATTCATGCAAAACTAATCAATAACTATTACATGTGTGTGTGTGTGTGTGTGTGTGTGTGTGTGTGTGTGTGTGTGTGTGTGTGTGTGTGTGTGTGTGTGTGTGTGTGTGTGTGTGTGTGTGTGTGTGTGTGTGTGTGTGTGTGTGTGTGTGTGTGTGTGTGTGTGTGTGTGCGTGTAAATATATGTATATATATATATATATATCAGACACACTATAAAGTAAAATATAAACTCAAATATCAAGTAAAATGTATTTAAATACAGAAATAACATGTAATCAAACTTATTATTGGCTACTAAATATGTCAAATGTCAAAGAAGATTTGAAGTATTCACAGAAATCTCTTCTAAGCAACAGCCAGCTATATACAGTAGTTCTTTAGTCTGCTTATATATATTTGCAAGCAGACATTGGCAATATCCTCCTAATCCTATCCCAACTTACACCCGAGCGTTTCCATGGAAACACAGACCAAAATAGTTTCTGAAATCTATTGTTATTTTGTTACCAGTATGTTCTCAGAGGGTGGACAGGAAAATGGCTTAGACAGAAAGGATGATCAGCATCGGCAGAGAGGTAAGATTCCAGTGAAAACTAAGAGGTGTGTAATGCACTTTAAATCACATCAGTGATTGACAAGATCCCAGTCATTCAGAGAACAGAGCAGGGTCTGTGTACCAGTCATCCTTGCATTCACCCTCTTTTGACACGCATGCCAAAGACCAGCGGGAGCTCTATCAACATTAATGGTCTATGCAAACCAAAGCATTAATTAACTGCCCATGTGAGTGAACGCAGGCTGAGTGATGATAATAGCGTTTGCACTCTAATGCAGCAATTCATTTCCAGCCAAGATACCAGTGATACGGATCAATTTCAGGCCAATGATTCATTCATGTGTCAGTCGTCTGCCTGTTTTTACTAGTGCAATCAATATAAATGAGCACAATAAAGAGTCATCAACAGCGACATATTTTAATCTTTCCTGGTAGTCTAGAAATATGTGTGTAAGATGATTATGTGCCAACCCACATGATAACACAAACACACACCTCAATAATATTCAACAGGGCAAAGACAGTGTGTATTTTATACACACAGGCAATTGCAGTACAATAAGTTCAGTTTTACATAATGTAAATATGTGTTTGATTAGTAATTAAGCAAGGATTAGTCAGAGCTTACAGTTAATTGATAGGGTTGTTTTTTTAGTAGCTGTGTTTACTGTTATTATAAAGGTCATGCAAGAACACAAAGAACTAGAAGAAAATGATCTAATTAAATAGGAAATATCACTGCATTGCACAGAATATGCGAAAATTGACAAATTTAGAGCTATAACAAAAGAAAAAAAGAGAGAGAAATGAATGTTCGATAGGTCTGTAAGATTTTTGTTTTCAAAGAAATTAATATTTTTATTGCGCAAGGATGCATTAAATGAATAAAAAATGACAGAAAAAATCTGTAATGTTACAATAGAATAAAAAAAATCTTGTTCAAATAAATCTTGAAATTTGTTCATTAAAAGTCTTGAAAATAGAAAAAAGTTAAATGTTTTCCCCAAAAATATTAATCAGAAACTGTTTTCAACATGGTAATACTAAGAAATGTTTATTGAGCACCAAATCAGCATATTAGAATGATTTCTGAAGGATCATGTGACACGGACGTCTGGAGTGATAAACTACGGTAGCCACTTACTTAAGTAGGAAAAAAATACTATGGAAGTCAATGGCTACCGTCAACTGTCTGGTTACCAGCATTCTTTAAAATATCTTTTGTGCTCAACAGAAGAAAGAAATTCATACAAGTTAGGATAAACTTGAGGGTGAGTAAATAATGATAGAATTTTAATTTTTGGATGAACTATCCCTTTAAGCTGAATTAAAAATGCAAAACTAAAATAACTTTGTTTTTCTTGCATGAAACAGAAAAGAAGATATTTAGCAGAATGTCTAAGCTGTTTTTAATCCATTCAACAAAAAGTGGACAACTGTGGAAAATTGTCCATAAGCAAAGAAAGCATGATGATTAGATTTGGAGGGGGAATGTTGCACATGAAATTATGATATCACTCCATCTCTTCAGCTCTGTAGTTTTACTTGCTCTCAATAAGCATCAAGCCCCATCAATTCTGCATTACTTCGCATTCATGGCCTAATCAAATCTACTGAAGACATGATAGTGGGTGGTCCCCTCATGAGAAGGGTATATTATATCCCAATGGGTGTTGAATAAATGTTGATTGATGGAGTCAAAAGAATGGTTGCGTGTTAGCCATGCAGACGTAATTTCTCATCGTCATTTCTGGCACCATCGTTTTCAAAAATGTCTTCTCTTCTCCACTGAGGCAGACATTTTCTCATTAGGTCACGGTAACAGACAATTTTATGCCATTTTATGGGCCGATAATGGGAATAACAAAGGCCTTGCAGATGCATTTTTGATGATGGCTGATAGAATAAGACAGAGTGGTACCGGGCTGGAGAGGATTTTCAGTTGGACTGGATTACTCATGGGCTGAATGCAGAAGAAGGAAACAGTCACCCTTGCCCTTTGCAATTACAGTAAAATGATACATGTGCAGTGGAGGAAGCTTGCCTTGTGACGTTTACTGTATTCAGCAAGATGGGTTTTGAACTGAGTGCATGTAGAAGATCCACCTATAAAAATGTTGTCACGGGACCTGAAACAGCCCTGATTAAGAAAACACTGTTTATTAGAATCATCAAAATATTCTAACGCAGTGTTTTCCAAACAAAGTTTCACAGCCCCTAGAGGCTTGTGAAGGAACTGTAGGGTTTTGTGAGATTTTGATATTAATGACAATGGCAAACCTTTATACGTACATAAAAACTGATAGATTTTTTTGTTAAAGTACCTAAAATTAAAATTAAAATTAAAAAAATAAATGTAATGGTCATTATACAGAGATAGATAAAAAATATATATATATTTTTAACAACGAATTGGTGTAGAAACATAAGTATATCATCAGAAAGTATAAAAATGTCTTAAAGTCTTAAAAATGTGCAATTTAAATGTTTTAAAACAACTCAGTGCTGATGATTATTTCTGAAAGTAAATAGCCATTGAATAATATTTCGGGCTCTGTTGTTAATTTTTACATAATATTATAGTATTTATATTTATATTTTCATTAATATTTTATTTTATTTATATTTACAAGGGTATACTATGGAAGCTTTTTTCCACCACAGAATAAAAAGGTAATTGCAACTTTTTATCTCACAAATCAGATTTTTTACTCTCCGAACTGCGAGTGAACTCAATTCAGTTCAATTCAGTCTTTCTTTCCTCAGAACTGGACTTTATACCTCGCAATTACGAGTTTATATCTCATAATTCTGAGAACAGTAGTCAGAATTGCGAAATATAAACTCGCAATTGCGAGATAAAAAGTTAGTCAATTAAAAAGTTCATTATCTTTCAATATGTTTTATTCTGTGGCGGAAAACTTAAAGGTGCATTGTGTGATGTTTAGGAGGATCTGTTGACAGAAATGCAATATCATATACATAACTATGTTTTCAGTGGTGTATAAAGACTTTTCTTAATGAACCATTATGTTTTTATTACAGTACCTTAGAATGAGCCATTTATCTAATACACCGCGGGTCCCCTTACACTGAAATGCGCCGACATGTTCCTGCAGTAACCCTAAACGGACAGACACGTTTCATCACTATGTTGTTCTTCGTGCAAAGAAGCAAGCGAATAAAAGTTAAAACACAGACACAATGATGAACAAGTAACAATAATATTCGCAATAACATATTGTTTTACTGAATAATTAAGTAAACATAATTTCTTACTTTATCTTTTTGAAGAAACCTCATTGCTGAACTGGCTACTCTCTGCTGTCTCAGACGACGGCATCTTTTCAGGTCAGCCACCGTAACTTCTGTTGGTTGCAATTCGCAACCTCACCACTAGATGCCGCTAAATATTACACAGTGCACCATTAAACAGAAGTACTTGTTTTCAGTTAGAAGTAGCGATGTGTATTTGAACTGCATATCTTCACAAATGGTGCAATAAAATTGTGATATGTTTGTGGGGGTTTTTGTTGTTGCATAAAAGGTCAATTTGCAATAATCATAGAAATCCTGAAATTATGATATTTAATCAGATAATAATCATACAGTGAAAAGTTCACATTTAAGGTACTTTGAAATTAGGTCATTTTTTCTTAATGTGCATAATCATGAACCTCATTCAATGTCGTTAGATTTTTCAAAAAATAAAGGCCTAATATCTCAAGTCCATATATCTTCTTTTAAGGATGTTTAGATTGCTAGAAAGAAAAAAAGTGAAATCACAATCTGTCCTTTTGAACAATGAGCACAGTAAAGGATCTACACTAGACAGCGATTCCCAAAGGCATCTGGGTCACAGTAACAGTCAGTTCAGAGAGGTGTTAATAGCAACGGTTTTGATTCATTCAAATCCAGATCTTTCATACACTCGACTTTGCAAAAAGCTCAGTCTCAGAACGATCCCTCAGAGCGCCTTCACTCAGAGCATCAAATGAGTGATTTATTGCGGCATTGAAAAGGTGGCGATCTGTAGGATGTGACAGTGATATTAAGAGTGATGACAGCACTACAAAGCGAATCCCTTGTAATATCTCCACTGCTCAATTTCCAAGCTCTTATTAAATATTTACAGGGCTGACTCATGCGCTGCTCCAGTCAGCTGTGCTGCCCGGTGGCACAAAGTCGTGAGAAGCAACCCCGCAGAGTCCACAAAAGCCCAGCGCGAGTAATTGTGTTGAACACATCCTAAAAAAATAAGCGCAGCAATGCAGAGCTATATTAACAAGATTAGGAAGGTGATGACTTAATACATGTAAGTACAGTTGATCGTGCAGAGTCCCAGAGCTCCACAGTGTCTTCGTTTTGTTACGCACGAGAAGTGGGCCTGTGAGCTCTGAGATGTATGCGGAGGAACTCAAATGTACTGTGTAGTCAAGCTTGCTATTCAATTCCTCCTCTGGCCAAAACTTTCACAAACAGAAAAACATTGTCTGAGCAGTGTTCGTGATGTATTGAGAGACTATACTGTTGGTAATGACGCTATCCTATTAGGATTTAACGCAATGTATTATTTAGTACTAGGGAAAAAGGTGCCCTATTTTACTGCACAATAGTGGCATTTAGGGCTTTAAGGTCTCAGCAGAGCTGAACATGAACGTGGTGTGGTGGCCTTCATCAGAATGGTCTGTTTTTGTGTGAGTCTATCTGTGCCTCTTTGAAGTAACTGTGGGAACCGTAACTCTATGACAGCTTGATCAGGAAGAACTGAACCCCAGTGAGCAGGTGCTGAAAGCCAGGTGTATGCAGTCACCATACTGAAATCAAATTTAGATCAACGCAAGAACTTCTTCATGGAGAATAAACTTTATTATCATTAAAATAACTGGTTTAACCCTTCTAGTTTCTTTTGCAGGAATACACAGCATCTCTGGCTCATTTTCTCAATTGTGAGTTTGTTTATCATGCTTCTGCCAGTTTAACAATCATCATCTGTATTAATGCAACATCTCAAACAAACAGTAGTTGCTCTCTATCTAAAAAAAAAAATTTTTTTTTGCTCTCTATCTCTATCAGGAATAATTATTAACACTAGTTTGATGATGTTAGCTTAACCTTAACGGACTTAGATTAAAGGCCAAATTCAACATGTCATCCCTCAACAGCTTTTTGTTCCGGAATAATGGATCTAAAGTATAACAAATGCAGGGACAGTCCCCCTGGGGTAACCTGGGGTTAAGCACTTTGCTCAAGGGCATTATGATAATAGGGCCATGTGCTGCACTTTAGGCTGTAATGACCAATTAAATCTACAATTTGAGAACAACCCTCTACCGGCATCTCTAACTTTTATCCCTCAGTGCTACTGTCTGAGAGGAGCTCTGTCTGAAACTCAGAGCAGAGACGATGGTGGACACGCCATACATGCATGCAGCTATAGTGGTCTACATTTAGTGGACTTGTCAGGGAAAAACCTCCATACTTTATGTTCAAATATACAGAGCTAAAGGCCATGTTCATATTTTTTAGCTCTAGTGAATGTGTGGTCGCTGTTTGCTGACACATCACCCCCTAAAGCAAAGCACACACATACCTGCAAAATTCGCCCACATTCTCTTAGAAAAACACACATTGTTGCAGGGGATAGTTGATGTATAAGCTGTATTAAAGGTTCAAACATCCATCCATCCATCCATCCATCCATCCATCCATCCATCCATATTTTTACCTACATGCAGTATCTGTTTTATATCAGAGTATCCATCTACCTACCTACTCGTCCTTCTGTCTATTTATCAAATTAAAATTCAAAATTGCTTTATTGGCATGTCTGTAAATAATACAATATTGCCAAAGCTTGGAATGTAGAATAATAATAAAAACATAAAATAAAATATTATCACATAACTTAAATTTAAATAAACAGTGTACAAATTAGAACGTGTGAACATTTGATAACAGTGTTTTAACATATCTTTCTATTTATCTATCTATATTTACTACCTGCCTGTCTATGTCTGTCTGTCTATACCTGTCTGTATATCTATCTATCTACCTACATATTTGTCTTATATACTGTATACAGTACAGGGCTACGTCATTGCCATTTTGCCAAAGAGCTGCATGGACACACAAATCGGATCTGAACAGTTATGATACACAGTGTGGACATCATTTTAGATCTGATTCCAATCGGATACAAAGATAATCGGATTTAGACTGACAGTGTGAATGTAGCCATAGTTAACTGTCACATTGTCTGGTTGTGTTCCCTTGTCTATCACTAGAGGTCCTCGTTCTCACGGTGTCCTTCACATTTGACTTCTTTCCCAGCATTCTGTCTGTCACTGTCACTCATCAGTTCATTGCACTCAGCTGTTCCCCGTAATCATTGTTCCCAGCTGTTCTGTGTTAGTCTTGTTAGAGATGTGTATATATTCCCTGTCTTTGTTAGTGTCTGTACGGAGTCCTTGATTGATGTCACCACACTTCCTAGTTCAGTATCTGCCCGTTTCTTGTTTTGGTCCTGTGTTGTGGATTGCCTTATTGGATTTGGACCCCTGCCTGAATGACTACGAGTTTGGATTACCCTATTAAATAACATACCGCAATTGGATCTTCCTGTTACATGTGTGTGTATCGTGACAGTTAACTATGTCAACATTTTAGCCATAGTCAACGCTTCATTTACACATGTGGTTGATGCTGTACCTCTCTCAACCACAAACGCCTTCTTTCATCAGTTTTTTGCACTCTTTTGGCGGTCTATAGAACTCAAAATGTTTTTTCCCGGTGCGACCGATTAGTACAGACCAAAACTCAAACCATTTTTCAGCAGCAATAATCAGCCAAATTTGCGAGACCATTCAGTGGCATTGTTTACGTTCAGTGCCTCCAAAATGGCCGACTTACGGATTGATGACGTGTAGTGAAAACCCTCTATAGCACGAATTTTATTTCTCGTGCCATTTATACGCCAAAATAGATTTTGCGTGCGTATTGCACGCCATAAAGTGAGTATCATATGCACTCAATATTTTTGACGTAAATGGCACGATAAATAAAATTCCTGCTATAGACCCACTGAGAACGTGACGGGCTTTAACAAGGAGCAGTGGGTCCGAAATTTTAGGATGAGCAAGCCAACCTTTGATATGTTGTGTCAACGTTTGTCCACATTTCTCTCCTACGATGACACAACGTTTCGTCGGGCCATCCGTCCCTTTGCAGATGCGCGTCGGAGTTGCTCTCATCATTGAACGAGATGTTGCTGCCTCATAAAATCTGATCTGCCTGTTTAAATGGCAGTCGCATTGGCACATATCTGATTTATATCTGATTTATTTCCACATATGAACGAGGCCTGAAACCGATCTCGAAATATCCGAATGCAGGCGTTTTTTCCTGTTTACATGGTCATAGAACACATCCGATCCGTCACACATGAGCAAAAAATCGGAATTGGGTCACATTTCACTGACAGTGTAAACAAGTGCTCAGGTCGCAATTTCAATCACACAGCATGGAGCAGTATAGACCTACAGGAATATCTGGACCACAGCCAATCAGAGGCAAGGACCTTCCCCATCTCTGTCTATGATTGGTTTAGACCACGATATGATCCAACCATGAGTGTGAGTTGCGACAAAGGAGAACAAGCGCTTCGTTTGTGGAGAGGTAGTGGATGCGCCGACTTTAGGTGCACCAGTGCGACCTAGGAAAAATTTTAGTCGTACCCTTACACATTTTGGTCGCATGTGCATTGGTCGCACTCTAGAGCCCTGCAGTATCTATCTATCTTCCTACCTGTCTGTCTATTTATTTATTTATTTATTTATCTATAGTATTTCCTTACCTACCTGTCTCTCTCTCTTTTTACAGTATCTATCTATTGTATCTATATGCCTACCTGTCTATCTATCTAATGTATACCTACCTACATCTGTTGGTCTTATCTAAAGTATGTATCTACATACCTACTCTGTCTATCCATCTACAGTATCTACCCGTCTGTTTGTCTGTCTATATATATATATGTGTGTGTGTGTGTGTGTGTTTGTGTGTGTATATAGTATCTACATTAATTTCTGTCTTTCTACTTGGATGTCTTTCTATCGATCTACAGTGTTTATCTATTGTGTGTACCTACCTACATATGTGTCTGTCTTTCTACTATCTGCCTACCTGCCTGTCTGTCTGTCTATATACACTATCTAGTACCTACCTGCCAGTCTGTCTGTATGTTTGTCTTTCAATCTCTTCCCCCACTGCAGAACAGTGCACTCCCTGAAACATCTCTATAAATGTATACGTCACAGATCTCAGACAAAAAGAAAGTAATAGACTTGACTGACTTAATTGTTTTGGGGTCTTAAAAGAACAGAGAGTCAAACATTAAATGTACAGTATTTATAGCTGTGCACAATTTACAATTTAAAAGTAAGGCCAAATGAGAGGAAGAACTATGAAAGAAGCCTTTATTACCTATGGAGTTGAGTGAGCTCCTTTGATCAATCTCTGCCCCATCAGCAAAAACAAACAAACAGTTGTCACTGCCTCAATGTGAGTACTAACCACCATACTGTACATACCAATCAAACCACAGTATAACTATATGTATCTGTAAAACCCCACCAGACACAGATGGCAATTAAAAGCAGAAATACTGATGCGAGAACTAATGAAATAATGAAATGAGAACTCTCAGATCAAACTCTCCCACTTAATGAAGATGTTCAAGCACATTCTTCAAAGTGATATTAAAACACGCTTCCTTTCAAGAAAAGATGCACGTGATGAGATATTTTCTGTCATTTCTCTCTCTTACACTTCTATTCGTAAATCATCACTGGGAAACTGTTTGATGTTATGTGAGTCTGTCAGAAAAGCCCTGACTGACTGACTGAACCATGCTGCACTCCTCTCCCTAGATGTACAGATGTAATACTGCTGATGTAGTGATGGGTAAGATATATAAATAATGTGACTCATTGCTAATGAGGTTTATATTAGCATTCTTTCAGATTGATGAGTCATCACCTAGAGATCTCCCTGAGCATGATTTATTCAAGAGGAGAAAGGAGTTGTTCCTTAGACCTCTGCAGTAATGATCAGTACATGGGAAATGGAAGGTCCATCTGGAAGGTAGAGGTTTACAGAGATTTGATCAAATCATATAATATATATATATATATATATATATATATATATATATATATATATATATATATTTTAAAATAGCTAGAATCACATCAGAAATGTTCCCCAGAGGACAAAGCAAAGATCTTATGATTTCTCTGTATTAAATAACAGTCTTGAACAAATTAATGAGCTTATTTAATGCACAGTCACAGCTGGGTCATCATACAGGTATGTCATGTTTAGCTCCCTATTTAATAAATAAATGTTATATACGCTTTATTTACTTTAAGAAAATACTCGGCTCACTAGGGAAAGGGAGAGAGAAAGACTGAACGACTGGATCATTTATAAATCTGCCACAATCAAGAAGTGGAGGATCCCACATACTGTACATATTACTCATTTACCTTACAATACTAACAAGTGTTGGGTTAGTGAGAGATTATAATGAGTCGTTAATTATCAAGATACTTTAAGATATTTGTGTACTTTAGCTTAATTACCAGTGAAAGCAAAATAGTATGATAATAAAATCTACAGTGTTGCAATCATTATTTTGACAAATATTGATTTACATATCAGCACGCATGGAAAATTCCTTCACTGACAACACTGCTCCCTATTAAGTTGGACTATGAGTAGTCATTAGTAAATAAAGTTCATGTTTTAGCATTGACATACCACAATAAATTGCAGCAACTGTTTAGTGAATTAACTCAAAGGTATTTCTGATACTATTCAGTAATTTTCAGCTCTTATAGGGCGATGACCCAGATGAGCCAGTATTTGTAAGTTGATGTAATGCTCTTGTGCTTGGAGGAATAACGTCGGCTCAGTTCCAGCATTACCCCAACAGGGATAGATGCCTTAACACACCCGGTCAGGTTCAGCAATTACTACAGATCCTGGAGGCAGACACCATTTCTGTCCATCACTCTATTTCTCTCTCCCTGTGTTGTACTTCTCTCCTACATCATTTCAAATTCCTCCTCTGAACTTTGAACACTGCTATAATGCAGGACAAACATATTTTGTCCTCAGATAGTATTATTAATAGATTCTAATAAGAAATAAAAACAATGTCAACTGCATTATGACAAAATGTCATATGAACATTAGTCTGTATGACAGCAAGTTCTTGGCACATGACTATGACAGCGTCAAAAAAGCAGTGTGTTTGACAGTACATTCCTCCACAGCTGTCATACAGCATGCAGCTGTGACTCCTGTGTGCTGTCATCCAGGTGGAGATGTCCAGGGTTTGCTCATGAGCAAGTGCCACATTCACAGTCAATCTATAAGGTGTCACTTAAGCTGAAGATTTATAAGGTCCACACAGCAGGGTCAAAAATTAACCAGGGCTCCAGGAAAAATGCTACCAAATGACCTAAATGATTATATCATTTATTTGTATCTGTAACTGCATGACTAGTGTACTGACTAAAATATGTGCCAGTTTTCCTTGTCATTATTAGTTATGTTCCACACCTGTTCGTGTTTCATTAATTACTCCCTGTGTATTTAAGTCCTGAGTTTTCCTTAGTTCCTTGTCCAGTATTAATTGTTATGTTAGTTGTTTGATGTATGCTCTCGCTCTTCATGGTAATTAAAAGTATTATAGTCATTCATTCCGTGTCCCGCTCCTTGTCCCTTGGATTATACGCAGCATCCGTAACAGCCTCCTCTGTCCTTTAAAAACTGCTATAGAGCAGGACATATTTCCCTCCAATCCCTTTTCACAGACTGTGATGACATGTTTCCGTTATTAGATTGTAACTATAGCCATTTTTTATATTTTTCATTTTATAAAAAGTGAATGTCCATTTCTAAGACTATACTTTATGTTTCAATATCTTGGAATTACATTTCAGAAAACTAGTTAATGCTGCTGAAGTGTATTTTCTACCACAGCTGATGGCATTAGAAAAAAAGTGATTGCAAATTGACGTTTCTCTCTTCTGACCACCATTTCAGTCTCTCAAAATTATTTTCCTCTTTTGTAAAGTCATAGAAATGATTTGCTGATTTTATCTTTTGTTATTATGGCAAATGAGAACACAAAAACTCTTTATAGTTTCCATTCACCACTATAAAACTTTACCCAACTATGAATTCTGCTTCTAAGGAACCCCGGAAATGAAAAGGGTTAATATTCGAACGAATGAAACGAACCCTCCTTCCCCTGCTGCATTAAGTAACGTCCTCCTCTCTCTGTATCACACCAATCAATACGCCACCTCAGAGAGGCACTGAGTTCCCTAAAGCAGAGGATGCACCACAATAGTGTCCATCACTATCGGTCTCCCAGTAGTGCACGCTGGTTTGTACTCATTTTCACCTTCAGCTTTGGTGCAAACATTTTGCTTGCTCATTAGGCAATAGACCCAAAGAAATATCTTGACACATACATCTACATAGTTCACAATATTATCCGAAATAACCCAGGCACTTAGGAGTCTCCAATTAAGATTAAATAATTGTACATGCATTTACAATGTAGTATGCTGTTCTTAAATTAGACACAATTTGACAACAAACAGCTGTTTATTCTGTTTCTGTACAATATTGATTGTAGAATCAATATACCTGTCATTTGAATAGACTGCTAAAACCAAGTATATGCAAGATCAATAAACTCTCTGGACCGTAATCTCTTGGCACATTCTAGCTCCCACTTAAAATGCAGCACATAATGATGCATTGCGTAATACATAACAGCCATTGTCCCTGTTTGCTGTAAGATATGATGGACAATCCATTACATCAGCAGGGGAAAAAAAACATTTGATTTAGGA
This sequence comes from Meda fulgida, assembly GCA_030578275.1. Taxonomy (NCBI): domain Eukaryota; kingdom Metazoa; phylum Chordata; class Actinopteri; order Cypriniformes; family Leuciscidae; genus Meda; species Meda fulgida. Next base: position 19,331,879 of record CM060635.1, on the reverse strand, counting down.
TAAAATTTATTTGCAAAGTAAACAACAGATGATCATCAGAGTTGCGCATACAAGAGAGAATACTCTGAGTAATTATACATATTTTTCCCCCCTTTGGGTTTGTTTGCCCTACAAATAGAACAATGAGCTTTTTGCCAGGTGTATTGAGAGTAGGGCTGTCAATACAACTTGTATAATTAATTATATAATAAAAAATTATATATATAATCCTGTAAGCCATGCTAAATCCCATAGTAATGGAATGCCATTATATCATGTAATTAATTTGATTGAAGGTGTCATGACATGAGAGCAAATACATTTGCATAGGACTGAGTCTAGAGCAAGACATCAGCTATTGGGTAGGGATGGGTGAGAGTGTTTGTAATGTATGTGTTGCATGTTATTTTAGAATATGTGTAGTTTAAGTGTGGGCGGTGAAGTTTTTTTTGTGTGTGTTGGTATGTATATGGTTTTGAATTTGTAATGAATAAAGTTAATAAAAAAAGACATTGCCGAATAGTTACACATCATAACACCATAGGCCCCGCCAACTATCCTTCAGTCGAATAACGGCTGACACCTGTCAACACCAAATGCGAGAGTCGTGTCAAAAGCAAACAGATTATAATCAATGACATGGTCTACACTGGATAAATATATACATATATACGCATATACAGATAAGAGTTCAGTTTCTGTCGTTCTCCACGCGCTTGATCCTGTCGACAACAGGACAAATGGAAGAGTGAAAGAACATTCTCTTTGAAACGGCCTGTTTAAAGAGATCATTAAATAGATCTATACAGACTTGGACTGGAACAAGAGGATGGTTTATTTTTAATGCCGTTACGAATCACGTCAGAGGATTAGATGTTTGTTCAGAGCATTTGACTGTAAATTGCTTTGTAAACAACTCACAGTCAAGTCAAGTCACTTTTATTAGCGCTTTATAGAATAGAGATTGTTTTAAAGCAGCTTTACAGGGATAAACAGAAACATAATTTACTAATGCAAAAAGGGAGAAATTCTGCTGTAGTGTTATTGTTTAGCTGAGGTCAGTTGATTGTTGATTCATTCCGTTCAATAACTGTGTAAAATTATGGAATGAGTTCAATTCAGCTATAAACGGCTCTGGAGAAAACAGTGATGTCATCGTCTAGCTCAGGTCAGTTCTCATCCAATAGTCTCAGCACAGTCAAATCATTAATGTTGCTGAATATTAAGTGTCCCCAACTAAGCAAGGCAAAAAGCGACAGTGGCAAGTAATCCAAACTCCATCTGTGACAGAAATGGAGAAAAAACCCTTGGACGATTTTTTTTTTTTTTTGTGCAAAAATTTTATTAACATTATAAATTACTATATCAGTAACCTTTTAAAATAAAAAAATCCATATCAATACCCCTTTCAAATGTTGAAGTGTTTGGCAGCACTACCAGAAGAACATGGTTTCATGGGAAATGCACAGGGAGACATGTTAAAACAGCATCTGGTCAGTCAGCGCTCAGCCACAGTTAGTAATTACTCAGAGACAACAGATCAATAACTTCACAAACACGGGAATGGAACACTGTATTGCACTGAATGAACAAGCTAACACATCACCTTTGATTTGTGAATATTGCTGCTTATTGACATATGAAGCATGAAGCAAAAGACATCCAGCACAAACTGATGTGCAACTGGTAAGTGGAAATTACTTTACCAGTAGGGTGTTTCGGACATCTTATCATATGTAACACATTTAAACTGTCTAACATGCCATACATTTTATAAGTCTCCTTGAAATTATTGATGTTAAAATAATGGTGATTTTACAAATCTAACTGTGCTTATTTCCTTTATTATTTATCATTGCCCTTGTAAAAAAGTGCACTTTAGCATACTTATAGCATACTCATACAAAAGAGTACAGAAATATCAAAAATATATATACTTAAGTATATTATTCTTAACCGAATGTAATGTTTACAGACACTTAATTGCATGACAATTACATTTAAATGAAAATGTATTATAGTTTGAATTTATATTAAATGTAATTAGCTGAACTTTAGAGTGTTTTAGTATACTTTAGAATACTGAAGTACAACTTTCTATGCAATTTCATAATTTATTCTATTGTCTTTGAAATATGGTCAAAGTGTTTTGTCGAATGTTCTAGGATTTAAAACTTGCATTTTATTTTAAGTTGTACTTGTTACAGTGTATTTATACATTTACGTACTGAGTAAAATAAATAAACAACATGTAATTACTATATGAATAGGTTTTGGTTTAGGGTTAGTTGCTTGTATGTAGCATGTACATGTAACATAACAAGGAGACTGTAAAATAAAGTGTTACCTATGTCATTAAAATATTTGTAATGACAAAGTTGAAATTTATCACATTTAAAATATATTAACTTCAATATTGAATAACACACCACAGTTAATATTATAATCAGATACTTTACATCTGCTTTAGGATGTTAGTCAACACATCAAAAATAAGTGTACTCTATAGCATGACAAAGAATTATTAAAGTATATTGATTTAAAATGTACTCTAAAGTAAAACTTTCAATTTGACAGTATTACAAAGTGCACTTTTTAATGTTCCAAGCGCACTTGAAGTGTGTAAAGAAACTTTAAAGAAATTTCATTTATTTGTTATCTGCAAGTAGTTTCTTTAAATATACTTTTAAGATTTGATCTACACTACAAGTGCAAATTCAATACAATTAGTTGCACTTCTTTTTCACAAGGATTCTCAACATCCCTTTATGAAAAATCATTACATTACAAGATTACAAGCTACTACACAGATACTCAAGCTTCTGAACAAGGCAACAAGCAAAGTAACAAACTATCTTCTCATATGCATGCTCATATTTGCTGTGGGGTTGTTAACAGATGCTCCTGTTGTTTGTTGACATGCTGAGAGTGAACAGACACTTGCTGACTTTAATGTCACTTTACGAGATGTGATTCCATTAGACATAGATCTGTTTCCTCTGATATTGTCTGTTTCACTGAGAGCAAATGTCTCCCCTGTGCTGACTGTAACAGTCCCTACAGCAGTCGATGCTCAAAGATAGCTCAAAATGAGCCACTGAGAGTCATTACGGGTACTGTAGAGCTCTATTAGAAGGAGAAACTATCATATTGGTGTACCAGGAACACTGTAAACCTTTGGAAAGCCCCTGGGTGAGACCATTACTGCTGACTGAACTGTACTGCAGTAGCACTCTGGTCACTGCCAAAGGTATCGGAAGATTCAGGACCTATAAGACAGTGGTCACATGACAGTGTGGCTCCAAGGAGTCCTGATACACGGAGTGCTACAGTGGCGGTATTGTCTGATCAGTACGCGTTGGCCCTTGAGCAACGCCCGGAAGCGGTGCAGGGCAAGGCGTACTGCCAGAAACTCGAGGCAATTGACATGCCATAGGCGCTGGGGTCCTGTCCAGGAGCCCGCGGCAGCATGTCCATTGCACATGCCGCCCCAGCCCGTGGTGGAGGCATCTGTTGAGGCAACAACATGCCGGGAAACTCGTTCCAGGGGGACACCAGCCCTGAGAAAACTGAGGTTCGACCACGGGGTGAAGGTCTGACGGAGTAACTGATACTCGGAGCGTGCCTTTTTGCCATGCCTTTTTGCCATGAGCATCTGGGTGCATCTGACAGTTCAGATGTGTAGGTCCAGGATTGGCCATAACCCACCAGATTTCTCCGGGACAATGAGGTAGGGGCTGAAAACCCGGACCTCATTTCAACTGGAGGGACAGTCTCAATCGTACCCTTCGCCAGTAGGGTAGCAACCTCCGCTCTCATGATAGGGGATTAGCCACCGACCATAGTGAAGCAGACTCCCCTGAAGCGGGGAGGAGACCGTGCGAACTGAATCGCATAGCCGAGCCAATGGTTCGCGCGACCCAGCGGAACAGATAGGGAAGCTCTAGGCAGGCTCCCAAGAACTGTGCCAGCGGAGTCAACGAACCACAGACGTCCCCTCGGTGGTGCAGCAAAACGGAATAACCGGCCCATACGTGGACGGCATAGCGGCCCGGCGTGGGGGCACGGACATAACCGCACCCTGACAGAGGAGGCCAGGGAAGGACCAGCGTTCCGCGGGGGCCTACTCTGCTAGGGGTCTGGCGACAGAGGGGGATCAGAGCGGTACGGTCCAGGGACGGCACACACTGTCATCCAGCTCTGAGACAGAGAGGGACGAGGGGTGCACAGCTCGGGGGCGGCGCACCGTGTCGTCGGTGAACGGCGAGGCCATCGGCAGAATAACCTCAATCTGCTCACGGGCGGTTGAGAACTGTTGGGCAGAAGTACTCAACCGCACCGCCAAAGAGGCCGACCTGGGATATGGGGGTGTCGAGCAGACGAGTCCACCCGACATCCTGCACATCAGACCAGTCAGCCCCAGAATGGTAAACATCACCTGACTCCGAGAGCGCACGGCCACCTTCGTCGCTCGGAGAGTAAGGTCAGTGGCGGCGCGCAAGCTCATTGAAGAGCCTCGAGTCAGTCCAGCCCTCATGCATATCCATGAGCATCTGGGTCAGGTAGAGCAGCAGAACGGTCATGGGATGCAGTGAGGCGGCTGCCTGTCCTGTGGCACTATAGGATTTCACCACAGATAGTGTAGACGAAAAGAACTACAGGCTTCGGACGGGTGCTAGGATTGTGCCGGGAAGCACTCTGAAGATATAGTAGCATCGCAACAGAGCGTTCAACCGGTGGGACCCCAGTGTACCCATGGGCAGCGGCCCCGTTGAGGGGAGGGAAAGGCGGATGAGACCAACGAGCGGTCCTGAGAAGACAAGGGGGTCTTCCAGGACGTCGAGATCTCATCATGCACGTCCGGGAAGAAAGATATTGGGGTTTGCCGTGGACGCGGGTCGGCGGCCTTACCCAAAAACCAATCATCCTGGGAAAGCATGGCCGTCATCTCCGGATCAGGCTCAGGCACAGCCATATGCACACCGGAAGATGGCAGCTGTGACGAGTCGTCACTTCCAGAAGAATCAAGCCCACCTAGTGATGCTGCTTCAGACATAGCACAATCCTCTGTAGCTTCAAATAAAAACACACGGGCCACCCGAGGGTAGATTCGTGGAATCACCTGATCGCTAGCGGGCACCGTCATTGAAGAGGGGGGCTGGGGTCGCGGACACAGAGTCGGCGCCTTGTTCCAGACCATCACCCTCAGGTCACCCTGGCCACCAGCCGAAGATCGGGGGGTGGATGAGGGGACTCTCACTCTTGCGAGTTCACCGAGTCTCGACCTAAATGACGCGATGATCATGTTCCCACAGAGAGAACATGAATCACCCACGAGCACTGTTCAAGCATGATCAATGCCCAAACACACTAGACGGTGCTCGTGCCCATCAGAGTCCGATACCAATCTGCTGCAACCACAAATGCACGGGCGAGCCGTCTTTAAAAAGACGTGCCGTGTGCGAGCTCTTTTGTGAGAGGAGAAAAAAACTCCGCGATGTTGAAGCCAGCAGGGAGAAACACACTCACTGGCAGATCACTGCACAGATCAGCAGGCAATGTGAACTCGCTGCAGATCGCCGTCACACCAACACCGGAGAGAATGGCTCGTCTCGTAGAGCAAAGTCAGAAATGGCTGTGGAGTGAAGAGATACTCTTGGCTCCGAAGCGAAAACAAAACTGCATGTTGCCGGCGTCCTCCTTTTATACCAACGAGGTGGGGCGGAGTTACGTCATGCAAATTTCGCAGACCCATGCCATTTCTTTGCCATTGGCTCGTTTTTGTATTCTCAAAGTCAATAGGTGTTCTAAGCGAAACCCCATTCGTCGTCATCCGACGTAACTCGGAGTGACTAAGAAAGGGAACAGCTTAACTTTTTCCCCACCAGCAAGTTGTCAGCCACCGCCAGCATTTGTACTTTTTTTGTACAAATTTTCATGGCCCACAGAATATTTTGTTGGTGTTATTTTATAAACTATTATTGTTTCTGGTTCTTCATCCCCTGTGTTTTGATCAGGAGCTCATTTAAGCTAATTTAAAATATGAATAAATACTATAGCTGTATATAAATCATATTCAAATAATCATTCAGAAACAGAATAAAAATTTCTGATTGATTTATTCACAATTCAGAGTTCTAATAACTGACAGCAATTCTCGAGATAACAGCTCACTGGAAGTGAACATATGCAGTGAATAAAATCACTTAAATTTTGTGTTACATTGAATAAATATCATATGGGTTTGGAACAACATGAGTAATGATGGATGAACTGTCCCATTAAGGGCAGCAATTAGCAGTCCTAATGGCTCTCTCTCCATCCCGGAAAGATACATAGAACCTTAGCAAGCCCAGAAGCCCAGGGTTTACATTAAAAAAAAAAAAGAACAAAGAAGATTTACGCAACAAAGCAGAAGAACAAGAGTCTTAACTGTAGCTCATGTTTCACTTAAATAAAAAGGGCCAGATCAGCACAGCTGGCTTCGCCATGTTGATTAGTCTAATGGTAATTCCACAGATCTAATATAAATCCAGTCCCATTCATACCATGCATTAAACATTTATTCTACAAGACAACGGAAAAAGTACATCTACATATCCGTGATTAGCACAAATGACTCTGCGAACACGCAATTAAACTCAGTTCGTGTAAATCCGCTGGTCTTTATGAATTCATATGGTTCATTAATGCAAAATGTCTGCTTCATTGTAATTTAGTATAGGATTTGGCTAATGTAGCACAACATAATACCACCCAATGCACCATATTGTAGCACTGTGAGATAAATCCACAAACAAGACTTTCTCCCCATCTGCTGTCATTTGTGTTCACAGAGAGAAGTATGACAGAAACTCAAGACGGTGCAGAACAACCAAGCAATAAACCAACAGCAAGCACTACACATCAGGAAATGATTAGCACTGCGGCCCACTACCGCTAAATCTAATCTGAATCCAGCTGTGCTTTATAATCTAGAGTCTGACAAACTTAACTACCTTTAGTCAGCTTTCTAATTACATTTTTAAAGCTGAAGCATGTAATTTCAGCGCTACCAGTGACACTCGTGAAAGTCTAAAAATGAAAACTCGCACCACAAGTGTCATACTATTCAAATCAACAGCAATCACTGATAAAATGTTTTGTAGGAGTGTAACAACATATCGTGTCACAATATATATCGCAATACAAAAATGCATCATGTATAGTGACAATATTGTGTATAGCCTAGTTCACCCAAAATGAAAATTTCTGTTAGAAAAAGTTTGTCAGTACTGCATTAAACTACATATAATGTAGTACAAAATACATATAATAAACTATAGTGTTGAATATAAAGTATAATAATGCAATGGGTGAATATTTGTGGGTCCTGATAATGCCAAATGTGTCATGTGAGTGGCGGATGAGAACCCAGGCGCAGATGCAAATAACAGGATTTATTGGTACAAAAACAGGAAAACAAAACCCACGAGGGGGCAAAACAAGACAGGACTATATGGAGACTAACTAGACAACGAAACTGACAAAATACTAGAAAATAAACACTGCGAGAGATACTAACAAATGACTAGACTTTCACTGGATACTCACAAGTAACATTTGGCAATGAACCGACACAAGACAAACACAAGGGGATTAAATAAGAGGACTAATCATGACAGGTGACAGACTAGGTAATGACAAGACGAGAACATGTGACACAGACTAGGTAATAATGACAAGACGAGGATAACAAGGGGGCGGGGTATAGTAACGAGACAACACAAGCACATGGCCCAAACAGGCCATGCGCTTGTACACAAAACATGGTTCTGCCATGATCCTGCCACAAGACTAAGAAAATCAAGGACATGATGGCAGAATCATGACAGAACCCCCACCTTAAAGAGCGGCTTCCAGACGCTCCTAGAAAGGGACACTAACCACAAGACATCGACAAAAACCAACAAAACATGGAAAACACTAATAACGGCATACATAAATAAACAATAACAGGATTAGGGTGAAACAAAGAAAACATACATGGCAAAGGAGGTGGAGGAAACACAGAGTTCATGGGGAAGGTCCAGGGAAGATGGGAAGACAGGGGGTCTTGGGTCCACGGGACGAGGGCTGAGGACGAGGACTCTGGGAAGGTTTAGACGGAGAAACACGAGGAGAGGTCTTGGGGGAAACTGTCCGGGGCTTAGTGGAGACAGGGAAAACAGTCCGAGAACTGGTGGTGACAGGGACAAATGGGGAAACAGTCCGGGGACTAGTGGCGACAGGGACGGACGGGGAAACAGACCGGGAATTAGTGGAGACAGGGACGACAGACTGGGACTCTGCATTGGTGGCAGCAGCAACAGACTCAGACAAAGAGGACACAGAGGATGAGGAAACGGGACTCCTGACGAAGGAAATGGCAGGCGAAGGAGCAGGACTGGATGCAGCGCTCACAGGAACAGGATCGGGTGACGCGCTCACAGTGGGTGGCGTGGGTGCAACGCTCTCCGCGGCAGATACAGGGACTGAAGACAAGACAGGGCGAACAGGAACTTCAAGAATCTTGATTAGACGAGACAAGTACTCCGACATGGTTCTTGCAGCAATAACGACCGGCATCTCTTGCTTTGCTGAAACAGAGAGTACGACAGCCTCAGCAGCTGAATCGGCCGCTTCCCTCTCTGCAGCACTCATGACTGTAAGCTTGGGAAAAGCCGTTACCGCTGCAGAACCTGGAGCCGCGCCCTCAGCGACCGATTCAGGAACGGTACCTTCGGCTGTAGCGGGCTCTGGGACAGTGCCAGCAGTAACGGGCTCTGGGGCGGCGCTAGCTGGAGCGGGCTCTGAGACGACGCTAGCTGGAGCGGGCTCTGGGACGGCGCTAGCTGGAGGATGGAAGGCTCCCCTCTTCCTCCTAGATCGGGAAGCAACGGTCACAGCAGGACTCGTGATCGGCTGGACGGGCTCAGCGGAAGACAAAACAGGGACTGGGACGACAACTTCTGGTAGGGTGAGCTCATACGACAACGACTCCGAGGGGGAATCCCAAGAAGCCCGTCTCCCTCGTTTACCACGGAGGTCAGCAGGTGTGGAAGATGCCTCTGGAGTCGTGGGAGTACCAGCCTGGTCCCCAAGCGTTGCGACGCCTATCATTCGACCCTTGGGAATGATAGGTAGGCGGGCAGAAGGTGAAGACCTCGAGGACGCCGCCTCGGATTCCTCCCAGGAGAAGTGGTCATACAGACGAGAGTAGTTTGACACGATCCACTCACCCTCGGGTGAGTACGGAAGGGTGACACTCCTCTTGTTGAGGGGAGAAGACAACCAGACTTCTCTAAGGGGGTCCAGATAACGCTTGGCAGGGTCGGGCAAACGGTCTGCTGGGTTCTGTTTTGGTCGGTTCATTCTGTCATGTGAGTGGCGGATGAGAACCCAGGCGCAGACAACAGATGCAGTGAACACAGGATTTATTGGTACAAAAACAGGAAAACAAAACCCAAGAGGGGGCAAAACAAGACAGGACTATATGGAGACTAACTAGACAACGAAACTGACAAAATACTAGAAAATAAACACTACGAGAGAGACTTTCAACGACTAGACTTTCAACGACTAGACTTTCAACGACTAGACTTTCAACGACTAGACTTTCAACGACTAGACTTTCAACGACTAGACTTTCAACGACTAGACTTTCAACGACTAGACTTTCAACGACTAGACTTTCACAGGATACTCACAAGTAACGTTTGGCAATGAACCGACCCAAGACAGCAAACACAAGGGGATTAAATAAGAGGACTAATCATGACAGGTGACACAGACTAGGTAATGACAAGACGAGAACAGGTGACACAGACTAGGTAATAATGACAAGACGAGGATAACAAGGGGGCGGGGTATAGTAACGAGACAACACAAGCACATGGCCCAAACAACAGGCCATGCGCTTGTACACAAAACATGGTTCTGCCATGATCCTGCCACAAGACTAAGAAAATCAAGGACATGATGGCAGAATCATGACAAAATGTCTTATGTTACCAGTAAAAAGTGGCCTACATTATTTTAAATGTATCTACAAACATGTTTGTAGAGTGAAAACATGTTTGTCTAAAATAATAATATCAGCTTCAGAATCATATTTTTATTCTGGTGTCACCATTGTCCTGTGGGTTACCAGCACCAAGCCAATTCATTTCCACACCCAATGTAACACCAAATTTAGCATTTTAATCAACTGTACATTTTTTTGTTAACCTTTTACTTGTTAACCGTTATGTCTTGGATTATCACAATAATATTATATCTTGAGTTCAGTTTGTAATATGTATCGAATCGTGACATAAGGGTATCATTACACCCCTAATATTTTGACATTTTTTAACTAAATAAATCTAAAGAACTGTGGTAAATTTTATAAATAAATACAAAGTTTGGATTATCTTTGTGTTTGTGTGTTCATGGAATAAAGACTGCATGCTAAAAGATCTTCACCTCTCCTCGTCCCTGCATACCCGTGACTCTAATATCCCAGCGATACTACAAATGTCAAGCAGTTTGGATGAATAAATAAACCAAAAAACAAACAGGCTCCAGCATCCCAGCGACCCTACAAGCAGTTTGGATAAATGGATGGATGTTTTTCTTTAATGTCAATTTATTTAGTTGAATTCTATTTATCTTGTAAGGATGTTTAGATATTTTAGAAAACTAGACAAAAACACTCATTAAGAAAAAAAGAAATATATATATATATATTTGCAGTGACGTTTTGAAAAAGGCTGACTCAGTTGTCTCTGCATCTTAAACTGTTATAGAAGATAAGTATATTAGCATCAAAAAAATTACACACTTCACCTTGAACTGTAATATAACTGCCATTTAATTTGTCAGATGTATTCCACAATATGTCTCTTCCTAAATGATGTATTAAGCAGCACCATTATTCCCTACTGACTCACTCCTGGCTGCCTACCACTCGCCATCTCAGCCAAAAGCTACTAGTCACAGCTTAGTTTACTGTATCTCATGCTATCTGTTAGACCTGTGGATCTCTAGAGGATTACTGATGGAACTGCTCTCTGTAACTCAGAAGCTGACATGCACTGCTACAGTACTTAGGATCCTTGGAGAACTCTGAAGATAACAGAAAGTTATTAGGTGACGAAGAGCAAAGTGCGGCGTTACAGTCTGAGGAAGGTTTAAAGCCTGCACAAGCTTATACATTTTTGATCAAATGTAGCAGCTTAGAGAGAGAAGTTTCAGGAAGGTCATAATAGGACATGATGCAAATGTTTTTCTAAACAGAAATCCTGCAAGGGCAGATTTTTTTTTATGTCAAATTATATGATGTTATATGATACCTATCAATGTGTCTGCACTGCTTTAAAAATTCCACACAAAGTTTGCTGACATGCGCTGATTGGTGAGAATATAATAAGCATTTCGCTGGTAATTGAAGCAGATTCCCAACTGAGAAGATTAGCTTAAACCGTACAGGATGCGCTGATATTACAATTTTGGCCAATATCAAATTCTTCACTATTTTGTCTAAATAAATACAAAATAAAACATTAAAAGCTCAAATCAGTTATTTTAAATGCTATAGGTTAATTTAGGTGTATTTTAAGTTTATCCCAATGTACAGTATGAAAAATGGATATGAATTTGTAACGCTGAATTGGTAAATTTTGGCGCTCTAGCGGTTAATAAACAGAACTGCATGAGTCTTGCGGAAGAACATTGTAGCAAGAGCTGCTTCTCTCAGTTTATGTCTATGACGAGTCCCACACGCACTGACCTACTCAGGAGCAGTGCCGACCCGAACCAGTCTAAAATAGTCCGAATATAAACGCTTATTATAGGTGTAACTATTGATTCAGGATAAGACAAAAACATGGTTTGGAAAATGGATTCATGATCTAATTGCTCATTATATAAATTTTGTACACAAAAAAAGTTATGGACTGCAGCTTTAAAGTTTGTAAACATTAAATTTAAGTGAGTGTTAGAAGATGGCAAAAGCAATAAAAAATTACCAATGTCCAATTAAATATACAATATTGAGCATTACCCAAAAAATTTCTAATATTAACCAATAACCGGTACGACACCAAGATATCGCGCATTCCTAATGTCCGTGCATTAACCAACTTTCTGATGAAGCATGAAAGCAAGGAAACCATTTAGTGATACTTACAGCCCACCATCATCATGGCCACAGAGAAGATCTTCTCCCCGTCTGTAGTTGGTGCAATGTTCCCAAAGCCAATGGTAGTGAGACTTGTCATGGTGAAATAGAGAGATGATATGTAGAGCGTGTGCTTACTGGGACCACCCTCCCACTGGCCAGAACCGCTGGCATTGTAGCGGTATGGCATGCCAATGCTGTTAGCTAACTGATAAAGCCAGCTGTCCGTCTTGATGCTGTTGGTGGCCTCATCGATGACCTCGTAATCTCCAATGCTGTACCAGATGCAGGCCAGCCAATGTGCCACCAGGCCAAAGACACACACCAGTAAAACTAGTACAGCAGCACCGTATTCTAGATAGTGGTCCAGTTTGCGTGCCACTCGACCCAGGCGGAGTAAACGCACAACTTTCAATGAGCTGAACAGGCTGCTGAGACCCTGGCAAAGAAAAAGAGAGATGGTAAGAACATGTTAAAACTAGCTGACCTACAGACAAAAGAAAGAATAACACCCAAGTAAGACTTAGAAGATCTGCCATGAATACATGCAAGTGTGCACACCTTAATCATCATTTTCAAAAGGTAAAAAAATATTTTCACAAAATATGAACTATAAATTCATGAATATTATGTATTTCAGTGAGTATACATGGAATTTATTTCATGAAATGACAGGGTCTGCAGGTTTTCTCTATACTTTTATGTTTTATGTTTTTCCCGCATGTTACTACATACTGGTCACATCAAATGACTTTGGCAAACAAAGATTTTATAATATTTAATAATATAAATAAATATAATAATATATAAATTGTAATTATAATATTTTAACAAAACTTAAAGCTTAACTGTTTTTATAAGAAATAGTAACATAAGATTACCCCAGACTAGCCAATTTTATTTCTACTTTTACTTTTTTTTTTCATTATGATATCAGGATAGATGTATCGCCCTTATTTTTTACTTAATGTCTCTAAAAATTATTAGAATTCCTTTAAATTTAAAAATGAATTATGTTATTTTTTAGAAGAGTTGTATTCCAGTCATTGTATGTAGCAAAATACATTTATAGCATTATGAACTCTTTACATTTTACTTTATCAAGCACATTTAAAAAATAAGCGTACAAACCTAAACGTAAGACGCATGTACAGTATGTAAGCACATATAAATAGACTTATATTGATAAGGTACACTTGAAAGGCTTAGTTAATACAGATCATGACTTTAAAAAGCCGGGTGTGGATTTCAAGGTAAGACTTGAACATGAATAATTCCATGTTAATGGGTGTCATATAGCTCCAGAGACCTGCTCTTTCAGCCTATAGCCACTTTGTTCAGACACCTTTCGTGTCAGAGGAGCAGGAGAAAATGGATAGCTAGGTTCCTTGACTGATCCTACAACTCCACAGGGCACATCCAAAGAAAAATCTTACATCTCATGAGTGAACAAAGTTGTTTTATTGATCAGGCAAATTCTTTTAAGCTTATGAAAGATAACAGCTAATAGTTTGGATGTATGTTGTCTAGTCTGTGTCATTAAAGGGTGAAATAAATATAGTCTTTTGGCTCTGAAAGTAAAATAAAGAGGATGCTTTCACTTAGCTACGCCCACACTTGCACTGTATCCCTTTGAACAAAAGCTTAAACATTGCTTGTCAACTTCAGGACAATGAAGATTATAGGTCTTTAAAGAAAAAAGAAGCCCACTCTGATTAACATATATTTGTTAGAGTTTTCTTAATGTACACAAATACAGCTTTAACTCATTGGTAGGCCTACATAGAATATGCAGACATTTTCTGCAAGGAATGTGGGGGAAGATCTAGACTAAATATATGGTTGAAAGTGCTACAATACTAAAGGGCCACTAGGAAAGGGTGTATCAGGAATCAGATCACATGACACAACTGCTTGCGTTCTCTTACTGGTTGTAGCCGCAGCACATTGCTGCTCATTTGCTTAGCATCACCAGTGGTCGCAGTCACTCCCAGTGAAGCTGAAAATTAGGGTCACACCAATATTACAATTCTAGTCAATACGATAGTTTTGATAACTGTTTATATTATAGCATTAAGCCATAATTATATTTATTTCAATCATAACAATCATAACAACTCTCAAAATCGTTTTAGCATGTTAATGAATATGGAAATTTGGCCTTGGCGTACTAGATCTGCTAGTATTGACTTGCTACTAGGGTTGACACGGTACCAAAATTTAGTCGGTACCAATACCAGTAAATATTTGCAGTTCTCTGTACCAATTTCAGTAACCAGAGCAAAACCTGTTGAATTAAGTATTTTCAAAAAAATGTGTCTTGGTTATCACTGTCAATCATGGCATTAAAATACAGTTTTCAATCCAGAAACTTTGCAGTGTACTTAGTGGCATCAAAAACTAAACTTGTATTCAGATTGTGAATGGGTAATAAACAGAAAGCAAGAGCATAGCCATCCCTTTATGATCACTAAGGCTGACAATCTCTAAATCGCAAGCTCACTTAATTTTGTACTTTCGCGAAAACACCGTTATAATAAAAAAGCTGTCTTAATTGTACTATGAATGTCTTATTTACATCATGTTTACACTTTGTTGGTTATAATGAAAGGATTCCCGCACACACAGCTCAAGTTGAACAAACTTGCGTTCACACACTCAACAGATATGATAGTGATTGGCTACAATGCTCAAACTTATAAAAACACGGTGTAAATAGAAACCTTTGACACTCAGAGAGTGCTCAAACAAACATGAACGAGACCATTTGAAAGCAGCATCTATCAACGTGTTCCAATTATACCTGGCACTCAGTACTACCGGTACTGAAGAAATGTTGTTAGTGTTTTTTTCTAGTACCAACTGGTACCAGTACTACCTGTACGGTATATTCACAGACACGCTGCTGTGAGCATGTGAGATATGCTGTTGCTGCATAAATAAACTTGCAGCTCGAGGCATGCGGAGCTGGGGGGAGGTGGAGGGTTTTAAAGGAACTCTGATATGTTGAACAAGCAATCTCATTGGCTGCAAGATTAGCAGAGGCCAATCAGCTTATGCCATGTGGTAATGATGTGATTGCTTACTCTAGAATTCATGGCTTAACTAGATATTTATATTATGGCCAATAACCAATAAATCTCTGACATAAAAATAAATAAATAAAACACTTAAAAACTAAAGCAGACTTAAATGCTACAACTGAATTTAGGCTTCACAACTTTATAATGTAGAAAATGAAAAATGGATATCCATTTTGAGATATCCAAACAATGAAATATTCAATAACTTTATTAATAAGCATTAATTAATATTAATTAAATGTTGAAAAAACATGAGAGAGCAGAAGCACGTATAGAACTTTGTAATTGATCCTAAATGTTTCAGTCAAATGTATTATATCTTCCAGAGGACAACTGGTAGGTTATCTGGAGGAAAAAAATGGAACAACACGTTCTCTGCAGACACTTGATGGAATTCACTTTTTAAGCTGGCAGAGTGAAAATAAGGGGGTGAGAAGTAAGTATGCCTAATTGTTACATCCTCAACAGCTTTGGACTGTCAGCCCAGAACTGTTTATAAATAGTGACCGTGATATGTACCTCACAGGTTTAATTAGCATTTCCTCCACTGAGGATTTCTGCTTTTTTGTTCCAGCCGTCACATAATCAAAAGGCTAATTTTCAAACATGCTTTATGTTCCTGAAAGGAGCAATTTTCCCTAGACACTGACACGGAGGAAGGAAGGTAAAAATAGATGTGTTCATTCTGCAATATTGCATGAAAACCTAAGGCTTTTATTACGCTAGCAAAAAAACTGATGCTAATTTTGCCAACACAGTCAACTCCCCAGGCAGAGCAGCTCCTAATGGATACTTTTCCAAGTAATTTATCATTTTGAGGGCCTATATCTAAATTGCAACTGTGCTTATGTAGCATTTAGTAAACCATAACGTTTCTTATTGTCTTTGTCTTTAAGGCCAAACAGAAGGAAAAGCTGAAAGGGTGTGAACATTAGAAGGTTATGTGTGCTCATAAATGTTCAGTTAGATGTGACGACCCCATAGATGTAACATGGGATAATGGAAGAGAAACATTAATGCCTATTGGTGAAACGTGTGTGTGGTTGTGTGTCAGGGCATGGAGAATAAAGCTTGCGCCATCTAATTTGAATTGACTTGCATCTAAAATCACTTTAGATAAACAAAGACACTAAGGGGTGCAGCATTCAGAGTAACATTAGCATAAATTAGAGAGCCATTAGTGCATCTCTGCTCAACATTGAATAGGGGAGAGGTTACTGAACTGCAGTACAAATTAGAAAATGGTGCAGAAGGGCCATAAACAACACAAGGAAGGAGTGCGAACTTACAGGCAACACCGAGTCCTCCGCACGTGTGGCGTTGCGTGAAGAGTGGGCTGTAGCTGGCAAGTGGCCCACCGCAGAAGAGTCTACAATGGGATCCTAAGTCAGAAAGACAGAGGCAGACGTTTTGCATCACGCCAAACTGCACTGGCGCATGCATATAATAAGCTCAAAGATGGACTTCAGGATTTAAGAGACCCATTTACAGATATTAGATCTGGACAGCAGCACACTGAACGTATCAAATTAGTGTACAGAATGTACAGAACAGCAGCTGTAAGCAAATCAAGATGCTAAAAAAACACAAGCGTAATATAACAAGTGTCATGTATCAACAATTGATGTATACACAATGGATAGTGTGAAATGATTAAAGAAATAGTTCACTTGAGAATTCTGTCATCACTTACTCACCTTCATTATTGTTTCAAACTTATATGACTTTATTTTGTGGAACAAATAAAAATATATATATATCAGAATGTGCATTTTGCTCTTATCCATTCAACAAAAACTATAAAAAGTATACAGTGACCAAGTATATAGTATATAGTGACTGTCAAGCCCCAAAATGTGTATAAATATAATGTTTTGTTATATGCCTCTTAAGAACTATATATAAAGTATATATATAAGAAAGGAGTGCGATTCTACTCCTTATATACATATTTGTTCTTGTGTCTGGAGGCATATACAAAACATTGGAGAGCTACTTCCTAAGTGTAAGAGCTTTATTTTCCACAAAAGAAAGAAAGTTTGGAACAAGATGAGGGCGAGTGCATGGCAGAATTTTCATTTATTATATGTCCATATAATATTTTCAGAAAAAGAGCAAGTATTTTACAACACAAGTCAAGAGACCAGAATAGCCATAGACAGGGACATGTGGTCCACAGGGGACACAAAGACAGACCAGGCTCCAGCTCATATAGTCCAGCTCACAGTCACACTCTTGTCAACTGCCTGTGCCTTCAAATATTCATAACACACTTTGCAGCATTTTATTACGAGCAGATTGTTTTATTTTATTTTATTATGAGCAGATTTTTTTTATTGTTTGTGACATCACAAGTTTTCTGTTTGCTAAAGTTTCAAAGGCATTTAAGAACATTTAATAAACAGCCAAATAATTTTCCAGTCAGTATTTTTGTCATTTAAAATCTATCTAATGAAAAAAATACTTAAATAATATAATTTATATTTGCATTACTTTTATGCATATGTTTTTCTTTTCCCATTGGTCATTTGTTTTCCCGGGTTTAGCAAACTTTTCTGCTTAAAACAAAACAAATCAAAACAATGTTTACCAATGAAGTAAGACATTCAATTGTTTGATTATTATGTAAATAATGATCAATATAATAGAAATATGAATATTTGTATAAGTTAATTAATTATTGAAATACTCATTATTACTTTTAGTGTTGATAAAATTGCACTGCCATCCTCAAAGCCCTCTTTGGTTTTCAGGGCTTAGTGGGCATCTAGCAATAACGTCTGCCAGCTCAACGAGTGTCCTGTTGAGATTGTGATTTGTTTCAGGTTTGGGAGACAAAACAGAATTCATTGGGGGTCAACTGAAAAAACTGGGTATGACATTTCAACAGCAGCTGTGTCAGAGACCATCAGCTTTCATAAAAACACTCTGCTGGTAAATGTATTCAGTATGCACAATATAAACACATTGGCATATGATGTTTTACTCAACATTTATTTTATTCCCTCCCTAAATTATCTAGCCTAATGCTTTTAAGTTTGATCAATCAAATTCTATAAAATGGATAGTTCCAGTCCTTGATTCTGATTGGTTGAGCCGCGTTCGAAGCCATTGTAAATTACTCAACAAACAGACACCTGTGACAGCATTACATTAATATTACTGCGCAACTGCCGTTTGTGATTCTTTGTCGCTGCGTGTGTTGCTTGGCAACCTATTTGGAACTGCATTGCGAAGGTATAAATGTGTTATAACGTTATATTTTTTGTTGCTGGTGTTTATTTTATGAATAAAATAAATATTAAAATGAAACATTTTAACGGTTTACAAAAACTCTGCTCCGCGTTGTGCCTAACAACGCCCCTTAGCTGTTCTAAATTCTGTTTCGCCTCTGTTCTCTGTCCTTTTAAATATCAATTTTGACCTGTTTCCTTCTTTATTAAAACTTAATCTAAAGCTGTCTTAGACAGAGATCATCTCCTTACACTATTAATAATAAAGGTTCTCAAATGGTTATTTACAGCATCATAGGTTCAAAGAAATTCCTTCTTATCAAGAAAGCATTTTTTGCAGTATTGAGTATATTGCTCAATGAATTAAAAATGTAAAAGACTTTGATGTTACATTACAAGTTTTTTACCTCAGCTTATTGGTTTCTAGGGTGGGGGTTTAACGCTCAAATCATAACTTTTTAATAACCGGTGGCTGTTTTTTGACAAGATAATGACGTAAGGTCCAAGAATAGCATGGGCTCTGAAACTTGCAAACACAGTACAATTTATGGAAAATTATTATTTAATAACACACAAGTGGCTGTAATTTTGTTTGATTTTAAGATTGTGTATTTCTTTGGATTTCATTATATTCCTAAAATTATGGTAAACTAAAAAAATCCCGAAACCCTATGAACATAACACCCAAAACATCCCCGCTGTATAGTCCAATACCATCTCACTAAAAGTGCAATATGAGTTGCGTTTGATCACAGAACTGTCACTAAGCTTAAGGAAATAAAGCAACCGCACAAACAAACATTTTATCTCCCCCTTTTTTTTAACTACAGACCAAGTATCTGAGATGAAAACTGAACTCAGCCTGTACATGCAGATTTCAACCATATCAAGAGTGACAGAGCAGTGCGTGCTCCGTCCCAGATGAGGAACACTTCACTGAGATCAGGGCAGTTTTGGGACTTCATTGTGTTCCAATGATGCAGAGACTAATGCATTCCAACAACATCACCACAATGGGAGAGGATCCATGAACTTATGGGTACCAGTAGGAAGCCGAATATGTATTTATTGGATACATATATCATACCATGCATATGGAGATGAATAATGTAAAGAAGCTTAAAGAAGAATCATATTTTATTCTGAATGTCCACAGTCGCCCAATTCAACCTACAGCCATTAGGACGCCTGCGCCCATTTAAAGTTTTTCAGATGATCACTTCCTTCTCAGCACTCTAATATAGATCATCACTATAAAATAGATCATCATTTAATCACTCATGTCTTTCCAAACCTGTATGACTTTCTTTCTTCTGCGGAACACAAAAGGAGATATTTTGAAGAAATTCGGTAACCAAAACCATTTAATATTTCCATTCCATTCACAGCATTCAATTATATGAACAAAAAATAAATCACTGAAAGCATTTCTCAAAATGAGAGAGAGTTCAGACTCTCAAAATCCTCCAGGATTCAACCAGCTCACTTATCACTGAACTGTCTGGGTGGGTAGGCTAATGCCCAGTACAGTGAGCAGCCACTGACACGGAAAGAGATGGCAATAATGGATATAGTTTTCATGTCATAGCTTCAGCCACTAAAAATGTTGAGGAGGAGTCCACTAAAACCTTAATCCCATTCGGTGAGAAAAACTAAAGCATTACTGACAAAAGCACGCATCCGGCAGCACCACTTGTGCAAGTGAAAGAAGAACAAAAGCTGCATTCGTTTCTTCTCAGTAAAAGATGGAAATATATGCAGGAGAAGTCCTGTGCAAACAGTAATTACCACAAACAAGAACCACAGATAAATAATAACCAACTTTAGTAACACAGAGGAGGATCCATTCCAATGCGAGCACAGAAGAGCTGAGCACAGAAAACTGGATTGGAATACTTCATTAACATGAGACCAAAGCTAATAAAAGCAAAGAAGTTGAAAGATTATTGACCATAATTTGTCACAATGAGAACAATCAGATATGGTACATCTGATCAAATAAACTGTAAACAAAACATTTTAGTTTGGCAGTAATTTGGCTGAAAGACATAATGCACAGAGTAAATTGTTTCAACATCTTAAAGTTAAATCATCATTCAAGTTGCTGAAGTATTTAGTAAGTATTTAGTCATTATAACAGCAGAGACCAACACATAAAATCTATGCAGATTAAAGAGCAACATGCAGGTTGGACACCCCTATATAGCATAGTGTAGGTTGATGATAAAACAACTAGATTTTCTGAACTGGAGTAATATATATTTAGCCATTAACGATATTTTGAGATAAATTGTGATCAATTAACTTCCGCGCTTATAAAGCACTAACCGGAAGTGACGAACAATTTACCATTATGGCATCTCTAAAACTCGATCTAAAACTTTCTCTGTCTCTCACTACCGCTCTAACTACAGCTGAATGCGAGCTCTTGTTTGCCTCGGCCTACGTCAAATGACGCGTTGCTAGCGGGAAAGGCGCATTCCAGAGCCTAGCACATTTTCATCAAAATCTCTACATCAAATGAGATTTCATTAGTAATTTCTACATATGTGTTTTTAAAAGACCTCTTCAGACAATATCAAGTATTAATTCAGTTATAAATTCAACCTGCACGTTGCTCTTTAAACAGAATCACATAATTCATACATCCTCTCCAAACGAGTGTGAATCAGAGTATATTCACTATGGGAATCATAAGGAATTTAAACTTTCTGGTACCGATTCGGATTACTCTTAAAGATTCCTTAACAGTTCCATTAATGATTCCTTCGAATGATTCAGTACATATGACGAAATTATGTCAATGTTGTAAAATCATTCAAATATGTTGGTTTGGTGCTCAATAACTATTTCTTATTATTATCAATGGTGAAAACAGTTGTGTTGCTCAATATTTTTGTTGAAACCATGATGACATTTTTCAAAGCAAAGTTCAAAAGAATAGCAGATTAGATTTTTTTTTAAGTTTCACAGTCACTTTTGATCAATTTAATGTCCTTGCTGAATATACAGTCGTGCTCAGAATTAATGGTACCCCTGGTAAATATGATGAAAAATGGCTGTAAAAAATAAATCTGCATCATTTATCCTTTTGATCTTCCATTCAAAATATTGGCAAAAATCTAAACTTTCATTGAAGTAAAAGAATAGAAAGTTGGGGGGGAAATCACATTATGAAATAAATGTTTATCTCCAAAACACGTTGGCCACAATTATTGGTACCCTTTTATTAAATACTTTTTGCAATCTCCTTTTGCCAAGATAACTGCTCTGAGTTTTCTCCTATAATGCCTGATGAGTTTGGAGAACACAGACAAGAGATCAGAGACCATTCTTACAGAATCTCTCCAGATCCTTCAGATTCCCAGATCCATGTTGGTGCTTCTTCTCTTCAGTTCACTCCACTCATCAGGTCTGGGACGGTCATGGAAGAAGCTTCATTTTGTGCTATTTAACACATTTTTGTGTTGATTTTGATGTTTGTTTTGGATCGTTGTCCTGATGGAAGATCCAACCACGGCCCATTATAACATTTCTAGCAGAGGCCGTCAGGTTTAGATTTTTTATCTGTTGGTATTTGATAGAATCCACGATGCCATGCATGTATCTGAACAAGAAGTCCAGGACCTCCAGCAGAAAAATATGACCACAACATTAAAGATGGTATATTAAATTGTACACATGGGGTACTTTTTATCCTTGTGTGCACCAAACCCATCTTGCATGTTTGCTGCCAAAAAGCAATTTTTTTACTTTCATCTGACCACAGAACCCTGTGCTGTTTGAAGGTCCAGTCATGTCTGACAACTGAATTTACTGGGGTTTGTTTTTGGATGAGCAAGGAGGATTTTTCTTGAAAACCTCCCAAACAACATGTGGTGATGTAGGGGTTGTTTAATTTTTTTTTTTAATAGGCTTTCTGAACCCAAGACTCAACTAATCTCTGCAATTCTCCATCTGTGATCCTTGAAGAGTCTTTGGCCACTCAAACTTTCCGTCTCACCATGCATTAAGACAATATAGACACACGTCCATTTCCTGGCAGATTTGTAACATCTTTAGTTGATTGGAAGTTAATTAATGCCCTGATGGTCAAAATGGGGATTTTCAATGCTTTAGCTATTTTCTTACAGCCACTTTCTATTTTGTGATGCTCAACAATCTTTTGATGCACATCAGAACTATATTCTTTGGTTTTATTCATTGTAATGGATGATTAAGGGAATTTGGCCTTCGTGTTTCCTCATATTTAAACTCCTGTAAAACAAGAAGTCATGGCTGGACAATTTCATGTTCCTAGTCACCCTGGTGTGCAAAAAAAAAGGTAAATATGAATGGGAATATACTTCAGAGATATTTTACTGGTAAACAATTCTAGGGGTACCAATAATTGTGGCCAACTTGTTTTGGAGAAAAACATTTATTTCATAATGTGATTTCCCCCCCACTTTCAATTATTTTACTTCAATGAAAGGTTCGATTTTTGCCAATTTTTTGAATGAAATATCAAAAGGATAAATGATGCAGAATTATTTTTTACAGCCATTTTTCATCATATTTACCAGGGGTACCATTAATTCTGAGCACGACTGTATGTGTGTGTGTGTGTGTGTGTGTGTGTGTATGTGTGTGTGTGTGTGTGTGTGTGTGTGTGTGTGTGTGTGTGTGTGTGTGTGTGTGTGTGTGTGTGTGTGTGTGTGTGTGTGTGTGTGTGTGTGTGTGTGTGTGTGTGTGTGTGTGTGTGTGTGTGTGTGTGAGATTATTATTAATATTTGTATTTAAATGATCAATTAATATTGCTTTAATAAAAACATGTGCTTACCTCATCCACGTTTTCAAAGGCATTGATGATGTCATAGGGCAGGCAAGACAGCAGGTCTATGACAAACCAGGTCTTCAAGTAGTTCATACGTATGAGCTTTGGGTCAGATATGACCTCTCCTCCAGGTCCCACAAAAGTTGTATGAAAGTTCAACACAATATCCACTAGGAAGATGACATCCACCACGCTGTCCAGTACCAACCACACCAAGTTGTTCTGTTTGGTCTTAAATGACACATTATATGGTACCATAATGGCCGTGTAGAAGGTGAGGATGAGAATGACCCAGTCCCAAGTGGTCTTAAAGGTGCAGTAGTGCAATATAATGTGAGGTGGAGTTTTAGGAGCCTCTTGCTTGTATTGAGGGAGGATGTCAGAGCCCAGCTGAAGAGCCTGAATGAGACAGAAACTGAATGAGTTAATAAAAAAAATGAGAGAGAGAGAGATGAAAAAGGTGTCAGACGTTGAGATTTTTACCAGCATATGTTTTGAATGGCATTTTAATGTTCTGGCGTCACCACATGGTTTCTTAACTGCTTGCCTAAAGCCTACCTTTATCAACCAGCTTTGCTAAAAAAAAAAAAAAGTCATCCAGTTTTGCTAGATTATATCATGCTATGCGGGCCGACCGGGATTTTTTCCTCAGTATTTTTGCCTGGTTTTTAAGTAACCATATGTAAACATCCTTAAAACAAGATGCATTTATTTGCATACTTTTTTTGCTGATTTAAGCATAAAGGCCAGTTCACACCAAGGACGGTGACAATCACTATAAGATTACTATAAACTATAAAGTAATAGTTATGAGAATAGCGACCTCAACTATAACGACACAGAATAGTAATATCTTTGGAATCACTTTCAGAACATTTTTCCAGCTGATGAACAATAAAAACATTTACAGCCAATCATACAGTTTAAAAGAGTTTGAGCATTTAAAGTGGCAGACAACAAACTGCAGTACATGACTACAATAAACAGAATATTATCGCCTGTTGGTGTGAACACTAATATAGTTATAATTACAGTTATTATTCTTGGTGTGAACGGGCCTCGAACCTCAATCAATTTTTGTTCGAATTTTGCTTAAAACAATGGCGCAAAAAATCTTAACATATAAAGTCAATTGATTTTGTATTATCTAGAAAATAAGACTAGGATTTTTTTTGCAGTGCAGCAAAACCACTAAAAAAAGAAATCATGCTGGTCTAAGCTGGTCTTTTCACTGTCAAAATTATGCACTGAAAGGAATACTATACTGTAACTCATGAATTAAAAGGCCTTTCATGTTGTAAGGGTACCACAAGATATAAAACACCCAAGTTTTAGAGACATAAAGCTTACGTAAGCAGCTATTGGACAGCTGAGTCAACAATCATTTGTCTGGAAATGCACTGTGGGACTGAAGACAAAGACAGCTGACCTTTTTGTATGTGCATATAGATTATATGTGTGTGGGTCAGGTTTTTCCTACATTGTGAGGCCCAGATGTCTCCAAAAAGTAATAAAAATCAGCCATAAAACCTGACCACTCAAAGGTCCAAGCGAGGAAAAAAAACGTAATTCAGTTTTAATGAAAATATAAAAATGCAAAAAGCCCAAGTTTATTGTTAAGGGACAGAAAATGGCATAAACTCAGAATAAAAGTAAATGGAAAGCTGAAAATTTAAATTTTGTTTTGCGTGACACTCACCTCTGCCAGTCGTGAATGCTTGTGGCTGACCTCAGTCTTGTTCATAGGCTGGAGCTGCTGAAGTGTACCCCGGCTATTGGTTAATGCCCTGGTCAGCCTGGCAAACTTGGTCCATCCTGCCACACAGAGCACCAAAATGGTGTATCAGCAACTTGTAACACTTTTTTGTCTCTTTTCTTCCTGTTTACTTTACTCACAATCACACTTTTCCACAGAACTAACAGCGCTGCTGGCATCACGCTCCACAACCGAAAAGCAATGGCCCATGCTGATTTCCACTGAGGCTCCTTCAATTGCTGACACCAGTGAAAATTGTTCTTCCTCATCCCATCCTTCCAAATAAAGTTCCATATTTTGTGTGCCCACATCCCATTTCTAAAGTCTATGCCATCAACATGTCACAAACTTAACCAGCCTAACTCTTTCCTCATCTATTCACATTGAGACTGTTATGAATCTTTGGGGATCTTCACAAAGGCATACGCTTCTTTAGGACTTTAAAATGAAAGCATCATGACATGCTGGAGACATGAAGGGAGAAGTTGCATCCGATGGAGAGCCTCTTTAGAAGTCATTGCTTTCTCATTAATAAAGACTGATGGGAATTTTTTTTCTTTTGAACCCAATAACCCTAAAGTCAGTTGAGTTAGTTGAGTACTGCACAAGAAGATCTTTAACAAGTGATTACAAAGTGTATTCCAATGTAACTGCCATGTTTTACCACTAATCTCATTCATGCTCTTTTTGCTTTCACGATGGACGGACCATTTTTAAAAGGTGGTTAAAATGTTTTAAAACATTAATAATAGTGCGGCTCACCCATTTAAGTCACATCTCATGAATGTACAAACATAACAATACAGTGCCAGAGTAAGTCTGAACACATCTGGGCTCTTGCAGCCACTATCTCTCATTGCAACAGGGACATAGAGGGGAAGTCTTTCTGCACGGCCACATGAACAATGAACTCAGTGAAGGGATAAGGAGAGGAAATCAGCCGTGTGCACTTATTGGTAGGATGTATGAAAATAGCACGCTGGTCTGTTCAAGCCCATTCAGGGGGGAACAGATTTATGTCAGAGCGAACTGGATACATGCAAGTTAAAAGAAGTTTCTGGATTCATTACAAGTTAAACTCAATCAATACAAGTCAAGCATTTATGGAATAATGTTTGTTTTTTTTACCACAAAACATCATTGCGACTCAACCCTCCTTTTCTTTTAATAATGTAACTGAATGTGTAGTATTTGAGCTGAAAAGTTGTTTAAATTGTGTTTTTTTGTGTTAAATTGTGTTCACAAGAGTGTATAGTGCTGTTGTAAAAAAAAGTTTAGAAAACGATATATGACGGGGAAAAGGAAAGAGACGAAAAAATGTCACAGACAGAAGGAAGAAAAGGAGAAGAACAATGGATGGTTCAGGCCATCTGGCTGTTTTAGGGCAAAGAGTCACGCACAGGACACCTGAGGCGTCTTCCAGATATAGTCCTTCCACAGGGGAAAAACGGTGCTGGGTAGCCTGTGTCGAGTGGCCACATGGCAAAGCCTCAGAGAAATCTCGGTTTGGCCATCACAGCCTAATAGAACACTATCAGACCTAAATTACAATGGAGCATATGTCCCTCGAAATGCACCACATCTGGCAGAAGAGTTGCAAACTGTGCCTGCTAGACTGCAGACATGCAACAGTCAAGGAAACATATATATAAAATATATGAAACAATATATATCTACTCTGAACCTAACTACTGTATAAACAGTTTCTTCCTTTTTGAGTGCTGCTAACTATGTTCCCTTCAACTCCTACTGGCTAGCTCTCAATATATACTCTTGTCAATCCCGAGGTCCTAAAGTATACATGTGATGAGCTGAAAATCCTCTCCAGGTAACTATCAGATGCTTACAGAAAGATCTGGAAGGAACTCAAAAGGTTTCTGTCCCGGTGCATCAATCCGGGTGTTTGTTCTGTGTCTCTGTTGGTGTGTTTTGTAGGCGTGGGTTTGTAGGTGTGTTCTACCTGTTTGTTGTTAGCACCAGCAGGTTCTCATCAGCCTTCAGCTTAGGCTCATTAGCCTTATCGTTAGGCTTGTTAGGTGCCTTTATATCGCTGGAGTTTTCTGTGCTTAGTGTCGGTTCGTCTCTCTTGTTTGTGTCTCTCACACAGTTCCTGTGCCCTAGCCTCCGTGCGGAGTTTTCTGTCTGTGTTTTCTACGCATCCAGCCGGTTGGGAGTTTGCCTGATTCCATTCATATGACTATGAGTTTTCCTTCACTGGAGATTTCCCCGTCGGACTCCTTCCAGGTCTCCCGCCTGCTAAACGTGGTGTTTTGAGTATCTCCTGTCGAGTGTGTACGTCCTCTCCTGTCGTCCTCCAGTCGGAGTGTTGTCCTCCAGGTCTCCAGCCTGCTAAACGTGGTGTTTTGAGTATCCCCTGGGCTGTGTCTAAAATAAACTGTTTTACTTGCATTTGGATCTACGACTCCTTTTTGTGACAGAACGAACCGATCATAGTATGGATCCAGCAAGTGTGGCAGAATTGCAGGACATATTGTTCAAGAGTGACACTCGTCTTCAACAACAGGAGGAACAGGCGACGGCTACTGGTCGTGCCGTTCAGGCACTAGTTACCCAGGTCTCCGAACTGACGAAACAAGTCCAACAACTACAAAGCGAGGCCGCTGTTTCTCAACCACAGGTCGCGGAGAACCCGCCGGCTCCAATCCAGATCATCCGCTCCACTGAACCTCGTCTTCCATCTCCCGCATGCTATTCCGGTGAGTCCCAGCTGTGTCGTTCTTTTTTGGCTAAGTGTTCACTTTACATCTCGCTAGAACCATCCGCGTTTCCTACGGAGGAATCTAAGGTGGCCTTTGTGATCACTTTGCTCACGGTTAGAGCGGGCAGCTGTGGAACGACTGTTTGGGAACAGAGACTTCCATGTTGTGCATCATTTCAAGCTTTTTCTAGCGAACTCAGAAAAGTTTTTGATCGCGCTGCTTCTGGCCGAGACGCGGCGCGTCTCGGCCTGAACTGAGGCAAGGGGAACGTACGGTAACAGACTATTCTATTGAATTTCGTACGTTGGCTGCTGAGTGTGGCTGGAATGCCGAGGCCCAATGGGACATGTTTTTACACGGACTTTCTGAATACATTAAGGACGAGGTTTACGCTTTGGAACCCGAACCTATGCAGCTTGGCAGATCTCGCTTATCTTCTCAGGAGAAACAGAGAAGAAAGGAGAGGGGATTATGTATTTATTGTGGTACAGCTGGTCACATCGCGCTGCAGTGTCCGGTAAAAGCCAGCACCCGTTAGTAGGTAAGAGGTTACTGACGGGTGGGGTTGCACGGACAGAATCCTCTTTTTCTGCCACTCATCTCCCTGTGAGTTTACACTTTCAGACTTTGAGTTTTGACTGTGAGGCTCTCATTGACTCAGGGGCGGAGGGAAATTTTCTTGACATTGATCTAGCTCACAGACTAAACATACCTATTGTTACACTTCCTCTGCCCATATCCGTAGTTGCTTTAAATGGTCAGTGTTTGCCCTTCTGTAACTCATGCTACCGTCACTACAAGACTTATTACCTCCGGTAATCATGTTGAAAATATTGATTTTCTGTTGATTGACACTCCTTCCTCCCCTGTGGTGTTAGGTCATCCCTGGCTGGTACTCCATAACCCACACATTAACTGGGCCAGGAATGCTATATTAGCCTGGAATGAGACCTGTCATGCTTCTTGTTTATTGTCTGCGTGTTCTTCTGTGTCTTGTTCTGTGTTTCAGGAGGAACACGCGGATTTATCCAACGTGCCACGTGAGTATCTTGACCTGAAGGAAGTGTTCAGTAAGTCTCGGGCTGCTTCTCTTCCTCCGCATCGTCCCTATGACTGTGCCATAGATTTATTGCCAGGTATGTCTCCGCCTAAAGGCAAGTTATACTCACTTTCTGTCCCAGAGAGGGAGGCCATGGAGAAATATATTTCTGATTCTCTAGCCTCTGGGTTAATTCGTCCTTCCTCTTCTCCAGCAGGGGGCAAGGGTTTTTTTCGTGGGAAAGAAGGATGGTTCTCTGCGACCTTGTATTGACTACCGAGGGCTGAACAACATCACTGTAAAGAATACTTATCCCTTGCCGTTGATGTCTTCAGCCTTTCAGAGGTTGCAGGGAGCATCCATTTTCACGAAATTGGACTTACGAAACGCTTATCATTTGGTCCGCATAAGGAAGGGGGATGAATGGAAAACTGCTTTTAACACCCCCAGGGGGCACTTTGAATATTTGGTCATGCCTTTTGGGCTGTCCAACTCCCCAGGGGTTTTCCAGGCACTCGTGAATGACGTGTTGAGAGACATGGTAGATCAGTTCATATATGTTTACCTGGATGACATATTGATATTTTCTTCTTCTCTCCAGGAACACGTTCAGCACGTCAGACGAGTGCTCCAGAGGCTTTTAGAGAATGGGCTTTTTGTCAAGGCGGAGAAGTGTTCGTTTCATGCACAGTCGGTCCCGTTTCTGGGTTATATCGTCTCATCCGAGGGGGTGCGCATGGATCCCGACAAGATTAAGGCTGTGGTGGACTGGCCAACTCCAGATTCCCGTAAGGCCCTACAGAGGTTTCTGGGGTTTGCCAATTTTTACAGGCGTTTTATTCGCAATTTCAGCCAACTAGCCGCTCCGCTGACTGCCTTGACCTCCACCAAGACGACGTTCAGGTGGTCGGGTGTAGCTGAAGCTGCATTTACCAAACTCAAGAGCTGCTTTGTTTCAGCCCCCATTCTTGTTGCCCCTGATACATCACGTCAGTTTGTGGTGGAGGTCGACGAATGAATATATTAGATCTACTAAGAGACTCAACTCCAGGCAGGCTCGGTGGGCACTTTTTTTCGGTCGTTTTGAGTTTACATTATCGTATCGTCCGGGTTCCAAGAAGATCAAACCCGTTGCTTTGTCTCGCATTTTTGATCGTTCCGTTCGCTCGTCCACTCCCGAGTCCATTTTTTCCGAGAGACTCATTGTCTCCACACTCGTTTGGGAGATCGAGTCGAAGCTCCGCGTGGCCTTAGAAGGGGTAACGCCTCCGCCCGGGTGTCCACCGAGTCGTTTATTTGTACCGGAGGGATTACGGTCCGACGTTATTCGGTGGGGTCACTGTTCCAATGTGGCATGTCATCCAGGAGTCAATCGCACCAGTTTTTTGGTCAAGCAACGATTCTGGTGGCATTCCATGGCTCGTGATGTTCGGAGTTTTGTTTTGGCTTGTTCAGTCTGTGGGTGTGGTAAGACTTCCAATCGTGCACCAGATGGGTTACTCCAACCGCTGTCTGTCCCTTCGAGACCCTGGTCCCACATCGCGCTAGATTTTGTCACTGCCCTCCCGCCCTCCCAGGGCAATACGGTCGTTTTGACTGTAGTTGACCGGTTCTTCGGTTCTCGAAGGCATTTCATTCCCTTGCCCAAATTACCGTCTGCCAAGGAGACAGCGGTCGCTGTTGTAGACCACGTCTTTCGGTTACATGGCCTCCCGGCTGACGTGGTCTCTGACAGGGGTCCCCAATTTATTTCCAAATTTTGGAGAGAATTTTGTCGTTTGTTGGGGGCAAATGTCAGTCTTTCTTCTGGGTTTCATCCTCAAAGCAACGGGCAGACTGAGTGTGCCAACCAAGATTTAGAGAGAGTGTTGCGATGTTTGGTTTCTCCGAATCCTTCCTCCTGGAGTCAGAAGCTCTCATGGGTTGAGTACGCACATAACACGTTACCAGTGTCATCCACGGGCCTATCTCCGTTTGAGTGTAGCGTAGGGTACCAGCCACCAATTTTTCCCAGTCTGGAATCCGAAGTCGCGGTCCCCTCGGCTCACGCCTTCGTCCAGAGGTGCCACCGTATTTGGACCAGAGCCCGTGAGACTCTGCTCCAGGTGGGGGCGCGCACCAAGGCTAAGGCTGATCGCCACCGGTCAAGGCCTCCCGTATACGTTGTGGGTCAAAAAGTGTGGCTTTCTACCAAGAATATTCCGCTCTGTTCCGTATCTAATAAGCTAGCTCCTAAATTTATTGGCCCGTTCACTGACACCAAGATCATTAGTCCGGTGACAGTCCGTCTCAAACTTCCTCCTGCGTACAGGAGAATTCACCCCGCCTTTCATGTCTCCAAATTGAAACCTGTTTTTCATTCTGACCTTAATCCACCCACCTCGGTTCCCCCACCGCCGCGTCTCGTAGACGGTGAGCCTACTTATTCGGTTAATCGTATTCTGGACTCGAGACGGATGGGACGCGGATTCCAGTACCTGGTGGACTGGGAGGGTTACGGTCCGGAGGAGAGGAGTCGGGTTCCTGCTAGGGACATACTGGATCACTCCCTTATCGATGATTACAATTGTCAGGTAAGCTCTCCTGGGAGTGCCAGGAGGCACTCCTAGGGGAGGGGGTACTGTCACGGTGCATCAATCCGGGTGTTCGTTCTGTGTCTCTGTTGGTGTGTTTTGTAGGCGTGGGTTTGTGGGTGTGTTCTACCTGTTTGTTGTTAGCACCAGCTGGTTCTCATCAGCCTTCAGCTGCGGCTTATCGTTAGGCCTGTTAGGTGCCTTTATATCGCTGGAGTTTTCTGTGCTTAGTGTCGGTTCGTCTCTCTTGTTTGTGTCTCTCACACAGTTCCTGTGCCCTAGCCTCCGTGCAGAGTTTTCTGTCTGTGTTTTCTACGCATCCAGCCGGTTGGGAGTCCATTCATATGACTATGAGTTTTCCTTCACTGGAGATTTCCCCGTCGGACTCCTTCCAGGTCTCCCGCCTGCTAAACGTGGTGTTTTGAGTATCTCCTGTCGAGTGTGTACGTCCTCTCCTGTCGTCCTCCAGTCGGAGTGTTGTCCTCCAGGTCCCCGCCTGCTAAACGTGGTGTTTTGAGTATCCCCTGGGCTGTGTCTACAATAAACTGTTTCACTTGCATTTGGATCTACGACTCCTCTTTGTGACAGTTTCACTGTTGCCATGGAGCCCATATTCATTCCTCGTTTTCCTTCCCTATTTGCTATTATTTGAAGTTTGTGCCCCTGGGTAAGTCACCATCAATGTGATCATGTTGATAGGTCAGAGGTCTTCAGAGAGAGGACACACTCTTGTGCTTTAAATGTATTCACAAATCATTTAAACTCTAGGGACGAATACACAGTCAACACAAAATAACCCAGTGTTCATTGGGAGCACTGAAGCCTAATGGTGCTTTATTATGCAGATGCTTTGCATATTTCATTGGACCACCAGTGTAGAGCAGAGCCTTACAGACATGACACTATTCCAATGGGATTTTGAGCCCAGCATAAATGGACACATACATGAACACACATACGGTGCTCTTGCTTTTAGCTCTATCCTCTCCCCAGGGGTGGTACAGTCACATGGAACGAAGCTCTAGGGAAGATCTCTGTTATACAACTAATTACAAAATACTTCCTGTGATGCAAATAAAACTAAAAGCTTCACTAACTATGCACAATGTGTGTAATTCTTTACCTTAAAAAAAACAACAGTGAAAGGCAAAGTCTAGCTTAAAGGAACAGTTCGCTTCAACCTCATATTATTGAAATAATTTTAAATTAGTAACATTAATAAACATTAATAATCTGATATAGAAGATGGTAATGTGTATTATATACTAGTTCAAAAGTGTTTTTTTATACAGCAGAAGCAGTCATATTGGGAAATATTTTTGCAATATAAAATAACTGTTTACAATATTTTATATATTTTAACAGGAAATGTATGGCTGTGTTGGCAAAGCTGAATTTTCAGCACATGAGCTATTCATGAAGCAAAACTGAATACACACCTGGAGTGTGACGTTTAACAAATGTCCCTTTAGAACAACAGATCTCATATTTACCAAACAACAAGCTCAAGAGACGTGCCAGGCTATGAATAATCTGATTGTGCTGTTAATATTTATTAGTGCATCAAGGGTCAGGAGCGGCATAGATTAACATTTTGATAAGGGCAAAGAGTCCTTCATTTACAAAGTAATCACTGTAGGTAAATTGAATGCCTGATAGATGCTTAAATAAAGTTTGTGGTATGGTGTGGAGATAAGCAGCTCATATTCTCGACACGGCCACAATAGAGGCCCTTCTGTGTCAAAGGAATGTTAGTGCAGTCAGTGCAGTTAGTGTGTTGCATAATTTTCTATATTTATAAATATTTAATAAAAGTCATATGGATACATTTGGCCAGGCAAGTAGTGTTTTTGGTAAAACAACTTGGAGAAGGTATGCAGTAATTGGTGGAGCCCACAGTCATACTGAAATCACTGTCTTCATTGACATTTTAACAGTAGCATAACTTTGTTTTAAAAAGTGAGTGGGACAGGTGTGGTGGGGTGGGGTGGGGTGGGGTTGTTATTGTACAATAACAATTTTAGGAAAAAAAATAACATTACGATGTCTAGAAATCAATTTTAATAGTAACGTAACATTGGGTTTAATTTGTCTTTTAATGAAATTTACTAATATTGTTAGTGCCGATCATTTTCACATGAATAAATCCATTGATCTGCAATTTTTTTCTTGTGTAATGGTCTGGTGGTTAGAACTTTTGCTAAGCGTGTCAGTGGTTACGGGTTCTAATCCGCACTCGTAAATTTTTTTCATCAAAGCCGAATATGTTTATCAGTGGTTAAATTATATTCAATTCAATTCAACTCAATTCAAATTTATTTGTATAGCGCTTTTCAGAATACATATTGTTTCAAAGCAGCTTAACAGAAAGTGCATATCACTATCTCTTCACAGGCGTTTTGCCATCTCATCGCAAGTGTTACATTTCTGTATATTTCCTACCTGTTAGACAAATATTTAAAATATACCGTCTTTATGTTGTTTCTATATTTATTTGGAGATTAACTGTGAAATTCTTACGTTATAAAATTTATTAAAACTTTTTTTAATGGTGATTAATCGAGATTATAGTTCATTTTTGCAATCGATTGACAGCACTAATAAAAATAAATAAATAAGAAACATAAATACGTTTTTTTATGTATTATGTATTTATTTATGATAATATCTGTGCAATTAATGTGTAGCCTGCCTCAGCCATCCAGCACCCTCCATACTCCCTCCCACCCCCCACCCTGCTCAGGTCTCCCGTATTTTGGTACCCAAACGTTGACAGGTACTGGTCCCACCTGCAAATTACGCCTATGCATTTTAATATACCATGTGACTGCAATTGCCAAAGCAGGTATATTATGATGCAAGCACTATACTAGACTATGACTATATGCTGTCTATCACAGATTTCAATAACTGCAGACATGTTTCATTTCACCACTGCTTGTGCATTGGAGGGTTTATCCATCTGATTGGCTATCCATCTGTTGATTCACTGAACTTTAATGCCACTTCTGTCACTCCGTATACACCCACTGACAAGTGACTCAGCTGTGCACAGGTGCACCGCCATAAAGTGACAGCAGCTGCTATCAAGTCTCTGAGGGGAAATTCCATATATATATATATATATATATATATATACCTCTGTGTGCGTGTGTGCGTGTGTGCGCGCGTGTGTGTGTGTGTGTGTGTGTGTGTGTGTGTGTGTGTGTGTGTGTGTGTGTGTGTGTGTGTTTGTGTCTTTAAAGAGCTCCTGTGTGGGCTAGGATCACTGTCAAAGGACAAGTGCTTCAGTTTAGCAGTGGCACAAGCTGACAAGGAAAATAGCCACTGGTTTATTAGAGATCGAGAGAGAGAAAAGCAGAAAGAGAGAGTAAATGGAGGAAAAAGTGGGATCTGACAATGCCCATCAATCATAAATGCACATATATACAAGGAACGCTCCACGGCTGACTGCAGTTTTGTCCATAAGCAGCACTCTCCAACCTAAAGTGACAGCTTGTCAATCTCATTAAACTGCCATGCACTATTGAGCCAAACAGGCTGCACCACACAGTAAAAACACATCCAACCAGTGGCGAGGTTATATAAGGACCAGGGTGGCACTGGCACACTCAGATTGACAGTCAGTTCCACCCAATCAAATGAGACAATTACATGAATACACGATTTCATGAAGTTCCGTTATAATCAATAAAGCTGTCTACATTGTAAATAGAAACACATGACGCTCTCCAAAGTGCAAGCATTAATACACAAGGGATCTTTTGCCAAATCGCCAATGTGCTACGGTGAAAACTGATCTTAGACCAGCAGTTATGAGCAGCTTTTCCCTCTAAAAGCAATCAGAAGCAACAGCAGGCAGTGGTTTGAGTGAGAAAATTCCATGCTAGTCTCAAGTCCGTGGCCAGGGGAAGACTAAGGGTGCGTCTCAATCAGCTCCCTAATTCAGTAGTCAGGGCCTTTTTAAGGCCTGTCTAAATCGCAAAATCTTCCCAGTGCACTAAAACGTTTGCTCCCTAAAAAGTCCCACAATGCACCATGAAAACCACAAAGCATTGATGCTCACTATGTTCCCTTAACAGAAGTTATGAAGCGCGAAACATAAATCATGTGCGACAACTCACTACACATAATGACACTCTAAAGATTTCTTTTAAAATACAAATCATTATTTAATTACATTTCAGCATAAACATTCATCGTTACACAGGTAATTGAACATAATCTAGCTAACATTTATAATTTATCAAAGGCTGAAATGTTGCACATATATACCAGTTGTGATGTTGTAGAATAAGGATGTTTTCATGTCACTGGAAATAGAGTCATCAGTGTCCCAATGTGTAGTGAGCCAGGGTCCTTACTGTCCTTACCAGAGCCCAAATTAATGTACACAATATACTGATTTACAACCTAGGGAAGCTAGGGATCAGATTGAGACGCACCCTAAGCCTTGCCATTACACACACTCCTTCAATGATTATTTTTGTTTATTGTTCTTATTCTGTTTATTGGTTATTTAAAAATTGATTCTGATGTTTTCATGAAACTGTTGGCTGACATTTAACATGTAACTAATCTTAATTGTCTAATTGTTTTTATCCCATGTATTGTACAATAATGTAATTTGAGAGTATAGGCATTGAGGTCCACCCTATTTCAACAAGGTCCACTCACCTTTAAAATGTCTGGCCTCATCACTGCATCCAACTTACCTTAATCAGTATTATTGTCTTTTTTTCAGTAAAAATATCTAAACATCTTTAAAATAAGATCAATCTGCGTGCCAGTGCCCAATATAAATATTGTATAAAATATTAGGGATATTTATTAATTATATATTTTTTAAGATATTAGGGACTTTTTTATTTAAACCTCTCAATTATTTGTGAGCTATACTTTAACTTTTACTTTAAAAAAATAAAAATAAAAAAATAAATAATAAATCATTAAATCAAGTAATTTAAATTAAGAATTTGTTAACAGGTTATGAAAAATAAACTTAATTCAAGATATATTCTCTGAAATCAAAAAGCTTCCCGTGTAGATTTATCTTGTTTCAAGAATATTGTTTACATGAAAACAAGAGAAAAATACAAATAAAATTATAAAAAAATCTAACATTTTTAATTATTAAAATAAGTTTTTGTAGAGTGTTGTGTATAACACAAACTGACAATTTTGAAGGGATGTTGACATTTAAAATACTCTAATAAAATATCATTGATCATCCAGATTGCATTTATGCAACCATTTGACATAAATAAGTTGCATCGTTTCATTCAAGAGAAAAGTCAAATTCAAGAAAAAAAATTAAACATGATGCATCAAATCAAGTTCTTTGGTATCCTGATGCAATTTCTACAGCAAAGAAATCTGCAGAATTCTACAATTAAGATGAGGTATAGAGTCCTTACCTCTGGTGGTCTCATCTTCAATGGGCTGCTTGAAGACAGTGATATCCTTAAAAGTGCAGAGGAACAGGACCACCTTATCGTTCTCATTTCTGATGGGGGCCACCTGCATGTAGAGCCACACAGGGGTTCCTGACAGCACACGCAATGAGAAAGGAGAGAAAGCAGGATGAAAGGATAGGAAAGGATGAAAAGTGGTAAGAAGCAAATAGAGGGTTTAAAAGAAGTCATGACCAAGAAGATAAAAAGACATGATGAAAATGATGAGAATAGTGAGGGAAAGTGAAAGTGACAGAGGTTAAAAGAAGGGAAGGAGAGGAATAAATGATGAGATTATGGTGGTGAATAAAGATTGCAGGAGAAAGACAGGATTTGAGAAAAAAAGGAGACACGAAGATCATTTAGATCAAGGTCCTCAGTTCACCCATCGTAAGAAATAAACTGTGTAACTCGTGTGCCTAATGGGTCATTTAAGCTTAACAGGGCAGCTTTATCTTTCAGAGGCAACATGAGGTGATATATCTTCATTGTAACTGCATTACAGAAATTCAAATGCAGAGAGGATGCAATTGTGCCCACAATGCAAGATGCCTCAAGGTGTAAATGGTCAAATAACTCAGCTAATATGTCGGGTTTTTAGGGATGGTCCGAATAGACGATAATCAATTATGATCATAAATTACTTGACTTTCACAGAATCTAGATAAGGATAGAATACCGAGTGTGTGTGTGTGTGTGTGTGTGTGTGTGTGTGTGTGTGTGTGTGTGTGTGTGTGTGTGTGTGTGTGTGTGTGTGTGTGTGTGTGTGTGTGTGTGTGTGTGTGTGTGTGTGTGTGTGTGTGTGTGTGTGTGTGTGTGTGTGCGTACGCGCACACCCGGTATTCTATCCTTATCAGAAACGGCGTGCAACTTCATACAACAGAACGCAGGTTTTTCCGTCTTTAAAATTAAATTTTAACTTCTTATTGCGTACTAAATATGCGACACTGATTGTGAGCCGTGATGGAAACAGACCGCATCGCAATCTAAAAAGTCTAACCAAACGTCCGCGTGATGAATATAAAAATATATATTTTTAAGTATCTGCACATTACCCCAAGTACAAAACAAAACGGCTAAAATGCCCATATATGCCCATAAATGCGTCATACCCATTTTTAGTAGGACACCTTTTTTCGCGAAAGAGCGGAGAAACGTTTCAGAATGACATCTTTTGCCTGCTTTTAGCTCAGGGCCGGAGCTATGATTGCCAGCTTAGGCAGATCCCAGGCAGATCCATGAAAATAAAGTTTGTATAATACAATTTTTAAAGTTTAAACGCAGTTCAATGACTAAGGAGGCTTTCACACTGGTCATGTTTGCTGTGGCCTGAGTGCGATTGTTCCCGGCGGCACCGCAGCGTTGGTCAGCTTTCACACTCAAAGCTGCGTCCCAATTCAGAGGCTGCATCAAAGACACTTGAAGGCAGGCCTGAAGGGTTACCCCCAAAATACTTTTGTATTTTGAATACAAACTTTTTAAAATAATGCTGTGATACATAGGGAAAGAGACCAGACACCGATATCATAATGAATCGACAGTGGCGCAATGAAGGCTGTCTCAAAATGCGGCTTGAAATGGATCCTTTGCAGCCTTGCTTACCTCAGAATTCACTGCGTGCCAGTGACAACAGGATTTTTTTGAGAAACATTGCAGAGAAACTGACTTATATCTTTCTAAGAAGTGGTTTTTTATAGTTTATACTCTTTTTTTATATACAGAAATGGACCAAGATTAAATAATTTTTTTTCCAGACAGTTGGCTAGACCTTAGCGCCTTTGAAGGATGCAGCCTTTGAATTGGATACAGCTTCAACTTGATTCTTTCGAACCCTTGTGCAATTGTGTTCAAATTACGTCATCACAAACATGCACGTGGATGATAGAGAACATGATGGGGTCAATATATTATGTTTTTGAATCATTTGATTATGCACAGTAGAGGGAACTGCTTGGGTTTACTGTATGTGCGTCTCATGAAGACAGCATTCTGCTGCTTGAAAACTGACTCTTGAGGAGACATTGTGGGCCATTCATTATCCGCTCTGATAGTACTCACTATGTGCGACTACGTTGCACACTCACTCTCGCTTGTATCCGAGGTAAATCATCACCACATTCATCAATTATTACATGTGTTTAGTTGAACTAAGGACGTTGCCATTGGCTAAAATGCATGCGCAGGTTACTTTACTTCCTGAACAAGTGTGCACCCGAGTTCGAGTTGTTTTCTAATTCACGCGAATAATGCCAGAGTTTCGGTGCAACTGAAATTAGACCACCTCCAACAGGTGGCCTAGTGTCTTATTTCCCAGGTCTAATTTCCAAACGACATGCAATGCTTCAATGAGAAGGATTATTGCATCCCTGCACTTTCAATCTTCTGCTAGATGCAGCAAGGCCAGCTAAACAATCATAGCTGGGAATACTCACTGTTCTTCTTATACAGCAGCACTTCAAAGCAATTGGATTCATAGTTATCGAAGGTCTGTCTGACTTTGTCTATTGTCTTCTTGTCTGTCAGCTCGCCATACATGAAACTGCAGAGAGGGACAGCGAGACATACGAGTACAAGTCAAAAAAAGGTTGTGAGAGTGGGAGAAGTGGGTGGGAAAGGCAGAATCAGGTGGTGAAAATGAGCAAGACAAAGAGAGCAGAAAAAAAAGAGTTAGGGGAGCGCACACACCTCTGCTCTATGGCACACACATCCGCTCGACAAAATATACCTTGTCTTTCACTGTCAGTTAATTCACAGAGTATGCATAAGGGGAGTGGCTGATGACAAGGGTTGTCAGTTACTGCAGCCGCTCTATTTAACTTATGGAGGCTGGCCAAACAGTAGATACGAAGCCCTTGTTCAGGGAAATTTCAAACAGCAGCAAAAACAAGGTATGGGTTTAAAGTTCTTGCAAATTTTGTGAATAAGGTGTCTGTGAACAGTGGAATTTAAAAGTCTGAAATCATATTTGAAAATCTAGAATTCAAAATATGATTTTAGCCTGCAATAAGATTGGTTATAGGAAACATAAAATAAATGTAAAAAATCATTAAAATTCTTGCTTATCAAATAAACAAATTATATAATTAAAGGGAGAAATACACACAAAAAAAAACATTTTCCAATTCAACTTTTCACTGAAATTGATATGCTTATTATACAATTTTGAATACAAAACAAATTGTATTAAATGCCAACTGGAAGCATCACAAGTAGTTTCAGACTTTGGATAATACAATTTAATGATGACAAATTAAACATAGGCATACATCAAATTGCTTTAATTATCATTTGACTAAATATTTAAATTTACAAAAAATATATATTTATTGGAAGACAAAAATGTTCAATAGACACTGGAAAAGCTGAAGATGTAAGGATGTGGGGTGGATCACATTCTCACATGATTTCACATGATATACATTATATATTAGATAAAACATTAAACACATTTGTTTTATCAAAATGTAGTGATTTTAGCAAATTACTACAATCAGGACCGGAAGACTTAGCAACTTCTTTAGCATGCACGGAATTCCCCAGACATTTCCTTTAAAAGATTTGCTTTGGATCTTATTGTCACTTCAGCTTCCATAAAACCCAAAATACAGAGATTTGTGGCTTTTATGAATTTTGTGGCTATAAGCTACTCAAAGATTTTTAGTATCAAATCTTCACCCTTATTGCTTTAGCTGACAAAGGTGTGTGCCAATTCTATCTCTAAAATTCCCCTTGAATCCTTGAGCCAATCTGGAGTCATCATATCACAGTCTGTAGGCAGATCCATATCACTGTATGTAGGCAGAGCCAAATCACTGTGGTTGGTATTTCTATTTCTGCTCCAGTGATTGGCACCTTACTGAGCTTATTTAGCGCTAACAAGGTGTTCAGTGATGGCTCAGGAGAAATGTGCTCTCTGAGAGGCTAAATGACGCAAGCAGATTCTACTATGGCTTAACGCAGCTGAACTGATGTGAGAAGTATGCTGTAGCAACACTGCTAACTCAAGTGAGAAAATGACACTTCTGTCTCTATAACACTTCACCAAATCATTCGAGTAACATCTTCTCCTGTGATGAGTGAAACTGGCAGGAATAGAGAGGTTAGTACTCACTTGAGAAATAAATCATCAAAACAGAAACGATCAAACTCTGTCTTTCCTGTCTTTCCACTACTTCACATTCTGCACTGCATCAGTTTAATAGATTTACCTTCAGGTATCCAGGCACAATCTCTCTGGAAAAGTGTGTGAGGCTTCCTTTCCATATTCAAAATAATGTTAATTCTGTAAAAACACATCTTTTAGTTATGATGCACACTAATGCGTTTTTGAATCCTGCATGCCTTGCGAATATACATT
Organism: Meda fulgida; assembly: GCA_030578275.1. NCBI lineage: Eukaryota > Metazoa > Chordata > Actinopteri > Cypriniformes > Leuciscidae > Meda > Meda fulgida. Next base: position 19,290,689 of record CM060635.1, on the reverse strand, counting down.
TATCTTTCCCTGTCTGTTCTTGAAAAAAGAATAAAGACAGGTTAAAAGTAGACAGGTGGGAGAGGGACTCACCTGCAGGTGCTACTCTTCTGCATGACCTCTGCCCTGTGGTAACCAGAGAGCTTGCAGAATCCGTCATTACTGTAAACTATAGGCCACTCCACGATTTGTGCATTGCCCAACAAGAAACTTGTCTCTGCATTGAAAAATAAGAGAAGGCAGAAGGACACATTTATTACGGTGCCTAAAGAACTCGTACAGTACGTATATTTAATGTTCAAATTATTATCTTAATACATGGTTGGGTGTAGTTCAGAGATTCATGTCTCCAGTTAAAAAACAGTTTGTGTCCTGGTTTTTATTGCACTTCAGTTAAACCATCTTTATGGAACGAATGGAATTTTTTTTTAAATAAATTTTAAACCAGTGGTTTCAAACTCAGTTCCTGGAGGACCACAGCCCTGCAGAGTTTAGCTCCAACCAGCTCCAACTAATACCTGCTTGGAAGCTTCTAGTAATCCTGAAGGCCTTGATTAGCTTGATCTGGTGTGTTTAATTGTGGATGGAGCAAAACTGTGTAGAGCCCTCCAGGAACTGAGTTTGAGACCAGTGCTTTAAATGGTACAGATCTTAAAAGGTACGCTATAGATGTTGCCGTTCTAGCAGTTAATGAAGAAAACTGCATGTGTAGCATTGTAGCCCGGAGCTACTTCTACTATGTTTATGTCTATGACGAGTCCCGCAGGTACTGGGCTACTCCGTCTAAAGTAGTCCAAATATAAACACTTATTAGACACACTGTAGTGATTCAGAATAAGACAAAAATTTGAACAACAAAAACGGTTTTGTACTTTTAAATTAGTAATATGTAGATGCTTTCCTGAAAGCCTAAACTCTCAGAAGAATAATTTATAGAAGAACAGAATATAATTTCTGCATAGTTGGGACCTATGACACTATTAGCCCCCTGCTGGTAGATGTTGTAACTGTGGTTAATGTGTTTTTTAAATAACTATCTAATGCTCATCATAGTTGCATTTATTTAATAAAAAAAGTCTTCACATGATCCTTCAGAAATCATTCTAATATGTCGATTTGCTGCTCAAGAAACATTTCTTATTATTATCAATGTTGAAAACAGTTGTGCTGCTTAATATTTTTTTTGTGGAAACTGTGATGCCTTTTTTTTTTCCAGAATTCTTTGATGAAAAGAAATTTTAAAACAACAGCACATATGTGAAATAGAAATCTTTGTATCACTATAAAAGGCTTTACTGTCACCTTTGATCAGTTCTATTCCATCCTTGCTGAATAAAAGTATTAATTTATTTGTAAAAGAAATATCTTACTGGTCCCTAACCTTTGAACAGTATGTATTTTCACATGTATTTTCTTTTGTTTATCAAAAATATATACTAAATATACTAACTAACATGCGGTGGTTAAATCAGCTAAATTAACCTATTTAACAAATTATGGTTTGAAACTACATGTGTAGTTTTTGTAGATGTGTGACTGCAAAATAAATTAAAATAAATATCAAATAAAACAGCACATATAACTTTAGTCTATAATCGCCTGAGGTGGACAGACTCCTTCAAGCTCTCACCTTCCAATGGCACTTTGCTGAAAAGAAAAAAGACTTGAGTTTCAAGTCCTATTTTGGACTTAATTTGTGGAAACAGCCTTAATTAGTTAATTTTTTCATTTGACAAATTGAATTGCAATGCAGTCTTGACATCAATGTAATTGATGCAAGGTGGTCTTAGCCATAGTGTTCTTGTGACACTATGCCAATAAAGAGACTAAGTCGTCCTCTCTAGACTTATTAGCGTTTTAGTGAGGCTAAAGCCAGCTGACTTCAGCCTCCCAACGCAGGTATAAAAATAGCCAGGCAAAGAAGACATTACAGCACAAATTGTTACAGAAATGTCTGTGACAATACAAATCCTTACATAAATAAAGACACCCACAAACAGAATCACCTTGGCTCACACATACACACAAGGCTTTTATACTGCGGTTCTCTCATCCCCCCCCCCCCCCCCAGAGAGTGAGAGAGAGAGAGAGAGAGAGAGAGAGAGAGAGAGAGAGAGAGAGAGAGAGAGAGAGAGAGAGAGAGAGAGAGAGAGAGAGAGCGTGGCATTTGACACAGCTATTTAAAAAAACTGGCTGCTCTCTCCTCCATTGAATAGTCTCCATTAATCTCCTCCTCCTCCTCTTTCAGTTTGCCTCCGCAGGACCAGCTGAAAGGAGAAGCGGAAAGGATAAAGTGAAGTGCTGTCCCCTTGAGGAAGGAGAGTGGAGACTCATTACAGCGGTCTCCATGCCATGGCCCCTGCCCTTGGATTAGGGGCCAATTGCGAGGAAGTACTGTACTCCCTGAGGATGCAAGAGACCCAGATCCTGTTTGCAGATCAGGGCTCGGTGATATGATAATCATGTAATGCTGTCACTGATGATATATCATATTCTCAGTCAAAACAGCACATTCAGATTAATAAAGATTCTGCCAAGAAGTCAAGCATTAATAACTATAGAAAAAGAGTTCACGCGAGTGGAGCAGTCACTTCCACAGCATAACAATAACAAAGGATAGTTTTTGCGAGGATTCATGACTGTTGGGTTGACTGAGATGCTGTTGCAATGGGAGTCATAACAGTTTTGATTTTTTTATTATACATTTTTATTGTCATTTTAATTATTATTCTTTTTTTTCAGCACCTTTTTTTTTTATATATTTCAATCAGAGGTGTAAAGAGTACATGAAAACATGTAAGTAAAATTACAGACACCATACAGCGAACATGACTCCATTACAAGTCACAATACCACTCGAGTAAGTCAGAGTATCTGATTTTAACAGCACTTATAGGCTCAAAGATGCACTAGTCCTCGACACCTCGAGACATGCCAATTAAAAAACAAGAAACAGTTGATTTGTGAGAACCATCACGTTTATTCAGAAAAAACGGAACTCCTCAATATTGTAATCGACACAAGAGCCTCTTAAACGTCTACAAAGACTCAATCTCAGTTAAGCTCAAGTGCTCAAAAATGACAAAAGTTAACCAATATCTTTCAAAAGTTCTCTTCGATATAACGCATAAATAAAACAATGTTTCATACAATTAAAGCCTAATTGGTCAAAGCCTACTTGCACTGGATATGCTGGCTTCAGCCTCATCACCGGCTGTGTCCTCATCTTATATAAACACCTGTGATTCACAACTACCTGCAATGAACCCGCATTCACGTAATGTAGCCTTAATTGTTGACAAGTTTAGGTAATAAGGGCAAAACACACAAGATATACCTTCAATGTGCTGTAGATTGCGATATCACTTATTTTGTAGCAGAAATGAACTGCTGCACAAAAAGTTAGGTGCCATTCAAATTGTTATTTGTAATTACTTTTGTCATTACAAATGTATAAAAGTAAAGTACATCTACTTATTTAAAAATGTAGTGAAGTAAAGTTAGTTGCTAATATCCTTAGTCAACTACAAAGTAGACAAAAAGATACAAAAATGTACAGTATTACATTTTACTAAGTGTACTCAGATACTTCACACCACTGATTTCAACTGCGTTTGTGGTTGCCTGCAAAAGTGTTGCGCTCCCCCAAGAAACTTTGCATTTGTTTGCAACAGAAACTAAAACTATTAAAAAAGAACATCTTCGTTTCTTATAATGAAATAAATAATGACTGAAATAAAATAATTATATAAAAATAATAAACATTCTTTTATTTCAGCTATAGTTGCCAAGGAAACATTTCTAATTTAGTTCAAATTGATGTACTAAAATATCTAAAAGTGAAATGAAAATAAATGAAAACTATTTTTTTTAAAGAGGCAAAAACTAATAAAAATGACAAAAGCACATCCAAATTACTAAAACTTTAACAAAAGGTTAATTGCAAATGGAAAATATATATTTTTAAATATTAATAACAACTGTAATGATATCTCAATGGTACAAAACAACACTGGCTCACAAAACTTTTGGGGTAAATGCTTGTGAGCGAATTCAAGGTTTTTCTGGGAACTCAAAAGCTTGAGTGAAAGCAAAAGCAAAGAAATAATATTTTTTCATCCGATCTCATCCAATCCAATCTCATATGACCGCATGTCACAATGACCCCTTATGGACAAGTTTTCAATCTGTCAATGTTGGTTTTAATTTTTTCAGAGCTTTCTATATTTTATTTTGGTTATAGTATGGCTGCCAAAGTTAATGCACTGACTAGTATAATTACAAAATTGTTACATCCAATTTCTCAGGACACTCTACTGTTATAGTGGTATGTTTAATGCAGGTAGATTTGAAAGGTTTCAAGCTTTACAATATACTATATACATTTTTGCCCATTAAAAAATATATTTTAGTTAAAGTTTTTTTTTCCATTTATGTTTTTTTATTTATGCGTGTAGTTTTTATTTCAGTCTTTGTTAACAAAACCACACTGGCTGAAATTTTTTTAGTAATGAAAACAAATTATTATGAACATTATTTATTTAAATTAAAATTATATGGACAAAGACAACTGAAAAATATGAACCGCGCTATATAAAGCAATGCAATACACAGACTGCACACATCCAGATCCACCTCAAGGCAAAAAGAGCATCCATTTCACAGGCCATAAGAGGACACAGCTGTTTTGTCTGGCGGCATGTAAAAATCAATGGAATATTGAGGCTAGAAAGACTTTAATCTCTATAATCTCACTTGAGGCAAATTAACACTTAGGCTTACCTGTGTCTCTATTGAATTAGTCTTGTTGTTTTTAAGAGCTCATGTCAGCTGATTCAGACCTTAAATAGCCCAAGTGGTTGTAACACACACATTGATTACACTTCCAGATCCACGTGAAGCCTACGGCAGTCCATCAGCACTTTATGTGTAATATGGGATGCTGCCGAAAGCTTATTGTGTAAATGGTGAATAAGAGGCACATTGACAGTGATGAAAGACTTAGTGATGTGCGTGCGAACCCCACGTGGGAGGCAAACAGACAGCTGCTTGGATGCTCCTACAATTCCACAGCAGTGTGTTTACAGGAAAATCATCTATATCAGCACTCACGTGGCCACATTTACATATGTACATATCATTTACTTTCCGCTTTACTTGCCCACTCACTCAAACTCATAAAACAGCTGCATCTTCTTTTGCACAACACATGTAAATGCAACATAACAAAATGCACTATAAAAAGAAATTGGGACCAGTTATACATCAATGCTGAGAAATGTGAAACGTTTTCAATTATGTTAAGCCTTTTTTGCACTGGATGACTTATAAATTTTTTTTTTAAAAAATGTAGTGTTCATATTTTTAAAAGTCATCAATTATGTGTATGACGGAAATTAAAAAACTGTGAGGAACAGAATATCAAATTAATATTATATGAAATAGTTACGTGTTAGATGCACGTAAAAACTGCAACAAAAAAAAAAACCTCACACAAACATCAATAACGGTAGCAAGTTATAATCTGATTGACTGCCAACTTTCATTTTTCTATCAGTCGGAAATGAACAACAGAGAGACTGTCTGACAAACATTTAATGAAGCGACCAGCCACAGTTTGTTTGTTTGCTTACAGGGGCGTTTTTAATTAAATATATATTTCATTTAAACCTGTCCCTAAATGCCTCTAGATAAATATATATATTCCTTAAACCCACCCCTTAAAAACAAACAAACTGTGGTTGGTTACTTTAAATGTCAATCAGACAGTCACTTCCTGCTTAAGTTGGAAGTTCTTCACAGTGTCCGAATATGCCAACATACATGCTATATAGTAGGTGAAAAACAGTATGTGAGTTGAGTAGTATGTTCAAATTCATAGTATTCCTTAAACAGGTGGAAAGTATCTGGATGACCTACCACTTCCGGACAGCATTCGATGAGCACTTTACTATAATGAGGCCATGGGAGAGGATTTGTGAATGGAGGTGAAGCAACGCGACTGATGCCATAAGTCACATGACAATGAAAACATGGCGGATGTAGTACATCCAAATTAAATTCATAATACTACAGACATTAATTTCGTACTATATAGAACACACTTTTTTTAACGGTCGTGAAGTAAGTTTGAAACCAAATGTAGTACCTAGTATACAACTCAGTATGTGATTTCGGTCACAGCAAAAAGTAGCAACAATTAAGAACCAGGTCCTGATCGTATGCCACAGGTCAAACGTCTGACTACACAAGACTAAAATAATGCTGACAATCAATACACCTCAACAGCATAATGTCAGCAAAAGACAAAATTATGCATCATAATGCAATCCACACAGTTTATTTCTGCTGCAATGCATGCTGGGAATGTGCAAGTCAGCTATATTTTTCAATATGAAACTGTTTGTTCAAACGACTCTCACTACAGCGATAAAGTTTTTAGGGAAATATTATTGCTCTCACACGTAGTATTATGTATCTGAAGTCATTCACATTTCTTAACATTTGAGACCCAAAAGCATGCTATAAAAAATGTTATTCTTTGACATTTGGAATGCCGTGTTCTAACAAGAAAGACAGGCCATGATTCAGATTAAAAACTTTTAAGTTTGACGAAACAGGGTAGCAGACTTATAAATTGCACTGATTATTAAACGCTGTGCGATAGACTCTCTGCTTTGAGACAATTTGTGACCTTTTCTCTGGCTCCATCGCCTCTCGCTGTCATTCTTTATCCCTCTATAATTCTCTATTCAATTACGGCGTGACACTTTGTGTGTGTCAGCATTTGACTCCATTACTTCCAGCAAGAAGAGAGATGTCCACGGCGTGTGCATTAGGAAATAACCACTGCCAATCTCCGACCTAAGGTCCTGCCTTAAGCAAACGGCTTTGAGGATCGTTGTCAATTTAATCTCAAGCGTACACTTAGGAATTCCAATAGGGAAGGTTCAGGCCAGGTCTGACGAACTTTTAGATTTCTTGTGGGCTAATGTCACTATTTTATAATACACAATTTGCAGAAAGCTTCACAAATGGTTGTTTTATTGTGTTTAAATGCTATAAACACTTGCCCAAGCTGACTTAGAATCAAGCCAAAGACAAATCAGGTGGAGAACCCCAGTCTCATGAATCATTCACTGCTTTACCAATTGGTGTCAGTTTTTGAGCCTACTGTACAGTGTGCTTTACAAGACTTACACTACAGTACGATTTCTTTTATTAAGCAAGGATTTATTAAATTGAGCGAAAGTGAAAACTTTCTATTTCAAATAAATGCTGTTCTTATGAACTTTCTATTCCTCAAAGAATTCTAAAAAAAAAAAATTCACAATTTATACAAAAGAATATTATGCAATTACACAATGTTTTCAACATATTAATAAATGTTTCTTGAGCATGATTTCTGGATCATGTGACACCGAAGACTGGGGTAAAGATGCTGAAAATTCAGCTGGCCCATCACAAGATTAAAGTACTCTTTAAAATATATATTATATAAATTTATTTATATAAAAATAAAAAAAATAAAGATCATTTTGAAAAAATCTTATCGTCCCTAAACTTTTGAATGGTAATGTAGTGAGCCTCATTGTTCTTTTTTTTTAATAACAAATACCTTTAACGGCTTAGTGTGACATATTGAGTTGGACGTGACCGCAAATGAGTTCATGAGTCATATGGAACATTTTATAGTATTTTATGGTTTTTGGGTCTTGATAGATCTAGTCCCCATTTATTTATATTGGGTATATTCTAATCTAAACACTTTCTACAAATCTAATTTTGTCTTCCCCTGGAAGAAAGTTTGTAATGGCATTCTTTTGGGGTTTGGCGAGAAAATAATGACAGAATTTTCTTATGGAAAACAAACAACCTGCAGTTAAACTTAAGTGAGACAGTGGAGTTGGTGGTGGATTTCCATACAGCAACCATTCAGAACGAACAAATGGGGGGGGGGGGGGGTACAAAGCCACAAATGCATAGAAGATCCATTGAACAGCAGATTGGACTGACAGCACAGCGAGGCTGTAGAAGACCCAGAGCAGCCTGTACTTTCTGAGGGAGCTGTCAGAGATGTTCTACCAGTCTTCTACGCTAGAAAAGAAGACGGTGGGGCAATTGGAGACCGTAACAAACAATTCACCAAGTACATGCTCCCACAGCTGCAGTCTTCTCCAGCACTCATCTGCATGTTACTCCTGGCGGTCACTGCAGTGGGGAGTAATGCCATTAAACAAGCATACATTCTTCTATTTTTGGATCTATTAACATAATGCATTCTGATTTGTCTGTGTATGTGATGCTATTACTTTGTGTGCGTTCTTGCACTGCTTATGTGGAAGCAGGTTGGTACACCTGCTTCTGGGTGAAAGGACGACAGGGAAAGTGGAAGAAGAAACAGATTAAGATAAACCTATATTTACAAGGAGTACACCATTCATAGCGCATGTGATCTTTGTGAAAACGATTTTATGTTAGCCATTATGGATCCCAAGCATGTAAAAAAAAATGTCAGTTTAGATACACATCAGATATTGATTCCCTCCGATTTATTGAATGCAAAACACAACCAGCTCTCTGAACTGGTAAACAGTGGTTAGCACTTTCTTTTTTCTGCTTTGGTTTTCTAATCTGAATGGACATCTTTTTCCCTCACTAGTCTTCTGATCTCCTTAAGGTTTATTTTTTTTGTTTCTCTTAAAAGTTTCATTTTACCAAACAAACACTAATTTATCAATTCCTCCAGCTTCCCCTTCATAAGTTTGTTGCTGAAGTATGTATATAAAATAATGTTGGTTAAAAATGCTTATTTATTTTACTTCTCTTTTTAAACCGTAAACATCCCTTTTCCCTCTGTGTGTGTGTGTGTGTGTGTGTGTGTGTGTGTGTGTGTGTGTGTGTGTGTGTGTGTGTGTGTGTGTGTGTGTGTGTGTGTGTGTGTGTGTGTGTGTGTGTGTGTGTGTGTGTGTGTGTGTGTGTGTCTTTCTTTCTTTGAGAGTGTGTAGTGTGCATGTATACCTTACACTGTGACAAGCGTTACAAAAGAGCAAGCTGAGGATGGCCAGGGGCAACCGTGCTCAGACGAGCTGTGGTACATTATTACATAAGCCCCATACGCAATACGCAAATGAACAGTTCTAAGGAGGTAGGAAAAGAGAGAGAATAAATGAGTACAAGAGTGGGAGAAAATATACAGCACTGCATACTAAAAATAACAACAACAATAAAAATAATTAATATTATTATTATTATTAAAAATATAATAAAAATAAAAAAAGTAATAGATAGATAGATAGATAGATAGATAGATAGATAGATAGATAGATAGATAGATAGATAGATAGATAGATAGATAGATAGATAGATAGATAGATAGATAGATAGATAGATAGATAGATAGATAGATAAAAAAATAATAATAAAATAAAATAAAAACTTAACCCATATAACCAAACATATGCAATGTATTCTTGGAATTGTCAGCCTTGAAAGCTGGTTCAGCAGGTTTGGGCTTCCTCAATGTCAAAAAGCACTTGTGAAATAATTTAATTTCCCAGTCAGTGAGAGCTCCTGCTGTCACTGATTAGCCAAACATCAACCTGACCACAAAAAGCTTCTTAAACACATTACAATTCACCACAGTTGTTTCTATACTTACATAAGAAAATTGGAGAGAAATATGCACTGCTTTTGCTGTTCTAACAAGGTAAAAAGCCTTATAAAAGTTGCCTTTGTTTGCCTCCAGCTGTGTGTCTCGACTAACGTGTACTGGCAAAACTCAAACAAACTCTTCTGTCCCCAAACAAAGAAGAAGAGCAGGGAGGATCTGGGTAAACGAGGGACAGGGACACAAAGCCTCAGAAACACCTGCACTCGTCAAAGGCTTCATTATTTGAGGTGGACATATGCTGCGTATGACGATATAAGAGGTATATGAAAAACAAATTGCTTGAACGATTTGACGAATTGACTGAATTATGCTCAAAGATTGGATCATTTTTGGCTATTACATAATTGACCATAATGAAGAGTTTTGATTGCTTAGCTCTTTACGCCTCGTTCAACCAGCCAGCTGCAATTTAAAGCCTGGGTTTTGGGGTTTCGATAATGAAGGAGGTAGTACTTTTTTAAAGTCAAACCAAATCAAGTCTCATCTTTTTTAGAAAATATTTTTTGAAACCTTATCATCCTAACTTCATAAAGACAACATAAAAGACTTCTAATATATCTGTGGATTCTAACTACACCAAGATCCAGTTCCTGCCAAAACTCTCTCCAATTTATTCCAAATATCAGTGTTAACTTTCTTCATTTACCACTTGCACACCACCGGCATATTATAGCTGCAAAATCACATTCCAAATAATTATCAGCTCTACAATTCTAAAACATTAAAAGAATTTTGTAGTGTTCATCCATACAGTTTTAAAATCACCATCAGCATGGAGCCTCAGTGGGAGCTGGCAGCTCATTGGCAGCATATCGGCACTGACTTTAGATATATTTTTAAATGTACCTTGGTGAAATTGTGGGAAGGATGAGGCTTCTTTACACTCGACCTCTCATTTTTATTCTTGACAGGCATTACATTCTTCTTGACTCTTTTTGACTTGCGCCAACTGACGCCTGTGAAAGAGTTCATTCAACCACATACAGAATGCATGAACTTTCTTATTTAAAAATCCTTGACAAGAAAATAAATGTAAATTTAAATGCAAGAATCAATTATCCAGTCCATTCAGATTCTGTCAGCATATTTGAATTAGTAATGGGATGAGGCAGGATTTCCAAAAACAACATGAGATGTGCTTAACAACTTCATCTGAACTGGAATTGTAAATTCTTCCACTTACTGCATTGACTAAACATTAAACGATGATCACGGTGACAGGGGAGCTCACATATACAAACATCAGCATCTCGTTAAAACAGTGACTCTGATCATGATTTATAAAACAATAATGTAGAGCCTATTTTTCTCAAAAGATACAAGCTCTGCCTCAGATTTGGTAAAGAGTGTGGGAGATCCGGAGTCCCTTATTGGAGGTCAGAGAGCTGCCCACAGCAAATGTCAGGGCATGGTATTATGAGCTGAGGGTATACCGCATGAAAACACACTCACACACGTGAACATAGTTTATCAGACAGAACTGTCTGGTCTAAATAGACAAAAACACCAAATTTATGCCTTCAACTTTTAAGTCTGTGTATTTGTGTGCAGGGATATTAATAGCTTTTGATGCAGTAACCATGTGTGACCTCTGCTGGTGAAGTCCTGTGGCAGATTCACATGGAAAATGTATGTGACACAAAACGACTGCAATTCACACTACAGGCGACAAGCCCTTAACAAATGAGAAGATCCACCACAAAGCAGCCAAGAAAAACAGCATCAACTTTAAATGAACTTTTGCTATGATTAAAAAATAATTTCATGATATAAGCAATTGAGAAATGAACATGTAGACAAACCAATGATGATTCTAGACCCTCGTTGACTACTTGGATGAAATGAATAATCATGATACAGTTATGACAATCATTTTTATTATTTATTATGCATGCTATTAAAAAGTGATTACATTGCATAATTTAACTTAAAAATAAAATAATTGATTATTTATAATAGTAAAGTTCCCATCAAACACTGAACCTGAAGTGCTAGTTTAATTTGTTGGTTTAAAGTTTAACACGTAAGCTAGGTTGTTCGTGTGACGAACCTGTTGGCGAGACTCCACACAAAATACACGCACTTTTCACACGCGTCAATTGACGCAAATAAATGTTTCCCCGTGCGAGATTCATCCCGAATATAGGTTGTAGATGTCATCAAATAATATGACTTATTATTATTATTATCAATGTTGAACACATTTTGTAATTGCTTAATATTTTTGTGGAAATGTAGATACTTTTTTCAGAATACTTTGAAGAATAGGTGAGATCATGAGTACCAGTCTTACTGATGCATTAATACATTATTGATAATAATGGGCAGTAATAGTAGAAAGGTAATGTTTTAAGAAACAATTGGACAATGTGCTATTAACAGTGTTTAATTACTATGATTATGGTAATGGTGCGATCATGTTTTGCTCACGGTTATTTTCCTGTTTTGCAGCTCTTTTTAATATTAAGCATTGCTACTATTTAATATAATTATAAATAAAGTTTTTATTAAACTGCCAATAAAGAAGAGTATCTAGAAGTGACTGTACGAATAGTCGCGTCGTATGCAAATATTCAAGCTTACTTTGATCAGATTAGGTTTCCCATTTTTATAGAAAGAAACGTATACAAGCTTTGTTTTTACGCATAGCCTAATTCTGAGCAAATACACTATTAAATAAAAAAAAGCGAGATAGAATGTATACATATCTTAAGACACCATAAGACTTTCCCTCTTTGCTTTATCAGGTACTGCAATCTAAAGAAACCGATCATCTTACCACTTGAGCGACGGACAATATTTTCCAAAAAAGTGTTCTGTGGTGCCACCAGTCCTCTTTTTCCCCCGTGCATTCTGCGGTCGGGCAGTGTCGGTCAGGCTCGCGGACTTGGTGGAAGCTGGTCGTAAAAGTGATGCAGGCGGGATGGGAATCTATCGGTGGGATGGAGAAGATCATTGTAACGATGCGCCGTGTCTGACTGTTATGGGTCCTTTGTACCACAGAGCGCTCGCAGTTCTGCAGGCTCCGCGCTCCCCTGGTCTGCGCCTGCGCACTTGCAAACTGTAACAATAAAAATTGACTGGCACAGGAATCTCGACATCGATGCCCGGTGCCATGGAGATAGTATCATGCAACAGATTGCGCCAATTGCGCGCGATTTAGAAACATGAAAACTCAGTCAGAATTAGGCTACTAAAAGTGAACTGAACACTCACAGTAGCGGAATGCTATAATTCATGAACAGGGGGAAGGAAGGAAATCTTCGCGCAATCTTCATGATATCAGTTGCATTGGCCTACAGACTTGCCCGACCTCAAAATTACGAAGATGCTCTAAATTACGTTAATATAAATAGTGAATATTTTATAAAACTGTCTATATAGTTTCTTAAAGCCTTTTCAAAGTTGACTGGCAGTCCAGGCTTTCCCCAAACAAAGGAGAAGACCAGGTAGGAGCTGGGTAAATGAGGGACAAAGACACAACGCCTCAGAACCATCCTACCAAGTGCAATTTAAAAAATGTGGTGTTTGGTGTTCTACAGGCTCCGAGCTCCTCTGCGCACTTGCAAGCTCAAGTTGTAACTTGTAACAATAAAAATTGACTGGCATAGGAATTCCGATGCCCAGTGCCATGGATATAGTGATAGCCTACCATGATAACCCAGTCAGAGTTACAGAAAAAGAATAACATCTTAATAAAATGTTTTATAGCCTAAAACTTTCAAACGTTCACCATTCTGCATGAATTAGCTTAAAACAGTTGATCATCACGAGACTGCCGCTACTGAAAGAAAAGGAACATCGAATAAATTAATTTGAATGAAACTATGGATCAATTATTATTATATTAGGCTATTGCTTGACAAACATGAGTGAATTCTTAGAAAGAAAGAAAGAAAGAAAGAAAGAAAGAAAGAAAGAAAGAAAGAAAGAAAGAAAGAAAGAAAGAAAGAAAGAAAGAAAGAAAGAAAGACTCAAGCCATCCTTCCCTGTGGGCTGTGGCGCCATATTTTCGGAAATGCAGTTAGATTGGGGACGTCCTCGCTCCCTCCCACCCCTCCTGTGCCGCTGAAGTCCCCTGTCTGAGTAGGCAGTGGACAGAGCCCCTATTGTTCCCAGCCCACTCCTGCCTAATATGGCATTTTCGCAAGGAAACCAATGATTTCCTGATACCGACGAAGCGTAGCAGCGAATGTGGAGAGCTGTTTTGAGTATGAAGGGGAGTAGGCTAAACCAGGGTCACAGACACGGCTTTTGTGTTGGTTTCGTCGCCGGACCTGGAAAATGTAAAATGACGGAATGCAAGTTGTAGAAGTTATCGTGAGTTTTCATGAAGCTGCTCTCGATGGCGCCGGATTGTTTCGGAAGCGCGAGTTAAAGCGTGGGTCACCTAACGTTACTTGACGGATTTGCCTGCTCACCGTACGACACTTAAACTCGAGTGTTTAAACTGGTCAAACCAAGATTAAGATCTCACACGATTTATATTTCTGTCGACAGCAGACTTGGCTACCTGTGGTGAATATAGTTTCTGGACTTGTTCATCATGCCTACTCTCAGCTCGAAAAGTAGGCAGAATGCAGTGGAAGCGGTTGAGGATAGAGGCAGTAACAGCAATCCTGTCGATACTACGACCAAGAAGATGTTGAAATGCGTTGTGGTCGGCGATGGAGCGGTGGGCAAAACCTGTTTGCTGATGAGTTACGCAAATGATGCTTTTCCCGAGGAATATGTGCCAACTGTATTCGATCACTACGCAGGTAAGTTGGTTTCTAGCTCAAACATATTCTCAACTGCAATCCGTTTATGAAGTGAAGTTTATAGCATGTCTACCTAATCCTTGTCTACCTCATACAGCCGGGTAGGAGACGGTCCCAATAATAGCCGTCTGAAAGAGGAGATATCAACTGCCAGAGCGAGGACTGCAGGGCCAATCTAAAAAGTAGAAACGGGGTACGGGGGGAGGGTCTGCCTCCGCTAATTTAGGTTAATCAAAAATGACATAATAATGCAAAAATAATTAAGTTTTATTATGGGCTTAAAACTTATTTAGGGTAGTTTCTTACTGTGCTAGGAACGTCAAAGACACTTTATGTTCCGCAAGACGGGTAAATAGCAGCGCGTCAGAGCTCGCATTCCGGCAACCTGTTGATCACAGGAGCAGACGAGATCTAAACTGCTGTCAATACGTCCTTTATGCATCTTTGTGGAACCACAGTGTTTTGCACAAATGTGTTCCCAATCATTAAGTTTGCCATCTATTAAGTTTTTTTCTCTCTCTCGTTCTCTCTGACTCTCACGCATATGCACGACAGCATAAGGCTTTGGTTTCTTTGCGGGGAAAGCCCCCGTGATACTTGCATGCTCTGAGAATCATATGAGGGTCAAGTCCTAATTACACAGTGGCAGACAGGTCATCTTCAACATCCTCCGAGAGTGGGACAGCTCTGTGAGAACAGCAGGGCATTTCCCTCATAAATACAATGTATGCCAAAACAAAGAACTTATAAAGAAATATAACCAACAATATATTTTATTCAGTTTTTTATTCTCAATATCAGTTTTCCCTTACTCAGTTCTCCCAAGCAGCTGAAAAATTAAAAATGGCTTGTTAACACTTTTAAAGTGAGGAGTGCTACTAAAGTAGACCTTTCCAATGCAATGCTTGGCTTTTTTCTTTTGGTGTTATTATAGCAGTGGGAAAAGTTATCATTTGTGCACACTAGAGAGAAAAAGGGAGGAGAGAGATTGTCTTATTTCCAATGTTTGCAAAGTCTCTTATCCAGCAATCTTCATCTTCAAATGATTAATGAAAAAATCTTTCTGAAAAAAAAAAAAAAAAAAAAAAAAATATATATAATATATATATATATATATATATATATATATATATATATATATATATAATAGTATATAAAAGTATAAAGTATATATATATAATATAAGTTGAACAATATATATATATATATATATATATATATATATATATATATATATATATATATATATATATATATATAGTTCAACTTATATTATATATATACTTATGTTATATATATATTGTTCAACTCCAGTTATCTCCGGTTATCTCTGTAATATATATATATGGCTCTCTCATTTGTGAAAGCTCTAAAACTTTAAAGCAGGTATTGTCAAATGATTTTCTTTCATTTTTTCTAATTTGCAATTTGATCAAATAAGGCATGTTTATCTGGGCAGTTTCATTTTTATGAGATTTTAATAGTATCCTGTGTTGTAATTTTCTCCAGCTGGTCATTGCAGGCTCAAGACATAAAGACAGACTGAACTAATTCAAGGAGTGAGTAAACGCTTTAAACTCTTGGGAGTTGAATGAGATGGAAAGATTTTCAAGGACTGTGATTCTCGGTCAGCTCCTCTGGTTAGATGAAGCTGATGATTTATGATGTGGAGGCCGTCCAAAGTACACTTAATGTCTCGTTTCCACTGAGCGGTACGGTACAGTACAGCACAGGACGGGTCGGTAAACCATGATCCGGCTTGCGTTTCCACCGCCAACAGTACCCTGACTTGATAGGCGTGGTGTTTGCCGGAAAGAAGCGATCGACGTCATTTTCGCACGAAGAAAGCGACATATAAACAACAATGGATGACATACAGCAGATCTTGTTCTGGCTTCTCGGCATGTTTTTACACAAGAAACAAGCGCTGACATTAGGCGTTTCTCAATACCAAGTAGCCTACGGAAAGTCCGCGAATCAGTAATTCTGCTAATGGAACAGCGCGTTCTTGAAAGCGCCACTCAGCTCGCTCTGCTACTCCGGTTATCTCTGTATGTAGGCTACATTTTAGGCAACAATAAAACGAAATATGTTATAAAACACCACTCTGCTTCTTTTCGGTTTTATTTAAATACATTTAAAAAAAATATAATGTGGTTCAGGCAACGCATAGCCTATTGATTATATTCACTTCATAGCCTATATGTACGGTATATATTTATAACAAAACTAAATATAAAACACAACCCTGCCTCTTTTCGTTTACATTCAAAAATATTAAACATATTCCAGGCAATATGTAATGTATTGCATATTGCATAGGTACAAATGTTGCAATAAACAACATAACAGATGATCTTGTAATAAAATAAAAAATGACGATCTCTTTTTGTTGATTTTCAGTTGTATCAATAATAGCCATTATAAAAGTATAAGTAAAAGGTACAAAAAGCTATACAGTAAATCTTTAATAACATAAAGCAAACAATTCAGTCAAATATACAAATTCAGCGCTCAAATATATGAAACTTCACTTAGCCTTCTGCCAAAACTATTGGCCAGGGAGCGAATTATAGATTCACGTGACCAAAGATCGCCTGTTAGGTCCAGGCTACAAGACGAATTATATGTCATGTTTAACCACTACAGAGACGTCAGAGTCAGCGGCAAACATCAGAATGACTAGCCGAGGAAAGGCTGTTCCAGGCGGGGTGCACGAGCGCCGAGCGTCCGGTGATTGCTTGGAATGGATCTCAGTCAAATTATCATAAATCTATAAATAAACCACAGATTTGAGCTTTAAAAAACTACATTCTCTCCTGAAAAACTCTTAAAACTACATTTTGTGACACAATAACAGAGGTATTATATTTCAACTGCATATTAAAAATGTAGCACGCGCAAGTGACGATCCTCTGTCAACCAATCACCGTTCTGCAGTGAGTCTAGCTCCACCTTTTAGTACCGTACCACTGTGCTAGGTACCCCAACGTAAGGGTTCCCAAAAAGTGGTACGGGACGGTTCGGCTTTTTGGTACCATTCACAACTTTTGACAGTGGAAACGCAAATAATTGTGTACCATACCGTGCCAAACTGTACCATACCGTACCGCTCAGTGGAAAGGAGCCATTAAATGGATGTTGTCACAGACCAAAAATTTTAATGGAGACATGTTAATGAAAAAATAAGGAATGAAGAGCCGGACAGAGCAGCATCTAACCTTGTGGTTTTTAAAGGTGTGGTGTGTATTTTATTTTCAATATTTAAAATAAAATTTTACAATTCATTTTGTTTATGTTAGTGGTGCATAAATTACACTTCACCAATAAGGAAATTAAACGGTGCTCCTAAAAAATAGAGGACACATAAAGGCATTTTTATGTGGTTCCATTAGTGTTCTGCAAACATATTGAATGCAAGCAAAAGAAGCACTCAAACACTTTATAAGTAGAATGCCATCATTACAATACATGAAAGTAGAAATGCATGTAGGTTTTAATTTGGTAAAACCCTTTAAGTGTCCATCAAGTACTCGGTTGTTCTATGTTGAATATCAGCAATTGAGATTTGCATTAGAATTCATTTTATGGAATAATTTTATATTGCCCATCCAGAAAGAGTTTTTTTTTTTGTATCAGCACTATACAGCACTTCCTTGTATTACAGAGTGTAAGGGAAATTGAGAGAGAACAGTAACAATATTCTTCTAGTAATCAATCACTTACATTCATATTAGGCCCCACTACTGTCTCCACAGTGAGAGTGGCCTTAACACAGCATCATAATAAAGTAGTGAATTGTCACACAGTGGCTTAATGTCCAGGCTAAAGAGCACAGAGCTCCCATTGTAGGCAACTGAAAGCTTTACTGTGCTGCTATGCTAGAATTGGTCTTAAATGAAAAACTCTGCATTTATACCATTCATGCTCCAGCAGTAATTGAACAGTTTGCAATATAACGCATTGGGAATACTGCAATCATATTATCAGTGAAAATATAATCTAAATGTATGAACCTAAAAAAGTGAACTGAGGAATCCAAGCAGCAGGTATTTGGATATATATTTATGTTTGAAATATTTAAATAATTTAAATACAGTTTTGTTTTAATATATATTACTGTTCAAAGTTTGGAGTCTGTAAGATTTTTTGATGTTTTGGAAAGAAGTCTCATCAAGGTAATATAGTAGTAGGCTATATACCGATTTAAATAAACATATAATTCAATAAACATTAATTATTATTATTATCTGTGTTCAAAACAACTGCTCAATATTTTTATGAAAACCATGATACAGTCATGTCAGGATTTTTTTTAACCATGTAAGTCTTTACTGTCACTTTTGATCAATTTAATGCATCCTTGCTGGATACAATTATTAATAAATAAAAAATCTTACTGACCCCAAACTTTGAAACACAAGTGTACTGAAGATGATATATTTTAGTACATCATTTCACCTTTCCAGCTAGTATGTTGTTTAAACAATCTATTTTTATTTGGTTGTGTTGGTGGCTTACATACAGTCTACTTTTGCTGATATGACTCTGTAAATAAGGCCAAATATAATATATTCGTCAGGAGTGAACTGACATTATATTCTTTTCACCAGAACTACTGTGATTGCAACCTATTAGAGTCAGAGCTCAACCCAGGAGTATGTGGGACTATGGTTTCTGTCAATAAATCCCATGGGATCAGAATTCCCTTGTCCAAAACAAACTGATGACATTCCCGGGCCATGACAAAGTGCCTGCTAATGTGTTTGAGATAAGTCATTGTTTAGTGTGGCTCCCACTAGACTCCTAACAAAATCAACTAATCCACCAATTATATTGCACTGTAGAAATTCCCACATGGTCAATACTGAATGTTTCTTTTAGTCAGGGGCAGGAAAGTAGCAGTTCGCATTTTCTATCCTTGGATTGGCAGATCTGTAAAAGCACCTAAGTTAATTTGAAAGTTTTTTTTTAAAACTCACCATAAGCAAGAATATTCTGTACAAAATAAAATTATTTGTGTTTGAGATAAGTCATAAATAAAACAATAGCCTATCAGTGTTTAGTAACACTGACATCCATAATAATAAAATGAATACCAGTAAAGGATACTGGTTGCCCCATATTATGCATGTAGTTTTATGGTTAGGGGTATAAACATGCCAGATATGGTTAGTGGTTGGTTGGTTGAAAGAACAAAAGTTGAAATAGGTTGGAATGGTTGAAAGAAGTAAACCTTCTTTTGAACTTGTCACTTTTACTTAGAAGTAAATGTTTACTTGAGTATACGTCTAAAGCTCACTTGAATTAGTTCTAGATAATTTAATTATTGAGATTTTTTTTTTTTAATTTGATCTTATGACTATTTTTCTCTGTGGAACACAAAATAATGTTTTTATTGAGTTAATGTTAATGTCTCTAGAAAGAGAGAGTTCATAAATAAGTTATTAAGTAAAGCTCATAATTAGTGGGGTATATGTACAGTGAGTGGTTAAGCCTATTTAATGTTTTGCTAAGTGAAAGTACTGTCACAAAACATTCACCAGCAGGCAATGCTTAATCTTATAACAAGTGCTGTGTAAGGGCCTTACAGATTATTTTGGCTTCAGAACGCAAGATAAATCACATTAATGCATTTTTTTAAATCACACTTCAGGAATGCCAACCACTCGAAATACATACAAACCCATTTATACATCACACTGCAAGCACAAACTAGATATATTTGGCATGTCGATTTTGCTTCTTGGGCGAATAGCAGATCTTATTATTTACATACATCATTTACAAGTCCTAGTAAATATGATTTACAAGAATGACAGAATTGGCTTTAAAGAATTTCAAACCTTTTTTTTAAAGGATTTGTAAAGTCAACATTTAGAGTTCATTCTGACAAATTCTACTTTTCAAATAAAAAATATATTTCAAATAATTTCAATTCTACTTCCTTACATTAAAATATCTATTGCAGTTTTGCATCCTGTTTACTAAATTCAATTTCAGGAATTGAACCGGAATTTTCACTATCGCTATGGCTCAATTCTTAAAACAATAAGATCAGATTATAATTTCTTATTCATTCGGGCAAATTACATGAGTTTTGGCACATGTGCAAAAGAGTAAGTACAATTGTCTACAATTAAGTAACTAAATGCACATGGCTTAAAGCTGATGAGTTGATTTAAATTGTCCCTCTTCACAACATTTTTTCCATAATATGAGCCATCATATGCAAAATGATTCATTAAAATTATCAGAATCTATCCGACATACAGGTATATTTCATAAATATCTTTCACATTGAATGTTTTTGTTTACATTTAACACAATGCTATAAAAAATAAATGTACTGTAACTTTATATGCATATTCTTTTTCTGTTTACTACAGTATTGACTTTTGTCCAGTAAACAACCTGCTGAAATAAGTATCTAAATAGCTCAGTTTGATACACAATAACATTCATCAAGACAAAATGTACAGTGTCAACAAATTGTTTATTTGTATAACAATCATCTCCCAGGTTGATTGCCATGGTCTCATTTTGGTGGCATTTGCCAATTTACTGACCGGTGCATTCAATTCTGAATGGTGCACAACACACCAATTACCAGATTCCAGTTAAGACACCAATACATTTATTTCTAAAAGACAATTTTATGGGAAATTTGCTGGACTGGATGGTGGACAACAGTCCACAATGGAAGAATGGGTGTCATTTGTGATCGAGCAGTGAAAGCACCTACAGTAAATGGTTAGTGCTTGAGACCTAATGCATCTGTGCTGGAATGGAAAGGGTCTAAATTAAATTTGCAGTCTCTTGCCATTACCATGCGAGTATCTATACAATTCGCTGTACTGTTCTTATGGGATCAAGCTCTTGAATACAGATAGTGGCTGACTCCAATGTCACAGGCTTGTCTGTGAAAGAGAAAAGAGGTGAGAAAGTTGGCCTGGAAGGACGTGGGTGCTTCTGACGCCCCAAATCACGTTTCACAGCAGTGGGTTAGTCTTGAGTGAGACTGTAACCCAACATTGATTTTTCTCCAGGCCACAGAATGGGGGCTGGGGTTTGCAGAGAGCTCAAGCCTCATGGGGAAAAGCAGCTGATAGGAGAGAACAGCTGAACGCCTGATTCACAGCCACTAACCCTTCTTTGTCTCCACAGACCTGCTTCTCTACACAGCTTCTAGTTCTCTCAAACTTTCACCTCAGCCTTGTTTTGTATTAGTTCTCCTCATATATAGGTAAAGAGTCAGAGAATCAGTAAATAAGGAAAAACTTTTTGAGTGTGTGTGTTTGCACTTAGTTTAGACTCCTTATTTAGCCTGTCCCGAGAAGAGAATCATGCTGGTAAAAAGACTTGTCAGGAACAGCTGATAAGCAGTGGCAGAATCAAGACCACTGTTTCAGGTCCATCTTCACCGTCTACAGGGAAAGATCTTGTAAGCACATCTAATCGCTTGGCTAGATTCCCACAGCTGCAATACCTCGCCCCTTTCTTTCAGCAAAACACCACCCTGGAGGTTCTTGCACACCACTGTCCATGTGGCTCCTCGGTGACCCCGTGCAGCTAAGCTAAGAGCATTAGGGCTAGTGCTGCTTTGATTTGTCTCTTGTCCCCAGTGTTGAGCACATGATTGTTAAAATTAGCATTGAAATTAGCAATCGCTCAAAGCGATGTAAGATTTGAATTTTAAAAGGGCTTCATAGTCCCTTCTGGTAATCATAATTTATGGAACAAACATTATGCCCTGTCAAGTGAAGCAGTAAAGTTAGCATAAGCACATCTTTAGGGCTTTTTAGTGTCTTTTAGGATTTCATATTTGTTTATAACGGACTAGGTCTGTTCAAATTATGCTTTCAGTATACCAAGTTTAGAAACTGTTCCTTGTTTGGGGAACAAAGCAACTTTTCTCATACTAAAATATTGTGAAAGCCATAGGCTATTGACATTATTTTCTTTAGCACTCTTTTTGCAAGTTGACATAAAATATTAATTCCCTCAAAATTGCTAAGTACTAAAGAATTGGCATAAAAGTGCATCCCATGACTTGCGCTACATTTACAGCTTTCTGAACTAACATTTTTCTCAATATTCCATGATAATCTTTTCTTCAAATGCGCTGTTAACTGCTGTAACTGGATCATTGAATAATGACTTGAACTTGAGAACTGGATCACAATACTCAAAGACTGTATATGGAAAGATTCACTTGTATTATTATCAATAAAAGAAACTGCAACACACATTATGGCGGAATACACCCCAAACGGCAATTGGTAAAGTCGTCGCATCACTGCATCTGTTTCAAGAGAAATGGAAACAGAAACAGTCAGTGTCCTGACATGCGCATTGGCTGAACCAACCTGACATATATACTTTTTAAACGCTATTTGAGCATAAGAAACAATTTTTATGGGACAGTTCATCTCAAACAAGTTGTTCTTGAATTTGACATTTATACTATCACAAGGCAATCATATGACTTCAGTGGGCTTGTAATATGACGCACAAGTTGTATGAACCGCTTTTATAGTTTTTTTTATTGTGCTTTTTGTCATTTTTGAAGCTTGAAGGCAGCAGGTTAAAAGGAGAGCCTTGATTTTAAAGATCAATTTATTTTGATAGTCAGTGGTGTTCATCTATGCTCAAACTCTCCATTGCCATATTTTTATTGTCACAATATTGGAGTGTTTGATCTGAATCATATGTAGTGAATTTCTTCTGAACATTTTGCTGGGCTTGTTTTCGAGGAACGTTGGAGAGGTTGTCTGTCTTCTCCTTTTCCAGAAACTTCTTTTGACTCATCCAGGCAGCCAGAGCTATAGTTTGCAGGAAGTGCTTTGGTTCTGTCCACAATTTACATGACTGGAAGGGCATTGCATTGGTCATGTTGGAAGCATTCAAGGGTATCTGGCTCAGTACAGTTTGTGGGCTATCAAAAATTGGATAAGATCCTAAGCATTAATTGTGTCATCCCAGGCATCAGTATTTCAGGCCACCATGGAGTTGAGAAGATTGCACTCAGTTCAAGGTATCTCAGAAAGTGCTTGACGTCTGAAGAATCTGGTGGCGCTGCTACTATTCAGCTTTTATCTCATCCGCTCTCTCTTTCTTTCTTCTCTCACACATTCCTTTAAAGTTTATCAGCCTTAGCACTACATGCTCAAAACATTGAGTTTGAAAAGAGTGTGGACACACAGTGGATAGTAACTGCAGTTTGTTTGATACCTCAGTGAAATGTTGAGTCCAGCTGTTTTCCTGTTCTCAGCAGTGGTCCTTTATTGCATGTTGTTTGATGACAAAAGTTTGACTTGTCTGTTTTTTTTTTTCCTTTTAATTGTGTCAACACAGCCGTTCTCTCCCCCTCATCACCCACAACACAGAATGAAATATGTATGCAGGCACACACCATTCTTTCCTCCCTATTTTCCAAAACCGGTCACCCCTTGCTGTTGACAGCTGTCCTGTTCCAAATCAAACTCCGTTCCCACCCACAACCAAACAGCAGGTCCAGAGTTCTGGAAGTACATCAGAGGGATGTGATATAGCAGGAGCATAAACACTTTTTGCAGACATATTCTGCACTGTTCTTCTACTTTACATGTATAATGAATCTGTTGTTTTGTTTTGATTTTTTACAGTGAATGTAACAGTATCTGGAAGGCAGCACTTACTGGGATTGTACGATACTGCTGGACAAGTAAGTTAATGTTTCTGAGGTCTATATAGTACCAATAGCCCATCTGCTTAACAACCTGAGTAAGGCCCGTTCACTCCAAGAACAATACAAACTGTATTATTATCCACACCAACGGACAATAATATTCAAGAAGTCCGGCATACGTCACCAGAGAGAATTCTGTTATTTTACCGGAAGATTAAGTATGATATTTTGCTTAAGGCGAGACACTGCAGGTGAATACGGTAAATATTTTAACTTACAGATATCACCATGAAACTTTACCAGTTGATTACTCATATGAATAGGAGAAAAAAATGTATTGAGAGTTTTCTGTAATTTTATGTTATATGCTAATCAGACGATATCTAATTAAATATGCGCTAATTTGCATAGATTTTGAAGTGACGAATCTGACCATTGAAAAAAACAAGGTTCAAAATTATTTTTGCATTTTGTTGATATATTCAATGAAAATACATTTTCAGAGGGGATTATGAATATCTCCTTTTGTTACCCTGTAAATCAGAAAATACTGGCAATAGCCTTAAAAAATGTATTTCGGCCCTATTTTTAGGCATAAAATGTCATATAAATCAGGCCAAGAATTATATATCAACAAATCCCTCTGAACAAACCTTCACAATATAGTTAGGAATACGCCTGTAAAGTTTGGTGTATGTAGGTGCTACAGTAGTGGAAAATCGTCTCTATGAGTGTGAGAAAAAACTCATTTTGAGAAAACGGCCTTTAAAGATTCTTATGGCAAAATTCGACTAATTTCTATTGAAAGCCATGAATTACAGACAAAATATGCTTTAGGTCCAAGTAAAATCCATGCATCACACTGTTTAACATCCAAGACTCATTACTGCTTCATCCATCACTGATCATAACATCCAAAACAACACATCAACAGTCCATCACACAGGTGGAATGACAAAAAGTTAGCAGTCGAAACTGTCAAGGTATGACAACAAACTTTAAACCTGTCGTATAAGAAAGAATCACTCTAATAAATACAAATATTAGCTCATATCCTTCGACATTTTGAACTACTGCGGAAATGTCAGAGCGCGTCACGTGACGATTCTGAATGAATCACGTTGTCAGAAATTGGCATCAGCCAATGAGATTGCGCATTTGAGTTAAATGGCCCATTTTACTTTCATGATTGGTTGCTGATAAACAGGAAATAACCATATTTGGATCCAACAGCATTGAAGAGGGGAGAGAGAGCTTTCCAACGGTGGCCCTGTCCCAAATGGCGCACTTCATGCGGACTTTCGGTCTCGTGGACTTAAATTGCGCGTGCTCGCCGAGTCTACGAGTCCGTAGGCCGTCCCATTTAGCATTTTAACGCTCTGAAGTGTGCTCAGCAGTGCCCCCTTTGTACCCTTGAAGCGGTCTTCTGCGAAGCCCGCATAGATGCAGGCTCCACGCACTTTAACTACCCTGGAATCCTTGCGAAATGCCAATCAGAAAACGGATGAGATCAGAAAACTAACTCTAACCAATAAATTGTTTTTATTGTGTTCACTTTACATATTTAAAAGCAAAGCAATATTAATATATATATTATGGGTGATGTTAGGAACTATTCTACATGTAACGGTAAAAAGATTAACATGACTGACAAATTTTTTAATAAAATAAATATCCTATTTATGTCTTTTAGAAAAAATGGGATAAGTTTTAAAATATATTCTATATTATGTTTGGATGATGATAATTTACATATAAGGACAGCAATAACTGCAGTAGATGTGTAATAACACTCACATTGTGAATTGTGCAATTTATTTGAGAAAAAAATAAAAGAGAGGAGTAAAAGGTAACTATAACAGTATAAAAGTTTATTGTAAAATCTTTAAAAAAAAGTTAAACAATTAAGTGAAACACCTTTAACTTTCAACAAGTAAATGAAAATAAAGTTATACAATTATATGCACAATATTAAATGTTCTTCAACATTTACAATACAAACAGAGGTAAAAAAAAAAAAAAGATTTCTCCGCATGGAAAGCCATCTTGCAAAAACAATAGTAAAAACAACAACAACAATCGGCAGCATATCGACCCGCAGCTCCTGTCCAACAACAACAACCAGACCTTCTTCCTGTTTCCAGCGTGACGATCGAGTCTGTCCCAAAATACCTCTGAATGCCCCCCCGCGGACTCGCGCTAAGGGCCCTATAGGTCTGCACTACATGACGTCACCGAAGTGTGGACTCTGAGGAAGTCCACAAGTCCGGAGTGTGCCATTTGGGACAGGGCCGGTGTGTGTGATGACAGAGTGCAGACAGCGATCGCGGAACAGCGGGATGATTTAGAACGCCAACTTTTGATGCATTTAGGCGAAATCTACACACGCAAACAGACAAAGTGTAGTAAAATAAAGACCTAAATGTGTATTTTGGACTTTTTTTCAGCACAAGTCTGAAAGAAGACATGTTATTGAAGACAAATAGCCCAAAATATCAAAATTGACCAGTGAAAAAAAAAAACATGTTTTTGCCTGCCGTCTGCCTTAAAATTACAAGGTCAATTTTTTTTTTTACAAATTAAACATATGCATGGCTAAATCATTCACAAAAAAAAAAACTATGGCATGCATTTAAGATCTTTTCATTTCGATTTCAAACATTATTCACGCAATAACAAAACCTCAATAAGACTGACACTTCATTTAAATGTATTCATACATTTACTATTGTTACCAAATAAGAACTGAGTACAGCAACAGACCTGACACTAAACAAATTGATGTTTTTCAATAGGTTTACTTCAACATTCCCTACTAAATACAGTATAATTTCATCATTTAAAAAATGGCAAAGGGATTTACGTTAATACTCTTAAAAAACATCACTAAGTGACGTTGTGGCATCATATCACTCTGAATTTAAATTCACATAAAGTAGCGTTTAATGGCAGAATGTACAGCCTGTTTTGAATAATGTTGTAAATAAAGCGGCAAACAGTGACTTGAAATTACAACAAACCACAGGCTGGGTTGTTTTTGTCAGCTCACCATAATGACTTTGATTTTGGCTTATTATTGCAGTGATTCTTCAAAAATAAATTCACACGACTAGTCAGATACAGGCTGAAGAAATGCATCTAAATCAAAGCCCAGCAGTTTACTTTTCTTGTGTGTCTAAAGGCATCACAGAATCAGCCGTCCCCGCAATACCCATATTATTGGATCCCAGATGTTAGCGTTAATCCCGGAATATATTTACAACAGATTACAACATCTGAACATAAACATAAATAACTTGTTCATACTATGACTCTCCTCCACTCTTTCTATCCAGTGCCTGTGTAACATCCAAATTAGAGTTAGTCTCTAACTTTTCTATGTACAATGTCAGACAGTTATTGTAGTTGTTATTATTTTAGTATTTATTTTATTTTAATTCAGAACTAAAAATGTAAAAATGTTTTAAGTTTAAGTTTTATTAATTTTGTTATATGTGCTTTTGTCATTTTTTATTAGTTTTTGTATTTTTAAATATTTCTTTTTAGTTTTAATTTTTAGTTTTAGTTTTTGTAATTTTAGTAATTATTTCAGTTAGTTGAAAGGGCAACATTTATAATTTATGCTTTTTTTCATGTAATATTTTCAATTTATTTCATTTTAATTACCAAAAATGTTTATATATATATATATATATATATATATATATATATATATATATATAATTTTAGTTAACAATATCAACACTGGCTTGGTTGTATCATTTCCCCAAATTTTTTCCGCATTTTAAGATAAAATTGTTTAAGTAAAAGTTTTAAGAAACTGAAAATGACACCATCACCAATCCAAAAATAGAAATGAGGCATTTTTGACATTTGTGTATAGCTGTTACTAAATTTCGATCATTATAAAAAATATATACAATAATAAAAATATATATATTTCATTAATCATGAAAACAGAATAATTATCTGACTTGTAGTTTATAATTTAAATAATAATAATAAAAATATATATTATTATCTGAATTATAGTCAGATAATTATTCTTTTTTTAATGATGGATCATTACTGTCAGCTTGTTAAGACTGCCCTTATAATTATATTATTCCTATCATTGACTATATTGACTTTGGCAGTTGCTGACATTGCACTGGGGGGCTGCATTCATGTAATAAGATGTACGGAGTTTCTTACAGAGTATATATTTGAATAAATAATGAGGGAATAAACAATTATTTTATATGCAAAAACGTACAAGGAGAATAGCAATATGTGCATATTTTTCAATAGATACGGCACTAGACTGGCATGAATAGCTATAGGGTACCAATTTGCAAATATACATATTTACCAACCATCCACTGACTGAGGGTCATTTTTTTACTTTGTTTTAAGGACTGAAGTAATAAAGAAAGCTAAAGTGTGAATATTTCTGTTCAGCATAATTTTGTAAATGTTTCTTAGGATCTATAGCTGTGGCAAGGACAGTATAAGCTGTAATGATATTTGCTATATGTGTTTCAGAATTGAACAGACTGACTAATGTAGTGTGCAGCACATTGCTGTATAAATGAAAGTTATTTAATTCAGCATGTCTACTCATTTAAGCTGTTCACTGATACAGAGCCCTTCTCTTCTATTGATCACTGACTAAGAGATCAATTGCACTCAAGAAGAACTGACTTTTACAAGATGCTGGCACTGGTGCAGAGTTGTCATTTGGCACTGACACTTTAAAAGCCTAATGTAAATTATTTATGTTCATTTGCATTTCATAATAAGAGACAGAATAAAGTCATAGATGTTAATGATGCTCAACTTGTTACTTTTATTTTACCAGAAAATTCAGGGTCCTCATTTATAATATGCACTTTTAAATGGCCAGTATAAAATACTCAGATATGACACTTTACATGCAGTGGTTTAGTCTGGTGATCTCCAAACATATCAAGTTGTACTTAAACCAGTAAAAATGAAATTACTGTTTGACTGGTTTTCATTTACTTTACCGTTCAAAAGTGTGTGACAAAACTGAGTCTGACCAATGAGGTTGTTACAAAAAACTGTTGGAAACACTGATTTAGAAGCTTTAACCTTTAAATTAAATATCTGCACTCTTTATGTTATAATTAGTTTTTTGGAATCATATTTCGGTTGATGAGATGAACTGAGTCTACAGTAAGTCTTACTTCACTCGTCATCTTCGTCATGCGTTATAGGAGGATTACAATCAGCTGCGGCCCCTCTCTTACCCCAACACAGACGTCTTTCTCATCTGCTTCTCCGTTGTGAATCCAGCTTCCTATCACAATGTTCAGGAGGAATGGGTGCCTGAGCTCAAATCCTGCATGCCTCACGTGCCCTACATCCTCATTGGAACACAGGTGCAAGAGCTTCTAATTCAGACAGTGATGTGATTTTTTTTTATTATTAATAGTAATAATAATGTTGTTGTTTATATTTATCAGATCAAATAATAATAATACATTTTATTATTATTGAAAGTAATTATTGTTGTTGTATTTATATGATCAGATAAACCATTAATATTATAAATAATGATAGTAATAATAATCGTTATTAGGTCAAATATTGAGATTAGGCATCAGATCAAATACAAATCTGAATATTTATGGACTGCCGAGGAGCTTGAACCCAGGAAAAGATCCCAGAACAGAATTTTTTATTCTGACATTTATTTATTGAAATTTTGATCCAATTCATTCAGATTGACTTGCGAGATGACCCAAAGACACTGGCACGTCTGCTCCAGATGAAGGAGAAGCCCCTGACCTATGAGCAAGGCCTCAAACTAGCCCGAGAGGTGATGGGATTTTCATACTTTTTGTGGTTTGGCTTAATTGTCAGTTGTTTGTTCTTGATCTGTCCAGGTTTCAAAAAACAGAAAGCATGATATATGAACAATCACCACTGTGTGTCAAAGCACTTAAAAGAATTAGTTCACCCAAACATGTCAATTCTGTCTCTCCCCTTATGTCGTTCCAAGCCTGTATGACTTTCTTTCTCATGCGGAACACAAAAAAGAATGACAGAATGTTTGAGCAGTTTTTTCCCTATTCAGTGAGTGAATGTTGACCACATTTTCAAGGCAACATTTTTAGTGAATAAACAGTTACATTTAGGGATTATAAGAGGACAAGTTATAAGGCCACTGGTCACTGCGGTCCATTTTCATTGCATGTAAAAGAGCAGCTCTGACATTCTGCTAAACTTTTCCTTTTGTGTTCTATGGAAGAAAAAAAGTCATACAGGTTTGGAACATGATGGTGAGTAAATGATGACAGAGTACTTGAGTGAAGTATCCTTTAACCTAAAGCAGAGGGTTTTGTCTTATTATGATATATTGCTATCCCCAGATTGGTGCCCAGTGCTATCTGGAGTGTTCGGCATTGACTCAGAAGGGACTAAAGACAGTGTTTGATGAGGCCATCCTGACAATCTTCAGCCCTAAGAAACAAAAACGGGGCTGCACAGCCTGCAGATGTTGTGCTATCGTGTGAGGATAAAACATCTCCAACTGTGAAAACCCACAGTCCTCCAAAGCCTCAGGCAATGTAACAGACCCTAAACCGCCTCCAGTCTACTGTACATCCTTCCTTTCTCCATCCGCCTGTTGTCCCTCAGGACAATGAGCGGTCTTGCCCTCGGGTTTGTGTCTTGTGGAGAGCTTCCAAAACAAGTGCCTTAATTTCTCCCTACGTTGCCTTACAGGATTCACTTCTCAAGTCAAAGAAGTTTCCGACTGGACTGCGGTTACTTGAACCGACATTGTGTGACATCGTCAATCTCCAACCAAACAAACGTTTTAGATTCAGGTCTGGGCCATATATTATATGGTTTCTCGAGGCTTATGAAAAAATGAAAATCCATTCCTCCATGCAAGCTGTTTTTTTTCTCAGTCACCTCAAATCAATATTGTGCTCTTTCTGGAGTCAATGCTTCAGCAGTTCGAGCTAGTTAATAAGGGAAATTCTCTGGAGGATGGCCAACTCATCAATAGAGGTAGAGCAGAAGGAAGAAGAGAGAGTGCACGTGTGAGAAGTGCATCTTTACCAAAGAAATTATAAATTGGCAACTAACGATTAGCAAAAAACACTTATAAACCGTTGCATACCTACACATCCAAAGACACCAACAATAATACTTTAAAAAGAGTGACAATCAAGCACATTTGATTTGTGGAGACTGAAGTCTGTCAGTGACAGGAGAAAGGGAAAATGTATATTGTGACATTAGCCCAAGAATCATTCATATGTACTTTTTTAATTTTCCGTTTTTAAAACTGAGATGCCATGAAGTGTACTTAGTCACCTTTTTATGAGCCATCAGACTTTGATCTTTATACAATGTAGGTGCAGAACCTATTTTATGATGCCATAAAATGGTGTAGTAATTATTATATTTTTCATACGCATTTACATTTTGATTTTTGAAGTATAAACTACAGCTAAAATAAGAATAAAATAAGATTTTTCTGTATTTTATCACAAATTACTCTGCCTACACACATTTTAAAACATGCTCTCATTGTTCTCTTTTAAAAATGAGCCGATGGAGGACCGTAAGTGCCACTTAAAAATAAAAAGAAGTAACTAATCACTAATGTACTAATTCCAAAATTTAAATATAGATAAATCAATTTTCAAATTAAATCAACAATTTAGTCAAATGTGGTGATAAATTGATGAATCATTTTAAATGCAGCATTTAAATTATATTTTTATAAAGCCTGTTCAAATTGCTATTCTTATCCATTTTCCAGTTGTTGTTTTTTCTAAATGCATTTTTAAAAGGTAAATTGATGTATTATTTAGTTTTAATCATTAATCATGAATTAAATGTCAAAGGTTTACTTTTAATATTTATTATTATTAAGTGGCACTCACTATGATCTCACAACTGTGAAAAAACACACCCTATCACTCCCTATTTCAGCTAAAATGCTGGTGTGTCTAAGAACCAGGCTTGTACACTGTCTAACTGTTGCGTTTTTCCCTCTGGCTAAAGCCACCCCCTTATTTTCCATTTTAAAGATCAGCTCAAACACAAATGGCTTTGTTCTTCAAACTTGTTTTTTCCCCTCATGTGTGTAGTGTGGTCATGCTGTAAAGTGCAGTCCCGCCTTATTTAGTCTTTTCAAAATGAGGACATTCCCTACTGTATTTTGGAGTGTCAAATCGTTTGGACAATATTATGTGTAGCCCTTACCTTTTTGTTTTAGACATGGGACATAACAATTTTTAGGTATATTAACCATCTTCCAAAGCAATGAACTGAAACCTTGCAGTTCAAGTCTCCATATCATCACTCCACTTACCAAAAACTTGTAGTTCTCAGACGACCACGCTTTTGGACACCAGAACTGGTACTGATTTCTTGTGATTGCTCTTCATATCAGTCGTTCCTTAGTTTAACCTCAGGGACTTCTTTCCAGAGCCCACAAGGTGCTAGCAACCTTCCTCGGGCTGATGAATCAAACCTGCTCCACAGAGAGGAGGAAGAATGAGCCTTCATTCACTTGCCTTTAATGTAGCATAGAGATTGTTTCTTCACAGTTTAAGTGCACTTACAACACTGTGCCTTGCATTGACCTATGCAATTGTTTATACTCTAATGCTAATAAGAACACCAGTTTTCAGTCACTGGTTGAAAGAGCTATAACTTGAACTCAGTCTTGAACTTATATTTAATATTTTTAATGTTTTTTTTTTCTTCTTTAAATTTCATGTATTAGTTTATTTGCTAAAGAAATGTGACATCTTTGTCAAAATTAAAAATGTGTTGTAAATATACACAGAGTGGTTAAGGCTTGTAATAAAACTTTTGAAATTGTCTTTGTCAATAATGTTGGTTTCTTCAGTTCTTTTGTATTCGGCTATTAAGCTGCCAAATTTCCTTTAGTATTTGGTGACCTGAAATTTCAGAAGTTCCCAATTTGAACAAAATGCATTCTCCTCATTGACTTTATCCCAGAAGCTGCATATTAGAGTAGAGTTCGGAGCAGCATACCAGAGCCTACCGTACCATTCAGTGTAACAGAGGAACTTGAAATTCTGAGAATCTTGAGAAAGTATTGAAAATTTGTGCTTTCTCTATCAGCTCCTCTCACCCTGTAACTTCTGTTCCTTCAATAAATCTGCAACCTCTGACAAAGTAAGCAGATTTGTCATCATCGCTCACTTTTATGATCAGTTGCTGGTCACAACTTCTGTCTACAGTCTCTGTCCTCCTTAAACTGCATGCCTTGGTTCAAAAGAAACTCGCTGATTTAAGCCGCCTTCCACACTGCATCTCTGAATCTTCTGGCAGTGAACCAAAAGATTGCTGCAAGGTCTCATTAGCACTTTTGGTTCCCCAATATTATAGAATCTGGTAGTTTGTTGCTCAATGTGGTAAGACTTCTTGGCAAACGGGATAACCTCCTCTCGCACTCACTTTGGTCTTCCTGGAAGTCCATGTCGCCGCAGGTTCCAGCGCTACCGTACCATTCCAAAATCATCACCCAACTCATGCACACTCTGGTTGTTTGTCTCGCCCCTGTCCATTTGTGTCTTGATGTAAAGCATTTTGGTTTTTAGTGCTTTTATTTCTGCACAGGCGGTTCGCACCATCGTTTACAGGGCATCACTCCTTGTATTAATAAGATATTATCAAGCGTTGTAATGATATCATCTGAATTAGATATATTTCCAGCATGAACTTTGGAAAACGTTGGCTTTTTTTGTGAGTGGAGTTTTGCATGTTGAAGGGAATAGCGGAAATTCTTCGTCTTTTAACAGATGCTCATCTTGAATCAAGCCGCTTTCTTAGTCATGGCCATTATTAGAAATCACACGTGAATCCACTTTCCCAGTCACTGGCTTTTTATGTTGTTGTGCAGATTAAGCCATGTTTCAGGTCGAAGACCTTAGGTTGGTACAAAAATCGTGGATGTCTTAGATTGGTATAAAATACTCTACGATCCTATGCGTATATAAATTTGCTGAATTCTGACCCCCGCCCGATTATAACCCCCCCTTAGTATTGGTAGGTTTAGGATTAGGTGTGAGGGTGGGGTTAGGTTTAGGCAACCAGGTGGATTCAATGAGGGGGATAATAATTAGAGAGAGTCTTGAAATTCAGCATAACACTGGTCCTGTGTCTAATTTCGAAGGCTGCGTCCTCCGGAGGTCGCATACGTCATAAAGGATGTCTTATTTCAGAACAGTAACTATTATAAAATTGACCGTTATTACTATGTGTACTATGTGTACCGTGTATATATTTTTGTAATTTCTTAATGACTTTGGAATGTAGTGATCAGTTTACTGAAATGAAGCAGCCTCAATGACCAAAGTGTGCCACACAAGACCTGAAAAGTGAAGCCAAAATGTTTAGTTTGCCCCCAGTTGGTTGGTGCCAGTCATAAACCCTGGCCTTTCTATGTAATCTAATGGGAGGTTGAGACAAACTAAACAATCAAATTACACTTCAAATAACTTTTTTCAAAAGATGTTCTTGTCATTTTAGGTTATTTTTTATCACGCCGATATAAGTTCAAGTGTTCGTTTTTTAAAGAAGTTTGCCTTTAGTTAGTTGATGCAGATGCTATAAAAGAGTGTGACGTCATGATTGACAGCTTCTCTGAGCGAAGTAGTCACTGAGGGAAATCTTATGTCTTTATCAGACTGATGAGGAAAAAATGTTTAACTTGCCTGTTAAGAAATGTGTAAAATATTTAGGTATTCATATCTGCAAGGATAGGAATGCCACAAGGAACGCCAACAACTAAATTTCTCACCTAAATTGAAAAAAACTAAAACAATTCTAAATTTATGGCTTCAAAGAGATATTTCAATTTTAGGAAGGATTCTTTTGACTAAAGCAGAAGGGATTTCAAGATTTGTCTATCCTGCTCTCTCTCTTAATGTTCATGATTCAATATGTAAAGATATAAATACCATATTTACTAATTTTGTGTGGAAAAACAGACACCATCATTTAAAAAAAGCGGTGCTCTCTGGTTCTAAGGATGAAGGTGGATTTGAACTTTTGGATTTTTGTGACTTAAATTATACCTTTAAGGTGAAATGGTTGAAGGAATGTTTAAGAGCACCTGAGTCCTTATGGTACTTTATCCCCAACAGTATTTTTAATAATGTAGGAGGCCTAAAATTTATATTGAAATGTGACTATAATATTACAAGATTGCCGCTAAAACTATCTCAATTTTATCAACAAGCTCTTTTGGCTTGGAAGCTGTGTCATTCTCACAACTTCTCTCCACATAAGTCCATCATTTGGAATAATGAATGCATCACTAGGGGGAACAAGTCACTCTATTTGCAGAAATGGGTCGATAGAGCTATCTTTTTAAAAGACCTTTTTGATGGTAATAATCAATTACTTAACTATGACTCCTTTCTCAGGGAGAAGGCATTCCCAATAACGTTTAAAGAATATAATTTGATTTTTAAGTCTATACCTAATGGCATATTAGAACTAATGAAAAGTTACAATAAACAAAACGATATTCCTGGTGTTAATTTATCTCTTTATGTAAATGGTATGGATATTATGAGTAGCAAATGTACTAATAAACATATCAGAAAATGCTTTTTGAATGCAAAGAAAACAAAACCTCGTGGGAAATTTTTCTGGAATTCTCTTTTTTATGAGATTAATTGGCATGGGGCGTGGCTTGTTCCTTTTAGATTTTGTATCACAAACAAAGTTAGGGAATTACATTTGAAAATATTACACACTATATATCCAACAAACTTGCTTATTTCAAAATTTAAACCTGTTGACAATCTTTGCAGTTTTTGTAAGACAGAACAAGAATCGTTACCTCATCTCTTTTATGGTTGTTCATTCTGCATTACATTTTGGAAAAATGTTGAAAGTTACTTGTCATTTAAAACAAATAATACAATAACACTTGAAGGGAAACAGATTATTACATATTATGATTGTAGAGATAGAGGTTTATGTAATATTATAAATCTTTTTATTTTACTAGGTAAATTCCATATTCATAAAGCTAAATTCTCCAAGTCAAGGCCATGTTTTAAATTTTTCCAAATTGAAACCGATATTTATTTTGAGTCTCTTGAACGGGTTAAAAATAAAAAAGCTATGTCAATAATTGAAATATACTCTAAAATGTTCAATTGAAAATTAGAAAAATATCTTTCCTTTTAAAGATAATGAAGTTTATAAGTCTGTCTATTTAAGATATGTATTAGGATATTTTTTTTTTTAATTATTATTATTTTCTTGTTTAAACTTTATTTTGATGTTATTTTTGCTGTATAATATTTGTTTACGAACTGTGATGCTTGTATGTTTGTAACTTGAATTCTAATAAAGAAAAAAAAAAAAAAAAAAAAAAAAAAAGTAGTCACTGAGGCACCAACGGATTTTTTTCGGATCTTCAGAATAAGATTGGAGTTTTAACTTTAATTTTTACATTTCAATAACTGTTTATTTCACACTGACATCATGAGCTGTTTTGCACGGTTCTGCAGTAAATTGTGTGGGCGGGGCCGATACCGGAGCCACTTTCCCAACTCAATAGGTGAAGATTGAAGGCTTCACTTTTCTACAAAGGAAGAGAGTGAAGGTGTGTTGTCCATATATATATATATATTATACAGTCCATGCAACAATGATCTCGGGAGGACGCAACCTTCGGATCTCGCCGTTTTTTCTTGTTCGTGGAGTTGATTCACTCAGAGTTTCATGCCTTTAAAATTACAGGCAGCTAGGTGTGTCTAGTCAGGGTTTTTGTGGACATTTAAGCTTACTTGAGCACAAAACACATGCTTTTCCGAATGTAATTGTTGCAAGTGTTACAATTTGGTGGATTTGTCTTTACAGGGAGTAACGTTAGCCAACTTGCAAAGCTGTGAACGTTTAAAATAGTTTAAAACAACCCCACATCCTATTCAGACCCTTTTTTATAAAGTGTATAGAAACAGTATTACTTTAATCTATCATGAATAGTTAGTATATCTACCTTGAAAGCGATAACGATGACTCTTTCTTCTCTCGTCAAGGTAAAGTTCTTCAAGGCTGAAATGGCGCGAGACCAACTACTTAATGTAGCTTGCAGCCCCCTCTGTTGGTGAAAATAATCACTACACGATTGCTCTGGTAACCATATCAAGGTTAACTGATTGCACTAAAACACCAAATCAGGATTTACAGACATTAATCCCCTGTAGTGCAGCGTGTTTTAAGTTGATCGACACAAAAATATTAGATCTTTAAAACTAACAATTGAATCATCATTAATTCACTATATTATTTGTTGTGATAATCTAACTAAATAAAATTGAACATGTCGATCTGGAATCTCATTACATAGCCAGTCATTAGCTTACAACAACACAGCACTCATTGCTTAACATTTCAAGTTCTCAATTCAAGTTGAGTTTTTCATCAGCTGTTGGAATGAGCCTCCTGCCACCTACTGGATTAAAATGGGACATTATGCTCTTTAACAGATTTACTTAACACTTTGCCCTTCCTATTTTCTCAGAATTTTTCAACACTAAAAATATTTAATTAATATAATGAAAACACTAAGCCTAATGGGTTGATCAGATGCTTTTCAATCTGCAAATATAGAACTTCAATTTCAGAAAAATATCTAAAATCTAAATCAGTAAAAATACCCCAAAAAACCTGCACAAAAAAAAGCAAGCAAACATTTTATCACAAAAAAACAGGTTTATTTAATATCTCTTTCTTTTTTTAAAATAATTAGATTTATTCTATTCATCAAACCCTTTCTTTTGAATTTTTTATACATATCAAATTTGGGCCATCATAAAACACACAATGAGCTTGGGAGAGTTAAAACAAGGAAGAGAGAGAGACGTGATTAAGCCAAATAAAATAAAATATAATAAAATACATCCTCCTCACATGTAAAATCCACAACCACAGTTGTTGGGACTTCAAATAAAAGGAGAAGAAAAGGGGCTGAAGTCCCATGAGAACAACTCGAAGTGCTTTTTAGTTCTAGCCTGGCGGCTCGTATTTCAGAAGAGAGATTATGACCTACCGGATCAGCGTTTACCTACATATTAGGCCCTAAAAAACCCAACATACGCAGGATTTCATTTCAAACACTCCATGGACAGAAAGAAAAACCTTGTCTTGCTCAGTTCGGTCATGTAGACGACATCCAACCACCCTGAAGTCAAAAACTAATAGAGCTGAGCAGCGGAAATCTGGGAGGAACATGAGAAAAAAAGTCCAGAATATTCTTTACGAAAAATATATATGTCACTTAACGGTTTTAAAAACACTGGATGAGCTCTGAACACTGTGTGCCACCAAAATTCCACAAGTCCGAGAAACTGAGCTTGACATACTCTTGGTAACTACTGAATTTCCAAATGGGAATTCCCAAGAGTCTCCACAGCAGACAGCATGAAGCTATGACCGGATAATTTCCTGGTTCACAAGTTAAAAAAAATAAAGGTCCTCGGAGAGGTTTGTCCTCTTTATTGAGCACAGGTAACCACCGTAGCCGACTGCGGCCCATCTTGGACGTTAAGATTCCTGGTCAGCGAAAAGCACCTGTCCATAATGTACAGTAAAGGACCAGGCTGATCATCCTGTAAAAGAAAAAAAAAAAAAAAAAAAAAAAAAGCACACCACAGAGAGGATGTATAATGTTTGTTTTTTTTCCCCTCCCCACTTCTGTTTTCCTTATATTCACGTCATGGGTTTCTAGTTTGCATCCCCTGAGTCAGGGGAGTCAAATTATGTCTAGATGGAAAAGTCTCTCTTCATAAAAAAAATAATAAATACAAAATTGTGGTGGCAGCGGGATCCTCATATAAGACATCTTTAATCGCAGAGTGAGCACAGACCCTAAAGTCCCAGGGCACTTCCTTGGAGAACAATATCAACATGGAGACACTGAACAACTTCTGAACTGAAAGTTTTTTTTTTTTTAAATATATCCTTTGACCATAGCTGATTATCATTTTACCATATTTTTTTACAACGAGGAGTGCACATTAAGTCTCTCTTCAAATTTTCTGTTTTTTCTTTTCTTCTTCCTTTCAGTGTAGTAGTATGATACAGGAAAGAGGGAGAGGATTATTTACAGTGCTGTTGAAAGAGAGGAAATGAATGAGGGAGTGTGCGGTAAAGTACGCAGTATGAGAAGCAAAGAGGGGTCCCTGTGGAAGAGTAGAAAGGGATTGGTTGGGGCCAAACAGAAGGTTGGAGACGAGGTCCGTGTTAGGTGGGAATGACACCGTCGCTGTTCTGGATGCCCCGTCTGAGCTCCAGGTCCTCCAGCTTCCTCCATAGATCCTCCCGTTCCTTGTCCTTCTTCCTTTCCCTACAGGAAAGGAAGAAAGAGGTTATCTGAACTGCTTTGTAAAGTGCAGGAGTTTAAAACAATACTGAGGACTGTCTTTTTCTTGCCTTTGCCTATCTGATTTGTAATTGGCAGCGAGTTCATCGAACAAAGCGCTGTTCATCTCCATGAATGCTTTGAGGACATTGTAGATCAAAGCTGATATTGCCCTGATGGTAGAGAAAAACAGACATAAACATCAAAACACTTTGTCTAAAGTATCTACTCTGCTATTATTAATATACACCATTTAAAAGTTTGGGGTCAGTAAGATATACAAATAAATATTATTATTATTATATTATTATTATTATTAATTCAGCAAGCCCACATTAAAGCGATTGAAGGTGACAAATCTTTTGTAATAATGTAAAAGTCTTAACGATTTCAAATAAATGCTGGTTCTTTTGAAATTTCATCTTATCAAAACAATTCTCATTCAACATTTATAAGAAATGTTTCATGCGCAGCAAATCAGAATATTAGAATGATTTGTAAGGATCACGTGACACTGAAGCCTGGAGTAATGGCTGCTGAAAATTCAGCTGTCATAACAGGAATAAAAAACGGTTTTCGATTTCAATATATATTATATAAAAATTTAATTTTGTAAATATCTCACAATCAAATAAATGCAGCCTTAGTGAGCAGACTTTGGATGTTGCACAGATGTAGGATAAGGTGGCTCGCAATCGCCCTCCAGTTTATCCCAAGTATGTTCAATAGGGTTTAGGCTCTGTGTACAGGCCAGTCAAGTCCTTCCACACCAAACTCATCCAACCATGTCTTTATGGACCTTGATCTGTGTACTAAGAATGCCAGTGGAAGTTTGGAACTCTTCAGCTATGGAATCAGCAGAGCATTGGCGACTCTTGCGTACCTCAGCACTCTGTGAGCCTGCTCTGGGACTTTACGCGGTCTTCTGCTTAATGGCGGAGTTGTTGCTGTTATTAAACACTTTCACTTTCCAATAATACCACTTATAGATGACTGTGGAATATCTAGCAGGGATGAAATTTCACGAACTGACTAATTGCAAAGGATTGGCATCCTATTAAAGAACCACACAGAGCTCTTCAGAACAAACCTTTTTTTCATCAATGTTTGTAAATGTAGACAGCATTGCTAGGTGCTGTATTTTATACATTTGTGGCAATAGGTCAGATTGAAATGCCGGATTTTAAGTATTAAGAGCCGTGTCCCAATACTTTCGTCCATTTAGTGTGTGTGTGTGTGTGTCATGAAACTCACGGGTTCCAATGCTCTTTGGAGATCCTGTAGAGACTGGCAAACATGATAGGCAGGATGACGCTAGAGTTCTCCTCAATCAGACTCATGATGTACTCATTGTTCCAATAGTACAAGGCTCGCTCTGCCACCTGAAACGATATACATTTTAAAATGTTAAAAAAAAAAATGTAATCAGTCATTTATACACATGGATTTTAGACTGCAGAACCTGAAGCATTTACTTGCACTCAAATGTGCCATTTTCATGTCAAACACACAAGTTAATGTGGAAGTAGAGTTGATTTTGAAGGAGCAAATGTTCTCTTTTTATTTAATAGATATTTATGCCCAGAATTTTGTGATCTTAATGAACAAACATGCTAATTTTACAGTGGACTGGTGAAGGGTTTCTGTGGGAAATTGCTTTTGAATATCTTCATGTTAAAGTTTCTAGCTATTACAAGATATCACAAGGTTTGTGAGGAGGATTTAGGGTGGAGTGTGTTCACCTGAAAATGGGGGCTGGACACACATCTAGCAATCTGTTTGAAAAGAGGCTCCTGGATCTTAACAAACTGAGTGGGCTCGATTACATCTAGAATCTCCTCCAACTCTCCAAGAAACATAACCTACAAAAAAAACAAACAACGCAGTCAATGTTAAATAAATGTTTAGGAAAAGCATGTATAGGATTCCTCTTGAATAATGCATGAAAACAATAGTGGAAGAAAATCACCTCTTTTTGACTGCAGGTTTTTGGCCAAACTTTCAACAAGCCTCTGATCACCTGGAAAAAAAAAAAAAAAAAAAAAGGCAAACTATTGAAAATCCTTTAGGAACAAGCCAAAACAAGATGGGACTTGATGAAGAATGAGGAAGATAATGGTGACAAGGAACACTTACAGGTTCTGTTAACGTGGGATCTTTCTCTAGGAACTGTACAATACAATAGGCCAGCTACAAAAAAAAGGTGACTTTAGATTAATATAAATGCATATCAAATGTTTAGATTCATAAACTGTGCCATAAACAATCATGACAACAAGGAATTTGTTTCTTCTGTCCTTAAAATGCATGCATGCATGCAAGCACAGACATTTGTAGATATAACAAACAGTTGAGTGCGTGTACCTGGGCATGGAAGAGAGACAAGCTCCTCACTGTATGCAGAGGCAGCAGAACTTTCACCAAGAACTGTTTGTGCTCGGCTTTGAGAGGAAGCGCAAAACCATTGATGATGCTGTAAACCAGAGACGTATGAGGCTTCACCGCTGATCTGACATTGATAACCATGACAAAAACTGATAATATGCAGGAGACTGAGACATCTAAAGCCCCTTTCACACACAGATTCCGGCAAATACACTGATAATGTGTCCCGGGATAGTTTGATTTTGGTTCTTTCACACTGCCAGTGATTTTCCGGAATCTGTGAGTGCGTTCACACACATCCCGTAAAGAAACGTGACGTCAGGATGTGATAACTCCTGTCAGATGTCAGTTCTGCTGATAACTCCTCTTCGTCATTTCTACACTAAGACGAGTCCATACTCCCCAGTAGCGCCACTGGGTTTGCCGAGTGGCTCGTTCCCCATATGCTGTAGCATAGGTTGTAGAAAGGCCCGTGCGATGGCATTGGCATCACTACGACACACCCCTTACGGTCTTGGTCCTGGCTTTTGTTCACACAGGGTGCGTTCCGGGACTGATCCCGGCAATGTTATTAGGTCCCCATCCCGGCATCGATACCGGCATCAATCCCGGGACGTGTTTTTTCGTTCACACAGAAGGCACTCTAGCAATTTTTCGGCAATTTCCCGGAGTCAACGCGCTGTGTGAAAGGGGCTTAAATGACACCTAAAGGCCCGATATACTTCAAGCGAAATCAAAGAATGAACTGGTATGACGTCATTTCGAACAAAATCAGGGCAAAATTAAGTTCGAAACAGCTTGCCAAAGCGAACTTTCTGGAAAAGTTTGCTCCATCTAGTAAACACCTTTCGAACTACCATTGGCGATTACGTACTAGGTAGGTGTGTGCTGAGGCTCTGCCTTCTTTGACATGGATCAATTTGAACCTTGAAAATCATTAATCTTCTCTGGTTCATGTATCCTGTTCAGTCCGTCGGGATCAGACGTCCACAAGTGAAAACACATTGGAAAGCTACTTTATAGTTGTAATTCTGATGAAATAAGAAATTTCCATGTTTAAACCTGTAAAGCTGCTTGCTTAAGCAATTTATAGTATGAAGTGCTATATAAATAAACCTGACATGACTTTACTAATGTGCCAAATTGCAGAGCTCGTGCAAACATATCCATGTTGCTATGACCAGATTCTTGTGCTCCATTTAAAAAAAAAAAAGCTTGCCGTTCTCTCAGTTTGTTGTGTGTTAATTTTGTCATTGAGAGGAAAGCGCACAGCACGTTTACATATTCATCTAAACCCCGGTCTCGGCAGCATGGGCGGCATCGGGATGTTCGCTAACAATATCAATTCTCACGTATTTCAAACTTCTTATTACCCCCAAGCGAAGAACGAAAAAGAACTTCGCTGTGAGTATATCGAGGCCCTAAGACATTGTGGAGTAAGATAAAACAGGAATGTGTGGGTCACCCCTTTATGTCTTCCCAAATTTTCAGTTTCTTAGTTTAAGTTTCTCCACATCTCTTCCAACCAATTAATAGGCTCTAAAATATGACATACCTTCCCAAAATCTCCAGCAGTTCAGCTACACCATTGAAGCGCTCTGTCTCATATACAAAACTGCCAGAGCAGGACAGGAGGAAAAAGAGCTATGTCAGCATACCATTATAATTCATCTTGAATACTCAACTAAAAAGCATGACAGTTACTTACCAGAGAAAAATGTTGTTGATCTGTTTTCGGATAAAGGCCCTGAGGCCGAGGAACTTGCCATAGATTCTGTGCAGAACGGTCTTCAGGCAGTCCCTCTCCCGTGGATCCTCGCTATCAAACAGCTCCAAGAGCTAAAAAAAATTAGGAAGACTTTTATTGACTACATGTTCTTCATCATAAGTAATGTGTATCGCTCTTTGAAAAAAGACTATGCATTACATTTATAACTACACAGCTACAAATATTGATCTGAGATTAAATGAATCATGTGAGAGGAGTACTCTCCTAGTTCTAGTACTAGTTCTGTAACAGCACTTTGGGGAAGTGGTTAGCAGTGACAACAGTAAAATGTACAGTTTAGTGGCAATTATTCTAAACTATTTGACAGTAAATTGCCACAACTGACCAAGGAGAAACTTGAACTACCGTAAAACTTCAAATAATAGCCAGGGCTTTTATTTTCCCAAATCGCCGAACTGCACCGGTTTGTATTTGAGACAGGCGTCTATATGAGACGGGCCTTTAATTTAGTGTTGAGATGTTGTTCATTGAGTGTAGGCCTAGAGATAACTATCCAAATAGCATAGGCTGATAGACAGAAAGCATGACAGTAGGAGGTTACCACATTATATTACGTTTGAGTTATAATTCGAATGTGTTTAACAAATCAGTTAATGTAAGAATTAGCCTACCTATATTACTGCATGTCTAAAAGGGGTCGCACACCGGACGAGAAGTGCAGTGCTGCGTCTAGGACAGCTCGAGGTATCGCACACTGGACGCGCACTTTCTCAGTTTATGGCCAGCAATATCGTTATGTTAAAGGACATTATGAAATTAAGATAATGTCTGTACTATGTTATGATTGTACTGTACAATTAAATACAATCGTTGCCATGTCTGCAGTCTGAGCACTTTACCTCAGACCGTCAGTTAACT
This sequence comes from Meda fulgida, assembly GCA_030578275.1. NCBI lineage: Eukaryota > Metazoa > Chordata > Actinopteri > Cypriniformes > Leuciscidae > Meda > Meda fulgida. Next base: position 19,246,190 of record CM060635.1, on the reverse strand, counting down.
GAATGAATTGAGAATACCATTATACCTCGAGTTGTCAGACGCAATGCAACACTTCTGTTCCGGTGTGTTACAGCCATGGGCTGAACAATACAAGTTACCGGTAATATCCATCGAGCCTATGAAGTTGTTGCCCAAAACACATCAACAAGAAAGAATGAAGGCTACCCTGTAAAAGAACTGCAATCATGTGATACAAAAAGACCCTATTCATCACTATCATCATTACAGCGATCCTCAACTACAAGTTCATTGGCGAATTCCTCCTCCTCATCGCTCTCCGGCCTCCGATAGCTCTGCCTGCCTCACTTGCGCTAACAGCCCTCTCCCAGATGGGCGGGTGCCAGATGTCTCTTGCGTGCGCAATCTGCACCATAGAACTGGCTTAAACAGACGATCTGACGGGTTTTTGAAGATTAAATACAACCTGAAACTAAAAAACAGACCAGGCCTCTATTTGAGACCAGCCTTTATTTATCCAAACCTGTCACCACACCAGGCATGTAAAAGAGACAGGCGTCTATTTGGGACTCGGCTATTATTTGAAGTTTTACGGTATTCCAGAGAGCTATATCAGTGCTGTTTTACAAGCAATAATGGCTTCATTTGATTTATACTAGGATGAGAAGTCATAACATTTCACCGGCAATCACTCACCTGTAATACAAATTTCTGGTCGATGTATTTTTTGGCAACGCTGGGCTGAAATTCCTGACTTTCCAAGAAGCGAATAAAGAACTCATAAACAAGCTTAAGTAGAAAAGGAAGAGAGAGATCAGAAAACTTTTCCTTGAAAATGAGACCCTACAAATATCTCAATTACACAAGACCTTTATAACGCCAATACTCATCGATTTTCTATTTTTTACATGTTTGACCGTTGTAATATAAAAATAAAACCAATGCATGTAGAAACAGACAGTGTAAGTTAAGTATTTTCTTTTGCATATGATGGCAGCCAGGACTCTGTACCTGTAAATGTGGCCATGAGGCTTCCAGCGTGGGCTCATCTTCCTCTGGGTCAAACTCATTACTGTCACTAGGCGGAAGAGTTCGAAATATATTGTAGGACACCTGTGACAAATAAAAAGGAGGAAACCCTTGAGTTATAGCTGAAATATTGATATAGTAGGGGTGTGACGGTACATATCCCGGTTATGCAGTCACGGTTCAGTACAGCGGGGGGGACTAAACAAAATTGCTTTTTTATTTTTTATTAAACTGTTTGTTTTGTTTTTTTTAACAAATGTGTCTGTTTAAATACATTTAAATTTAGGATAACAATCTATTTTGGCTAATGCTATAAACTATATGGGTAGCCCTTACTTAGACATTACTTTAATATTAAAGGTTACAATTAACAATAGATCTCAAATTATTAAATTAGTAAATGATATCTTTCCGCAGTTGAAACGGTTTGATAGATGCCGATCGACTCTTCTTCTGTGCTTTTTACTGTTAGCAAACTGCATTGCATTAATGCGCACCCCCTTCTGGACTTGAGTGTGGATTGCGTGTGACTGCATGCACCGAACCATGACGTCCGTACTGTACTGTTCAGGAAGTATACATATACCGTTACACCCTATGATAGGCATATAAATTAGACGATAACAAAATATAAATTTTCCAATCACACAGCATGCTTCTAATCTTTTAATCTCACCATTTTGACAACCTCGGGGTAGGTCTGCTCAGTCAAGTAGCCCCGGCTGAGGGTGACATAGTCCACCAGCTCATTAAGGGTGGACCGCTTATACTCTTTCATTTTGAGGTCAGAAAGTGTGTCCATGAAGTCAAACAGAGTACAGCACTGCTGCAGCTTCTTGAGGAACAGTTCTGGTTGCTCCTGTGCAGAAACATCTAGAAAGAGAGAAAGAGAGATTTAACGCAAAACAGTAGAATTCCACAAATGGTTTATATTAGAATCCTTGACTTTCCAACTGTAATCTGTCTCATGTTTCGGGACTGTTGATGGGAGGACTAAAATACTTCACATATTAGCTTGGAGATCCATCTGACATTTGACCCCTAAATATTCCAAGTGATAGGGGCTTGAGTTTGAAAAGCCATTCAAGACACAGTAATATATGTGCCACAACCAACCATTACAGTGGCAATGTTCATGTAATATATAGGTTTATTGACAGTATTTGAACACTTTAGACAATAGCACACACACACTTTAAGCATAAACACTGCACAAAGTAGATTTTCTTTAGGCTTTAAAATGATAAAACTATAGATATACTGTTCACAAATGAAGTTAACGTATTTGGATATTTTCTGGTTGTCAAGCTTTAGTCTAACATGTTCATGATTAATGTAATGCACTACACTTGGGAAGCAATGATTTTATACATCCACAACAAATCAACTAGGCAATGAAATATACTAGAGATCAGAGCCGGCCCTCCCTATAAGCGAACTAAGCGGCTGCTAAGGGCCCCGCCGCCACTAGGAGCCCCCAAACTCTGGTCCGCCCATAGACCCTGACTGTGAGAGTGGACGGACTCGACGGACATTCGCATCACATGTTAACGCAGCGATAGAGTTACTCAAGGCACACTTCACTTATTCGTAATCACAAAAGTTTATTATTTCCATTTGTTTTAAAGCCTTGCCGGTTAAATATTTCATTCGCGTGCTGTTCTGACATGCGGGTTTTCCCCCGTGTGCATACACACTGAGCGCGCGCAGTGCGCTCACTAAACACCTGTCAAACAGCGCCCGATTCCTGGACTTTAAATTTCGTCTGATTTTGAAAATACTGTCAAATACACACAGAGTTTACATAAATCCAGTTGGTTATGTCTAAAGTGAAAGTATTCAGTTGCGTCTCTGTCACTTTTTAGAAGCGGGACAGCCGCCTATAGGCTATGGACAGTGAAAGGAAAAGTTTGCCCAAAAATGATATTATTTCTTTCTTCTGCTGAACACAAAATAGGATATTTTGAAGAATGTGGGTAACCAAACAGTTGCAGGTCCCCATTGACTTCCATATAGGAAAAAAAAAAAAAAAAAAAACTATATAAATCAATGGGGTCTATCAACTGTTTGGTTACACACATTCATCAAAATATCTTCTTTTGTGTTCAGCAGAAGAAAGAAATTGATACACGGAGAGTGAGTAAATAATGTGAGTAAATAACTTTAATGTTAATACATTTATTATTGTTATCTTGTTACAGGTCCATCTGATTCTGATCTGTTCATTTTATGTCTTATTTAAGTAAGCTATTTAATTTAATATAGTCCGTTTTGCGTGTGTGTGTGTGTGTGTATATATGAGAAGATGCTGTTTATCTAAAGTTATTTAGTTAATTGTTCTGCATATTTGCCTTTTTTTTTTTTTTACCAAAAGCAGGTTTGCTGGTCTATTTAGTACATCCCATTGAGTATACCACTTAGTACTGTGAGACTTTTAATATTAAAGTGCGAAATAAGACCTGGCCACTCTAGTGGGTTTGCTACTGTTACAATTTGAAACCGTATAAGGGTAAAAACATGCCAGACAGACATTGATGTTAGCAACACAGCTACAACTTATAAAATTGATAATTATTCACAGACTACAAAACACACCCATTAAGCATAGACAATAGTGGCCATGGGCCCCCAAATAAAATTCTGCTTAGGGCCCCATAAAGGCTTGGGGCGGCTCTGCTAGAGATGCACCGATCGACTGGCCAGGGACCGGAATCAGCCAATTTTCCACATGATCAGCCCGGACCGGGCCATCTAAACTTGATTTCAAAAACAGTATATTATATTAAAAAAAATTTTTTTAAAAAGTCTTACCGACTCCAAATACGGACATTAAATCTGGGGACAACATGACAAAGACTTGACAGAACAATTCCATCTTGACAATTAAGACCTTTCTTTCACACGAGTTACACAGAGACAGGTTTGACTGCATTCCGTGTTGCTTTCATTTTTATTTTAGTATAACCATCTTTAGCTCTATCAGAACAATTAAAATAGCTCAAAGCCCTGTGACATCACCAACCATTACCTTCATATGACCACATAAACAGAACTTACCTTTCAGCAGAGGCAGCTGCACCAGCTCTATGGGCTTGTCCTGAGATCTGAACTGGGACGAGCTCTGTGCTCGCTTCTGCCTGGCTTTTCTGACAGACTTTCTAGAGAAGCCGTCCACCTTGTCCACCGACGGGGCTGTGGTGGCTGCTGAAGACATAGCCCTGTAGAGACAAAAAGGAAACAAACAGAAAAAGTCAGTTATAAAGTGCAGAATGAATGAAAATCTTTCACAAATTGAGATTTTAACTGGACAAAAAAATTAGACATGTAAAAAAGACCCATGTATTAATGTAACCAAGTGAAAAGACTCTACGACCTCAGTTCTTAGTGACAGAAGCCTAACATGCCTGCTAGCATCTAGACGTCCCGATGTGCGGTAATACAATACATTGCGATAATAAACATGTACAATATAGTTATTGTAGGCACTTCAAAATACCGTGAATAATTCCTTTATGAAATGCATTTTAAGAATACTTTTCCAGCAACCAGTTAAAACGTACAACTGCCTCTGTGCTGTTCACACTGATGTGTGACGAACGGAGATGTGCTGAATGAAAATGCACATTTAGTCTCTGACAGCAGATTGCTCTGATGGAACAGTAGAAATGTAGCATTTACCCTGTAACCCTTTAAACAAACCAGGCTGCACTAGGCCTACTTTATGGCCACAATCATTCAAACAGCAGCAGAATACAGTTATCAATCCTGTATTGAGTCCTTAATACAGTTACATTCACACACAGTTCATTTATTTATGGGAGTAACAACTGCATTATATAACCGAACTCACACCAGTAAATTTTCACCAGTGTGATAACCGTAGTATATTCAGAATAATTGACTCAACGGCCCGTCGTCAATTATTCTTTACTTAATGATAATGTCAACATTTACTAATAGATTATTAAAATCAAAGGTTTTATCTGTTAACATTGGACCTGAACAGTTGTATTTGTATTAACTAACACTAACAAAGAATAATAACTACTGTAACAAATCTAGATATTGCTTAGTGTTAGTTGATGGATTAACTAACATTAACTAATGGGAGCTTCTTTTGCACTTTAATCTGTTTGAAAATGTGTTTACTTAGCACATTTTTGTGTATTGTTTTATCGTATTTGAATGTTCTTTTTGTTATATGAAAAGTTATTAAATCTGTTAGGAGGAAAACACTTTTGGTAACTTAGCCTAATTCAATACCGTGATAAAATACTGTGATAAAAGCTTCAGCAACTATCATTATATTAAAAATTGTCTAATGCCAATAATATTAATCAAACAAAAAACGTGAGGATCATTCACCGCTCTTGAGTGAATAACTTTGTATTAATTAAATATTGATCCTTAAGGCTACAGTGAAGAATATGCAGCGTTTTATTTGATTTATCCAATTTATATAGTTCTCTAATTTGAATGCTACTCTTAAATAGTCAAAAATTACTTATTTTATTTATCTTTCTTATTCTGTATTTGTCATACTGTCTGTAATTTGCATCTTTGTTCAAATTTTTATATCTATATCACAGAGAAATTAAGTAACAAAAATAACTATCTTGATACATGTTTGTGAAATAAAATTACTCATGAAATATGATTTTGGTCTAATTGTTTAACCCTAAATGACAATAGGGTCAGTGATTGATAAAATAATGAACCTACATCATGATGCTGCTCATGGATTCAATGTCAAACAAGTGTGATTTATTTTGTGACAAGCAAACTTTGAGTTTAACTTCAATTTTGCTTGATCTGAAATTAATAACTTTTCTTGTTTTAGGTTTTTGCTGTAGTATTAGCATTGAGATATTTTAATCAGATAACCGTATTGAATTCATGAATTATGAAGTCATAATTTCGGTATTTTGAGTCACTAATCTAAGGGACAAATGCAAGTGAGATGCCTACAGAGGAGCATTTTAAGGACGCACTCCTGACTCAAAGTCTGTTCCAAATTAAAATCCTCACTCGGTCATGATCAGGACAGAGCTGTACTCGAGCCCTTGACCTGAACCTGTTTCAGCCTTTCAAATTCAAAGTTAGTAAACGGCGGCGAGCCATCACAGCTTAAATTGTACTTAAATTGAATGGAGGGGCTGGTGTCCCTGATGCTTCTCAGCATTACATAAAGGCTCAAAACACACCCACACGGACTGCTGTGCACTGGGATTACCGTGGGCTGGATGGGACAGGAAGTAATCAGGCTTTAGTACTCCTCCCATGCAAAGCAGGAAGTAGAGGAGTGGCAGGAGGTGGGGACTTCACACTGTACACGTTTAGCAATCTAGGCCATATCTTCACTAAACAAAAGGGGAGGAGTGGCGTGTTGGGAAAAAATGATGGCTGACAAAACAAAAACAAAAATGAATCTTGGAAAGAAGAAAAAAAAAAAGAACATGACTGAAGGTGATGACGAAATTCAATGAACAAAGGGCCATTCACACCAAGAACGATAACTATAAAAGATAACTATAAAAATAAGACAACAATATTAGCGTCCACACCAACGTACGACATTGTTCCTTATCCTTATCTGCATGAGCAGCAGTCCTCCACCCTTTTAAATGCTTGAGCTCTTTAAAGCAGGATGATTGGCTGTCAAAGTTTTTATTGTTCATCAGCTGGAATATAGTTTCTCAGTGCTGTTATCATTATAGTTAGGTGTAGTGTGGACTCTGCCATTACATTTAAAACTTTATCTTTATCGTCCTTGGTATGAACCAGCCTTAAGTCAAGAACTGTTGAGAAACACTCATTCAAAAAGATAACTGAAGAATTCAAGTTTATGTTTTAAGTCCTTAAAAAGACCATAATGTAGAGATTAATGAAAATCATTCATTCAGACTAAGAACCAGTTCTTGGTTCCTAACCCCAACTGTCTTTTCAGCTAAAATGTTAACATCCTGACACACTGCTATGGTAGGAGCTGGATGAGAATAACAGACAGCGGATTAATTTCACAGCAGGCACAGATACTTTGTTCTCCAGAGACAGAGAGAATCTACAGGGGGTCTATGGATATGACCTTCTGTTCTGCCCCATGTCTTACATTTGGGTCATGTGAATTTCAGGTCCAGCTTATTAAAAAGAAACCTAACTGAAGACCAGAGAAAACAAATTGGCTATTAGTATTAAACACTCATAATTTAACATTCCATAAATATTAAAACACACATTACCGGTTATCACTTTTCCATACACACACTATACTATAATTTTCATACCCATACAATAGGCAAATGCATTACACAGCAAAGGCTTTTCACCTTTTTTATAGACTATTCAATATATTGCACAGAATATTACTGACCTGAACCTTCATGGGTTCAAAGTTAATGGTCTACTCTAGGGCCTTTCGGTTTCTTCTGGATTCCTGTATGGGGCGTTGGCCAGGGGCAGAGTGGCAATCGGGACAGTCGGGGCTTTTCCCGGTAGGGCCGGTAGTGTTTTGAGGCCATGAGGGCCGGTCTGATAATATAGACCAGGCCGCTGCCCGGTGGTCAAACTATGCAGCCTCTCTTCTCAACCCGTAAATAAATGCATTGATCCGCAAATTTTGTTTAAGTTCTTAAATGGTCTAGTGGTAGATCTTTTGCCAAGCGTGTCAGAGGTTATGGGTTCTAATCCGCACTCGTATAGTTTTTTTTCTCTCTCATATCAAAACCGAATATGTTCATCAGTGGTTACAGTCTATATCAAGCAGGGACACGTTTGTGTGCATTTTATTTTGTGATTTCACCGGAACGAATAGAGAGTCTCCGCAAAGGCGATAGATTGAAGCACGCATCCGGGTGAAGACAACTGTATCCATGCTGATAGCAGCGGCAACGAGCGCTCAGCTTGATATAAAAAACAACAGATTTAAGCGCTAGATCTCTTATTTAATAGTGAACTAAATGAATGCTCTGCTAGTTAACTGGATATGTTTTATTTACATCCGTGCCTCAATGTTTCAAAAAGTGGTGGGGGACAATATCGATCCCGAGAAAAAGTGTAATAAAAAAAATATATATATATATAATTTTGCAAGGGTTCTATGATATTAGTTGTTTTTTTTACCAAAAAAAATCTCTATACTTGGTCTCCTTGGACTTGTTTCATTAGTGAAAATGCCTTTTATTTTGACAACAAAACAAAGGGAAAAGTTTTGATGTTTTGCATAGCCATTTGCTATGATGATCATCGCGGCTGGGTGTACATCAGATTTTTTACAGACCTTGTATTAAAGACAAATGCCCTTGGCATTAAAAAATAAAAAATAAAATAAAAAAAATAAAATGAATAATTGTGTAATCCACAAAGCAAAAGGGAAAAGACTCCAAAATGAAAAGCAATGACAAATTTTAGCAAGCTCTCATGCTAAATAAATACTCTTCGCTTATAAATTTCACAACTAACAGAGTGTGTAACTGTCAGTTATCACACTGATAAATGTGAGGCTGTCATAACACTAGTCATAAACTAAAAGGACTTTGGAAGCAAAGCCCTTCCATGTAGGGAAGTCTTTCTGCCATCCCTGAAGTTGCTTGTGTATTGAAAAACAACGACAAGTCATATAAAAGGGCTCGACAATAAGGACTATCCGAAGGCTGTCACGTAAACACTGTCGGTTATGTCTTTCTTGAACTTTTACAGATGAGAAAGAAAATGCATGTGTAACAGTGCATTGGATCCGTGCATTTGGTCTTTAAAAACAGATGGCAGAATATCAGGCTGCTGTGACTATGTTGACCTAAAAACCACCAGAAAAAAAATCCTTAGCATTGAGCCCTATAGATAAGTAAATTATGTTTAACCGTTATCCCTACTGTATTAATAACATAAAAGGTCACCAATCGAAAATTACAATAAACAATGAAGCCATAATATTTGACAAACTCTTCAGCAAGAAGCAACTAAACGCTAAACAACCTTATACTGACAAGGTTTCAGTGATCTGTTATTCATGATGAACTGTATGTAGCCCATGGATGCCTTACCAAAACAGAGATGAACTTAAGACCACGAGACCCTTACGTAAATGTGAAGTTTGGAGAACAGCCGACTGCTTTTCCATTCTGCAGATTTGTTTACATTATGGTAGCTGTAATATGGCCCTAAACGGCCTGCCAGTACGAGCCTGGGATTTAAAGCAGAGAGAAACAAAGAACCGCATATTTAACAACGGTCCAGGATTTATTCGCCATTCATCTAACAGCATTATAAATCAACACTCAAGATAACAAGTTGTTTATTAGATGTCCAAGGTTTCATACACAAGGACTTTGCAAACATCGGTAAGAGAAGGACTGTGATAACATTTAAGACAATTAATTTAACTTAAAATGTTAGCTCACCTTCTTTAGAGTTCATAAACTGAACTATTGAACTTCTCGTGTCATGACGAACAAGGAAATGTCAACTGGAGAGTCAGGACTTTGACTTGGCTGTTCTAAAGCATAAAATGTCTTCGACTGAAACTGCTTGGTTATACATTTACTTAAGAGCGTAGGATCATTGATGTACAGCATGACCCACATTCGGTTAAGCTTCAGATCACAAACGGACACCTTGATACGCTTACAATCGCCTGTAAAACACCCAGTGTTTTTGTGTGTAATTCTCTGAAAAACAACAGACTGAAAGTCAATTCATTCCCATTGTAGAGTAGGCTAACTTTTGCAGCTAGACCGTTATGTGACCGCCAGAACGAATGATATATTCTAATCAAAACCATGAGATTAGCGAAGAACACCAATATTTAGTGAGAATTACCAAAAAACGAATTGACTTATATTTATTTGCATCAATTAGCCCTAAAAACCAAATTATATTTAGCTTTCAAATGTATTAGTAATATAGTCATACATTCATCATTCACTCATTTTACCATGGTAAATAAACGGCTGCTTCATGATCGATTTGCAGGTTCCATTTGCCTGGTTAAAACCAGACCCTTCTCAGTCGTAACTGAGTTAGGGTCTAGGGAAGGTTCATTGACAGCTCATTTCCAAAGGGGCGTCACCAACGGACGTCGCTCAAATGCCTCTGGGCGCAATTGGTTAGACCTAAAACCAATCAGATCGATCGTCATCTTGTAAAGCGCGCCTCAACGTTTGTGATTGGTGCCTCGATTTGGAAAGATTGGAAATGAGCTTGAATGGGCTCTTTGCCAGACTAACTTGCAGAGCAAATCTAAATTTGCCAGAAGTTCGTCTGGGTTTTCCCAGGCTAAGGTTCCATGCAACTGAGGGCAAAATGTGACAATTGTATATAAAGGCTGCTTAAAGGGTTAGTTCACCCATAAATGAAACTTCTGTCATGAATTACTCTCCCTCATGTCGTTCCAAACCCGTAAGACCTTCTTTCATCTTCGGAACACAAATAAAGATATTTTTGATGAAATCAGAGAGGTTTCATTCTGACCCTCCATAGACTGCAACGTCCTTGAAACTTCCAAGGCTCATAAAGGTAGTAAAGACATGATAAAAATAGTCTGTGACTCCAATGGCTCAACCTTAATGTTATGAAGCAACGAGAATACTTTGTGCGCAAAATCCCCCAAAAATAACGACTTATCCAACAATCTCCTACGCTGTTGTGTAAACAATGAAGTGTTTCCTGGTTCTAAGTCAAAACACCGGCTAACTATTGGCTGGCTCCTGCGTCAGCATCACACGCATGTGTCCTGGTGCTCAAGTGACCAGCGTCGGCCAATAGTGAGGCAGTGTTCTGACGTGGAAACAGGAAGCGATGCACTGTTAACACTGAGTAATTAATGACAGAAATTTCATTTATTGGGTGAACTAACTATAAAATGTGATAATGGTTTAGTTCTCATTGGACTGACCAAATTTAGACATGCAAAAGCACAATTTTAGCTACAATGTTTGACACTTTACCTTTAATAATCAAGCAATTTAATTATACAAGATACTTCTTGTTTCAAAATCTTAAGCGACATGCCACATCTGACTGTATAGTAACCCTTTCCATCTTCAGTAATAGCGGCAAAAAAATGTTTCAAAAAATGTTTGAAATATTTCAAACTTTTCAAGTCTCAAATTTAGAACATACTGAGAGACAACAGCTAGAGTCTGTGTTTGTTTTATAAGGAAGGGCCCTATAACATACAACTGACTCATCTCATTGATTGAAACGCCTGACTCAAATTACAACCATTATATAGATGGTGTCCCTTTAGATTTAGACACTATTTTTGACAAAGCAAACACGACTCATTTTATGAAGTTAACTTTCCTACTATATACTGGTAGTCCAATACTCAACTATCTAAATCAAGAGGCTACAGACAGTTCTGACAAGTCACTCATGCAGCTCAAGATTTAACTCTTTTTATTCTCATACACAAAGTGCATTTTCAGCATCTCAGCAAAAGTAATGGGTTTGATCTTGCACTGCACTTTCTGATTAAACATGCCCTTGAGATGTTACTTTTTTTTTTTTTTTTTTTTTTTTTTTAAGTGTCCTGCCTCAAAATATAAGCACTATCAGACAGAAAACAAGAAGGTCAGGAGAGTTTGAATCAGTGTGGCGGTCTCAATTGTCAGTCCGTGAAACGCATGACCGCAGCTGTGGAACAAAAACAGGTGTGGAATATATTGCATTCTCAAGAGCCTGAAAGACAAGGCCAAAAAACAAGACTGTTGACTTGTTAAAGCCAGCAAAAGCACAAAAAAACCTGAAGGAGACAAATCCAACACCAGTTATTTGGAATTATGTTCCAAAGATCAACTCAGTAAGACACTCTGGACATGGACCACATCAAATGGACACTTCAAAAGAGTCTTATAGAAGCTGCTAAAAAAGGGGGGGAAATCAAAACAAGATTATGGCAGATTTGTTAAGAGACGATGTTCTCATCCCACCAAAGGTCTCAGACTCTGACAAGTGCCTGAGAATATAACTCAACATTTATGAAGAAAACACAATAATCATCACTGCACAGTGAACAACCGGTGCTCATTTCACAGCATCGTCCCATACCAGAATGAAGAAGGCGTTGCTGAATATCTCAAGAGAACACATATGTAAAAAACTGAATGCCACGATTATAATCAAAGCACGATCGTGCCTCTAATCTAAAATTCTGAGGTCGTTTCGTGTTTATAGGCAGATAAACTCGAATCGACCTCAGACTGGTTTAGATTTTTTTAGAGAGCATAACGTTAGTCCTCTCGTTTAAAAAAAAAAAAAAAAAGATTGTCCATTTCTTTCAATTATTAGGCACTTGTTAAATATCACTCTAAAATCACTCTTAATTTAGAAATGCAGTGTGTTACGTTAATTGGGCTTCTTACCTCTCTTGATGGTTCTCGGGTCCAGGTGGCTCGTTTTAAGCAGCTAACCTTGTACTTGCAGGCGACCCAGCTAGCCAGCTAACTCAAACGCTTCACTTGCGGACTATTTAAACCGGTCTAAGCTTTCGAATACAATCCGCCTGTGAATGGTGAGGATTTTTCCGACTGAAGACACACCAAAATCCCCGTTTATGAGATAATTATCAAGCCGCCTGAAGGTATGTCAGCATTGCACTGCTAGCAGGAGCTCCCCGTACAGCTAATCCCTGTAGCTGCCGTCCCAGCCTGCACCAAAAGCCACATTCATACACATTCGCTGACCGACTACATACCCAGATGTTGGCCACTAAGGTAAGATTGTCCTTCTCCTAACTGCTAACCTCACTCAAATAGCGACTAATTGCTAACCTGTTATCGCAAGTAAATGTTAGCAGGCTGTGCTAGTGCTCTGTGCCAAATTTTTTTTCCTGCCTCAAAACAGACCGCTAAACCTAGTATGATGGAACGCTGGTTTGCGCTATTTAGGCAATGATTGGCCAGTTTCTGCACAAATAAACGTTTGAATTGGTTCCTGGATTTGTCAATCAAAAACAGTGTTAGCTACGCCTAGAAAGTCAAACGTCATTGATGTCGAGGAGCTGTGGAGGTAGGTTGCGGCGTAAATGTCTGAGATGGAGATTGGATGAAGGCAAGGACCTGAAATGCCCGTATGGCAAGAAATGTCACCCGAGCTGCAATCCGCTCGGTCTCCGCATGCTCTGTTTATCTCAAATTAGGTAAATTACAACAAATGAGTTACGCTTATAGAAAGCCGTAACTAGACAAACGATTCCACTAAGGTTTTCTATTCTTAGAAAAGATTTGCGGGATGTTTTACCCTCTTCGATTACTGAGTCCTCACTTTAAACACGATGTTACATTACACGAATGACACTGACCAGTGATGATGTTTCTCCTCGTTCATTTATTCATCTCCATCTATTCGTTCTCGTTTCTTATCTCAACTGAGCAAATGTAATGCTTCACAGTTGCCACGTTGATTTACAGCTTACAATTAATTTTTATTTTGTTTGTTATAAAATGTTATTATGATAATAATTATGAAATAGTTGTAGTCTCTAGTTGTTTTGATTTTTAAGTATAATACGGCTTAATTTGGTCGTGACTCGGTATATTAAGGAATCATTTGAGTGAAATATTCACTCATAACACAAGGTGGTGTAATTATAACAGTGCACGAATCAGCAAACGAATCTTTTGTTGAACGAAGATTCGAGTTGGCAAGCCTATACTGAATCAAAATCCCCCCACTAAAGTCCTAAGATTAGTTATTAAATTGTTTTAGCGGTTAACTACACCATTACATGATGATTACATAAATATTTAGATGTTCAGAACTGGAGAAAAGTTCAACCAAAGAGCCACTTACCCACGATGGATTTTTGTACAACCACAGGATGGCGATAAAGTAGGCTACCTTAACGCCATTCTCTGTGAAGGTTCATGATGAACTCAATGAACGAGGTCTGATAAAATATGAAAACTGTTCAAATATCAATACTGGTAATGACAAATAGTTCACTTTGTCCTATTTTAAGTATAAATGTTCCACGTAGGCCTAGTCTCAATATGAGGTCATAATGTTTTATTAATTATTATTATTATTGGAAAACCGTTATTTAAATTTAGTTTACAGCAAGCACATGTCACACTACTGATGTCACTGGTTGAAATTTCATGCCAACTACCCTCCCGATAAATGGGATTTAATTATTCTGCAGTGAATGTGTAAAAACAACTTGAATTAATAGTGAATGTGGAAAAATACAACCCGAGTTAGTACACAGAGCCTAAATATGTGTATTGTAGGAAGACGCTGACTATAGTGTAGAAATATATGTGCAGTATGAAATAAGCAAGGTCCTCTATCGCTTACACACTGGGTTAAAATGAATACATCATGCAGAAAGTAGACCTTTGTCCAGAGAACTGACAAACTGAGAAATAAACTCAAGCACACACTTACACTGATAAGGGGGGAACATTGTTGTAAGTGCATTGAGTTGGTCCTATCAAAAAGCCTTTTTTCACAAACAAACATAATGCTGTAATTAATCACACAAAATGCTCAGTTATCACTTGTAATGGAATTATTGAATAAAAAATAACAATAATTTCAGATGACAAGAACACAAAAACAGTGGTAATTTATACTAGTTTCTATTCACTGTCAATACAGAAAATGGTAAGAGCATTGCAGACGAGAAGCCATAGATTACAGATACAGTACATTTGTGAGTTTAGATGGCCATGAACGGGCTCAAAGTTCAGTACAGGTAGAATGTGCAAGCTTCATTCATAATGCTTTTACTTGTTTCTAGCCTTCGGTGATACCCACTTTAGCTCAGTGTGCTGTATAATGACCGTTGAAAATGGCTTATCGTTCAGTTATGGCACATTTACCATATGCATAACTGATCCCAATTGAATATATGCTCAACTGTTTCCTTTACGCTGGTGCACAGGTAAATTGTTTACTAATTTGTCACCATCCAAATATGTTACCAGAAACCTGGTAATAAATTCCACATAATGTACATTTAAAAAATTTCAATTACAACCAACAATGTCTTTTTGCAAAAAACATTAAGGATGTGTAATGATATTTGTCATTTGCACCATCAAAACTGTGTCTTGTGCCTAGTTGGAGGTTAAAGTTGCCCTGAAAACAAGGACGCAAGGCACTGGGGTTTCTGAGCAGTGAGCAATGAATGTACATCAGAGAACTGTTCTCCATGGCTTTACAACATTTTTTCTTGTGGAACTGAACACACTAATAAAATAACTGCAAGTACTAGTTCAATGACAAACAACATATCAACTAAGTAGGTTAATACTGACAACTTGTTACCTGAAAATACATGTTACCATGACCATAATCATATTTAAAAGGTTAAAACTGCAGAAGTGAAGAAAGCAGTGAAGTTCAGGCAATCAATTAAATAAAGCCACACTTAGTGCATTTCTGGAGAAACAAGGATTTCACTGTATCCTCTCTAAATTGGTGACAGTATGGAAAAAAACGGATGTCTTAAAGCAGTCGAACAGAGAGACGTGCAGAACATCTGCAGCACAATCTGACAACACGTGACAAATCTGAATTTGAATGACTCAATTTAGCCTAACGTTACTAAAAGGGATAGTTCAATCAAAAATTATAAATATATAATTTTAATGCCATAATGAAAGTGAATGGGGTTAGATTTTTGTTGTCTTTTTTTTTTCTTGCGCATTCTGTTTGTCTTTGTTTTTTGTATTTTTGGTCCATATAATGACAGTCAATGGTGTCCAAAAACTGGACTATGTTCCACAGAAAACAAAGTTTTACAGGTTTGTGACGATGAATAAATCATTACATGAATTTTCATTTTTTGGAAAATTAATGGAAAATGTTACAGAAGTCTACTTACAAGTTGCAATTATTTGTTTAAATTAAAATGGTACCATTTGCTTGAGTTTACTGAGCTATTCACTCACTGCATAAATAATTTTACTCGCTGTAGTATTACTTGAAAACATATCTGATGTGTATAAATAATATACAGACAATGACAGAATGTTAAGAGAGATTTGTGGCTTTCATATTCAGAGCAGTATTTTCCTAGCTTGGGTTTCAGAACAACACATCCACAGGAAGTTCATGTATACAGCATTCATACTGACAGGAAGTTCCCTCCCCTCATTCTCTCAAGGCATTAAATCTTATTGTGAGGCCTGACTGAGTTCAACCCGCTTTTAGATAAGAACAGAACTTTCTACACCTCTCAGAATTTGGAGAGTCTTTCTTGAACTGTTGAATGAACACTTGGGGTCACAGCATTGAATGAATCCACAGAAGAAACAAACCCTGGGATAAATGAAAAATTACAAATTGTTATGAGAGTGAGCCCTTGAGGGAAAACAATGACAAGGGTACAAATGTCTGTCAAGGGTAGTCACTCGGGTTAGTTCGTTTCCGAAGGATGAAAACAGGACCGTAGACTGAGACAAATTCTGTATATAGTGAGAAACATTGCTGCGTATTAGGTTCAGGATGGGTGGGTGTCAGTCTGCTGAGGAGAAACCACTGAAGACAAATGCAGGAAGCATTTGAGGCCCTTTCTGAGAATGGCTTATAAACATCACTGTTAAACACTCAGGAGCTTTGAACAGGTCACATGCACTCACTTTCACGAAAAACTGCGGATTGATCTCCCACAGATGGCAACAAATGTGCCTAAAAACCCTGCTTAAAATGATAAAGATTAATAAAATCTTCAAACAAAACGAGAAATAAATTAGCATGGACATGGAGCTGGTGAAATTATCAACATCATGAACATCATTCATGTTTGCATTCAAAAGGCTTTTTTTGACAACAGCTGTGGACCCTGACTAGTCCAGGTCAGGTATAGATTTTAGCTAGGATAAAAAAAACGGATAATAACAAGGATGAAGTGGGGATTTTCTTCAGGATAAGCCAAGGAAGCTAAAGAGAAGTGGGACCAGGAACACGCAGCAGAAGGCCACAGTGCCATAAACAATAAACCGATATGCAAGTTCCACTTGCGCGTGTTGTCTAGCCTTCCGCACGTCATCCGAAGGCACGCCGAAGATCTTGCACGCCAATGGGATCGCCACAACCTTCATGGCAGCCCTGACGGCCAGAAGCACCGCCACTCCCACCAGGAGCCGCAAGATTGAGCGGCCCAATAGGGCCCTGTCGATCAGGGGAAGGGTGAGCGGTAGAGCTTCTTCGGGAGGATCTGGCTGCAGACCCAGTTGGTAGTTCAGACGGGACGCCAGCGCGGCTCCGACAGCTGTGGCCAATGCCTGGGCCGTGTCGCCACGGGACGTGCTCCATGTGTCCAACGAGAAAGCCACCAAGCTGAAGCCCACGTGCACTAGCAGGACGACCAGAGGGGCGTAGCTGTGGGACAGGTAGAACGTGTCAATGTCATCCAGTAGGGGGTGAAGGACCGCCAGGATGAGCACACTGTAGAGGAAGCCTGTGATCACCTCCTGTAAAGATGAAGGCACAAACTTATTAGAAAAATAATGAATGGTCCTTGGGTTATGATGCAAATCAAGTCAAACGTTATTCTGATTTTGTTGACACATGGTGCAATTTTTAGATAAACTGGCATTTCTCATTGTTTATTACTTCCGGCCACAGTGGCCAGGCAAACATATGAAGGTCAGTGAAAACAGTTGTATTGCTTGATACAAGTTAACTGCATATAAACAGTAATTACGGGGACAGGAATTGTGTGCAGAATTAACTAAAACATCCATAGCTTACAAGAACATTAATCCTGAAATGAAAAATTGCAATGAATTCTACAGTAAGCCGAAACAGACCTGAGAACAAGCTGAGAGAATATAGCATATATTGTAGATCTGATTAAGAGGTACCATTTATTTAGGTTTTACAATAACTTCAGCTGCTTTATTTTGTGGGTGGCACAAAAAGTTAAAGCCCATGTTCAAGGCACTTATCCACTTTGTGTGAGATTTCACAAGAGTAGACGTCCAAAGTCTTCCCTTGTGTCTTCCAGCTCAACGTTTCTTGCACTGCAGCCTGGTGAAAATTGGGAACTGATGTTTATGAAAATTGGGAAATGAATCTTGTAACATTATTCCTTCTTACTTCCTGATTTTTGACGTTTTAAGTCAATTCTGACCTTGTAATTTCTTTGCAAAGAAAGGACAGTCATTATTATTTAACAATTTAATTGAATGTGTTTTTATTTATTTGGCCTTGTGATGTTACCAACCCATATATTTTTCTGGTCACTCAATATAATAAAAAATGAATGCTGACAATCTTCAAAAGGAAAGGGGAAAGTATCATAAAAGTGGTCTATACAACTCATCTGCTGTATGAGATTAATTCTTTTAAAGAAGAAAATAATACTTTCATTCAGCAAGTATGCATTAAATTGATTAAGTGACAGTAAAGTAAAATTCTTACCAATCACAAACTTTTGAACAGTAGTGTACCAGCAACTTTTAAATCAGATCTGTTGTTAACTGATCTGATTTAACTGATAACTGATCTGATCAGATCTGTTGTCAACTGATTCACTGTGGAACAACAGTGAATCAGTTGTTCCACACTCAATGATCCAGTCACAGTATGATGATTTATCATTTTTGCTACACAAAGCATACAGCACTTTTATGATGGAATGCTTTTATGATATTTTTGTGCCTCATATTTGCTTGGCAGCTTGTTTCATTATAAAGAAATGATAGAGGGTTCTGCAAAAAAATTGTCATCTTCCACAGAAGAAAGTATGTCAAACAGGTTTTGAAAGGCATGAGGTAGTTCAGCAAATTATCTATTAAGCCGTCTGATCTGATGTGGTGCATGTTCAAGGTTATCAGAAGATTAGAGACTAACTTTGGACACCGTGCGATAACACTACGATCTGATCGTCTTTATGTGATACAATCATGCTGCTATGTACTTCAAACGGGTAAAAGGTCCATACAACCTGCAGAATGAATTCTTCTCTTTAGAGATTTCAGACACTTAAGCTTTGTTCACACTGTCAGTCCAAATTCGATTTTTGTGCATATCCGATTGAGATCAGATCAGATTTAGCAAGTGTGAACGGCAACAAAAAACAAAAAAATAAAATCACATGAAATCTGTTTTGAGCTTGTTCATATGTGGTTTGAAATCCTATTCAAATAACATTTCTGGAAATCCGTTTCAGTCTGACTGTCTCTGAGTGCAGGACGAGCAGAAAAGGCCAATATAACAGAGACATGTTTTGAAACCAGCGGAGATGACAGCACGGAATAAAGCAGCTCATACGAGCCTATTACGGTTCTGACGCTGCCTCATAACATGCAGTAGTCCAACGTGGCAGCTACACAATGTCATGTTGTAAAAAGACAACATCTCTATTGCAAACTCCTCCATGTTGTTTTGGCTTATAAATACCAACGCAACGCCATTGCCATAGAAACCAATGCAGATATTCTGGAAAATAAGAGCGGCAAGGACACACAAATCAGATCTGAACAGTTGCGATACACAAAAGTGGACAGTCAATGTTATATCAGATTCCAATGGGATACACAAATAATCGGATTTGGACTGACAGTGTGATCGTAGCCTTAGATCTGAGACGTGTAGCTTGTTCGACCTGTCCATGTATACTTTAAATGTACACACATGCTTCTCAATATACTGCAGGCCAAAAGACTTATTTCCAGCACAGTCTCTCATTTTGTACTCCTGCTCTAGACCTTCCCTCTATCACTCTTTTGAAGTTAGAGGGCTGAATGGGTGCTGGAAAGATCTAAGCTCTCCTTGAGACTTTCTTTTGTAGTGCTTTCTACCAAAACTCTCTTATTACAGGCTTTTCAGTCCTAAACTGTCAAACAGCCCATCAGGGGCTCAACAATAAGATTTTTTCCACTAGTTGGTCCACTAGTTCAGGGCACACATCGGTTTTCCAGCGTCAAGAAAGTGCATTTGAGATTCCACAAGAACCAATGTACAGTTGAGCTTCTGTTTAACATATTTAATGAGCTCTATGAGTGTTGATCACTATTTTTTGTAAAAGGCAGTTAAATCATATAAATTGATAATGTCTCCTTAGAAGACTTGGATTAAACCGCTCGATTCATTCGGGTTACTTTTGCAATGTATTTATGAACTTTTTTAAAATGTCAAAGTTCTGGCATGAACTTTCAGTGAAGGGACAGAGATCCCTCAGGTTTCATTAAAAATGTTTTCATTTGTGTTTTTCAAAGATGAACTAAAGTCTTATAAAAAGTAAGATTCTAAAAAAAGTGAGCTATGATGCAACAGCCAAAGATGTCAATCTGCATGTGTACAACCAACAACAACAAAAAAGTTGATATATGCCATGAATTACTATTAAATTAATTAAATTAGCAATAAATTAACATACTTTTTCTGAAGACCGTCAGTGCAAAACATGACTGATTAGTTGATAATATAACTTGTAACTATTGTTTCCAAGTTATTCTTGTCATTTTGAAATGTTCTCATTAGAAGTTAGACAACTTTAGACTTGGCATACATAAATCAGCAAAATTTGCAACAATGTTCACACATCATTAAAAAAAATTGTGTGTGATCAATCAACATAAGATATAGTGGGTTATCGAAACACCCTTAATGTTGAGCCCCGGTCCACAGACTTCATTGGATTGAACTGTTCCCACAATATTCACACTGTACACGATCTAAACTTCCTAAAACATTGAGTGTGCAGATTTCCACAAAGATGATTCAGCCACCTTCGTCGTGAGCACAGCATTAAAATAACAAGGTTCCCATCACCTAGGCAACCAGCATCTGCTTTCTAAATCTGTCTGCTCTCACCAACAGCTTTAAACAGATAAAGACAGACATCCTTTATTAAAATAACAGGTGTGTGAAGTTGGTCTTTATCGTTACTGCATGTGAAACCTGCAGAACTGATGACTAATACACAGCATGTTGATCTTGATGACTAAAGCAAAGCTTGTGTTTTGAGCTGTCTAATCATAATGTAAATGGATATCCACTGGCTCATACAAGCCCAAGGGAAGCAGTTATCCGATCAGAGATCTTTTGTGAGAAAAGCATGGAAAACAGATGAGCATTCGAAGATCAGAGGATACCGAGTCAGCCGTGATGACTCACTGATTTGCTTCGTTTAAGGGGCTCTACTGACAGGATAGGGTTGCAAAGACTGAAGCAGCATATATTAGGCTTCTCCTTGAACTGTTACTAAAACCTTAGCCACAAAGCTGCTGGAAAGTTCCTCAACCTCAAAAGCAGTGGAGAGTGCAAATTATAGTGTACAGCTGAACGTGCCTGAACTACATAAAACATATTAAGACGCTCTATAATAACAATCATGCACACTTACTAGTGCAACTATCTAATATTGTCATAGATTTTAAAAGGATAGTTTATTAAAAAATGAACCCTCATGTTGTTCCAAAACCTATGACTGTCCCTTTTAGTTAGACAGAATGATTAAACGTGATGAAAACATTACTCACCAGGACAGAGTGCATGCCCATATAAATCCTGCTGATGCACACGAGGACACTCCAGAACAAAGCTAAGCTCAATCCAATCATGAATGGGTACTGTTGAACACACAGAGGAAAGACTTATGAGGAAACTGCAGTTCAAAAGGCAGTAAGGTCATTTCATCACTGTTAGATAACATGATCCAAATTCTTATCAGGGTATAAAAGCTATATACAAATATAAATGATCCAACGTAAATTTCCAACACAGTGCATAATGTACACTACTGTTCAAAAGGTTGGGACTAGTAAGACTTTATAAAAAGGACATTACATGAAAAAAGGACATATTCAAGAAAGGGTTATTTTAAATTGTTGTAATATTTCATAATATTACTGTTTTTAAGCAAATAAATGCCTTGGTGTGCAGTTTGAATGCTCTAATCTGTTTACATGCGTGTCGAAAAAAATACGCTCTGTTTACACGTGCAGTGTGAAACGGGCCTTAGTAAAAGACTAAAAGCTTATAATTTAACAGTACCTATGATCAACGACAAATAAAGCAACAGTATCAGGACAGAGTAGGGCAAAGTTCCTTAAGAGTCCATCAAGGATTGAGGCACAATGTAAATTTAAGATCATATGTTTGATGATGGTCTAGGCTAATACTAGAGGAATACCATGAGCAGTTGGAAGAGAAGTGGATTGAAGTAGCTGCTGATCTGCAGAAAGGCTGGATTTCTCATTATTCAGACAACAGATCTATTCATTTTTGGCATTCGGCTAAACTTACTTTCTGTGCTCATGCATTGTTTCGAACCAGGAGTCTGGGCAATATACCAGTACCTCCCACAAACCCATCAACATTGACTACTCTGTGCATATGTTAACAAATTGAACTGACTTTACCTCACTGGCTCTCATCTGCAACTTCCAAATGAAGTTTAAAGGGGTCCTATTATGGCCTTTTACGAAGACTTGTTTTTGGGGTGCACTAGAATATGCTTTCAAGCTCGATTGTTCAAAAAACACTTTTAAAAAATATATATATTTTATATTATTACTGCTCCTCTCTCCCCAGTCAGGCCCAAACGCGTAGTTAGTTCCTGTTTTGATGAAGCCCCTCCTTCTGAAATAAGAAATGTGCCGTGATTGGTTAGCTGGCCCAGTTTGTTGTGATTGCCACCATGTTAGGGAAATGTCACACCCCTTACCATAACCGCCAGTTTCATTTGCTCAGGTGTAAATATTAAGGATGGCGTCAATTTCAAACCAATTCAAGTCTGATTAAAAATGTTAACAAACAAGAGGATCGTGCAGAACGGATTTCATGCATGGATTATGCAAGCATGGATTTCACAGGACGTTTCAGAATGGTGTTTTTTTTTCTTATACATTTTAGATACAATGTTATACACCATTTAATCATGTACTTGTCAAAAAAAAAACTATGGTAATACATTACAAAGAGTAATCGATCACCAAACCATGGTTCATTTTCCCATGGGGCGGCAAACGGTCTTACAAAAGCTACAGTAAACACTATCAACACTAATGTTGGCTTGCAGGCAAGCAGAGCCAAACAGCTTTGCCCTGTTTACATCATAACAGAAAACATAACAGAAAACACAACTACAACTTCAGGAACAGTGTTTAAAATAAATGTTACCCATTAAGTTCATCAGCCTTAGGAAGGTCAAACAAATGAGTTTTGGAAACGGGATGGATTAAAAGTGTCTCTTTTTGACATAGTGACAACACTTTCTTCTCTAATGCAGCTCAACCGGGACTCGCACCTTTTTTTGCGTATTCTGTGGGCGGGGATTAATTCAATTGTGACTTCATAAAGCCCATAAAAAACGTTGTAGTTCTTGAAAAGGGGATTCTGTTAAATAAAATATCTCTCTTTGGAGTGGACTTTGAGCTTTGTATCCTTGCAGATCTTTTTTATGCTCAAACTGCAACAATACATACTAATTAAATTTGAAAAAGTAAAAAAGCAAAATAGGACCCTTTTAATACAAATCTTCAGTTTCCCTTAAATGGTAAATCTCTTTTACCATTTAAGTACAGTGGTTGTTAAAGTACAAACATGAACACAAAACTGCTAATTCGGCATTGGCAAAACACTTGAAATCAATAATCTGCAAAAAATCAACAGGCAGGCACAACGGTGAAAGAAGAGGAAACATATTTGAGGCTATTGTTTATAGTTTCCTGCTAAATTTAAGAGGATATGAAAGCAAGCAAGCAAGAAAATCTATAGAGAGTGTTCTGTTTTGTGCTCAAAATGATGTTCAAGACTTCAGCCTTCAGTAGGTACAATGCATATTATCGGTCAGTTTCTGCTAACTTCAGAGGAAGTGCAGGGGAAAAGAATGATCCTCCATACAAATCTATGAGAAAAGCTTTTTACAGAACAATATAAAATATCTGGCGTAATAGATGTATCAAAAGAGTTATCATAAGCAATCGCACAACCTCTTCTGATTTGCTAATTATTGTTGAATGTAATGATTTTTTTGACACCAACAAGCATATGATTCAATCAACCCAGCAGAGAAATCCATATTTATGAATAATGCAATGCACTGCATAGACCTTTAGTGGTTAAGTAACAAAGCCTGCATATTTTGTAAAAAGATGGAGATTAATGTCCTGTCTGGAAAAGCATTCACTGGGAACCTCGATTTGCCAGATGAGTCAGTTCTACAATAATGTGGAAAAGTAAAACAATTTCCCACTGAATGCAATAGACTAAGGACAGACCACTTTTGTGATCTGTAAATCAATAACGTTTGAACTTTGAAGACAGCAATCATTCTAGCATGTCATCATTCAACTGCATGAACTTCCCAAAGCATGGTCAAATGAACTGAATATAGAAAGTAAAAACATCAGTTTTGCTGCCTGACACTTAAAATGTCACTCTTTAAAGCAGGATGGATTCTGATTGATTGTTTTTGTCGTTCTGCAGCTGGAAAAAAATATTCTGAAAGAGATTCAAACTGTATGGTTTCTCTGTGACGTTATCGTTACAGTTGGAGTGTGGACTCAGCTATTCTTTTATATTTAGAACGATTTTTAGAACTATGTTTATCGTTATCATCCTTGGTGTGCATGGCCTTATGCCTAACATTTTATGCTCGAATAAATATGACTCATTCAAACTAATGGTAACTTAGACTAAACGTTTTTAATAGCTCATTTAATCTAAGGCTGATGAGAGGCGGGGATCAAATGGAGAGTACCGGTATGCAAAACCTTCAAGTTTGATTGCGATAAATGAGAATGTTTGCCTCAGGTAAAGTTCTGTAAATGGCAATACATATAATGACATATTTTTGGGATGAGACCATTACATAACTCTCTTGATGCTACATCAGCAGCTGAGGTATGATGTGTGTAAGATTATCCATTGGTTTTGTGTGTGGAAGAATAGGCTTCTGTACCTCCCACCGGCTGCATGTGAGCATGAACAGAGAGAAGGGCAGCGCGGTGCCGGACATGGCATGTGTGGAGGGCATGCTGTACTCCGTGTTGTAGAACACCTCAACTTTGACCACAGGAGGAGAGGGAGGACGGGTCCACCGGACCAGATCTTTCGTGGACTGACCGAAGAACAGCACCCAGGCCCACACAACGATGAGCTGCCGGCTCACATAGGGATCGACGTTCCACATCAAGAAGGGGAAGAACACGATGAAAAACATCTCATTGCCCAGTTCGGTACCAATGGTGAAGAGATAGAAGAGAAACTTGTTCTCGATAATGAACTCCTGGCCAACATCCCCAGTCAAAGAGTTCCTGCGTAAAGGCTTCACTCTGTCTTTGGAGTCCCTCTCTGCCTCTCGCCCCGAGGGTTCGTTGAGGAAAGCAGGGGGACATTCTTCCGGTTCAACATCTCCAGCGGCATTTAAACTTTTTCTCAGCCTTTGGCCCGGGAGTCCGTGTGCTGAATCCCCACTAGCCGCGCGGTCTTCCTTACATTGTCCCACGCAAACACCGTTGACCGCAAGCTTCGCGTCACTTTCGCTACCTTCGGCTGTTTTTTTAGGAAACGTCCCGCGGACACCGCAAAACTGCTGGAAACTGGCGACATGGCAGGGGTCCTGTAGGTATCGACAAAGGCAAACGAATCTGTGGAGCGCCTCGCTCGCCATGGTGAAACCGAAAGGGCTCTTTTAACCTGAATCACACCACGCGCTTGCTGCTCGCGAGATGCTGTAAACACAAGCTCGTGCAAAGCTGCGCTAAACGATGGCAGATATTGTACGGCGCATAGCTTTACAATCCTCGAGTCTTCAAACCACAAGAGACATTGGTAAAATAGAATGTCTGTTTGACTGAGAGCTAGGAAGAACCCGACCCGTCCGTTATTAAGCAGCTAGGGAGGGCGACAGATGAGGCATGTAACGTAACGTTAGTACGTAGTTGAAGGCGGAGACGCGCGCTGGTAATGACGCACAGTAGGTCCCGGTTATTTTCAATTACTGTATGCAGACAATAGGCTTGTTTGAGATGCGCCTTGCCTCTCCTGAAATGTATGCGAGAATTGGCGGCTGCTTGCAGCGATGGGGAGGAGTGGAAAAAAGCCCAGGCAAGACGGGACAGCTCTCTTCTCGCAATGGATCTGACCGACAGGATCTGACACCTGTGTGAGATCAAAGATGGATATCACGGGATTCACGCTCGTGCACAGTGTTGCTAATAAACTGAGGAGGGTCCATGTTATTGAATAAACTGGATGTAATTTAAGTTCTGTTGCTTTTATGAAAATAAATATAATGAACAAGACACCCAAGTACTTATTTAATTACATAACAAAGACGTGTTCATTTTTACTTTAATTACAGACATGTTTATATATTATAAATATATAAACAATCAAAAAGCCCATAGAGATCACACTGTCAGAGTTTTGGAATACTAACAGATAATGTATACACATAAAACATGAGATCAGATTTTTAAAATCAAACCGTTTAAAAGAGGACAATACGCCACGGTTGTTTAAACCAATGATCATTCAGCTGTGTCCTTTCCCATCATGCTTTTGATCAGCGCAGTCGGTGGAGAGCAACTGCGCTCGACTGCAGAATTCGACACGTCTGCTTTGCGCTCGCGAGAGTTTTTTGACCTACCATAGTAGACTAGGGCTGCGTCCCAATTCGCCTACTTATACTACGCCCTAAAAGTATGTACTCTTTTTGTGAAGAAAAAGTACATACTTTTGAGTGTGTAGCAAAAGAGTAGGCAAGCTTTGGGACATACTACTTCGTCATCATTAACGGACAGATGTCGCATGCATCCTGATCGATCTGGGGTGCTTCTCAATATCCCTCCTCGTCTCCTCGATCCTCCGTCCTCCATCCTGTGACCCGGAAACCGATCGAGCTCAGCCATCTTGAAGGACATCTCAATTCTCTAATTGCACCGTGAGGATCGAGGAGTGAGGAGGCTTCCAGAGGAGCTATGAGCGAGGATGCACAGTTGCATGCTTTGCGGAAGTGTTTTATCGACATAACGTGACGCACGTATCAATTGTCCTCCCCCTTCACGTCGGTCACAATCATTTTAATTTATACTTTACCATTGCGGTTTATATAAACCACACATCTCACATATTCCAACTGGGAATCTTGCTTTATTATTATTATTAAAAATTTCTTAAATAGCCAAACTTCAACAACATAAGGGCAGATCCTTTGAGCGCTGCTGATGACGCAGTGAAGTGACGCTCGAGTGGTCAAGAATAGGCTTGTTTGAGATGAGCAAAATCTGGGCAGAACTGATCACCGGTGATCAGCGCGAGATGCATACCGGTTAGAAATGTGTCCGAGTGCGGTCCGCCTTGCTCTGATGTCATGCTGACGTGTGTCAAAAAACTCTCGCGACCGCAAGGCGCACGTGTCGGATTCTGCAGTCGCGCGCAGTTGCTCTCTACCGACTGCTCTGATCAAAAGCATGATGGGAAACGACTGGCTGACGGCACAGCTTAATGCTCATTGGTTTAAACAACCGTGATGTATTGTTCTCTTTTAAAATGTTTGGTTTTAAAACTCTGATATCATGTTTTATGTGTATAAATTATGTGTGGATATCCCCAAAGCAACAAAAAACATATTCAAGCAACAAAACTTAAATTACATCCAGTTTATTAGTAACACCGTGCACGAGTGTGAATCCCGCGATATCCGCCTTTGATCTCACAGGTGTTAGATCCACTGCGAGAAGAGCAATCTGTCCGGCTTGCCTGCGCTTTTTTCACTCCTCCTCTCACTGCAGCCGCCTACTCTCGACTACATATCAGGCGAGGCAAGGCGCATCTCAAACAAGCCTTATTCCAAAGTATAAAAAAAACTTTCCTTCGATTCCTCCGTCCTCCTTTTCTCTCCTTGCAGCCTTCCCTCGCATCCTGCAGGGGTGGAGCTGAGACGCGAGGAAAGGAAGCGAGGAAAGGAAACGAGGACGCACAAATAATGTGAGAAGCACCCCTGCACTTCGGATTCTGACCGGAAATAGTAGACCATCCGGGTATCTTTGGGACTCTCATTTCAACATACTTCGATTTGGGACGTACTAATTCTATTTTCGAATACTATTTAGGACGGATAGTATGCGAATTGGGACGCAGACCATTTCTAACCGGCATGCATCTCGCGGTGACGCGGTCATCGGTTCTGCACAGATTTTGCTCTTCTCGAACAAGCGTTCTCCCTCAGTTATTCACTCTGCATGTTCAATGATATTAAGTTTTTTATGTCATTTTCAAATGTAAATTATCGTACAGGACGCTTCTGGAGTGGAATTCTCACTTAAATCAATCGTTTTTTGGCAGATCTATGTCTCAATGCTTGATTAACCAAGCATTAATACCATTGATCAGCCCTACCAAACGTGGATTTTTTTTCACTAAGAAACAAACATTATGTTATTTGATTGATATTGTGAAGCTGCTTTGATGCAATTTATATTGTGAAAAGCGCTATATAAATACACTTGACTTGACTCAAAGACAAAAACGTAATTTATAAGATTTAATTGTGGCCTTTGGCAGTCAAGCGCCCCCCGGAGGACTAAATATAAAATATGTTTCATCGTCAATTCTAACCTGTGCAACAGTATACATTTTAAATTCACGGGTAACTTCAAAAAACCAAGAAACTGATGCATAAACAGAACAGGAATATAGCATAAACAAGAAAATTATTTCAACCTATAGGTCTAAATGAGTAAAGAGGTTATTTAATATGAGGAAAGTTTTTATTAATCAAATATCTTAAGAATAGAAAAAGGGAAAGGAAAATGTGGACAAAACTGATTAGGCTACTGTAAGTTGCAACTACCTGCAGATCAAATTTGTGAAAGTTTTTAGGTTGATGTGCAGAATTAGTCAAGATTCCTCATTTAATAATATCTTGTGTACACATGTCGAGGATATGTGTAATGAGTAGTTCTGCTGACACTGGTACAACTGCATCTCATGGGTTTAATAGACAAAGAGCAGCACTACACAACACTGGATTCAGACCTTTAACACTGCCTTCTCATGCTGATTACAACATGACTATGTGGAGCACACCGGACACAGGAGGAGTTGTGGTCAGATAAAAGGGTTTCCCCTAAATTAATCGGATTTCATTTATCCTGTGGGACTATCATAGGTTACGTCTTGTGGCCACTGTAAGAGTGGTGTCAATGATGCTTAAATTTTTTAAAAAGAACCTCTGGTGCAGTGACGTTTTGAACAAGTCTCCACTAGAGGGAGACTTTACACAGCTATTTATTTACTGGCCGTGTTGATTATATTTTATATAATTTTAAAACATATGGCCTAAGCGTGTAACATGAACATCAAGGCTTTCTAAAAATATAAACGCTCACCTGTGCTTTCCCAATATGAACAATGCAACCATCTAATCAAGAAAGCAGGATATGTGGAAGCTAAATTATACCAGAAATGCAATAATAGGATGGTTAGATTTCTTTATTATATTTATGTATACACACATATACGTACAACAACAACAAAAAAAAAAGAAATAATGAAGTATTCAAATTCTAAAATAAAACACTAGATTACATAATGCAATGTTTGACAACTTCTCAATTTAATGTATAAATGCTAGGGTGAAAATGTGCTGTTTTGTGCAATTTAACTGACACATAATTAATGACTTTGTGCAATATAGCCATTTCACCACTTGAATCTTCTCCGGTCTTTGCGTCTCACTTAAAGAGGAAAACAAATACATACATAAACAATCAAGTAATATATACAAAAGTTATATATAATATAATAAAGTTAAATGTATCCCAGTAAAATTTAGTGTTTATTGAAACTACACTTACATGCATTTTTGTCTTCCTCCATCACACTCAGAAGCCAGTCCTGTGTCTGTTCTGGCTCCCCTTTTTCAGACAAAATACATCATATCAGCACCAACTTCTGAACCAAAATGTGTTTGTTTTATATGTCTAAAAGAGGGCCTTAGCCAGTTCTGACCTGGTTTGCCAAAGTTTTGATAGGTTCTGGTCCTGAGGGATGGGGGTCTCCCTTTACGACCAGACAGGCCTTGAGTTCCAGACCCTGATGTTACCATCTCAACCTTCCTGTGGCGCCTAGATTTTGCTCCCTTTACACCATGTCAAAGCCATGTGAAGAGAGAAACAAGCCATTTTACAACATGAGTTTTCAAAGAGTTGACTGTAAAGCCAAATAATTGAAACAAAACAAACATACAGTTGATTAATATATATTTGTATTCTAAAAGTGATTTGAAAGGGGTCGTGAAAATGCTTTTTCAGATTTTTATATAGTTTCTGGAGGTTAGCGTGTCCAAAAAAAAAAAAAAGTAACGATCTTTTCCCACCCACATTTTCACTATCACACTTAACAGCAGTAAGCTCTTGTGATCGATGGACAGACAAGAGTTGTTAAAATGATTGATTTACAAACTAGGGGTATGTAGAGAAAAAAAATTGACATTACAAATGGGGTGTTTCAAACTGTGAAAAACAAAAACTTATGACCCCTTTAAACTGAACAATGACCTTAATGATGTCAATGTTTTTTTGAGTACTGTACTCAACAAAAGCAACAAGCAAAGCAGTATTTGTAGCAACAAGAAAAACTCAAACCTTTGACACGTGACCATATGATTTGGACTTGATGGCGGCAAGCAGATCAGCTCTACTGGAGGACTGCAGAAACAATGCCACAATGTTTCACTTTGTAAACTTTCTTTGTATCCATATGAAAGGCGTCTTTACTATGTAAAGTTCTAAGCAGGGTTTAACTCGCCTCTGATTTCTGAGTGGTTTCCTGTTTAGAGTCTTTATCCTTTGCAGCCTAAGTACAAATGTAATAATACACACTAGTAAGACAGTTAGGCCTATAAAAACTGACATTGAGAAATGTAATACTATGCATTGACTAGTTTTCAAGTCCAACAACTCACAGTGGTTTTGTCCTGCCACTGCTGGTACTCAAAAGTACATTTCCGAAGCAAATCTGTCAGGTTAAGCAGTGTCACTCCAGATGATGTGGGCACTGATGATTTCTTCAGTCTCTCATAATGACCGTGCACATTTGCAATTTCCTGCATATCAAAAAATACAATCATTTCAAATAATCAATTACTAATAATTTCAATCCTCCATTAATTTCTAATTATCTATGACAAGAGAGGTTACAATAGGTTTTAAATAGGAAATAAATATTACAATAAAAACATTCCACTATAATAAATACTCACTCCTAGCATTTCAAAGGAAGCAAGTTGAGTTACTCTGTCCTTGCGGGCCCGAAACTCTTCGTTCACATCATGCTGAACACGTTCGCTTGCTTCAAATGTCAGCTGTGAGTCAGTCACATTCAGAGAGTTTTCAGACACTGTTGGAAGATACACCCCATAACACAATAGCAGAGGTAGAACCTGCTGACCTTCTTGGGCATGGCAGTGAAATAAAATGCCTTAGCTGACAAAAGCCTTTTTAAGATGTAAACAACATCCAAATGATGGCAACTTTTTGCCTCTGTGATAAGATTCTGCACATCATTCCAGTCCTTCAAAGCAATCCTGATCTAAGTGAAAACAGACAATCAACTGTATGTTTCTCATATTCAGAAGAAAAATGATTAAAAAGCTTGATTAAAAAGAGTGAGAGAATATAGACACGGATCACCTTTTCCTTAGGCCAAACAAGTTGTGTATTGTAAAGGCCATAGAGTATATACAGGCCTCCAACACGAATTTGAAAGCTGTATGGGGGCAGAACGTAACTGTAGGCTATGGTGAAAGAGAGCCGCGTGAAGGATCTGTTGTCATGGTTGGAATGAGTTCCACTGATGGAAAAAAAAAAATGGGTCATCAGTTCTGACATCAATTATCGGTATGATCAAATTACAACTGACTTCAAATCAGTAAGAGTGGCTAAACGTCATTAATGCTGACAGAATCAGCTTGATCCAGTTTTTTAATTCAGCTGACTTAAAAGGATAGTTCAGTCAAAAATTTGAATTCTGACATTTGCTCACCAACCTTTAATTCCAAACCTGTATGACTTTCTTCTGGGGAACATAAAATAAGTTTTCTTTTTTGAGAAATGCCTCAAGTGTTTTTCCATTAAAATTAAGTCAGTGGTAACCACAAATGTTCAAAATATCTGCTTTTGTGTTCCACAGAAGAAGAAGTCATACAGATTTGGAACAATATTATGGTGTGTAAATATGACAATTTTCATTTTTGGGAGAAGTCTGTTCCTCACACACAATCGGGTTCTATATTAAATACCGGTTTTATATGTTAAATTCTCCTTTAGTTTGTTCTTCCAAAGACAACAAGTAACTTAGTGGTGTTTGAAACAACATGACATGAGTAAGAGTGAATGACAATTTTCATGGTTGGGTAAACAATTTAAGTGTGGCAATTGCAAACATCTTAAAACATAGTGCCTGTACGGGTGACCTTTGAGGATTCCATGGCAGTGAATAAATTAACAACCGTACAAATGCACGCCTGATTCGCAAATTTTTATAAGCAATAGGCCTATAAGTCGATTTAAAATTTTAAACCACTTAACAATAAACGTTTAGTACAATAAATGTCGTAGTGCAGTGCTGTAAATGTGTGACTTACAAAAAAACACTAGAGAAGTCCATCTCCCTCCAGATGGCAGAAAACTCCTCATACCGAACCGTCTCAGTCTGCTGGAAGCGGCCCAGAAGCTTCTCGCAGTCGCTTTTGAAAGGAGCCCAGTAGTACTCGCGCTGCTTTTCTACTCAACCACACACTCACGTGAAAACCTAGCACTCATACCAAGCAGCCATATATGAAATCATATTTACAGTAACTTACTCTGCGCCATCACCCCACGTCCTCGAACTTTCCTGTTTACAGATGATTATGTGAGTAGTCCCGGCCTACACCTGTGCGCGCGGTGATTTAACAACCGAGCAGGTGATCTGGGTGGGTGTGTTAGGCCTAGCTTACGAATAGGTTTCAAACCTGGAAAATATAACTAAAATATAATCAAAATATATTCACATGAATACACGTTGCTTGCAGGTAGCATTATGTAATGGCAATGTTTTATTATAATGTATCCTAATGTTGCACATGATAAGGTCACGTGACACAGACAAGCTCTGCTCTCGTCATTTTCTCACGGAGTGAAAAACACAACGCGTAGAAAAGAGGACACTCACATGCCAACAGACAAGAGAGAGCAAGTTATTTTTGATATAGAACAAAGTTTAAGCTTTCAAATGATCTCAGTGTTATTACAAAATTCAAACAATAATTACCGTTTTGGCGCTTTTTAATATGACGTGTGGCATCGCTGCAGAGCCTCAGTTCAAGCGGCACGTGTCGTGAACCAATCTGAGCTCTTTATTAGGCTACTTGTAGGCTAATAATAGCACCATATAAACATAAATAAACATTTTGAAAGATACAGTTTTCTGAAATGTGTGTCTCATGTAATCGCTCAATCGTTGTTTCAACCGCGGAAAGATGTGAATAAAACAGCTGAATCCATTTGATCCATATAATACGACAGAACAACATAAATAAAATGTTTTTAGAAAAAAAAACCGAGCTTCTAACTCCACCTGGAGCGTGTAATTTGTTTTGCAAAAATCCACCGCTCCCGGTTCATCGGGTCCAATCAGCGCAGGGGGGTGTGAGATCTGACTGTCAATCACACGTCGTGCACACGCCACCCCTCGCGCACGTTACAATCACATGCACACGCCTGAAGTTTGCGCAGTAATGAAGAGTGAAGGTGGAAAAGATTCCAATTCCTCGTTTAACCTCAAGAGCTAGGAGGTCAAAAACAACACAGGAAAAGAGAACACCTGCTGAAAAGAAAGAAGTAAAGAAAGAAAGCGACCGTTCCCGTAATAAAACCAGGATCAACATCGGATCGGCATTTGAAAGGTGGAGAGATTTAAGTGATTTAATTGGGTTCAAGCTGGATGCAGAGCTTGCAACATTTCTTCTTGACAGGTAATTGTGCTTTATCAACCAGTTACTTTAAAAGTGCTTTAAAAACTCCCATTGACTTAACATTGTGGAACTTTCAGATTTTCAAACTCCCCAACTGTCAAAAATTCAAATCTAAATCCCTTGAAACCCAAGACTACATCAAACTGCCATTCTATAGACTATATGAGCCTTTGAGACTCATTTAAACTAATAAACTCATCTATCTATGACACTTATCTATCTATCTCTCTCTATCTATCTATCTATCTATCTATCTATGTATCTCATTTAAACTAATAAACTCATCTATCTATGGCTCTTATCTATCTCTCTCTCTCTATCTATCTATCTATCTATGTATCTCATTTAAACTAATAAACTCATCTATCTATGGCTCTTATCTATCTATCTCTCTCTATCTATCTATGTATCTCATTTAAACTAATAAACTCATCTATCTATGGCTCTTATCTATCTATCTCTCTCTATCTATCTATCTATCTATGTATCTCATTTAAACTAATAAACTCATCTATCTATGGCTCTTATCTATCTATCTCTCTCTATCTATCTATCTATCTATGTATCTCATTTAAACTAATAAACTCATCTATCTATGACATCTATCTATCTATCTATCTATCTACTTTAAACTAAATTCAAACTTCAAACTCATTTAAACTCCAAACTAATTTTGTTAAGATCCTCTTGTTTCTAAACTCATAAACTTGTACACTAATAAACTAATAAATTCATACACTTATGAACTCTTAAAACTCAAATGAATAAACTTATAAACTCTAACCTCACACACTGAGTGTGTGTGTGTGAGCTAGTTAGTGTGTGTGTGTGTGTGTGTGTGTGTGTGTGTGTGAGTGTGTGTGTGTATGAGAGAGTTAGTGAGCATGTATGTGTGTGTGTGTGAGAGAGAGAGAGAGTGAGTGTGTGAGCGAGTTAGTGAGTGTTTGTGTGTGTGTGAGTGTGAGAGAGAGTTAGTGAGCATGTATGTGTGTGAGTGTGTGAGCGAGTTTGTGTGTGTGTGAGAGAGTTAGTGAGCATGTGTGTGTGTGAGTGAGTTAGTGTGTGTGTGTGTGTGTGAG
This sequence comes from Meda fulgida, assembly GCA_030578275.1. Classification (NCBI taxonomy): domain Eukaryota; kingdom Metazoa; phylum Chordata; class Actinopteri; order Cypriniformes; family Leuciscidae; genus Meda; species Meda fulgida. The sequence goes on along the minus strand of CM060635.1, from coordinate 19,211,198 downwards.
CTAGTTTGTGTGTGTGTGTGTGTGTGAGAGAGAGAGAGTTAGTGAGCATGTGTGTGTGTGTGTGAGTGAGTTAGTGTGTGTGTGTGTGTGTGTGAGCGAGTGTGTGAGCTAGTTTGTGTGTGTGTGTGTGTGTGTGAGAGAGAGAGTTAGTGAGCATGTGTCTGTGTGTGAGCGAGTGTGTGAGCTAGTTAGTGTGTGTGTGTGTGTGTGTGTGCGCACATAGCAACCACTCACAACACCCTAGCAACTGACAAACAACCACTCATTACACCCTAGCAACCACCCAAAATACCTTAGAACACCCTAGCAACCACCCAAAATACCTTAGATCACCCTAGCAACCACCCAGAACACCCTAGCAACCATCCAAAATACCTTAGAACACCCTAGCAACCACCCAGAACACCCTAGCAACCACCCAAGATACCTTAGAACACCCTAGCAACCACCCATAACACCGTAGCAACCACCCAAGATACCTTAGAACACCCTAGCAACCACCCAAAATTCTTTTCTAACTAATGTCTTTCTTTCTTTCTAACTAATCTTCCTTTTTAACTTTCTTTCTAACTAATCTTTCTTTGTTTTTTTTCTCTTTCTTTCTAATCTTTCTTTCAATCTTTCTAACTAATCTTCCTTTATAACTTTCTTTCTTTTCTTTCTTTCTAACTAATCTTTCGAGAGTTGTAAGCATTCAAAATTTTGCCTAAGTCCACTCAATCTGCCAGACTTGCCGACTGCAGCTCTAAATATTGACCGGTTTGGCAATGACGCCTACGGAAACTATCAATAGATTTCTTGATCAAACCAATTGAATTTCTGATCTTTCAACTGTCTACAACTGACAAAATGCCTGACCAAATGTAAGCGTCCCTCTAATTGAAGAATCACCAATCAACACTAGAATGAAGGAATGTAGTGATATTTAAGAGCTTCATCAACATTGTGTCGCCTGTGCACTCTGAGCTGCAGGCTCTTATTTTGTACAGTTGGTTTGATCACATCATTAGAATAGAAACAACTATTTTGAGCCGTTGTGTGTCAACGATGACAGCACATGTGTTGTAGTTTGCAGCACAACTTTTGCCGCTCATGTTTAGCGTTTTGCAACACACGTTCATCAGTGCAGAATGTGTTTTAGTGAGTGAGAATGTTTAGAATTTTGCAAAAAGAATGCATGCGATTGCAAATGGTGTCTAGCTGCCTGAACTTGTTTAAGGTTTTGCAGAGTGATTTATTCAACAAGTCAGTTTAAGCCTTTGAGAATTTGGTTCAGAGAATGGAGTTTAGTGATAAACTGTATTATAAAAATCCCCTTGTATGCAATTGTATAAAATAAAAAGTTTCCAGTGTTTCTTACAATGGCTTCCAACATTTACGTTTATAATATTTAAAATTAAACTTTTTTCTTTTCATAAACACAAAGAAATACAATTTTATATTTTAAAACAAAGCTGTTTTACTGCTTTATGTAATTAAATTACATTTTTAACTAACTTTTTAACTTAAAAATAATTCAGAAAATGAAAGAATGTTAATCATAGAAGTGTATTCAAGTCACATGAATTACATTTTACTATACTTCTGAATAACTTAATAGATCCAGATAAAATTAATATATATATATATATTAGTCAATTGAAACATGCGCCACAAAATTCTGGTCCACAATTGTCTTTTACTGATTTATGCAATAAACAATACAGTTAGTGTTAAGAGAATAAAGGTGGACGCTGCAGAGATAAATGAACAGAAGATTACAATAACATAAAAAGAAAACGTCTTTCCTATTGAAAAACAAGATAAAAGGTCATAAAATACTTGCAGGACATTGTCAACAGGCTGAATTAATCTGAAAGCATAATGAAAACAAATATTGTCCTACTTAAAACTAAGCATTTGTGTTCTAATGCCATTATAAATACTTGTAAAACTGGGACAAATGATACATCAGCTTTGCGTGATCTAAAACTGCTCATGAAGCAGAAAAATGGTTACCAGCTATGACTTCTTACAAGCATTAAGCATCTGCCACATAGGGAACTAAACAGAAATAAAAATGAACACTAAAAATATAAAAATCTATTGCATAATTAAACTATAAATCTGTTTTAACCTCTGAGACAAAACCCATCATGAAAACATCATACTATGATTGTAAATTCCCTTTTTTCGCACACTCCATTACTTTCAATGTCTCTTTTACAATTAATATGTGCTGTTCAAGAGAAAACTGAAAGGTAAGCAAGTAAATATCAATGCAATGAAAATCAACACTCACAAACATCCAACAGCATTTAACCATTGAGCCTATGAGTGCACACACAGAGCTCTTGCGTAACTGTTACACAACAAAACAGAGAAGAGAAAAAATAAACTGTTCAATCTTTCATTAAAAGTACATATTTGTAAAAATGGTTTTGTATATTGCATGTACTGCTGGTATTCTGTCTTAAGAAAATAGATTATTGTGCGACTGTAGCTACAATACACACACTTTGGAGGGGATAAAACACAAGAGGTTTCTTTTAGGTGAAAGTAGGGAATCCAGAGGGAGTGTGTAAGATTGCACGCATCTGTGTCGGGGTAAGTTGTGCATTTCACATTAAGGCTCGTAACTTTACAGTGGCATCACAAGAGTTAAATTACGCTTCTCTGTCTCCAGGCCCTCAACACACTGGGATGGATGGACTCCCTCTGGGCTCCTCTTCGCATCACTGTCAAGATCAATAGAAGGTGCAGGTCATTTATTACATTTTAAAACACTGGGGTTTATAGAGATAAATGGGGTTCGGAATAAAAGGAGACATATGGAGGAAAATTTCAGGGATCGTGGGGGTCAAGGGGCGAGAGGGATACAATGTCCAGAATGGCTAAACACAGCGGAGTTCAGTTGACTTGGTCCAGAGCACGCAGGAGCTCCTCTCCCTGGAGCAGATGATGGCGGTCCTGTACAGGAGCGTTGACTTCGCAGTCATAACGTGTTAGCTGAGGCAGCCCGCCGTTGCTCTCTAAAGAACTGCACAACAGACGACTGGCCACATCTACAGTCAGAGGGGAAAGAATACAAACTGATTTACTTACAACTGTATAACAACACGCTAAGATTCAAAGAAAAATTTCAAAAAACCTTCAAATAAAAAGTAACTATTTGCCAAATATACGTAATTTTTGATATTTTCTTGATATTTAAATCATGATCATGATCTATATACATGCATGTATATAATTAAAGTGCATATTAAACCAGCGGGGCATATATTTATTTAATTGAATAGCAGCCTTTGTGAATTAATAACAGCACTATGCTATATTATGATCTAAATGGTTTTAATATATAGTGCAGCCTTAGTTCATGGTTCATGGATTCCCGTCAGTGGAATGCGCCACTTCTGGTATTTTTTGCCGGTATCGACACTGGTAAATTTCAATAGAGTATTTTTTTAAATTGACTAGTCAAATTTAGTCGAGGAATTGTGTAAGCCCTACATATAACTATGTATACACACCAAAATACTACTGCTTTTATTAGTAGAGTGCATTTAAAGTCACCATGATGATGGTGGACCAAAATGGACCATTCTTATATTTTACAGAATGTTGCAGAGTTTATTATAAATAATTTATCTTTGCATTATTACTTTTGTTCAAATGTATGTGCACTCGTAATCTTTAAATCAAAAATGTAAACCTCCCCTCCATCTCCTAATGACGTCGTTCTCTTCATGATGCATGTCTCGTGGAGGGTGGGGCTAAATAAATATCTACCACAGCTGACTGCAAAATGGCAACTTCCTACGAACCAATCATTTCCCGAAGGACAAAATCAAGTCTCGCCCTACATTTTTTTTCTCACTCCAGAAGTCATTTTACTCTGATATGTCACAATAGGTAAGAAAAGACCAATCACAACTTCTGTTTCATGCCGAATTTAAAATTCCATAAAATATTTTACAATGAAGATGGTCTCGTCACTCACCAGAGGGCAGTATAAGAATGGTTTTGTTCCCCCCGAGCACACTCGATCCTTTAACTTCAAAAACCTTTGCCCTTTTTTCAGGCTCTATAGCACTGTCCACACTCTGAAGCAAAGCACCCTGCGGGAAATAGTAGAGTGGCCATTAGCATGAGTGTTACATGGAAAACAGACCTCAAAAAGATCACTTATTTATCAGCCATGTTTTCCTTTAAGTTAAAAATATATGCAAAAAAAAAAACTTGAATATATTTAGTGCTTTAACAATTAAATTGAATACAATATTACTATTAAAAATAATATTTAACTAAATAAAGTATTTTTATATATGCATCTTTACATACAATCTGTGTATAAAATCTAATAACATACTGACCAGTCCAACAGCCTCAGAAAGAGATGTCACTTCCAGCTTTCTCTTACGTTGGACATTCTGGATGGCTAACATCTTTGGAGACAGCTCTCTGAGAAATTGGAGCAACGGACAGAAGATCAGATAATCTACAATTATTGTCATCAAAAAGTAAGTCCAAATCAAAGCTCATAATAGAACTCCTTTGGCTCAACTCCAATCTACTTGCAGTTTATTACGGATCAGCTATCTGAACCCTGTGCAAATCAATTGTTAATGATGCCAGCAGGTAGTTGTGCCAACGAGAGCTTTACCTGTTATTAAGCTGATTGCTGCTCTGTGGGGTGGGAGATCGAGCCGGGGAAGCGTCCCGACTGCCGCTGAAGGGCGAAACAGGAGTGCTGCACACCTCCTGTAGCTGATGCAGAGGTGAAGGGGCCCGTGATGATGGCTCCTGCATCACTGCGCTGCTGGAGGAAGAGGCTGGAGATGCAGGGGAGGGTAAGGGCTGGAACAGGGAGCTCATGGCTGAAACAGAGAGAGAGCTGGAGGGGAGCGGATCCAGTGGAGAGGGGATGCGCAGCTGGAAGTCATCATCCATTGGGATATATGGAGCCAGCATTTCTAGGTCGAGATCCCCCATGGCCTAGAGGTCACAGAAATGTATGTTCTGGAGTTTATGCAAATGCATAAATGACCACAGAGAGAGAGATATGGCAGATAAAGGTTTACCTTGGAGGGAAAGGGGGTCTTTGCTTCGGTATCAATAGCAAAAAGTTTTTCAACCAGGTCCAGTTTGAATTCAGAACTGATTTCGGAGTCCATTTGGAAACAGTAATCCATGGGACTGTTGGGCTAAGAACAAAACACCGCTAAAGCAAGTCTTTGAGAGACAAAGAATCTCATTAGCCCTTAAAAAGAAGCAGTCATTTTGAAATGAATAACAATACCAGCTTAAATAAAAGCAAGTGTTTAATTAGTTTTTACCCCCGAGGAGATGAATCCAGATGAGGAGAGTTTGATTGTGGAGTCTGGAACACAATCAGAGGCAGAGCTGAAAGGGAATTCCTCTGCTCCGGACTCTAGTTTGGACAGAACTGGGCTGGAGTCACTGGGTGTCAGAGCAGAGAGACTGATGGGCAGTTTCTCACTGCTGGAGGGCAGCATGACATCATTGTAGAGGGGCACCTCCTTCAGCAGCTGCATTTCAGAGTCTGGAGGGAATTGAATACTGTTCATTATTATCGGCAGCACACCAAGGAATTCTGTGTATATTTGTTATTTCATTTCTTACGAAAATAAGATTATGAATCCATATTTCTCAAACAATCTAAGAGGATTAGTTAATTGTGCATGTACACAATTGTTAGTCTTTGTACATGTTTCTGTCTTTAAAAGATTAAAAAGCTGTTGAGAAAACACATTTGGTTATGTAATTGTACACTACCATTCAAAAGATTTGGGGTCAGTAAGATACTTTTTGGGAAATAACTTGGGCTTTTACACTGTTACAAAAGATGTCTATTTCGAATAAATGCTATTCAATGTTTTTCGAAATTGATAAGATTGATAAGATTCTTGAGAACCAAACATCAACATGTTAGAATGATTTCTGAAGGATCATGTAACACTCAAGACGGGTAATAGCTGCAGAAAATTCAGCTTTGTCATCACAGTTAATTACATTTTAAATATATATTAAAATAGAAAAGTTATTTTATTTAAACTAAAATAATGTCATAATATTACGGTTTTATATTTATTTGACATAATATTACTGTCAAATAAATACATCACAAAATAAAATCTAACTTTTGAAAGGTAGTATATGTACACATGACATTGTTGGACACTGTTGGTCACCAACTAGCTGTCGATCGCAAATATGCATTCTTCAAATTGTCTTACAGTACTTGTGAGCTGCACAAGGTAGCATAACTCCAGGTCACAAACCATATATCATTAATGTAATTTTATTTTGACAATTACACTAACTCTAATGCTGCGTTCACACCAAACAAAGAGAGCGTCAAATTCACGTATATCGCGTGTAGTTGGACACTTGAACATTTTGAATGCATTCGCACGTCCAGAGAAAATTGGAGGCGCGTAAAAAGCAAAAGTTTGAAGCGAAATTGACGCGTGTCTGAGGCGAAATCCGCTTCTTGTGGGAGGGGCAAGTGCTGGCGTATGTTATAGTATGTTGGTTGTCTTTACATTAGAATAATAATGTTTCATATAATCTAGATATGGAACAAATAGCATTCAATACAAAATGAATATGACTCGTATATTGAAATTAAGTTTTTATGTGATAAAATATTAGCTTTGATGTGCATTAGAACAGAATAGAATAGTCATTTTATTCCATTTAGTCATATTTCAAAATTGAGGCATCCAGCATCGATACTTCACCACGTGACAGCAGCAAGCAGGCTTCTGATTGGTTGACGTGATGCGAATTGACTCAAGTTCAGATTTTTCAACTTGGGCGTCAGACGCGAATTTGCGAAATCATGTCAAACGCACCGAATTAAATCATTTGCGCGTAACGAGCGAATCGAGCCAGACGCTCAATTCGCGCCATTCACGCGGACTAGACGCACGAATGAGGCGAATTTGCATCTACCGCGCCACGCTAAACGCCTCATTCGCAGGACCTCTAGACGCACGTAAACGCATCTTTACATTGACTTAACATTGAAATCAATCGCGCCTGGCGCTCTATTCGCGTTTGGTGTGAACGCACAGTAAAAACCAACATTGTGGAGGGGAAGCGTTCATACAAGTTGCATGAATATCATCTATGGCTAAATTGGCCAATTAAAATGAATATAAATATAATAATAAACACTCGCTGATTATTGCAAGTTGCTGTCAAAGTGAGCAAAGCTTAATCTGTTCCATTTAAAAATGTAACCATCCACCAGAAAGCACCTGAGTTGTTGAAGTCCAAAGAGATGATGGTGTCTCCTGCTGCAGGCGCCAACCTAGTGAGGGCCTCAGGCTCCGCTTTTAGCTTCTCATAAAGGTCAGAGCTCTCCATGGGACACTTGAGGCTATCTGGCTTGAAGAGTTTGAGCATGTTCATCTCAGAGTCTTTCATTTCCTCGCTCTCTTTCTCTACAGCCTTGGGCTCTGTCATGGTCTGCTGCAGGGACAGGACAACGTCCCCCTCCACAATGCCACTGGATGGGACAGAACAGTTAAGTTAGAGATATGATCACAGACGCACTTTGGTTTCTATAAAAGTGCTGATCCACTTAAAATGAAACAAAACTTGATCCGTACCTGAGAACGTAGTTGACGCACACAATGCACTGTGGCTGTGAATTCTTGGGGTTGTAGATAACGGTGGCCTGAGTCTCCACCCAAACAAAACCACCTTTCTTAGCCATCATGCGGTACTGGCTTGTGGTAGCCTGGCCCTTTGCGAACACTGGACAAAAAATAACATTCTTCAATTAGAATTATTTCACAAGATATCTTTTGTAGCAGTTTTGCATGTTGAAGTAAAACATCTAACATGATCAGGTAGACAATTGTCACCTGTACTAAATTAGTAAACTATGCCCAAGAATTATCTAAATCCAGATACTCACGGTTTTGATGCGTCTTGGTGAGGTGATCTGAATCCAGGGCATGATAGTATTCGTACACTGACCTGTTCAGCAGATCATCTGGCTCATATCCCATCAGCTCTGTGATCCTTTGGGAAAGAGTCAGAATGAGATGATTGTGTGTGAATTTAGTAGCTACATAATTTAATTTTTACTACTTTCATTTAACAGTTAGTTAATAGTTTTAGGTAAGAACAACAACATCACTGCTCAAAACAAAACAGTTCTGCATTTCAAGCTACTCCGAAGCCGAGTCACTGTAACAGCTTCAAGGTTATCAGAGGCTTAAAATAAAACACTGGCTTCTCCCACTAGGTGGCGTTATTTACATTTGTGAAAGTACAGAATACAGGCTTTTGTTCTTTGGCATGCTAGACCAGTTCTGCAGCATTGCTTTTATTCAAAGAGATGTAAACAACCTGTGGTATGTACAACATTCATTACTAGGTAAAGATACCATCAAGGTAAACCCAAACACAAAAAGAAAAGACAAATGTGAAGTGGGGAAGGCAAAACCATTTACACGAAAACAAAATAAAGGGAAGAAAAGAGGATGTCTGCCAATCTGTCTACCACCTAATCTGGGGGAATGTGTTTGTAGTTTTGTGTATATAGGAGCATTACATCTCTCTGCTAACCTTTCATAGAAATTTGTTTGTAGTTTTGTGTATATAAGATCATTACATCTCTCTGCTAACCTTTCATCACAGTATGAGAACTTCATGTCCAGAGTGTGACGGCTAAGGAAGGTCTTTCTGTCCAGAGGCACCTCAATGTTTGAGGGATGAGGAATGGGCTCACAGATGAGCACAAGGTAAGTCAGAGGGGGCTCTTTAAAGCCAGACTCTCCCAAACTCTCGCTGCGCTCCTGCAAACGGACATGACCGGCGCAGTGAAGAACCTGTAGCAGGAGAGAGAAGGGCGAAACTATTGCAGTCCATTTATAGCAAGTCAGACATGCATAAAAAATAATATAAAGGATAATCTATGCACAATAGGACTCAAGCCAGTTTCCTTTCCTTCTTTCTTGTTACATTTTGTGTATTCTTGTAATGTCACCAAAATTAATGAACCATTTAAAAACAAGTCAGGGAAATACAATCTTATCTTCTAAATCCAATACCAAAAAATCTACCAGGAAAAGGTCAAGCTAAAGGGGGAAAACCACATACAAGCTGTGGATACTAAGAGATTAGTGAGAAAACTGCATCAATTCAGACATCTCACCTTCCACGTAGCAGACTTGATATTGACAGTACGTCCTCTGCTAGTGAGTGTGCACTTCATACGCAGGAAGAAGCTGCGCTCTGTGTTTTGTTCCTTGGTCTTTTTGGATCCTAAACATGGACAAAAAATTCAGTTAATGCATGTGTTATTAATCGCTGATGCATTTATCTGCAGAGACATTTTTTACCATGCGTGACTCACCCATCCTATGGACCAGCATCTCTCTCAACTCCTCATGGTCACATGGGTGTGAAAATTCAAAGACACTGTGACCGGTCAGATCAAACTGAGAGAAAAGAGTGCAGAGATAGTTAGCTACACCATAAGCTTTAAATCTAAATAGCAGATAATAAAATGTAAACATCTGGCAACCTGTGTAAGGCCCATGCTCTTGCTGACATTTTCAGAGAGATAAACCATGTCTCCATCCTCTGATAGGACCATGAGGAAACCCTCCAGGGCCTTCAGATAAAAGCCGTTCAACTGACTCTCCAGCTCATTTTCTTTCTCTGTGACATCTGCACAGTCAAACAACAGAAATCTAGCCATGTAAAGTCATAGTGGCACATTATGCCTTAACACACTCTCACAAAATATGGCACCTTTACAGTTACAACAGCAGGATGCATATTAGTACATAAAATGTAAAATGTTAATACCTAAAGGGGGCACTAGCCTATAATACCTAGCATTAATATGTACTCTTGAGATCTAAAGGGTGCATACTGGTACTAATAGGCACCCGTACATAAGGCACATAATAGGGCTGCAGTTTGTGGGGAAAAAATTAAATTGCATTATTTTGTGATAACTTACAATTTAGCACTAATATTAACCTAATTATTATTATTATTACAATTAAATAAAAAATATTAGACAATATCCTAATCATTTAACAACATGTAGGCTATTCACTACTTTAATGAGCTCATTGTTGTCTGCATTTAATGCAATGTTCGCAACTTTGTGATTTGTATATGTACATTTCTGAATTGCATAGACCCAGTCACCTCTGATAGCAGATCACTCTAAATTGTAATGCAGACATGCATTTTCTATAAAGCTGCTTTGAAACTATGTATTGTGAAGTTAGTCGTTAGTTCATGCAAGAAGTGTTTTTCATTGTCAGTTTGTTATCTAATGAATTAACTAATGTTAAATAATGTTAAATAAAGTGTGACTGAACAATCAAGAATCAGAGTTATTCAATCAATATCTAGGGCATGTTGTAATCCAGACTAAAATGTCAAAATGTTTAAGTTTGAAAATAAATATCTGAAGTATTTGGTGCTGTGTTGAAGACCATTGCAAATGCAATGCCACATTTTTTAAACATCCCAATACTGTAGTGCAGCGGCTTTGTTTACGGGGTTACTGGGGTAACCGCTGATTCTCTGCTCCATCAATGCCTCTGCTGTCAGAGAGTGAATGTGCATTTTCATTCGGCGCATCTCCTTCACTCGTTCCGCCATGTGCTTCTCATGCGTGTTGGGCTTGTTAACATCAGTCTGCGCATGCCTCTTTGACACAGCATACAGCAGTATTGTGCATTTTAAACGGTTGATGGGTAAAGTATTCTTAAAATGAACAAAAAAAAATCAGAATAATTAGTAATAAATAATGATTCACAGTATTTTTTAGTCCCTACAATAACAATACTGTGCATGTTCGTTATCGTGATATATCATATTACCGAATACCGGCACATGTCAGCACATTATATCCGACCCAAATTCAGAGCAGAAGCAGATGAGCAGCATTTACTGCAAACAGTTTCTCTTGAGACACTGAAAACACCAGATCATGAGCTGCTTGTGGGTAAAGGAACACAGTGCCGCCCTCAGGCCCGGTTCTATGGGGGTGTTTGAGGGTGCTAAGCACCCTCAAACAAAAGTAAAAGCACCCTCAGATGAAATTATTAATAGCACACATGTAAACGAGATTTCGCCGACAATAGAATCACAGACGGATTTCACACACATACAAAATAAATCCATGAACACGATTTTTCAAATCAGAATTTAATTATGCTTTCATGTTTAATGGATGTGATTGGTTGTGTCCTTTGCGATCGTGATACGCATAGGTGAAGCTGTCTCTTAAATTGCCCCCTTTGCTTGCGTGTGTGCGTCCCGCTGAGGAAATTAGTTCGCTGACTTTCTTAGACGGGGCTTTAGGTAGCCTAAAAATATGAATTGTCCATTTTTCATCATGGACATAAGATATTGGCTCAAGAAAGCTCAAACCTCTAGTACATCACAAGATGACACCGCCTGCCGATGACAGCAGCGAACCCCGCCCTACAACCTCACTCTCACCGCTTGACACCCCTGCAAACACCGGCGACAAACCTAGTGTCGCGGCCGATGGCGGCGCCGCCGCCGAGTGACCTTAATCTTTAAATCAGCTGTTTCGTTCAAAAGGACTGATTCATTGTCGTCAGAAACTAAATGTTTAAAATGTAAGTTACTTATATTAACTTCATCAACTCGTACAGGGCATTCCCCCCTATTTTGAATTTTGACCATTCTAACTGCATTTAAACCATGCAGTAAATCACTCTAGATGCATCCCCGGTCTCCCTACTATTTTCAGACTGATGACAATTGGCAGCCATTTCCTATGTTTATGTAAGCAGTAAGCACCCTCACTATTTTCAGAAGCACCCTCAGTGATTTGGTTCTAGAACCGGGCCTGGCCGCCCTTTACTCTGAAACATGCAACGTGTAGGGCTGACCGATTAATCGAAATCGAATCGCGATTTGAAACGTTGCGATTGAAAAAGGCTGCGATGTGGATTCGATATGAAAAATATGTCCCAGAGCAAAAGCATGACTGTCCTCTTTATGTGTCAGTCTTACTAACCAACTGAGTGAGCGCACCTCTGTTCTACCCCAAAGAAGCTAACCATCTACTGGATAGAAATTAGCGTTCATTTCATAACCAGGCTAAATCTATGACAAAATATGTTCTTTGACAACCTTTTTTTCCATGACTATGACGAGACGACACCAACGTCATTAAACGATAACTGTGACTAAATAAACATGCAATATTGTTGACGAAAAAAGACAAGACTAAATGTAGGCTAGTTAAAATTAAAACTACGAGCATTCATGCATGTGGTTGCCAGATTTCAACAATTTAAATACCCCAATCAGAGCTTTTCTGTTACAAGAACATGTTTTCTACCCGGAGTTTTACTTAATCTTTAGAATCTGGCAACCATGCGCACGAGCTCTCTCTCTACACTGCTGAAGCAGCGCGGATGACCTGAAAACACAGACAAACAAGTAACCTGCAGTTTAGCGATCTCCATTCTGCATTTGAGATTTTCTGCTTAAATGAAAGTGTCATTCAGTCGGTCTGTGTTCTGTCACGAGCTGCTTGCTGCGACTAAATCTATGATTTAACCGTTTCCGTGATGAAATATGTGATGGTTGACGAAATATAACTAAAAAGTACATTTGACACAGGACTAGGGATGTTAATGATCAATCGACGATAGATTAATTGTCGATAATACATTTCATCGATAAAAATAAGCAGATTGCGTGCTGCTCAACCCCGAAACATGTAAGCGAGTGCGCCGGAGTTATGTTTGGGACTATTTTACAACTTCATCATGACTAAGTTTGCGTGTGCATTCGCAGCCTTTTGTTTTGTGCAAATGTAGGTTGTAATATTTTAATATTACAAAGTGCTAGCAAAGTGTTCAACGATTATTCATTCAGCACGCGCAGCTCAAGCAGCAATGCACGACTAATAATAACGATGATTCCTTTTGGACTGTCATATTACATAACATGGGAACACTATTTTATTAAATCGTTGTGAATTCATTGGGTTTAGTTGCCGTTTTTAGTGCGTTGTTCCAGGAAGAGCGCGTCCACAACAGTCACACATTCTGACAAGCACGCATCTGAGGTGGCGTTGGTGACACGTTGTATTAGTCGTTATAATTGATTATTAAATAATTCATTTAATTTAATTATCAATCAAATCGAAACATTTTACAATCCTACTAGCCCTTTATTTAGATTAAAACCCATTCTCATTAATTTGGTGAGGAACATAGCATTTTGAGCAGTATTTGCAGACCCTGTCATGCTGTTGGCCATATGCCACTGCAGCAGACGCATATTGCAGTATTAAGGCTAAAGATTAATCGATTATTTGATCATTAATTTAAACGACGATCGATCATGGGAATTTGTGAAAATTGACATCCCTACACAGGACTAAGACTAAATAAAAAAAATTGCTGACAAAATGAACACTAACAGAAAGGAACTGCATCTGCTAGACTACAAGGTAGTGGAGGGGTCTAAAGTTAAAGGCATGTTGTACTCTTTTAATTCAGAGTGTGTGCTGCACACTGAGAATATTGAGCAGAGGCTTGACTTTACAAAATTAAATCGTAAATCAAATTGCAATATCTGTCAGAAAAATCGCAATTAGATATTTTCCCCAAATAGCACAGGCCTAGTGTATATTTAATTACATCGCGGTTTACAATCATGATTTTGGTTTGATTTAGATTAATCATGCAGCCCTAGTACACATTATATCTAAAAGCTACAAATTAGTACTAATATGCACTCTCTGAGGACTGCCCCAGTGACTGCAGATTGTACCCTCCTTGCTTCATGTTTACAGTATCTCTAAGGTTTTGAATGCGTTTTGCATGCGGTGTAAATTTTAATGTGCTTCTAGATACAAATATTCATATCAGCAAACTGACCAGAGATGAGCAGCTCCCTCATGCGCAGATAGCTGATGGCCAGCCTCATGATGGAGGCTTTGTCCAGGTGGGAAGTGACATTGTGTGGCAGGGGAAGCTGGTGAGCTAACTCGTAGAACACCTCGGACTCCTTTCCCCTGCGAGATCGCGCTGCATCCCTGGACTTCTCCTTCCTGCGCTCCGAGCTCACCCTGGAAAAATAAGGGAGGAGATTGCTGTATTAGTTTGGCTCTGTGTTTGTGAAAAGAGAGACATCCTGCACTAGCGCTTGAGGACAAGCAACAAGGTCTTCTTTTTTTTTTTCATCTCTCATTTGCATGGCGTCAAAACTGGCAGTGTCAAAGGACAGACAGATAGGCTCAATGTGTCTGGCTGGTGAAAGGGGTGTGAACAATGTGAGAGACACAGTTACAGCCATTGGAGGTCAGCCAACAGTGGTAAATGCTTTCAGATTTCCCAGCATAAACTTTTCGGTGCACTACAAGTAAAAAAAATTAACACACAAACAAGCCATAAAACATCTGGTCTTACAAACAAGCAAGGTCAGGATTTTGACAAACAGTTCGTGGCCAGAAATTAAACCCTTTCCTAACAAATAGGTCACCATGAAAACATGAAAAAGTTTTCTGCTAAAATAAGTGTCTATCTCATCATGATTTCTAAAGAAGCATATCTATTAGCCTACCCTTGGGACCTACAAGACAGACTCCCACATATTTAACACGTTCAGTTAAATTCAAGAATGGAGGGCTAAAAAAAACAAGCCAAACTATGGGCAACAAAGAGCAACTAGGCTATGTAATGCACACCCTTTAACAAAAGTCTCCTTACACACTAATACCCTCAGGTGTTCATTCATGATTTACATTTACAGAAAGTTGGTCACTGTTAAAAAAAGCTGCCATGACACTAAAGAATATTGACTAAATCCCGAATAAACTCGTATTTTCTTAATTCTTTTAGAATTTCACATGAAACAATTTGAAGTGGTTTAAACAAAGGTAAAAAAAAAAGTATATTAACACCTATTATCATAAATCTAGAGTGGTGCAGGTATGACGTCACTTTGTTGGCTAACCGGCAGTTAACATCACACTGATTCCCTCGAAAAAAAACAAAATAGGATTTTTCCATAGGCTTTTGGATTATCGCAAAAAACAAACTCTGTGATCAACAAAAGCAGTAAAAGAAAAACATTAAAGTAATTTGGATACTAGGAATTTCACCGTTTTCATTTTTGAGAGAAGTTTCATGTTTTACCAGTAGTTGTGATAAATAGCCTATAGGAACAAATCAGGAAACTAGATGAGGTCAAATAAACCATGTGTATGGGTTGACATTCTTTTTTAACAGTAGGCTACAAACGAACCACACCACGGTCGCTCGACTACAATATCATCACCAAGCTTCCGACAACTCTTTCAGTTTTTTTTTTTTCAAAACGTGAAAGTGTCTTGAGCTTGAGTTAACTACAGACCTAATTGTAGTCATTTAGCCTAACCAAAAACCCATTCCAAAAACCCATTGACTTCGGGGTGATGGAACTTGTTTACATGTTATGGCCTACAAAGTTATGTCATACCTGGACCACTATTTTTATTTATCTCTAAAAGATATTAAGCATTAAACGAGCTTCAGATTAGATATGGAAACATTATTAAGTAACTGGATTTGGCCAACATTTGAAATGGCAATAAAAGCAGAAGGACGTCAATGTCTGAAAAACTGCACCATGTGTGAAAGTGAGTCAATTGTGTTTTTCTGTTTAATTTAACCTGAAGCATCTGAGAAAAAGTTGCTTTGGACAGTTATATTGCAACAGTATGAAATTTCCTACCTCATTGTCAGCAGTGGGGGATGGGGGGGTCAAGAGCCACCAGTTTCCCTATAGTATTGTCTGCATGAATTATCATGAACAGAATGAAAATTATTTTTGTTTAATTTATAACAAAATTATATTTTGAAAATTATATTATTATCTGGCTTATGTATGTGCGCAGAGAAGACCATCTTTCAGAGAGCGTGCGAGTAATGAATAGTTTAAAATCGCTTGAATGTTTAAATTGGTAAAACTTAAAAAGATGTGCAAATGATAAATGCATGGGCATTCATAACAGTGCACAGCAGAGTGAACAGCGAACATTTTCAATTAATTCCCATGAAAATTGAGCTAATAGCCTAAGAGTCTAAAATAGGCTACATCAGGGGAAGCTCTTAAATACGTCTAAAAGTATTTTTAAAAGTACTAAATCAAAAAGAATTGTGCGAAATTCGCAAAAATGGCTTCTGACTCTTATTGAAGACAAGCAAATAGTAAAATGACCAATGAGGTCTCTGTGCAACTGCCAACAGATCTATATAGGCCTATTCCCCATAAGAGCTCCAAGGTCAAAGCAACAATGAGAAACAATGAGCAGGCCTGGTGTCAACTGTCAAAGCCATGCAAGACAAAGGAAGGAAAACGGTTAAGGCAGCCTAGTGACCTGGCAGGAAAAAACATAATCTTGAGACAGAAGGCTCCCATCCTCCCTATCAAAGCGCTCTCTGAGGTAAAGCGGAAATCATTCGGCCAGAAACTGAGGAAAACCCTTGTGCACAGTGGATGTTCATATGCGCATTCCATTGCAGTTTTCAGCCTGTTAGTATTTGTACGCAATACATGGTTGTCTTATGTAAATTCCATATATGGACTTCTTAATAATATAGGCTATGTCTACATTTCTGACTGTTTTCAGAGTAGCTGAAAGACCCCTTTGGCAAAAGAAAGCTTTTTAACTTAACTGTAAATGTATAGCCTAAGTGTGAGGTTGCATTGTAAGGTTTTAAAATGCAATAAGAAGAGAACAATACAAGAGTTTCCTTTGAAATGGGTGTTTCTCATCGTGATGACAAGACGGCAAATAAAGCAAACTGATAACCTTACGTCATGTTCTGATACGGCATTTGTTGTTGATGCTAATTTAATTTGCTGTATTCTCTCTGTCTAGCTATTTGCCAAATCAATCACCCGCTTCTCGTGTTTATAATGACTAGTAAAACTTAATTGCTCATTTGATTTCTTTTTTAATTATTTAAGTTTGTGTTGTAATAAACCCAGTACACAGTACCCTACCCATGTGAATCGCAAGCCCAGTATCAATCCTCTACAATGCAAGTAAATCACTCACATATGCAGCTAAATTTTCATGCTAGGCAACTAAATAATGTCTATCATCATTAGCCATTGGCTAATAAAATGTTAGATTTCACCCGCCAGTGTTTGAGTTAGAGGCTAAGTGTAAGTTTAACACTATATATTTTCACTCGCTGAACACTCTGACTGTTCACTTGAGAGATTTGTACTATTCCAATTCATCTCGATGGATCCGCAGCATATTTGATGCAACATTAAACTCTATTGTGAATTTACGCGCTACATGTAATTTATACTCTTTGTTGTATTTTCCTGTTAAAATAACTGAGTTCGCCACAGCCGATTTCTTCGGTGGTGGGCGGAACAAACGCGCAAATGGTGCAGAGCAGAGCAAGCGTTTTCAGATCATTCCTATGGAAGTTCCAGAGCTTCCAGAGGAATTAATTGAAAATGCTCGCTCACTCTGCACCAGTGGACAGAAACCGTATAAAGTGAGGTGGAAAAAGAGGGGAAAACTCCTCACCATCATTTCTCTAACTGGGATCAAGAAAGGACCACGAGCTGGGACTGGAACTCAGGTTTCTCGAAGCACTGCCTACAAGACTATCAGCTCTGACAGTCAGAACATATTTAAATGTTATAATCTAGGAAAAAAAAGTCAGAATTGCAAGATATAGGCTAAATTAGCACACCTGAGAAAAAAAAGTCCGAATTAATAGAGAAGTATAAATTGGCAATTCTGAGGGAAAAAGTCAGAATTGCGAGTTTTAATATATTAATATATATATATATATAAAATATATCTTGCAGTTCTGACTTTATAACACGCAATTATTAGGCTACTTCATAATGCAAATAACTGACTAGTTGGTATGGAAGATAATACAGTTTTGCACGCCCTAACTGCTCAGCATACTGTAGGTCTTTATGGTGTATACCGTATTAGGCCTAATTCTATCAACCATAAGAACAGGGCTTTTGAGCTCCAAAAATACTTTGTTGACCACTGATCAGCAAACCAAAATTGATGCCAGTCTAAAGGTGGTCTGTTTTATGGCATGATTCCCAGTCTAATTGGATTCCTATAGATCACATAGTACAAGACCTTGAGAAACAATGACTGAATCAATAGACATTCCTTTAACCCGAGGATTTTAAAAACACGACTGGGCGATATGGGCAAAAACATTTTTTAATTAAACATTATTTCTAACATTTATCGAACTCATGTTATCTTTTAACGAGGAAAATGACATCACAATAATATCATTTACTCCAAAACAAGAAAATAAGATAAGAGGGACCCATTTTAACATTCAAACTGATAGAGGACTTGCAGCTGTCTTGCCACAAGACTGGGCAGGAAGTTGCATTGACGTCAATGCTGAGAGTGATTAAGAATCGAGAGAAGAGCATGTAGTTGCTTGAACTTGGATGCCAACCAAATTTAGGTAAGGAAAATGTTGCCACTGAAAATATTATTCACTTTATATGGGTCCTATCACAGTATTGCTTTAACTAAAAAAATTAAAAAAATAGATTATGTTCAAAATATGGGTATGATTCATATGGTCAAATTGACACTGATTGGATTGAATACAATTCACCAAAAATCACATTATGACAAAAGAATATTACAAAAAATATAATTAATATTATAAACAGCTGTAACTACTTTTGAAGTTAAAAAAAAAGTTTAACATTTAAAACAGAAGAAGTTGAGAAACTTTCACATGCTTCTTCTGTTTTAAATGTTAAACTTTTTTTTTAACTTCAAAAGTAGTTACAGCTGTTTATAATATTAATCTGTGTTCTGTGTGCTTTCCTGAAGCTCAAACAATAGAGCAAGGTGGAAGCAATACCAAGATCATGAGAATTTAAAAATGTACACCTTAAATGCAATGCAATGTAAGTTTCTTTGGATAAAAGCATCTTCCAAATGAATAAAATAGAAAGAGGGTAAATAGAAAGACTAAAAAACGAAATATACCCCCGAAATATAAGTTTATTACAGGTCAGTACAGCTGGATCTAATGATGAGATATCAAAATCTTAATAGAATTGTACACACATTCCACAACACATCAAAGTGTTGACACTTTGCAGGCATGTTAATGAACCTAGATGAGGAAAAGTAACAATATTTTATCTATAATCATAAGTTCATCAACCAGGACTTCTAAAAAAAATCAAGAAGAGTCAAATTGACACCATAACATAAAATAAATGGTGGCACACTGTGACTGGATCTTAGCTTAACTACAGTGTCAGTCTGATTCTTCCTGTGAATTCACTAGTACAGGGAAAAAACATGCAACTATTTCCAGATTTAGCAATGAGAACACTTATTTCCATCTCATCTAAAATTTGAGCCCACACTGATGACAGGCCTGACAAAGAATAAGATACTGTCAGCAGAATCCAAGGATGAATTCCAGCTTCCAGTCCTATATCAACAAATATGCCAGACGAGCTGGCTGAACGAGTGTGACCCGTGGGGTCAAGTGGTTTGAGTGGTGAAAAAGGGATCAATCATATTACTAGCACATGGCTCTTTTATATCACAAATAAACGGCATCAAAACATTCAGAGCTTAAGTACACAATACCAAGTACAAGCCACTGAACTAAGAACCAAGATTAGGCTATACCATTTACTTTGTCCTCTAGTGTAATAGACATAACGTTACAGCTGTCTGATCATTTCACTATGGGAAAAGAAGCGGAGCATGTATTTTGTGCTTATTGCCAGCATTCATTTGACATTTGTTCTCAAAGATGTCTATATAATCAGTTTGTTTATGCATTCCCAATGAAACTGAAATATGTCTATACTACTATAAACTGTTTAACGTTATAGCGGTTTAAGCCATGAATCAGTGGAAGTTTCAGTTAGCATAGCGCTAGTTTCTTAGCCTATTTCCATAGACAGACACTCTGCTACCACAAATAAAGCCAAATATTGCGTTACAAAGTATCAAATATCACTATTTTTATTGTTCGTAAAATATTTAATAGGCTTTTAAAAAACAAATAGCCGGCATGAGCGCTTTAAACTTGCTCGTAAATGTTTGGTTTGCCATTCAACACAAAATGGCGACACGTTCGGTGTGACAGGGGAAGAAGATCTTTCTGTCTGTTTAACGTTACTACGTAACAAAATACAAAAACAGCTCAGCAACCACTTCCTATAAAACAGAAACGGGAATCCATAAGTTACCTTTTCTTTTCAGTGACGACTCCAGTATCCATTCCTGGGTAAAACCACTCAGTATGTGTTAGGTTTTTCCAAACCGCGAGGCCAGAAAATCAAGGACGTGGCCACCTCTTGTTAACAAATAAAAATATTTCTAAAAAAACGAGCAAACGCGATAAAATTATCCGATTCGAGTCCGGTATGGTGTGTTGAAAGCGTCAGAAAGGTAGAGATCAACCCACTGGTTCGCTGAAAGTCAAATCATTTGTCTGGCACCCAATCGGTGCAGCTTCTCGTCGGTACAAAGAGTTAGCCGTGCCTCCTACCTTCCACTCTCTATGTGGTCCGCGCGTTCACGAGGCGCTTGCGGGAGCGCGCACAGACGGCGTTGTCGCATCAAAAACTCTTGCACACAGATCGGGCACATAGACTGTAAAAAATAGATCGGGCATCAATCCAACAAGCAGTTCAATCGAACCCCTTTTTTAATTATTTTTATGATGTGTTTAGTATAAAAAGTCCAATATTTTATCTTTTTTTGTTTGAGATTATAATAATGATCAGGTATAACTGAAGACAATTGTTTTCCAAAGTAATTACATCAGTAGCCCCAGCAAGAAGACCTTAACATTGCCTGGAAGGAACCACACAGAACACATTAGTAGCAACCAGCCAGAACACTCCTAACAACCAGTTAAAATAGTTAAAACAGTAATAAACGACCAACCGAGACACCAACCGTAACCATCTAATAAGCTATTTAACAACACTGTAAAAAAGTAGCCGATCAATAAGTTGACAAAGTTTTTACATTGGTTGAACTCATCCAAAAAAGAATATTAGATTCAGCTAATTTTTAAGGCAGTTTAATGTAATTTAAGTTGAAGCACTTAAAAATTTGAGGCAGATTTTTTTTTACAGTGAACATACCAACCAGAACACTCTTGCAACCGCCTAGCTTTCAACTTTTAAAAGTATATCAGATAAGATTTCAAGCCAACAAAAACTTTCTTGACAAACCTTGCTTTTCTACAGCCTATCTTTATTTAAAAATGCACACATAAAGCAGGTTACATTCGTTCACTCATTAAAATATAATTTAGATATTTAAATAAATCCTAACACTGACAAAAATCACTCTCAGAATGATTTTTTTTTCACCTCATGAATGATAAAAGCACTGACTGACAATCAGAATTCACCCAGCATTTAAAGAGGTATAGATTACAAGACATATTAAACAGAAAGCTGGTGTGCGTTGTTGTGCACTAATAATGCCAACTTACTGTTACCTTTATTATTGCTCTTGGTGCGAGATTTCTGCTTGTACTGATGTTGATGGTGAAATGCTTTGCAGAAATTTCAGCAGTTTCCTCAAGTTTCCTGCTGGTAAGACCTCATTTTGCAATTTATATTTCCTTTCAGCATCACCAATCTAAATGATGCCTTCAGGTCCGGTAACACTTTATGTAGCTGACGTAGTTAAATGTAACTACACTCACTAGTAATAAAAGTAAATTCTGCATAATTACAAACTAACCCTAAACCAAACCCTAACCCTAACCGTAAACCTATAGCAAGTACATGTACTCAGTACTTATTTGTGTAGGTAATATGTAACTACGTCACCGTAAAATAAAGTGTAACCTCAGGTCCTTTTAATGGTTATTTATAAGCAGTAGTTTAGATTAATGTAAATGCACATATTTAGCCCACAATTCTGTCAAATTCACTTAAAGATAAAATTGCTCCAGTATTCCATGAAAATAGTTGTTAACTGCTGTTTAAACTGAGTCAGTGGATACAACATCATAGGAGTTAAGTGTCAGATCCAGTCAAGGCCATATGGAAGGTTTCTGATGTGGAGGCGGTGACTGTTATTGACTCATGATCACTGAGAGACATAACTCTAATAGATGGACAACTTGACTGAAAAACCAATGAAACTGAAATTATCTAATGGTTTGTGCATGGCCAAACTCATACAATGAATTATTATCCAAGTCCTATGAAAATTCTAAAGAAAAAAATTGTTGAAAACATATGAAACCAAGTTTCAGTCTACCAGCACCTGGCAGCTTTGCTCAAACCTTTAAGCAAAGAAGTTGCTTTAGCAGGTGTTAAACTCTTTCACCCGTCAAAGTGGGTTGTGAAGGGCTTTAGGCTCTTAAAATAAGCAGTTGCTTTCTCTCTGCGATTCTGGAAAGATTAGAGGAATTATCAGGTAGCTGTTGCAAGTTTCATCAAAAGCAATCAGCTCATCTTTTACTGCAAAATAACACTGTAAACACTGTTATAATTCCTTTATTTCCCAGTAGCGTCATCTTTTGTAACATGTGCAAGTGACTGACCAAGATGTTTGTTTTTAATAGTTAAGCATTTGAAATGAAGGTGGGAAAGGGAACAGCCAAACTCTACCGAAGACTGCAGAAAACATTAAAGCCCCTGAAATGTTTCAATTCCAGTAAGAGCAGTCTGCTTGCCAAAACCATTACTTTTGAATTTGAACTGCTTAAAAATAAATGCGATACAATTGGCACATTTCGTACTACAGGAACCCAGTGAACTTCTCAGCAATGCTGACTCAATGAATGGTTTGAGTCATGAAGCGTCCACCCAGCCAGACATGGCTGGTTTTTGGCAGTTTAACACCATAAGCCTTACTGGGAAAATCACCAGAGCACCTGACTGTAAGTCAAAACATTTCACACACCATCATTGAAGATTCAGATTTCATCATATGACCTGCAGGAAAATGGTCATGGAAACAATATCAACATCGGTTAGTGAAACATAATGGAAGGGAATGGGGCCAATCATAAATGTTAAAATACTCATTATTTCAATACTAGAGCCACAAAAAGTAAACGATATACATCTTTACATGACTTTAGTTCTAAGAAATGTATAATATCTAATCTATTCTGTGTAAAGTTATATTCAGTTTTACAACATTATTGCCATGACAACATAATCATAAAATTGACAAGAACTTTACAGCTCAAATTTAAAAAAATAAATAATGTGCTTTTATAAAATTATGAGCTTTACATGGTTTCTTATAAATCCTCCCCCAAAATGCCCCTGTTCACTTTCGTTGTATGTGCCTCATCGTAACCTTGTTTTTCTTTTTCTTTCACAGAAAATTAGAAAAAAATATTTTCTCCGGCAATTAGTATTATGCCGCAAATGCTGTTGACTGATGATCTTAACCTGTACTGAACCCACAATATTCCTTGAATCTGGCATTTAAATAACTAGTACCAAAAATAAAGTGCTGGACAAGCAGACTAATACATTTTCTTCACTATCTCAGAACTGCAAACATGTTTGTCATTATTTAACTCACTATCACTAATATTTTCTGCCAGAACATGATGACAAAGAAAATGTGTCAGTGGCAGAGCCACAGAGTTTCCAGTTAAACTGGTTTAGGGCACGTGTGTAAAACCCCATATTGGGTAATTCACCAAGACACTTTTAACAATTGAATGCTTGAATAGAAAAAAAAAATCCCTTCAACCAAATTTTCAGACATGGAGTTTAAGCATAAACAATCAAAAGGAAAAAAGCAGACGAATGGGGCCATTAGTCCAGTTGTAAGCTATATGGTCACTGAATGAAATGGAAATGAGTTGGCAGTGTCGAATCGACATGACTCTAAATATTTGATGTTCATAATGGCATCTTAATCTCATTAATCCCATCACGGTGTGCAGAACTATTGTGCATTATCAGTGCATTAACGCTGCTTTAAATACAGGGTGAGCTTGTGAGAACAACAAATAAATCGAGGGTAATAAATAATTCATGGAGGATTTGCACGCCTACAGAGACATGTGACATGACCGCAGCTCTGTTTATCTTTGAGGTGTAAAGGATATATATTTTTGTTCTTCTCGTGAAAATTTTCATGTTTCTATCTCAAGGCACAGATCCCCTGATTCATTATTAAATACTGGACAAGTGATGTGTGTCACATGTAGTTTAGGTAAACCAAAATTGCTCTTTACAATCTGTTACAAAAGGATTTTTCAAGTTTATTACTCAGACTTTAGTTAGCAATACTTTACAATACATAAATTAACTCATTATAATGAGTCAATAACAACTCAATTAATAAGTGCTCAATGCAATAACTTGCCGAGAATTTGTTCCCATGCTTACTATAAAGCTGCAAGACGAAGCACTTGGCAGCTGCATGAATATGCATAATAAGAAATAGATACAATTCTAAAAATAACATGCAAGATTCATTATGCATACATTTATGCAGATAAAACCACTTAAAAATGCATCATTTCATCTCGGAAAACATCATTTTCTTCTTGACACTGTCATTACAAATAATTATTTGGTCTGGATGGTGCTGTGGAGTATATTGCATTGCCTTCTAAAGTTTGAAACATGTCCATATTTTTGTCTTGGCAACAAGTCTGTCAATGGAGTGTATTACAACAAGTTCGCTAGAGAGAGTTGATAAGGGAAAGTAACAGAATCTAAATAAGCCTTGGCTAATGTTAGTTCCGTCGCAGCTCTGGAGCTGTGTAAGTGAAGTCTTTAAAATGATCCTGGTGGAAAGGGAAAAGGCTGTTCTCTATGGGTGTAAGACAGGGTTCCTCTTGGGTGAAGTCAGAGTCAAAATTTGCCACATCCTCAATAGATTCCTACAAACCAAAACCAAAACCAAAACATTATTTTTGACCAATATTCACACTTTTCAAATTAATCGGATATTAGTTCTTTAATGTCACATCTGCTGATAAATAGCATAATTTGGTGCATCTATGAAGAATAGCACTCAACAACAGTATTTCACTGGTAAAGTAACTAAAGTAATTTTACTTAAATATATATATATATATATATATATATATATATATATATATATATATATATATATATAAGTTTACTTTAAGTATATATATATAAATTAAATATATTAATATAAGTATTGTAAAATGTCTTCAATTCTATCAAACAATTTTGTAAATATAATGGAATAAATAATAATAATAATAATAATCAAGGCTATTTGTTACAGTGTGAGCAGGCAAGGAGAGGTGGATCCAAATTAGCGATCAAAGACTTTCGATTTTGCATTGGTTAACATGAGCTAACTATGATCAATATATTTTTACAGTATTTATCCACCTTTGTTAATATTAGTAAATAAAATGTACATGTTCATGTTATTTTACAGTAGATTAACTGATGTTAACAAATAAATCTTTTGATCTTAAACATGTATTAGTAAATGTTGAGATCAACATGAACCAAGATTAATAAATGCTGTGGATGTATTGTTCATTGTAGCTCATGGTAAATAATGTAGTTAACTAATGTCAACAAATGAACTCTTAATAATGTGTTACCAGTGTTTAATAAATAAATTAAAATGAAATAAATTAAAATAAATCAGTAATCAAAAATTGGTTCTGATTATTCAATATAAAGAAAGTCCATAACTGAATCAATATTGGCCAATGTCTACATACAACACACAGTAGAAGTGCAGAGGTAGGCTTACTATTCGAGGTGTGAACGGTGGTGTGATCTCTCGTCTGTTCAGCTTCTCCAAGTCCAGTCCTGAGAAAAACGGGTGTGCAGTGATGGCCTCTTCCCCTCCATCTCTATCCATGCAGCCTAACCGACACGCTGGATCTCTGGTGAGTAACTGGGTAGATAGCAAACACAAATCTTCATTATTAAGCTTTTGAACACAGTGCTTGAAAAGTGCACTTGCTCAATCTTTCAAATAAATGCCACACTGTAAAAATAAAAAGGGAAAAAAGTGGTAACAAAGTTACCTTAAAGTGGGACTTCTACCTGATTTCACAGATAATGATTTTTGCTATAAATTAATGTACTGTATATAGGTTGGTTCAGTTATGTTAAATAACATTGTAGTCTTGAATAAAACCAGTTAATTTAGATGTTACCATTTTTAGATTACCACTTTTTCATTGCATTTGGTTTGACATTGTGTAATCTAATGCAAGAACATAGTTTCAAGTCCACAATCCTGCATAGATCAGATCACTGACTTAAGCCCTTGGAAAGGAGATATTAGGATATTACTCCACTAATACGAGAAGACCTCTACTTAGTCACATGATGTTAATCCTTCAACCATGACACAGCTCTTTAACCCTGCATGGGGCACATTGGAGCATATGTAACGAGGCACAAAGGGCAGGGATAGCCTATGATAGTGACATCTTGGGTCAAACAGCAGCAATGGTCTGCTCACAGGCTGTGCTCTCTGCTCCTTATTAGCCTCATCATGTTATACTGGTGCTTACATTCAACTGGCCAAGACCCTCAGAACAGCCAAGAAAGATGTTCACTCTGAGCTCTTTAAATGAAGCCAGATTTGAGGTTATTCTGGTGAGAAGAAGAATCAGAGCTTGTTGAAGATTAGAACAGAATCAGGTTTCAGCATTAAGGCCTCGAGTAGAGACTCTTTTTTATGAAATGTTTTCACAATGGAAGAGGAAGAGAGTGGTTTAATCATTAGACGTCACTGTCAGGAAAGTAACAGATTTCGCAACATAGCAGCCTGAGATGCAAGTTAAGACTCTGGGTTGTGTCCTTAGAGTAAATATAAAGAAACTGGTGTAGTAAAAGCCAGATAAATACTTGTAGTACAAAACAATGGATTTGATTCCAGTGGTGTCTTTGAGTACACTTACATTAAAGCTTTAATTGAGACAGGCCTTTCTTTGTGTGATTGAGCTACAGTCTAGATAATCAAATATTTGCATGCATCTCACCTGTTTGGAGCATGTGCTTAGGCCAATTTTATTCCATTTAACGTGTAAACATACTGGACGAAATAACTGAAATACCTGATTTACATGCAAATCAATAACCCGCCAATGCATGTATCTGCGCTTACAAGACTGTATTAAAAAAACAGGTTATTGCCTGTCTGGTGGTGACGTCAAAACGTAAGCATCCATGTATTACACTCTGTTTATTATGTGAGTTGTGACGTTTTGTGAGCATAAAAAAAACCCAGTATTTAAAAAATGTCAGCGGGAAAGACTCATTCTCCTCTAGTATTTGAGGTTTCTACAACTGGACCACTTGTCCTTTGGCTGCATGAGATGAGAACACATTTCTTATATTTTTTTCATCTTGGGTCAAGAAAAAGCCAGAGTTTACTCCCCTACCGTGAAACACTCGCTGTGGCTGGATGCTCTTAATCAGCCATATAAGGACGTATTTCTCTCACATTTCACACATGCACACAGAACCCAGATTAATGAGTTTAAATGCCGGGAGAAAGGTAATGGGTAATGGGCAAAAATCTAGCTGTATCGATCGGTTTATTCTTAAGCTGTTTATGACCTTACGGCATTAAAGGAAAAAGGTTTCACGCGTTCAAATGACCACACACGTTATCGGCTTATTAAGCGTTATCGGGTTAAGAACGTGCTTATAAACGTGCAGTGTTTATGAAGAGACATTTTATAAAGACAAATAGTTTTGGTCTGACTTATTTAAAGTCATCATCAGTAATCAATCTGATTTCTTGACTGCAGATCTGGACTCACTCCTCTAAGGATGTCCTCGGCCTCGTTGCTGAGCCAGGATGAATAAATTATGTCTTCTTTGAGGATGCACTCAAACAGCTCATCCTCAGTCTCCGCTTCAAATGGAGCATGTCCCGACAGCATCTCATAAAGCAGCACGCCAAGAGCCCACCAGTCCACAGATACGCCATACAGCTCCTCCAGGATGATCTGAGAGAGACACAGCATTAAACATCTACATGGGAAGTGGGAAGAGAACACACACACACACACACATGCCACACACACACACACACACACACACACTAACCATCATCTTATATATCCTCTTATAGTGACGCCCCCCCCCCCCACACACACACACACTAACCATCATCTTATATATCCTCTTATAGTGACGCCCCCCCCCCCCCCCCTCCCCACACACACACACACACACACACACACACACAGACACACACACACACACACACACACTAACCATCATCTTATATATCCTCTTATAATGATTCTCACCTCAGGTGCAATATAATCTGGAGTCCCACAGAAGGTGCTAGTAAGTTTTCCATTAAAGATTTCCTCTTTGCACATGCCAAAATCTGCCAGTTTGCAGTGGCCATGTCTGTCCAGGAGAATATTGTCCAGTTTCAGGTCCCTTTAAAACAGATTGACAAAACTCAAATTAAATAAATAGTAAAATAGCACTGGGTGTAACCATCAAGTAAGTGACAACAAGGTAAAAGTTATTCTTATTTATAGTACTTTTATATGTATATATAAGTATATATATTACTTTTTTTTCTTTGGTTAATTACATATGTTTTCTGCACTTTCTTCAATTCTGTTGTGCACTTGTTCACTTGTTCAATTCTGCTGAAAGGATTTAAACGTTAAAATGCATAAAATGAAGCAAAAAGTAATCCACTCTTATTGGAAGCTAAAAGCATTATTGAATGCTTTACATAGCCAACATATTTTATTAAACAGTAGAAGGATTTGTGTAATTTTATGAATGAAAGACATTACAACTGTAATTTATGTGTGCCTACACATAAGTCACAAATAACAAGCTGAAAAACAGCCTGCGGTAGCACGGACAATGTGAACTAAATATCGCAAACATAGTGAATAACAAATGAGGTTCACAAAGTTCAAATGGTATTGACGCACAATGACAGATGAGCGTGTACCGCAATGCTTGCATGCTTGACACAAGTGTGTAGAGTAATCAGCATGAGGAGCTTCATTCAGTCTCCTGTCATCAGAGAAGGAAAGGCCATATTGATCAAGTGGAAAAGAGAATGACGGAATGTAAATTGGATTAACAGCTTCTTGTGGCCAAAGGTTTCCAAGGAAATGTGGTCTAATTTCATTAGAAAACGATTAACAGAGAACACATTGAGAGTTTCGTTAAAAGTGCATGACTGTGCCGCATTACTCAGTAAACAACAAAGAATAGATTGTTTTACAACAACACTATGCACACGTGTTGTTCCATCTCCCATTACTTCGTTCAGTCAGGGTAACACTGGAGCCTCATTCATGAAACAGGAGCATTTCTGTGTGAATCATTCATAAAATCATTCTCCTGAGAATACTTGAGTATAGTTCAACAAACTAATCAGTCAAATAATAACTTGTGTGTGTATATATTTATTCTATCTAGAAAGACTTTATCACGGCTTCCACAAGAATATTAAGCAGCAACTTTTTTCAACATTGATAATAATAAGAAAATGCTAATCATCATATTAGAATGAATTCTAAAGGATCATGTGCAACTGACGAGTAATGGCTGCTGATAATTCAGCTTTGGCAGTACAGGAATAAATTAAAATTTTAAATATATAATAATAGAAAACATGTATTTCAAATTCTAATGATAATTCACAGTATTGTGGTTTTTATTATATCTTATTAGCAAATACATGCAGACTTGGTGAGCATAAGAAATATTTAATGGTGTGTGTGTGCGTGTGTGGTGTGGGGGGGGACGGGGGACGGGAGGGGGCAAAATATCCCCACAAAGATGGCAATATCTGAAATCCTTGTCCATGTGTTGACATCTTTTGGTCCCCATGATTAAAACAGCTTATAAATCATACTAAGTGATGTTTTTTTTGTTGAAAATGTAAAAATGCAGAAAGTTTTCTGTGATGGGAGGTATAGGGGCAGGGTTAGTTAAGGGTGTAAAATAATCAGTTTGTACAGTATAAAAATCATTATGTCTATGGAAAGTGCCCATAGGTGTGTGTATGTGTGTGTGTGTGTGTGTGTGTGTGTGTTTCTGGCAACTTGTGTCTTTTTGTTTCTTCTCAAATAATTTATACAAATGTTATTCTCAAGTGTTATGAATCAGGTAATATATACAAATGGAAAAGAGAAAGAAAGACAGAGACTACTACAAAATCAAAAAGATATCTTAACTTCTTTTACTTTATGCCTAGTGAACAAGCACAGAGACATGCAGAGACTCACGCTCACAGTTTCAGAGGGCTGGCGCTGGCAAAAAATAACAGCATGGCAAACTCACCAGCCTGGCCATCAGCCACAGACTGAATCTGCAGCTGGAGAACTGGCAGAACTATTGCAGAGCCAGCAAAATGGGCAAATCTCTCTTCTGCTTAACCATCATTGACGTAACCGAATGCTTTCCAACGTAAAACAACCCAAGACTCTTGCAATGTTGCAACAAAATTCAAACACCAAGAATTCTGATAAAAAAAAAGAATGGTTTCCCATTTAATTTAAAAAAGAATAAAACAACAAAGGAAAGTGTGTCATTTCTGATGCCCTTTTGGAAACCAGATATAATTTAGCAACAGTGGAACAATTTGAGAGGTCTATAAACACTCTGCATTTGCACTTTATCCAAGCCTCCAGGTATAACAGGCTGAAGTGAGATTAAAACACTAAAGTCATTAATGAACTCTTCATTTCCTTCATGCACTGTCCATTCTTTTTGAATAAATCCATTATAGTCTAGTCCTCGGATTAGAGCAGAGCCAGATTACACAGCATTACAGCAGCATCTAATATAAGATCAGGGTTAAGTAAGGTGAAGTGGAGAGGAACAGCTTGATGACACAGAGGTCCACGAATCGTTGTATTTCTGGTTTTATAAAAGGTGTGTTACAAAGAAGTTAACAAGTGGCACTGCAAAATCAATGCTGATTTTAATATTTCTAAAATTGTAATATTTATTCTGAATAATCTATGTACATGTTATGCTATATTGCACTTTGTAACAGAAAAAGAGCCATGTGATAAAATCAGAGCAGTGCACAGGCCTCTCTCTCTCTCTCTCTCTCTCTCTCTCTCTCTCTCTCTCTCTCTCTCTCCCCCTCCCTTGCTCTCTCTGTCTTTCTGAGTAAACAGCTTATGTAATAATAGCTCCATTGCATGCCGGGCAGGCCTGTGACATCAGCTCAAGTCCACACTCAAAATGTCCCCATAGTCCTCTTACAATACAACACTACCATCTTTCCCAGGACTCTCCCCTTCTCCCCATTAGCTTCACTTCACAGAAGCGTTATAATTACCCTTAAATAATTTGCTTTAAAACCCAATAAAATCGAAAGGAAAGGTAAGAGTGGCCATAAAGAGGCCCATATGATTGTAAAGACAACAGAGGGTCAGCAAAGTTCACTGGAATTCCAGAAAAGACCCCACAGGGAAGCTTGTAAATGCTGCGAGCCTCATTTGAATGGGAAAGCAGTTTGCCAGATCTGTTTATATTTGGGCTTGGCTCTATTACAAGGATGATCGGAAAGCTTATTCAGGTAGACAAAGGTCATGTGATTACAGCTAGGAAGAGTAAATGTTCCAACAAGGAATAGGAAGAGTAAGTCTAGGGCGGAGACTGTCTGTAAAATCTGACGAAATGTGTCAGGACATGTGTAGACTGATCACATGCATGTCAAAGCAAACAACTGAAAGGCATTTGCACTGGGGTGTGAAAATCTACAGTAATTTCAGATGAACATAATGAATTTCAAATATTCTTTCCTTCTGACAAATGAATCACATGTTTTGTACTTTAAAACCGTGAGGAAAGATAAGCTAACTTGGACAGCTAGCTCAAAAATAATGTAGCAAAATTTAAACCAGAGAG